>JARQOD010000001.1:974801940-974960386 GCA_033576555.1 Oophaga sylvatica | reverse complement strand
CGAAAACCCGGGTTGTAGGAGAAACAAAAAGAAAGGCACAAAGGGAAAGCCCTTTCATAATCATAAAAAATTCTCTGATGAGGGGGACCTGCCCCTCCGGTGTCCACGAGAGAGGGGCACGCGGGTGCAGCAGGGAAAGGGGGAAAAGGGACCAGAAATCTAAGTGATGGGGAGCGGCTGAGAAAAGCTCCATTAATGTGAAAGGGGAACATTTTAAAGGGCAATGCAATGTGAATTGGGCCAAGAAGACGGAACGGTCCGTCATTGGGTCCTTCAGCGGGAAAAATCGGTGGGGTTTCTTTGTAATAACATGGAGGGCAAGTACGAGTCCTGAGATCTTTCTGATGCGGACTCCACCTTTATAAGAGATAAACTTTAGTTCGTAAATCGGAAAGCGGGGGGAAACTTTTGGGTTTTTAATTGTTTTTTTTTATTGGTCGTGATGTAACAATGCAATATTTATTTCCCTTATGTATTATTTTGGGATTTTCATGTAAATATTTTGTATATATGGTTGTGAGTTTTTAAATAAAAAGATCATTATAGCAGTTATATTCTTGTACATAGGGGCAGTATTATAGTAGTTATATTCTTGTATATAGGAGCAGTATTATAGTAATATTTCTTGTCCATAGGGCAGTATTATAGTAGTTATATTCTTGTCATAGGAGCAGTATTATAGTAGTTATATTCTTGTCCATAGGAGCAGTATTATAGTAGTTATATTCTTGTACATAGGAGCAGTATTATAGTAGTTATATTCTTGTACATAGGGGGCAGTATTATAGTAGGTACAGTTGATGAAATAAGTAATGAACTCATCAAACCATAGATGTCCATAAATTAAGTTATATGTAATAATAAGAAATGACAAAAGGAAAAAGTATTGAACACATGAAGAAAGAGAGGTACAAAAACCCCTGGAGAGTCCTGACACCAGCTGAAATCTATCAGTTATTGGAAAGCAATCCTGCCACTTAGTGAAAAATATTATCAGATGGTTCAACTGACGGCCTATAAAAAGGTGTGACAGTTGTCTGAAATGCGCTTGCATAGGATTTTGGTTTATCTCTGGATGTGGCTTCTCTTTTTTATGTGATTATTGTTTTCATAAATACTTCTAGGCTTTTTTGATGGAAGAATCTGACTCTGGATATTCCTTCTCCCTTTGCTGCTCCCTTGCCCCAGTCCAGGCTTCTGTGCATTGGATCTTCTTGTCGGAGACCTGACCTGAGCAGTATTTTTGTGCCATTTTGGCCTATGTTAGGCAGCATAGTCTAATGCTTTATCCGTGCTCTTGAAACATGGAAGTTATTGGAGTAATTGATAAATTAATATGCTGTTTACCAAAATATCCTTCACAAAGAAGTCTAAGGGTTCAAGCCAAAGTCATTACCCGTATTCAGAATCCACATAAATGAGGCTGTGGCGTAGAGTTCCATGTGCCCTGGTGCAAAATATGGATCAGGGCCCCATCTCCATGTTGGTCAGATGTATGGGCCCTTGTAGAATTCTAGATCCTACAATGACCCTCCATGTGTTAATGTCCCCATCCAGGCACATTCCTGTAATAATGTCTTCTGTCCTGGCCCATTCTTCTAATTATGTTCCCAGGCCTTGGTCCCCCTCCTGTAATAATGTCCCTCATCCTAGGTCCTTTCCTGATATAATGTCCCCCTTCCTGTACCCCTTCTTGTTATAATGTTCCATGTCCTAAGCGTCTCAAGGATATAATGTCCCATTTTCTGGTATGTTGTCCCTCCTTATGGCACCTGAGCACCTTTTAGTAAAAATCTCCCCCATAATGGGCCTCTTCCTGGTATAATATCCCCTGTCTTAGGACTCTCCTGGAATAATTCCCCCATCCTGGTATAATGTCCCCCTTATGGCCCCCTTCCTGGTATAATGTCCCCCATCCTATAGCAATATCCCCCATCCTGGGTCCCTTCCTAGTATAATGTCCTCCATCCTAGGCTATTTCATGGTATAATGACCCGCTTCCTGGGATCCATTGTTGTATAATTATCCCTATCCTGATATTATGACCCCCATCTTGGTTCCCTTCCTGATGTAATGAACTCCATCCTGGGTCCCTTCCTGGTATAATAACCCCTATCCTGGGTCCCTTCCTTGTATAATGTCCCCCATCCTGGGATCCTTCATGATATAATGACCCCCATCCTGGGATCCATCCTTGTATAATTATCGCTATCCTGATATTATGACCCCCATCCTGGTTCCCTTCCTGGTGTAATGAACTTCATCCTGGGTCCCTTCCTGGTATAATAACCCCTATCCTGGACCCCTTCTTGTATAATGTCCCCCATCCTGGGATCCTTCATGATATAATGACCCCCATCCTCCTGGGATCCATCCTTGTATAATTATCCCTATCCTGATATTATGACCCCCATCCTGGTTCCCTTCCTGGTGTAATGAAATCCATCCTGGGTTCCTTCCTGGTATAATAACCCCTATCCTGGGTCCCTTCCTTGTATAATGTCCCCCATCCTGGGATCCTTCATGGAATAATGTCCATTCTGCTGTTCTTTTCCAACACATTAAAAAACCCGATTCTTCTTACCTTCCTCCACTCCCACGATGTAAGGAGAATGCCATTCAGATTTGCAGTCCTAACAATGTGCATTTCCCTATTAGCACAGAAAGTAGAAAGTAGGATACATCTTCCTTGACCAGTGGATTCATAGGAATAGCAACACTCCAGAATATTTTATGAGAATCCATGGACTGTGCACTGGACTACAATCTGTAGGAATAAACCAAAACAAATGTGGAAAATCCAGCTCTGAGTGGTTAAAAATCCATGGAATCTTTGTTATTTCAAGTTCACATCAGATTGGCATAGCTTGTACACAGCTGTATCCACACTATGCCAATCTGATTTTAACCTGATGAAAAGAAAAGATTTCATGGATTTTAACCATTCAGTGCTGGGATTTTCCATATTTGGTTTTGATGCTTTATTAGCAGAGATAAGCTGATCTTTTGAACTTCAAATTTGCCGACTTTGCCAAATTTTCCCCCCAAAAATTTGATTTGCAAAGAATAAATTGGCTCTAATATCAATACTGGAAAGCTTGTAATTGTTCAGAAAATACATGTCGAGGAGAGGAGAGAAAGGGAAGTAAAGAGAGAAACCCGTTGATCATAAGAGCTTACATTCTACAGAAGAGAGAATTACAGTGACTTGGAAAATGACTTTATCTTACAAACGGTGCTCCCCTACGAACCACTGATTTGTAATGGCCCCGATACTGACCACCACTGTACAAGGTATGATAATCTGAGTCATGTAATGTCAACACTTTTCAACCCCGTCCCAAGCATGTTCCTGTCATGGACAAGGACTCCAGAAGTGTACTGCAAAAAGTTCTGAATTCTCCAACGTGGACCTCAACATAGCTACGGTAATGTGGTGGACAGGCTCAGAACCAACTTCGAGCCGTGGGTCTAGGGACTATCGGTTACCACCATCAAGGACATGAAGGACCTGATAGTGAAGGACAAATTTCTTCTTCTTTGTCCTGTGGAGGTGTGACAGTTCATGATGGAACGGGAGCCAAAGGAGACAGCTAAGGTAGCACAGATCGGAGATATCTATGAGGCCACCTGAGATGCATAAGTCAGCCACCACCAGCTGGAAATTGGGAAAGCCGACATCCAATCTCCCAGCACCCGTTCTGCATCTGACTTCTGTCAGTTCTATACCTGCGACTGTCCCGGACTTAATAGCATTACCTGCCCGTAGAGGCAGAAGAGGAACTCCACATCCAAGGACCAGACACCTAATGTGGCAGACCTTTTTGTGTGTGGAGCGGTTGGGAGGACCTGTGAAAACTTGCAACTAGTTACTGTGGGTGATATGCAGCAAATACGTGTGCTCGCACCATGCACAGATACTCCCTTCAATGCGAGGGATAAGCAGGGAACCAGACAAAGCAGGAACACGAGTGCGTAAAAAGCATGAACAGCATAGCAGGAAAAAGTAGAGGAAAAAACCAGTCCTTTAAATCATTTCTTCTTTACTGGAAAATTAAAGCATAGGGCTTGCAGGGGTGCATGGAATGAAAGCATTGTGAGTCAGGATGAATTTTAAACCACCACAGATAAAGTCTATGGATGCCAGACTCCTATCTATGTTCAAAAGTATAGACCGCACTTCCTCTATACCCTCATCATGAGGGATGGGGGTATAGAGTTTCTCCACGTCTATAGAAGCCAATGCATAGTCATCCCGCAAGCCAATATCCCTAATGGCGTTCAAAAAATCGCCTGTATCCATCAAATACGAAGGCGCGTCACACAGGTAAAGGTTCCCGACGATTAATAGAACACATGAGAGAGAAACATAATTCAGACCCCAGTTGTTTGCGCTTTGCTGGCCGTGAGAGGGTTAAACCTTCTGTCCGTGGAGGACATCAGCATAAACTCCTGCTTAGAAAGAATGCAAGGTGGGTTTTCCGTCCCCCAGCGCAGGGTGCCTCTGGTCTAAATGACAAACTAGATATGTCGGTATTTTTATAATAATGTGTTTCCATGTCGCCATTTTTACTGATGCTTACTTTGCTATGGTGTTTTTGAGCTACATGTTTATAATTATCCTTGCACCTGTTACAATGATGTCATGATGGATGTGGGTATTTAACACTCTAACGACCTATGATGTGTATATCCGTATTACGTCGCCTCCCCCTCTTTTGTGCGGGCTTTGGCGCTGAGCCCAAACCTTTTCCGACACATGACAGCCAATCTGATAAGCTGACATGTGCCCCTAACAGCTACCGGTGGAATCAGGATCCACCTGCGGCTGTTAACTAGGGAAACGCCAATGTCAATCTCTGACAGCGGCATTTAACTTGCGCAAACCGCACGCGTGTCTTAGCTCCGCCCATCGTTACCCCTGTCACACGATTGAAGGGCGCAGATGGGTTGACATGAAAACCCAGGGTCTACAGGAGACCCCTATGGTTGTCAATGAACTAACTGAGCTGAACTACGATGAACTCAGTGAACTTTTCTCATGGTGCTGAGGTCATCTCAGTAAAACCCGACTGGGAATGCAGCCTCAATGACCCTCAGTAACCTTGATGAGGTTGCCGCTGCTCAGTGATGCAGCTCATTCATCATTGGTTCTCAGCCTAGGCGGTCACATCTTGGCACCGTCCAGGTTGAAAACTATTTATCCCCAGACAAGGATTACAGCATAGGACAGAACGGCGGACAGGTGAGGGATATGGTTGTTTTTTTATTTTTGTTTTATTACAGGAGACCAGGGATTCAATGGAATGGGCATTAGGTGAGTATAACTGAGTTTGATATTTTTAAATAAAAATGGAAAAGTGTGTTTTGTTTTTATTTCAATTAAAAATCTTTTTACTTGCTGTGTGTTTGTTTACAATATAACTATAGGATTAGCAATGGAGAGGTGTCTTATAGACACCTCTCCATTGCTAATCCATGGGCTTGATGTCACCAGGCAATACAAAGGTGACATCAACCCCACAAATATGAACCCCACTTGCCACCGCCACAGGGCAAGAGGGAAGAGCCGGGCAAAGCGCCAGAATTGGCGCATCTAATAGACGTGCCTTTTCTGGGCAGCTGTGGGCTGCTGTTTTTTTGGCTGGGGGGGTTAATATCCATGACCCCTTACCAGCCTGAGAATACCAGCCCCCAGCTGTGAGCTTTAGCAATGCTGGTTGTCAAAAATAGGGGGGACTCCACACTGTTTTTTTAAATTATTTATTTAAATCATTTAAAAAAAAACAGCATGGGGACCCCTCTATTCTTGATAGCCAGCCTTGCTAAAGATGACAGCTAAAGGTTAAAGGGGTTAAAGCCCGCAGCTGTCATGTTTGCCTGGCTGGTTATCAAAAAAACAGGGGAACCCACTCCGTTTTTTAAATTTATTTAATTATAGCACAGGTTGCGGCTGATGAATACTCCCATCAGCCGCTCTCTGCTCTCACTGCTAATAGCGACAGCAGGTGCAAGCTGATGGAGGTAGTAGTCCCATCAGCCACCGCCTGCTCACGCGGTTATCAGTTGAATATAACTATCAACATTCAACCCTGCTCACGCTGATCACAGCATGAGCAAAGGAGAATGATGTGAGCTGTGTTCAGCACCTGGCGCCGGTGAACAGTGCTAACAGTACAGCTGCTTCCCAGGCGCCGGTATGTATGGTACTAATGCGGCACATGGTTGCCACACGTATGCGACAAGTATGACACATACGTACACACGGACACACAGACACTGATATCTCCGGTACTGTTTTTCCGGTATCGGAAATATCAAGACGCATGAAATAGGCCTAAAGTAGTTTTCAGTAATTCACCTTAGTTCCCTTCCCGGACTCTGCTCTGTGTCTCCACCGTTGCGGTTGTGTACAGGCTGCAGCGGAGACGTCACATCATCAGTGATGCAGCAACTAAAAGCTGAAAGGGAAAACTTTTACAATGTTGTAAGTTTGTAAAGCCTTAAGTGCGGACTCTCGCTAATCATGTGAATGAGTGAGTGATCTTGAAGTTACTGTATCTGAATGATGATACATATTTTTCAGTCTGGATTCTAGTAATATCCTTCATGGCTTTGCTGTTTTATGGATACTTGGATTGCGCCATCCTTTTGTCAGAGTAACACATGGCCTCATGTGGACAGCTTCTCTCAGGAATGTAGGCACGCAGGTCTCTTATACTCTGTGGAATAAAACTTCAATTAAATGATGTCAAATGCTTTTACCATTTAATTCATGGCATCACATGCAAGCTCATCTCAGCAATGTAAGAAGAAGGGAAGGAATGCTGAAACATTTGCAACTGATTAAAATTTTGAGCAATAGCTAAACTCGAGGAGAGTTTACCACACAGTGGAAACAGGAGATTTTAAGAGTTAAAGTAATTTTCCAGGAATATTTTTCAGATAAGTAATAAATGCGAGATCAGTAGGGGGTCCAACCCTGCAAAGAAATAACTGGGACTACACCTGCCTGCTCTTCTGGCAGAAATGTTTTCGAACTCTAATAACTCTGGAGGATGGAACCCAGTGTTGCACCATTCCTCTGCTCTTCTTTCTAGAAATGTATACATAAATTGTTAACCGAGCATAAATATTCCCATTGTTATCAGTGAGGCTGTAGTATAGCCAAGACAGGTTTAACTGTAACGAAAAGCCCAGATTGGGGAGGGCGAAACTGAGAGTGTCAAGTTCAAGAAGTGTGGAGTTTAGTTAGAGAAAGTGCGGTGAAGTGATAGCAGTGGTCATAGGCAGTAGGCTGTTAGGGCCAACACGATCCTGTTACTTGGGGAAGTGGATTGCCATAGAACCCTTCCAAGCGAATCCATCTATTGGTCTGGGAGCTTGAGATGGACATCAGGGTCTTTGGGCGCACAAAGCCTGCAGAGCTGTGGGGAAAGAGGGACTCAAACTCTGAGGCTGGAGGTAATGGAATCCGGCTGCACTGCTTGTGGTGGAGAAGAATTCCTAGTGCTAGAGGAGTTAGCAAGAGAGATGCTCTACCCATACCGAGAACTAGTGCTGAAGTTATGTCTGGTATTTGTGGGAATTAAGATATTCTGTTGTGCCCTATCCTATCTGCTTAATTGTATTGACTGTAAACTGCCATGTAAAATTTTGACTGTTTTGATGTATTCAGTATCCCCTGGATTGTGTGCTGTGAAGGTTCTGGAAGATGAAAGTGTTTGACTCACGCACCACAATTGTGGATACCAGGACTATGGGGTACTCGGAGCCGAGCCATCGATTTCCATGGGAGATGTCACTGGTAGCGGTGGCTCGGTCCGTGGCCCTGGCAGTCAATGCGATGGGGGGAATATTTACAGGGGATTATTAGGATAGTTCGTGACGCCACCTGTGGTTTCTGGTAATTTGTACCAGCGCTGCTGTAAGGGTCTTCACAGGGGATGTTATGGGGCAGCTTGGTAGTAAGTCTCCCACAGGTGAGACGTGTCCCTGGAAGTCTATGGGGGTTATGATGCAGGGTGTAGTAAGAATTCAGCCAAACACAATGCAGCTTCTTTTCATACCTTTTACTGATGATGGTTCAAGCAGATCCCGGGAAGCTGGTCGGGGTGGAGAGTGCACATTCAGGTAGCAGCCGAGCAGGTTAGAGGCCTCCTTAACTTCCATATAATGTGAGTCCAACTTGCCTGAAGCGAAGTTAACTCTAAAACTCCAGCTTTCTCTGTAGCTGTACTGCCCGGCCAACGTTGTGGTGAAGCCTTCTAAGTGATGGAACTAAGTCCTTACTTTTGCTTGGCCTAGCTCAAAGTCCCTGTTCCACCTGACTCCGGTTACGTATTGACACTTTGGGCTGCTCTCTGCGACCTGTAGTCCAGATGCCTCTGGTTTTCTTGTCACTATGCTTGAAACAATAGTGACGCTTCGGTCCCCAGTGACCGGTGATTTAGTGCAGGTAATCCAATACCTAAGGCACTGCTCTGTCTTCTCCACTGTGCCCTTCGCCCTGCTTTCCGCTCTTAACATAAGTGTGTCGACCCGCCACCACAATTGTGGGTTACCAGGGCAATGGGGTACTCAGAGCCGAGCCCATGGAAGTCTATGGGGATTGTCACAGGTAGCGGTGGCTCGGTCTGTGGCCCTAGCGGTCTGGCGTATGTTGGGGGAATATTTACAGGGGATAGATTTATATACAGTTCGTGACGCCACCTGTAGTCTCTGGTAATTTGTACCAGCGCTGCTGTAGATCTCTGAGGGGATGGTGAGGCAGCTAGATGTCGGGTCCCCTACAGGTGGGACTCTTCCCTCAGGTCGATGGTTAAGGCAGGGTTGTGCAGGCATGCAATTAAATAACTCAGTCTCACACCGTCAGCGTCTTTCCATACCTTTACTTCAAGTTGTTCAGGCAGGTCCCAGGGAGGCTGATGGGGTTGATGGAGGATGAGCTTTGAGGCAACGGCTAAGCATGTTAGGGGCCTCCTTTACTTTCCAATGATGATGAGTCCAACCAGCGTAAAGCGTAGTTCCCTCTATAACTCCAGCTATTCCAAAGCTGTGCTGCCCGGTCAGTTTTGTGGTTGGAGCCTTCTTCTGAGAGAGCTGAGTTCCAATTCCTGTCGTGCACTGACTCAAGGTTCTCACTCTCCCTGACCCCAGTTACGTACTGACTTTCAGGGGCTGCTTTCCGTTACCTAAGGTCCGGTAAGCCTCTGGGTTTCCTACCACCATGCATGAAGCTATGGTGATGCTTCGGTCTCCAGTGACCGGTAACAATATGCAGGTATTCTATACCGATGGCACTTTTCTGTTCTCTTCCACTATGCCCTTCGATTTGCTCAGACTCTCAACAGATGTCTCAGTCCGTCCTCTAGTGGGGCACAGCTCTGACCAGGCTGAGGTGAACTGGCTCACCTTTACTGGACTCCACTTTCTGAACTGCACAAAGACTGCACTTCCTAACTCTTTCGAGTCACTGACTGAACTGAACTCAGACTACTTAGCACTCCCCTCCACACCCCTGGTGGGTATGTCCGAAGTGTACGTGATATCATGAAGACCCTTAACCGTTACCTCTCCACTCATCCTCCTGGTATTATGTACCAGGGCTACACATTCCCCCATGGTAAACGACAGCACTCCCGGGCTGTGAAATACAAAGAGACAATTTTTGTTTATGCATTAAACATCAACATTAAACATTAATTCGTCCCATCCGGGAGGTAAGGATGTCTTGAACGTTGCAAACAAAACATTATATATAGAAAAATACAATATTAAATAACATTCTCATATAAATAGACAATATGCTTGTGAAGGACCCGCACCAAACCTTCAACGTGGGTCCTGGGTGGGCTGCAGGACATCCGAATGCAGACCTCACTCAGTGCCTCACCACACGGGTTTTATGTTCAGAGGTAAGTCAAGGCTTCGTGTGAAACCATTAAAAGGCACCTTAGTGCAACTATTTACAGGATACAGTTTTTGGGCTGGCTCAGTCCTCAGCCTCTGAGTCCATTATAAGACATAATAGGGAAAAACACATATATATCTATAGACTTTTTACAGTATTCACATTAATTCGTTATAATCACTGCTGGTATCGAATGGGTAACTTTCCTTTTGTGATTCGCTCTGATCTACGTGGAGTAGCCTCAGGTATATTAAGTTGCGATCTGTCTGCACTGCGTAACGGCAAACTATAGAACTGCCTCAATCTTTCTATGGATCTGGCAAGCGTACTGATGGCTGGGCGGTGTGAGTCAGCTTCACCAGGGGATCCCATAGTATGGGGCGCTGCTTCAGATGATCCTTCTTGAGATTCCATAGGTTGAGGTGTTGCTGGGATGGGTAACTCCTGAACGGGCTCGACTGGCACCACGGGCACAACTGGAGGTAAAACTTCCTCTCGTGGCTGATAAAACTGCAACACCGGAACTATTACAGCATCTCCCAGTCTAGGCCAATCCGCAGGAAAATCTCCCAGATCGGTGTGTATGACCTCTTCTTTCCTTTCTTTTTGATTGATGACAGGGTTCTTTTCACAACATTTCAAGGGTTCTGGACACAATTTCAAATGGTCTCTGGACACAGTGGTTATTGTTCTTCCTCCGTCCTTACTGATGATACAAACTTTTCTGTTGTCATATCTAGAATCTTGTACGACGTAGGGTTCTTGCTCCCACTGGTTATCCAATTTGTGCATCTTCCTTTTTCTTTTTAATACTACCTCTCCAGGCATCAAAGGCTTGGCAGGAGCATTTCGGTTGTAAACATCTTCCTGTTTCTCCCGTGCCTTGTTGAGACTTTCCTCTACACAGATTTGTACTCTTCTGTATTGCTCTTGCCGATTGATGTCCCAGTTTTCAACGGCGTCGTCTGCCTCCGGTTCTACCACTCCAAGTTCTAAATCCATTGGTAGTCTTCCGGGCCTTGCTCTCATAAGATAGGCTGGAGTGCAGTTAGTGGAACTGACAGGTATATGGTTATACAAATCAACCAAATCAGGTAGTAAATCCGGCCATCGATTCCTGTCTTCCAACGGTATGGATCTCAACAAATCAAGGACAATATGGTTCATTTTTTCGCAAAGACCGTTGGTTTGAGGGTGGTATGGCGTTGTTCTAATTTTCTTGCACCCGTACATGTGACAGAATTCCTTGAATAAATCAGCTTCGAAAGCAGGTCCTTGATCGGTTAATACTTGCTCCGGATACCCATGCGGTCTGCAGAAACTTGCTTGAAAGGTTTTCGCGGCCGTCACTGCGGTCTGATCCTTAACTGGAACAACCACCAGAAATCTGGAGTAATGGTCCACCATGGTCAGGGCGTATGAGTATCCAGATCTACTTGGCGACAGTTTGACGTGGTCCAGGGCCACAATCTCCAAGGGACGAGTCGTCCGGATAGGTTGCAGGGGTGCCTTCTGACTACCGTAGTCCTTCCTTCTGAGACCACAGGGTCCACAGTTCCGACACCACCTCTCAATGGAGCTGCGCATCCCTACCCAGTAGAACCGGCATCTCAACAGGGTCTCCAGCTTTCTCCAGCCAAAGTGTCCTGCTTGATCGTGGTATGCTTCCAACACCATTGGGACGTCTGCCTTGGGGACCACGATTTGCCAGACCATCTCATGGGTTCTGGGGTTGACGTATCTCCTGCACAACTTCTCACGGTATAGGAACAACCTGCTTTTCTCGTTCCACAGGAGCTTGGCTGACATAGGTGCATCCTTTTCCAAAGAGGAGCCTTCCTGTCTTAACAACTCCTTGATGCGGCTGACCACTGGATCACTGTCCTGAGTCTCTTTCCAGCTGTGATGGGGTAAAGGATTTAATGTTGCACCATACTGCTTTCTGTTGACTCGATGCTCGTGGACTACCCATTTCGATGGAACGCAGGTAGCTCAATTTCTTCCAGGTCGTCCGATTCTTCTTCCGTATCAGAGTCATGCGGCATTCGGGACAATGCGTCAGCATTAGCATTCTTTCGACCTGCCCGGTACTTGATAGTAAACTGGTAATTGGACAACCGAGCCATCCATCGCTGCTCCATGGCACCCAGCTTGGCGGTTTCCAGGTGCGTTAAGGGGTTGTTATCTGTAAACGCAGTGAACCGATTGGAGGCCAGATAATGCTTAAATCTTTCGGTAATGGCCCAGACCAGCGCCAGAAACTCCAGCTTGAAGCTGCTATAATTTTCCGGATTCCTTTCAGTTGGCCTGAGTTTTCTGCTGGCATATGCGATGACTTTTTTCTTGGCCATTCTGCTTCTGACTGAGAACTGCTCCCAACCCTTCATTACTGGCGTCGGTGTACAACAGGAACGGTTGGCTGTAATCAGGATAGGTTAAGATCTCATCACCTGTAAGGATCTCTTTCATCTTTTGGAATGCTTCAGCCTGTTCTTTACCCCAATTAAAGGGAGGGTTTCTGCTCTTTAGGGATTGTCCTACCAGGAGGTCCTGTAAAGGAGCTGCCTTCTTCGTGTAATCTTTCACGAACCTTCTGTAGTAACCCGTTAGTCCCAGGAACTGTCGCACTTCCTTAAGGTTCTTCGGCTCCGGCCACTTCTGGATGGCAGTGACTTTCTCTGGGTCCGGCGCTACTCCTTCTGAACTGACGATGTGCCCCAAGTATTGTACCTTCTGTTTGAGTAGATGGCATTTTGAGGGTTTTAATTTCATCCCGTACCTGGACAGGGACTCGAATACTTCTGCCAGGTGCTTCAGATGGTCCTCATATGTCTTGGAATACACGATGACGTCGTCTAGGTATAGCAGCACGGTTTCAAAATTGAGATGTCCCAGACAATTTTCCATCACTCTCTGAAATGTTCCTGGGGCACTGCTGAGCCCAAACGGCATTCTGTCGAACTCACAGAGCCCCATTGGGGTGGTGAAAGCCGTTTTCTCACGATCCTCCTCAGCCACAGCCACTTGCCAGTAACCACTAGTCAGATCAAGGGTAGAAAAGTAGTTAGCCGTTTTCAGAGCAGCTAATGATTCCTCTATGCGTGGTAACGGATATGCATCCTTGTGTGTTATGCGGTTCACCTGCCTGTAATCCACACACATTCTCATACTACCATCTTTCTTTTTAACCAGAACTAGAGGGGCTGCCCAGGGGCTACAACTATCCCTTATCACCCCAGCTTTCTTCATATCATGCAACATTTCTTTAGCCTTCTGATAATGAGCTGGAGGTATGGGCCTATACCGCTCTTTGATGGGAGGATGACTGCCTGTAGGGATATGATGTTGTACTCCCTTAATTATCCCAAAATCAAGTGGATTCTTGCTAAACACTTGGGCGTACTCTTGCACCACCCGTAATACCCCTTGCTTCTGGTGAGCGGAGTGGTGTCCGTCCCAACATGGAGTTGCTGACACCATTCCGCCACCTGAGTTGCTGGGTCATTGTCCTCCGCTATTTGACAGGAGTCTAAGGACTCAGCCGGGAGAATAGAATTATTGTCGACAGCATGAAGTTTAGCAATGGTTGCATAACGGGGTAAATTTACCTCATCATCTCCCCAATTGAGAAGCCGTACCGGTACTCTTCCATTCACCACTTCTACTACTCCTCTAGCAGTCATAAGTGTAGGTCTATGTTCTGAATGGTGGGGTTCTACTACAGCTTGGTAATTCTGTCCTCTCAGACCTATGGCTGCCCTGCACCAAATGATCATTTCACTCATTGGGGGTATCACAATAGGATCCGAGTCAGTGACCCGTACATTACCAATTTCGCCGTCTGTAAGCTTCGCTTGCTGCTGACACACCAGGGCCCGGATCTCTCTTTGGATTACTCCTCTCTGCCTTGGTCGGGCAATCTCAGCGAGCTGTTGGAGCAAGAACACAACTTCTCCCAAACAATTACCGATAATGTTAGTACCCAAAATTATATTTAAACCGTTCTCCTCATTTACAGTCTTTACTACCAGAAGCCCCTGGTCTTTCAACTCCTCTCTGCCCACCTTTACATCTACACATTTTGTCCCGAGTACTTCTACAGGAAGACCATTAGAAGCATACACGGTAAAGTCAAGGCTCGGAGGTTTAAGACTGTCCATTGACCAGTACTTGGTATATAGGGCATCAGGTATTAGGGTCACCTGCGACCCAGTGTCTAACAATGCTGGAACAGCAATACCATCTAGAATAATAGACAGGTAGGGTCGCCCACCCACATACCTGCGGTTCCAGTCTAGGGGGCCTGACGGGTATTCTCCTGGGTGTTGGCCCTCGGACCCAGGTTCTGCCCGTTTAAAGGACACTGTGGAGACATATGACCTTTCCGGTTGCATCGGTAACAGATGATCTCTCGACGAGGAGGGTGTTGATCAGAGGTCGCTCCTGGGGGTGGCGTTGTCCTCCTCCGGGGGGGCGACGTCTTCTTTCTTCTCCGGTGCATCCACGGGACGTCTTCTGGGCAGTCAGCTAACAAGATCTTCCCTTCCTCCTCTTTCCGCAGCTGCAGGGCACTCATTACAGCAGCCAGATTTTTAGTCAGCTGGCGCACCTCTGAGCGCAGACAGTCCAATTCACTAGGAGGGGTCACCTGCGCTTTGGCTTCGGCCACTAGCGGGGAACAGGGGGTTACTGCCGGTTCTAGAGTGACTTCAGCCTGATGATGTTGGGTTGCTACTTCAGGTTTGCCCAGGGGCCGCAGCCCTTTTATTGCCATGTCTTTTAGGGCATCAAAGGTAGCATCCGGATGATCTAAGGACCACCAGTTTACAGTTCTGCGTTCCTCTTGGGATCTCAATCCCTGTATAAATTGTTCTTTCAGCATTTTATTCTCATCAATAGCATTTAAATTATTAACCTGCTTAAGAGCTCTCAGGGCTCCTTGTAGTCGGCAAGCGTAGTCCCGGATGCTGTCACCTGGCTGTTGTGAACAGTGATAGAAGGCCATCCGGAGATCCGTTTCTGTGCGGTCTTCAAATATGGCATGCAGCTTAAGGAAGATCGCAGGTACCGACTCCTGATCAACGGTATCCCAAGTCTCCACTTCCCTCTCCGCAGCGCCAGTTAGCTGCCCTATTAGCACAGCAGCTTTTTGTCTCTCAGGCATGGAGTACATTTCTAGGATGCTGCATAACTTCCGCTTGAAGCCTGCTAATGTGCCTGGCTCACCGCTGTACTGGGGAAGCCATTTCGCCCCAGGCATATATGGGAGCGTTAGTGGCATGATCGGGACTACCGGACTGGGTGCAGGGCCTGCGCCCCCATCTGGCGCTACAATACCAAGCGGTGCGGGATTGGGGCCTCCGGCCGGGGCCGCACTGTCAGCCGGTTGTTGTGACATCTTAGCGCCCCCTTGGTTAAACGGAGCCTACCGGTTTCAGACGCTGCTATTTCACAGGCACCGCAGTGGGAACAGGACCTTCGTCGCAGGCGCTCTGATGTCAGAGCGTTCACTTCCTGTCGCAGGACCTGCCGATGAGTCAGAACCGGGGCGTGTCCAAGACTCTGCGCGCTCTTTCAGGTACGCCCACCTTCTTCTCCAGCGCCTTAGGGCACGAATCTGGCGGCAAATATGGCGGTATTTGGCGCCAAACAACAGCAACAGTCTTTTTCGCCAAAACACTCCACAGGCACACAGGGCTCGCAATGCTGCAAGTTTCGAATCCTGTTCGTGACGCCAAAGTTTTGTGTCGACCCGCCACCACAATTGTGGGTTACCAGGGCAATGGGGTACTCAGAGCCGAGCCCATGGAAGTCTATGGGGATTGTCACAGGTAGCGGTGGCTCGGTCTGTGGCCCTAGCGGTCTGGCGTATGTTGGGGGAATATTTACAGGGGATAGATTTATATACAGTTCGTGACGCCACCTGTAGTCTCTGGTAATTTGTACCAGCGCTGCTGTAGATCTCTGAGGGGATGGTGAGGCAGCTAGATGTCGGGTCCCCTACAGGTGGGACTCTTCCCTCAGGTCGATGGTTAAGGCAGGGTTGTGCAGGCATGCAATTAAATAACTCAGTCTCACACCGTCAGCGTCTTTCCATACCTTTACTTCAAGTTGTTCAGGCAGGTCCCAGGGAGGCTGATGGGGTTGATGGAGGATGAGCTTTGAGGCAACGGCTAAGCAAGTTAGGGGCCTCCTTTACTTTCCAATGATGATGAGTCCAACCAGCGTAAAGCGTAGTTCCCTCTATAACTCCAGCTATTCCAAAGCTGTGCTGCCCGGTCAGTTTTGTGGTTGGAGCCTTCTTCTGAGAGAGCTGAGTTCCAATTCCTGTCGTGCACTGACTCAAGGTTCTCACTCTCCCTGACCCCAGTTACGTACTGACTCTTCAGGGCTGCTTTCCGTTACCTAAGGTCCGGTAAGCCTCTGGGTTTCCTACCACCATGCATGAAGCTATGGTGATGCTTCGGTCTCCAGTGACCGGTAACAATATGCAGGTATTCTATACCGATGGCACTTTTCTGTTCTCTTCCACTATGCCCTTCGATTTGCTCAGACTCTCAACAGATGTCTCAGTCCGTCCTCTAGTGGGGCACAGCTCTGACCAGGCTGAGGTGAACTGGCTCACCTTTACTGGACTCCACTTTCTGAACTGCACAAAGACTGCACTTCCTAACTCTTTCGAGTCACTGACTGAACTGAACTCAGACTACTTAGCACTCCCCTCCACACCCCTGGTGGGTATGTCCGAAGTGTACGTGATATCATGAAGAGCCCTTAACCGTTACCTCTCCACTCATCCTCCTGGTATTATGTACCAGGGCTACACATAAGCACTGCTGCATAGAAGTCGAATCACAGATTCCCTGTTTGGGCTCGCTGAGCAGCTCTCAGTATTCTCCTAGTCCAGGACCTCTGTCGACTGAACTTCACTGTCCTGGGACAGGCGGCTGAAGTCTCTGCTCTGAACTCAGCAGGAAACCAATCTGACTGACTAACTCAGACAGGTAACTATCCAAGGGATGACTCACTCCTGAGCCTCCCGGAGCTAACTGACTGACTCACTGTCCTAAGACAGGAAGGTGACTCCTCTGTCCGAAGACAGGAAACAAACTCCTACTATGATGACACCCACCAAACTTATATACCCCTATGGGTGTGTCTAAAGAGTGTGAGTGACATGAGTGAATGCATATCAAGCTTTGGCTGTTACCTTCCAGTGCACTTTCCTGGATTTTCATGTGTGCCTGCGAAGCTGGGCTACACAAAAGCCTGGAGCCAGTGGAGGCCTATGGACCTCAAGTAAGTGTGATGCACCCCACACATAGCAGCATACCTGGAATTGGATATGATTTTCTTGTAGGTGCCAGAGCATACAGGAGCAGCAACAGCAGCAGCTCGCCTACGACTACCTCGCTCGGGCACCTTACATTGGCATTGTAGAGTAGAGTGGGTCCCTATTCTGAATTTTGCTATGGAGATTTATGTTTATCTGTCACACCCTTGAAGAAGGATGAAAAATGTGTATGTCACCCATTTTTACGGTGTAATCAATAATGATTTCTGATAATAAATTATATTGTGTACCCACCTCAACTGGTTCCAGTGCTGATTGTTGTTCTCCATCTGTTGCCGTCGGGTCTCTCTGCTCCTCTGAACACCCGACTTGCTTCCGTGATGTCACTCTCTTAGGCTATATAGCCCATATTACACCACATCTTTTTCCTGGGCTTGGCTTCCTTCACCTCGCTCGACTGCCTGCTGTAGTGCTCCACATCGGGTTTTGCAGGTTGCCCGCCATGTCTCAGTGATGTCATCTCCATGCTTCCATTTAAAGCATTTTCCATTTAATTTGCTTTACTTTGTCTACAACTTTGCTACGCCTGCTATTGCCTTATTCTTCTGGTTCCTCGGCTTCATAATATCCTACTATTCCAGTCATATTTCTCCACTTGCCATCCAGCTACTGCTGCCACTGTTTTTTAACCCTGCCAGATGAATGCTATCTGTTCATGCTGCATTATTGCTTCACATCCAAACCAAGGGCTTCGAAGACCCGCTTTACCAGGTGAGACACCATTTTTATGATATATATGGACATAGGGAAAGGATATCTGTCAATTATTACTTGTTACTTTAATCTTCAAGTGAAAGAGTCTGTAGGCTTAACTCTGTAATAGTCAAAAGAGCTGTTAGGAAGGATCTTACTTTTCAGATTGATCATAGGATATCATGTGACATGATTACCCAACCAGCTGCTTAAAAAAGTGTATAGTTAGTGTGGAACCCAGCTGCGACTGGATCCATATCTTCCAGAAGGGTGCACTGAAAGAATATACCACTAGAGGTCATTATGCACATTCACACACGTTAACTTATCCCAAAGACCACCAGAGGGAGCTGCTTAGACATATAAAAGCAGAGTGAACACAGGAAACATGAAGTCAGTCAGCCAGTCACCTCAGAGAGTGTAGAAGGTGAGAGCACTGAGCTCGGTTTGTGCAGACTAGCTCACTGAGCGTTCTGAAGAGAGAGAGAGGCTGCAGAGCTATTCAGTTCAAGAGAGAGTGGAGGCCAGTACAAGTGGAACAGAAGCCACTCCAGCCTGGTCAGAACTGAGTGTAGCTCAGTGAGAGAAGCGTGCCGACGCTTAAAGAGCGGCGAAGAGGCAGCCCACCAACTGCCAGTGTGTGATCGTGTGAGGGTCCAGGTAGGCCGAAGGCGAGTGGAAAGTTAATGAGACAGAAGAGCCTCCATAGGTCATCTCAGCAAGTATTACCGGACACCGGGGTCCGAGCCTATAGGGATCTCCACGACCCATTAGGAGAACACCGGAGTTCCTGGAGGACTACAAGTCCCAGGAGTACCACAGAGCTGATACATAACCGGGCCAGGAGGACAGAGTCCGGCAAGCAGGACGCTGCAAGCAGGGACTGTGTACTTTAGGAGAGAAGGTCCAACCACAAGGTCAGCCAGGTGCAAGATGGAGACCAAGTTAGGCCTAGCTACAAGCAGGTCAAGACTCTATTACAAAAAGGCAGAGAACAGGAGGCCACACACCTACTCAGTGGAGGAATCTGGATGTGCACCCTTCACCCTACAGTGCTCCGGGGAGTACCTGCAACATCTTCAGTAAAGGTACCGAAGTGACTTATGTGTGTGTCTCCCTTATTACTCCTAACTGCCGGGTCCCCGTCTGTCCTGCACCCCTGCACATCTATCTGCCCTGGAGGACTTAGCCTTTCCTGTGGAAGGCCTAACATCTTGCTGCACAATATTAACCCTTCAGTGGATCTGCATAGCAGCGCTGGTCACCCTGACCAGGTACCACAGGTGGCGTCACGAATCCCCATTCCAATATTCAATTCACCTGTAATTATCCCACATTAAAAGGTGAGCCCCAGAGCCACGGACTGAGCTGTGTTGCCGTGACATCCCCCATTGTAGTCTATAGGCTCAGATCCGAGTTCCCATTGCTCTGGAGGGCGACTCATCTCCCTTTCATAAATCCATAGTCAAAATGTCATATTTTTTAGTTAAAATTATAGGACCCAATTGCAGTTTTTTAAGTCACTTTTATTTTTTTGTCTCAAATTCATTCAAAATGTGTACATGGTCCATGAATTTTGTGCAAAATCAAAGATGCTCTTTACTTTTGTCTTTTACTGTTTTGCGCCTTTAGATGTTGCATGAAACATTTACTGAAAAGATTTTTTTTGCAAATAATCAGCTTCAAACATTTCCATTAAAAGAAATGGTGATCAGAGAAAGAAAAATAGAAGAATAAGTGAAAAATAGACTTAAAAATAGGTACAACTTAAAAGAAGAATTTGGTGGAAAACCCCCAAAAAACAGCCCAATAGCAGGAAAAAGTGAATAAAAATAGGCACAGGTGCAATAATACATGAGGCCCGTAGTTCTTAGAATAATAGGAGCGGCAATGAGTACGATTTGTTTGTACGTGAAGCAAGTTGCTAAAGTTGGCTCTTTTTTTTTCTATGCGATGTCATGGTCCAAGTAGATCCTCTAATGAAAAACGAGGAGTGTAAAGCATTTTATGACCAGATGTAGTGAAAAACCAAACCTTTAAATGTTTCAAATCACCAAACAAATTTAAATATTAGACAAATATAACACAAGTAAACACAAAATGCAATTTTTAAATGAATGCCTTTATTATTAAGGGAAAAATAAATCCAAATCTACAGACCCCAGTGTGAGAATGTGATTGCCCCCTAAACCTAATAACTGGTTGGGCCACCCTTACTAGCAACAACTACAATCAAGGGTATAACTGGCATAGTCTTTTGCAACACTCTGGAGAAATTTTGGCCCACTCATCTTTGCAGAATTGTTGTAATTCAGCCACATTGGAGGGTTTTCGAGCATGAACCGCCTTTCAGGTCAGGACTTTGACTAGGCCACTCCAAAGTCTTAATTTTGTTTTTCTTAAGCCATTCAGAGGTGGACTTGCTGGTGTGTTTTGAATCATTATCCTGCTGTGTAACCTAATTGCGCTTCAGCTTGAGGTCATGCACAGATGGCCGAACATTTTCATTCAGGATTTTTTGGTAGACAGCAGAATTCATGGTTCCATTTAAGACAGCAAGTATTTTAGGTCCTGAAGCAGCAAAACAGCCCAAGACCATCACACTACGAGCACCATATTTTATTGTTGATATGATATTCCTTTTCTGAAGTGCTGTGTAACTTCTACACCAGATGTAATGTAACATACATCTTCCAAAAAGTTCAACTTTTGTCTCGTGAGTCCATAGAGTATTCTCCCAAAAGTCTTGGGGATAATCAAGATATTTTCTGGCAAAACAAGACAAACAAGACAAGCCTTTATGTTCTTATTGCTCAGCTCAGCAGTGGTTTTCCTCTTGAAACTGTGCCATGCAGGTCATTTTTGCCCAGTCTCTTTCTTATGGTGGAGTCATGAACACTGACCTTAACTGAGGCAAGTGAGGCCTGCAGTACTTTCGATATTGTTGTGGAGTCTTTTGTGACCTTTTGGATGAGTCGTTGCTGCCTTCTTGGGGTAATTTTGGTCTACTGGCCACTCATGGGAAAGTTAACCACTGTTCCATGTTTTTGCCATTTGTGGATAATGGCTCTCACTGTGATTCGCTGGCATCCCAATGCTTTTGAAATGTCTTTATAACCTTTTCCAGACTGATAGATCTCAATTACTTTGTTTCTCATTTGTTCCAGAATTTCTTTGGATTGCAGCATGATGTATAGCTTTTGAGAGTCTTTTAGTCTACTTCACTTTGTCAGGCAGGTCCTATTTAAGTGATTTCTTGATTGAGAACAGGTGTGGTAGTAAGCAAGCCTGCGTGTGGCTAGGGAATTTGTGATAAATCACATTTAATTTATGTTTTAAGTGGGGAAATCACTTTTTCACACAGGGCCTTGTTGGTTTGGATTTCTTTTTCCCTTAAAGGGAATCTGTTGTGAACGTTCTGGAGATGACTTCTGAGTTGGGGCTCCCTCTGGTGGCTGCTGGTGATATTGAAGCAAGTCAATTACCTGGGAGCGAGGAGTGGCAATCAGGGGGACGGACTGGGCAGATATAAGTGAGCTGCCTTCCCATGATCCTCGCCGGTGATCAATTGTTGCTTCCTGGTCTAGTTTGGAAATCAGCTTGTTTTCTGCTGTCTCCTGCGAACATTCAGATAAGTTACTTTCTGCTTTTTTTTCTGTGGTTAGATTTTTCTTGTTTTTTCTGCGCTGCTTGGTGAGGTCAGCCGGGTCCCCTACAGGGGCCTGTGCTGGTCTCTGTTTCTTGTTTGTATCTGTTTATTTGCTCTGTTCCTGTTATTTCAGTGCTGCTGGGTAGCGGAGTGTTCACACCAGAGATCTGATTAAGTGTGGGCGAGACCGTGTGGTCTCAGCATTTTTGTAATCAGAAGTGTTGGAATTTTTTCCTAGGGTTTTGCTGGGTTGCAGACAGTATTCTTTCCTATCCGGTCCTGTCTAGATAGCTTTTGGCCCCAGCGTTTGCTTACTCTATTTTCTACCTGCATTTGTATTTCATCTTGTCTAACCGCCATTTTACGTGTGGGGGCTGCCTATTCCTTTGGGGCTCTACTCTGGGGCAGTTAGCTTTCCTCTTTCTATCCTCAGGTGTAGCTAATCTCTCCGGCTGTGTCGAGGCATCTAGGTCACTGTAGGAACGTCCCACGGCTGCTTCTAGTTGTGCGGTTAGTTTAGGGGTCTGCAACCTTTTAGTTCCCAACCTCTCTGGTGTTCCGCTGCCTTGGCTGTTTTTTGCTCCTGTCCTCCTCAGCTACCAAATCATAACAGGAATCTGTCACCACTTTTTTGGGATATCAGATAAAAATATCATTCAATTCAATCTCACCTATGCATTATACAAGTACTTTTGATACCCCTTGACTCCCCACCTATGATTCATAAATACCGTTTTTATTCCTCCTGCGGTGTATGTAAATATCCTCAGTTCGGTCCGATAGGCGGGGCTTATTGTCCGTCTCCACCCCCTCCTCGGCTTGCTCAACGTATTATTTTCTGTAAATAACACAGATCGCGTATAGTTACCACGCGTGTGCATTCAAATGGCCTCTTGCGCGTGCGCCGTATGCTTTGCCCAACTGTGGGCAAAGCATGTAATCATTGCGCATGCGCCGGCATATGACATGGCATGGAAGTATTCAAGCAGAACGCAATCGCCGGCGCATGCGCAATACTGTTTTTTGGCTTTGCCCACAGTTGGGCAAATCATACTGCGCACGCGCGAGAGGCCATTTGAATGTGCACGCTCCAAAACTATACGCAAACTCAGAAATTCCCCGAAAAAATGCGTAGAGAAAGCCAGGAGGGGGGAGAGATGGACAATAAGCCCCGCACATCGGACCAGACCAAGGATATTTACATACACTGCGGGAGGAATATAAACGGCATTTATGGATCATAGGTGGGGAGTCAAGGAGTATCAAAAGTACTTGTATAATGCATAGGGGACACTGAATTGAATAATATTTTTATCTGATATCCCAAAAAAGTGGTGACAAATTCCCTTTAATAAGAAATAAATTCATTTAAAAACTGCATTTTGCGTTTACTTGTGTTCAGGGCCGGATTTAGGCAAATTGGGGCCCTGGGCAAAAGTATAAAATGGGGCTGAGGAAGAATAATGGGGACAGAACAATCACTATTAGATCAATCTCTCGACATACAGTATCATGTTATCAGCAGCTTATCTGCAGTTTTCAGTGGGCGATGTGCTGCTGAGAACAATGATTTTTGTTTCGGCATAAACAATCCAATCACTCGATGAATAGGCAGCATTTTGTTTATTTAGTATAATACACCCCATTGTCCTCCATATAATATAATGTGCACCACAGTCCTCCGATTGTATAATGCACACCCCATAGTCCTCCATATAATATAATGTGCCCCATAGTCCGCCATGTAATATAATGTGCCCCATAGTCCTCCATATAGTATAATACACTCCTCATAGTCCTCCATATATTAAAATACACTCCTCAGTCCACCATATAGTATAAAGCACCCCCCAGCGTATGCCATGTAGTACAATTCACTTCCCGTAGTATAATGCACCCCATAGTTCTTCATATAGTATAATGTATTCCCCATAGTCCTTGATACAGTATAAAGCAGGTCCCACATAGTACATATAGTATAATACACTGCCTATAGTTCGATAGAGTATAATGCAGCCCCCATATAGTATAGTGCAGCCACCCTACAGAATATAATGCAACCCCCATAGAATATAATGCAGACCCCCATAGAATATAATGCAGCCAACCCCCATAAACTATAATGTAGCCCAACCATGCAATATAATGCAGACCCCCTCATATAGCATAATATAGCCCCCATAGAATATAATGTAGTCCCCTCATAGAGTTTAATGCAGCCACCCCCATGGAATATAATGTAGCGCCACCATACAATATAATGCAGCCCCCTCATATAGTATAATGTTGTGTTTTGGTAGCTGAGGAGAAAAAGCAAATACGGCAATACACCAGAGAGGCTGGAACCTATTGAATTGCAGTAACCTGAACTAACCACACAACTAGAGGTAGCCGTGGAGTGTTCCTACGTTGATCCTAGACGCCTCGTCACAGCCTGAGAGATAACTACACCTAAAGGCAGAAAGAGGAAAGCTATCTGCCCCGGAGCAGATCCCCAAAGAAAATAGGAAGCCCCCAAACATGTAATGGCGGTTAGACAAGAAGAA
Organism: Oophaga sylvatica; assembly: GCA_033576555.1. Classification (NCBI taxonomy): domain Eukaryota; kingdom Metazoa; phylum Chordata; class Amphibia; order Anura; family Dendrobatidae; genus Oophaga; species Oophaga sylvatica. The sequence continues at coordinate 974,936,231 of JARQOD010000001.1, read as the reverse complement.
GCACAGACACAGACAGAAAATAGAATGAGCAAACGCTGGGGCCCAATCTGTCTAGACAGAAAAGTACAGGAAAGGATTCTTACTGCAATCCAAAAAAAATCCTAAAAAATACCAACTCTTCTGATTGCAAAAACACCTGAGATCACACGATCTCTACCACCTAAATCAGATCTCTGGTGTAACAAAACTAAGCCGCAGCCACTGAAAAAACAGGAAAAAGCAAATGAACAAATAACAGTGGCTTCAGATAAACTGAGAGGAGCACAGGCTCCCAGGAGAGGACCCGGCTGACCTCCACAGAAGTGCAGGGAACTATGCAAAAAGCAAGCACAAAAATAAAAGCAGAAAATATCTGAAAGCAGAAGATGCAGGCAAGACTCAGCAAACTTCCAAATGAACCAGGAACCACAATTGAGACAAGAACAATTGATCACCGGCAACCATCATGGGAGGGAACCTCCCTTATATCAGACCAGTCAGTGATCCCAGATTGCCATTCCTCGCTGAAAGGTTCTGTACTGTCTGTAACCACCAGAGGGAGCCTCTGCTCAGAAACCATCTCTAGCACATTCATAACAGTATAATTCAGCCCCCTCATAGGATATAATGCAGACCTCCATAGAGTATATTGTAGCCCCCTCATGGAATATAATGCAGCCCCCTTATAGGGTATAATGACCCCATAGAATATAATGTAGCCCCCTCACAGTGTATAATGCAGCCCTCCCATAGAATATAATGTAGCCCCCTCATAGAATATAATGCAATCCCCCAAATATAACATAATGCAGCCCCCCATAGAATATAATGTAGCACCCTCATATAGTATAATGTAGCCCCCTCATAGGGTATAATGCAGCCCCCATAAAATAGAATGTAGCCCCCACCCTCCTCCCATAGAATATAATACAGACACACAGTCCAGCACTCACTCACTGATAAATTTAAAAAAAAAATCACACACAATACTCACCTCTCCTCATTTTCCGCACTGCTCCAGGCTCTGCTCTGGTCTCAGCAGCCGTACTGCCTGGCACATAGCGGGAGCGCGATGAAGTGATGTTATCGCGCACCTGCAGTGTCGGAGGCAGAGGTGAATGATGGGAGAGTGAGCATCATCTGACGCTCTCTCCTCCATTATTGCTTTCAACTGTATGGGCGTCTATGTTGCCTATACAGTTGAATGTGGCGTCGTCGGGGGGAGGAGTCGGCGCTGGCGCCAGGCGGGCCCCCCTGACTCACGAGCCCCATAGCGGACATGTGGTGTGCCGCTGTTAGCGGCACGCCACTGGCTGGGGGCCCGAGGGGAGGCGGGGGACCCTAGGCAGATGCCTAGCCTGCCTGCCGCTGACGCCAACCCTGCTTGTGTTGTCTTTGTCTAATATTTAAATATGTTTGGTGAGCTGAAACATTTACATGTGATAAACATGCAAAAGAATAGGAAATCAGGAAGGGGGCAAACACTTTTTCACACAGCTGTATATATACTTGTAGGTCATGTCCTTGTATTCCATACGGGCTCTGACACTGAGCCCGCACGTTTTCCAGCACATATCAGCTGATATACCTCCGTCAGGTCTCCATGGTTATATGCTGTTGAACGCCATAATTCTAATTTATGACATCTTTTCCCTTGGGAACCACCTTGTGGAATAATAATATGACTACCATGTTTTATGTTTCTACAATCCTAGCCTCACCAAACATGACTATGATATAGCCATAATTCAGGTTAAATATTACAGTTATGTGGTTTCCCAAGGCCAAAAATCCTGGTGCTTGAAACTACAAAATCAACTAGGTTTCCCGATCACAGATATTTCTCTGGATTGTTTTGACATTGGATTATTATAGGGATAACATTGAAATAGTTCAGTCTTCAAGGATCCCTCCTGATGGCCCTGGTCTGGATGGGAGACAACCAGTCTACATTAGGTTCAATTATTTTCACCTGCTTATTATCATCTCTTTGATAATGAAGAAGTGCACCAACAAGACATTTGGTCTTCCTGAGACTATTGGCATCTAATTCAGCTAATCTAAATATCTCAATGACAGGATTTACATTGGTGCAGTGATATCTGATTTTTATTATTCACCTAATCAATAACACTTATAATACTAATTAATATTATTTTGCTTTGTTCCTCTCTTTTCTCTTGGACTAATGTTTCGTTCTTTATATTCTCAAATCTTGGGCAAAATATAACTTTAGTGAATACAGGTTATCTCATTACTGAGATAAGAGGTGACATCTGGTGCTCATAAAGTTTTATGGATAGTGTTATGATCTGCTACAAGCACTAAGGAAAGATGGGAATTCTGTCCCTACAATAGGACTGAGCTGGATCCCTACGATGTAACGGGGAACCTGATCCTGCGACCAGACCCGCTAAAGTCCTCAGCTAGTCTGAACGAAGACCTATAGTTGCGAGGGAGGAATCCCTACAAGATCTAGGGACTGGGTGAAAAGGTGGACACCTCCTAACATAAATTGTAGCAGGGAAAATAAAACAGAAAACAAATACTAAGAGATCCTAAGATCAAGCAAAACTGACAGAGTAAGGCACCTAAGCACCTGGCTAGCTTAAGAGTAGATAATACAATGAAGTCCAGCAAAGCCAGAAGGGCGGAGCCAGACTAAATAGGGAAAAAAGGTCATGTGACAGCAAACTGAAACAAAATCTGACAAGAGGGTTATAACAGATAGCACTGCAGCCTTGCAGCGCTGGAGTCCTGGGTTCGAATCCCACCAAGGACAACATCTGCAAGGAGTTTGTATGTTCTTCCCGTGTTTGCGTGGGTTTCCTCCGGGTACTCCGGTTTTCTCCCACACTCCAAAAACATACTGATAGGGAATCTAGATTGTGAGCCCCATCGGGGACAGCGATGATAATGTGTGCAAAACTGTAAAGTGCTGCGAAATATGTTAGCGCTATATAAAAATAAAGATTATTTATTATTTATGGAGAGGGCAGTAGACATTCCGCTGAAATGTTACACTTTGATAAAAAGATATCATCGATGTAGCGGAACCCACCTAAATTCTCCATTTTTTTAAAAAAATGTGCATGTCGAAGGGGAATAGCAGGTGATGATTTAGTAATACAAATTTAATTTAGAAAATTTTAGGTGAAAATTTAACTTTTGAATCTACTTGAATGTCCCCTACCCTATATTGCATTGATATTGATGTTTCCACAGACTTTGACATTTATAGGAAGTTTTATGTTGTATATTTACAAGCAGAGGGAAGTTGTATTTCTCAAATAATGGTTCTCCTCCACTTACTTACAGCCCAGGCAATTTTAAGTTCTTGCCCTGTCTCCGATTATGAGCTCGTTAGCTATATCTTATTATCAGGATCCAGGAGAGTCCTTGCTTTGATATGACTGCTGACAAGAAGTCTGGCCTGCGTATGAAATAAGACTGTGAGGGAATTCTCTGTCAGTTACATACCGTAAATATTTCCAGATGCTATTAATAGTGAACGTCTCCTCCATGGCTGGTCATGGTTGGTCAGGAGAACTTAATTGCAGCTCCTCGCTGTTATTTCTACAAGCTGCGAATCAGAAATATCAGGAGCTAATAACATTTAATCTCTCAGGACATAAATCAGCTTTTCTTTCATCTCCCTTAATGAAGTCCACTCCATGTTTATGGCAGGTTCAACTCTAGAATACGATAAATAAGATTTCAAGAGTGGTTTTTCAACTTAGATTGCTCGACGGGGCAGGCCTCTAAGGGATAAAATTCTCCCTGTATTGTCAAAATATCTTCAGAAAGATTTGCAAGAAGCAGGGCTTGTGTTAGCACCAGCCAAACCTTAGCAGATGCCAAGGCAAATTAAACTTGAGGGAACCATTGAGCTCAACCTTCTATGAGTAAGGTTTGACGTTGGACAGCATTGTGCCTTTTATCCCCTAAAATCTAAAATATAATTTAGTGTATTTTTCAGACATTTAGGCACACTTTTTCTCAAGAAAAAAATTTGCTAAAAATTCCTTAGTCATATAGTCCATAGTCAGTGGTGTAACTCAAGTCTGATGGGCCCCAGTGCAAAATTTGGACCTGGGCCCCACCTGCATGTTGGTCAGATATATGGGCCCTTGTAGCATTCTAAATCCTATAAAGACATATCTGTTCACCCGCATCCTGGGACCTTCCTGTAATAAGGTCCCCTATCCCAGGCCACTTCCTGATATAATGTCCCTCATTCCATGTCTTTTCCTGGTATAATGCTCTCCATCCCGAGCAACTTCCTGGTATAATGTCCCCCATTCTAGCCCCTGTCTATAATAATGACCCACATCCTGGGCTCCTTCCTGGTTAAATGTCCCCCATCCTGAGCTCTTGCTTTAATAATTTCTCCCATCCTGGCCCCATCCTGTAACAATGTCCCATATCCTGGCCCTTTCCAGTAATAATATCCTCAATCCTGGCCCTTTTCAATAATGTTTCCCATCCTGGGCCCTTTTCAGTCATTTTTTTCTCTCTCCTGAGCCTTTTCCAGTAATAATGTTTTCCATCCTAAGCCTTTTCTAGTAATAATGTTCTCTATCCTGAGCCTTTTCCAGTAGTAATGTCTTCCATCCTGGCCCTTTTCAGTAATAATGCTTCCCATTCTGAACCCTTTCCAGTAATAATGTTCTCCATCCTGAGTTCTTTCCAGAAATGATGTTCCTTATCCTGAGCCCTTTCCAGAAATAATGTTCTCCATCCTGAGCCCTTTCCAGAAATAATGTTCTCCATCCTGAGCACTTTCCAGAAATAATGTTCCCCATCCTGAGCCCTTTCCAGAAATAATGTTCTCCATCCTGAGCCCTTTCCAATAATAATGTTCTTTATCCTGAGCTCTTTCCAGTAATAATGTTCTCCATCCTAAGCCTTTTCCAGTAATAATGTTCTCTATCCTGAGCCTTTTCCAGTAATAATGTCTTCCATCCTGAACCCTTTCCAGTAATAATGTTCTCCATCCTAAGCCTTTTCCAGTAATAATGTTCTCTATCCTGAGCCTTTTCCAGTAATAATGTCTTCCATCCTGGCCTTTTCAGTAATAATGTTTCCCATTCTGAGCCCTTTCCAGTAATAATGTTCTCCATCCTGAGTTCATTCCAGAAATGATGTTCCTTATCCTGAGCCCTTTCCAGAAATAATGTTCTCCATCCTGAGCCCTTTCCAGTAATAATGCTTCCCTTCCTGAACCCTTTCCAGTAATAATGTTCTTTATCCTGAGCTCTTTCCAGTAATAATGTTCCCCATCGTGGCCATTCAAGTGGGAACATGGGCAATATGCCCATCTCTTTACGCTGCCATGACTAGCTAACTATGCATGGGTTTGCCAATATGAAGAAAAGTAGCGTCTCTGCCATCTCAGAAACATTGCCTTCATATAAATTTGCTTGTAAGCACCTATAATATAATTTGCAGTGTAGTGCTATAATTACTTGCTGTTATTACGGATAACATGGAGAAATGCTCTGCTGATGACTGACATTGCAGGATCAGCTGCTCAGCATGAGAAACACAATCGGTCCACAGAAAGAGATGGACAAGGTCCAGGGACTGGTGGAAAAAGAGGTAAGATAATGTGATGGTTCAAACAACATGGAGAGAACATGCAAACTTCTTCTAGATGTTGTGCTTGGTGGGATTTGAACCCAGGCCCCTAGAGCTGCAATGTTAACCACTGAGCCACCGTGCAGCCCATGAGCTACAGACAGGACATTAGCAACTGATAAATCTGACTGCAATTAAATCATTTGCGCACAATGTTTAAACACCAGATAAATAACCCATTTCATCTTTCTTTTAAACATCGGCCAATCTAAATAATTAGAGCTGCGGAATAAATCACTGGGACCGAATAATCCTCCGCTAAACCTCGGAGGTGTGTATCCAGAATACTGAAGACCGCCAATAGGCAATGCAGCTATGCTGGAGCAACTGATCACAGCTGTGTCCTAATGAGGCAGAGCTGAAATTACAGCCAAGCCATCACCCGAAAATGTCCTGTTTTTTGCTGTTTCGAAACCTACAGTTCTAACGTTCTCTCTGAGTTGCTGAGCAGAATTTTCCAGGATTTTTCCTGATCTCAGCACAGTCAGCCATCGCAGTGTTTTCTCAGGTCATCCAGTGTACAGTTTAACATTATTTTAATAAATGAAAATGCATCTTGTGCAAAATGATAAAAACCAGGGGCAGGAGCGCATGTTTTAAGCATAATTTATATACGGGGTGATGGTGGATATTTTTTATAAACCACAAACATATTTTTATGCACCAATCATTAAACGGATGTAAGCCCTGGACCCACTTCCAAACATCTAATTTTGTTTTTGCTTCAATTGCTTTTGCTTGTTTGTAGCGCCAACATTTTTTACAGCAATGTACAATGTATGTCACTATTTACATTAGACCTTGTCCCTAATGAAGCTCACAATCTACTTATCTTATGCACACACGATTTCATTGGAGCCAATTAATAGTGGGGGAGCCCTTTAGAGAGCTGCCCTATATACTGTGGAGTCCTGACTAACTAATGAAGAGGCTGCCTTTTCCTCCTCCAGCATGCATTGCTCCTGCCCTGAACTCACAGTCCACCTCGCTGTTACTGTATGTCTTTATGATGTTTGGCAGAAAACAAAGTAAGAGTAGAAAGTCCCAATTCCAATTACTGTGGAGAGACAAAATCCCACCCCCAATTACTATGGAGAGAAAAGACCCACCCCCAATTACTATGGAGAGAAAAGACCCACCCCCAATTACTATGGAGAGAAAAGACCCACCCCAATTACTATTGAGCCGCCCTCCCAGAGCAGTTGGGTACTCGGATCCGAGCCTAATAACTTCTAAAGGGGATGTCACGGCAACACAGCTCGGTCCGTGGCCCTGGGCGCTCACCCATAAAGGTGGAATATTTACAGGGGAGTTGAATGTTGGTATGGGGATTCGTGACGCCACCTGTAGTACCTGGTCAGGGTGACCAGCGCTGCTGTGCAGATCCACTGAAGGGTTGGTGTTGTGCAGCTAGATGTTAGGCCTCCCACAGGTGAGGCTGAGTCCTTCAGGGCAGATAGTTATATGGGGAAGCAGGACAGAAGGGAACCCGGCAGTTAGGGGTCAGAAATAGGACACACAAGTCACTTTGGTACCTTTACTGAAGATGTTGCAGGCACTCCCCGGAGCACTGTAGGGTGAAGGGTGCACATCCAGATTCTTCCACTGAGTATGTGTGTGGCCTCCTGTTCCTTGCCCTCTGTAATGAAGTCCTGGCCTGCATGTAGCTGGGCCTAACTTAGTCTCCGTCCTGCACCTGGCTGACCTTGTGGTTGGACCTTTCCTTGAAGTACACAGTCCCTGCTTGCAGGTACTTACTTGCCGGACTCCGTCCTACTGGCCCGGTTACGTATCAGCTCTGTGGTACTCCTGGGACCTGTAGTCCTCCAGGTTCTCCGGTGGTCTCCTACTGGGTCGTGGAGATTCCTGTAGGCTCGGATCCGGCGTCTGGTAATACTCATTGAGGTGAGCTTCCAAGGCTCCTCTGCCTCCTTTTACTACTCTTCTCCACTTGCCTTTGGCCTACTCGGGCCCCCACACGATTACACACACTGGCAGTTGGTGGGCTGCCTCTTCGCCACTCTCTGAGCGTTGGCACGCTCCTGGCTCTCAACTTGAGCTCTGGAGTCCCTCGCTGCAAACTCCACTCGTCTGCTCTGTCTGCAGACTACTCACTTGTCTCAGCTCTGACTAGACTGGAATGGATTCAATTCCACTCTACTAGACTCCACTCTATTGAACTGAACTGCAGGCTGCAGACTTCAGTCTGACTGAACTCACTTTCCTGCCTTCACCCTCCTTTTATATGCCTATACAGTTCCCTCTGGTGGTCTTAGGGATGGGTGAAGGTGTGTGTATGCATTGGGACCTCTAGTGGTTAAATCCTTCAGTGCACCCTTCCAGGAGATGTGGGAATCTCAGCACAGCTGGGCTCCACACTATGTAGAGACAAAGTCCCACCCTCAATTACTATGGAGAGACAAAATCCCACCCACAATTACTATAGAGAGACAAAGTCCCACCCACAATTACTATGGAGAGACAAAATCCAACCCACAATTACTATGGAGAGACAAAATCCAACCCACAATTACTATGGAGAGACAAAATCCCACCCACAACGACTGGAGAGATAAAATCCCACCCACAGTTACTATAGAGAGATAACATCCCACCCACAATTACTATAGAGAGATAAAATCCCACCCCCAATTACTATGGAGAAATAAAATCCCACCCCCAAATCAATGGAGAGACAAAATCCTACCCCCAATTACAATGGAGAGAAAAAGAACAACCCCCAATTACTATAGAGAGACAAAGTCCCACCCACAATTACTATGGAGAGATAAAATCCCACCCCCAATTACTATGGAGAGACAAAATTCCACCCCAATTACTATAGAGAGATAAAATGCCACCCACAATTACTATGGAGAGACAAAATTATACCCCCAATTACTATGGAGAGGAAAAAACCAACCCCCAATTACTATAGAGAGACAAAGTCCCACCCACAATTACTATGGAGAGACAAAATTCCACCCCCAATTACTATGGAGAGACAAAATCCCACCCCACTTACTGTGGAAAGAAAAAGTCCCACCCTCACTGTGGAGAGACAAAATCCCACCCCCACTTACCTGAGGGAGACAAAGTCCCACCATCACTTATTGTGGAAAGACAAAGACAAACCCCCACTGCATGTAATTAGTCTCAGCAAGATAGGCAAAAGTAGGACACCTGGCAGATGTGGTAGACACAGTTATTTTTCTGGGGTAAGACAACATAATTAAAAAAAAAAGTGATTTGCACATCACCTTTCAGCTGATATCAAGTTATCTGAAAGTACAGGGACCATTTCACCTCTTCTCTGTCTATCTCATAAATGTACAGCGCTGGAGACAAGCACTTCACTTCGATACTGTACATCTTTGGCACTGTGATCAGGTGAAATCAAGCGAGTAGGAGGTTGTGATTGATTTTCTGCAGCATAAAAAAATAACGTTCAAAGTAAAAGGAGGACATAAAAGGTTGCATAATAAGATTAACAAAAAAATACCCACAAAAAACATGCCTATCTCTATCAGAAAATCTTTCATAAATGTAAGTCCTAAAACATAATACATCTAGCTATCATCTATCTATTAACTATCTATTATCTATAAATCTATCTATCTATCTATTATCTATCTATTATCTGTTATCTATCTATTATCTATCTATTATCTGTTATCTATCTATTATCTGTTATCTATCTATCTATCTATTATCTGTCATCTATCTATTATCTATCTATTATCTATCTATTATCTATCTAATATCTATCTATCTTCTATCTATCACCTATCTATAATCTACTATTACCTATCTATTATTTATCTATCTCTCATCTATCTATTATCTATCTATCTAGCTATATATTATCTATCCATTATCTTGAAAAAGGTCGGCATCTAGGACCAAAACGTCGCCACATGGCTCAATAAAGAGCACCTTATAATTGCTACACGGAGTGCTGTTTCAGCTTTTTTTGATTCTATCTATTATCTATCTACATAGTAACATAGTTATCAAGGCCGTAAAAAGACATTTGTCCATCCAGTTCAGCCTATATTCTGTCAGAATAAATCCCCAGATCTACGTCCTGCTAAAGAACCTAATAACTGTAAGATACAATATTGTTACACTCAAGGAAGACATCCAGGCCTCTCTTGAACCCCTGGACAGAGTTCGCCATCATCCCCCCCTCAGGCAAGGAATTCCAGATTCTCACTGCCCTAACAGTAAAGAATCCTCTTCTATGTTGGTGGAAAAACCTACCGTATCTATCTATCTACGGTATCTATTACCTATCTATGTATTTTGTTTTATGACTAATATATATATATATACTGATATTTATTATTATATATTATATATATATTATAATCAATATATACTGTGTATATATATATATATATATATATATATATATATATATATACACACAAACTGGATATAAATAGATAGATCTATCTATCTGTATAAATATACAGTCATGGTCGAAATTGTTGGCACCCCAGAAATTTTTCCAGAGAATGAAGTATTTCTCATAGAAAATTATTGTAATTACACGTTAATTTCCTTTGTGTGTATTTAAACAACACAAAAAGACAGAATAAAAAATCTAAATTGGACATAATTTCATACTAAAACCCATGTAAATTTGTAAACCTGGCTGAAGAAGGAGCTCCTGCACTCTGAAAACGTGCAAATATATTTTTTCTGGTTAGACAATAAAGGCATCACTCAGAAAACACATACCATATGTCATTTTGGGGCATCGATTTTTCTGGCTAACACGGTACCACAATATACCGTATATACTCATATATAAGCTGACCCGTGTATAAGCCGACCCCCCTAATTTTGCCACAAAAAACTGGGAAAACTTATTGACTCGCGTATAAGCCTAGGGTGAAAAATGATAATGCCCCCATATGATGCTCCACAGATTATGCCTCCATATGCTCCAGATTATGCCCAATATGCTTCAGAGATTATGCCCCCATATGCTCCAGATTATGCCCCCATATATTCCACAGATTATGCCCCCGTATGATCCACAGATTATGCCCCCATATGCTCGATTATGCCCCCATATGTTCCACAGATCATGCCCCCATATGCTCCCATATGCTTCAGAGATTATGCCCCCATATGCTCCAGATTATGCCCCCATATATTCCACAGATTATGCCCCCATATGATCCATAGATTATGCCCCATATGCTCCAGATTATGCCCCGTATGATCCACAGATTATGCCCCCATATGCTCCAGATTATGCCCCAAACGTTCCACAGCTTATGTCCCCATATGCTCCAGATTATGCCCCCATATGTTCCACAGCTTATGCCCCATATGCTCCAGATTATGCCCCCATATGTTCCACAGTTTATGCCCCATATGCTCCAGATTATGCCCCCGTATGATCCACAGATTATGCCCCCATATGCTCCAGATTATGCCCCATATGTTCCACAGCTTATGTCCCCATATGCTCCAGATTATGCCCCCATATGTTCCACAGCTTATGCCCCCATATGCTCCAGATTATGCCCCCATATGTTCCACAGTTTATGCCCCCATATGCTCCAGATCACTGCTTGCTCAGGACCCCGGCACCTGAGATATTTACCTGTCCTCTCTGCACCGCTGCGCTGCTCCCTCGGTCTGACTCCTCTGGCTGTGAATGATCTGGCAGGGGGCAGGGCACGCACTAACGACGTCATCGCGCCCTCTGCCTGAACATTCACAGCCAGAGGAGTCAGACCGAGGGAGCAGCGCGCAGCGGTGGCACGGGGACAGGTAAATATAGCTATACTCACCCCTCCGCCGCGCGTCCCTGCAGCCTCTCCTCTTCTCCCAGCACTCTCCGCAATGCTTCAGTCCTGCAGCGGTCACATGGTACCGCTCATTAAAGTCATGAATATGTGCATATTCAAGACTTTAATGAGCGGTACCATGTGACCGCTGCAGGAAGGAGCCGGAGATTGTGGGAGAAGCAGGGGGGCTGCAGAGACCGCGCCGGCGGAGGGGTGAGTATGATTTGACCCCCGCTCCCCCTCCACCGCCGACCACCGTATATGACCCGCGTATAAGCCGAGAGGGGGACTTTCAGCCCTAAAAAATGGGCTGAAAATCTCGGCTTATACATGGGTATATACGGTAATTACCGTATATACTCGTGTATAAGCCGACCCGTGTATAAGCCGACCCCCCTAATTTTGCCACAAAAAACTGGGGAAAATTATTGACTCATGTATAAGCCGGGTGTATAAACTGCCCTCCTGCTCTGTGCTGCCCCCGTCCTGCTCCTTGCTCCCCCATCCAGCTCTGTGCTCCCCCATTCTCCTCTGTACTCCCCCCTCCTGCTCCGTCCTCCGCTGTGCCCTCCATCCTCCCCTGTCCTGCTCCATGCTTCCCCCGTCCTCCTCCACGCTTCCCCGTCCACCGATCTCCCCCCCGTCCTGCTCCATGCTTCCCCTGTCCTCCGTTCTCCCCCGTCCTCCTCTATGCTTTCCCCGTCCTCCTCTATGCTTCCCCGTCCACCGATCTCCCCCCCGTCCTGTTCCATGCTTCCCCGTCCTCCGTTCTCTCCCTGTCCTCCTCCATGCTTCCCCTGTCCTGCTCCAGCTTCCCCCGTCCTCCTCTATGCTTCCCCCGTCCACCGTTCTCCCCCGTCCTGTTCCATGCTTCCCCGTCCTCCGTTCTCTCCCCTGTCCTCCTCCATGCTTCCCCCGTCCTGCTCCAACTTCCCCCGTCCTCCTCTATGCTTCCCCCGTCCACCGTTCTCCCTCCCCCGTCCTGTTCCGTGCTCCTTGTCCTCTCCTCCATCATACTCACCTCTCCCCGTGCCATCGCTGAGGGTCCCTGCAATCCTGCGTTCTCCCCGTCTTCCTGCAGCTCTCTCCAGCACTGAGCGGTGATGTAATACCACTCATTAAAGATTTTGTATCTATTTGTGAAGTCTGCGCATGCGCTAAAGTCCATCACAGCCAGCCAGAAAATTGGCTCCATTGCCAATTCCAGAAAGACCATGGACTCATTTGTCCATGAATTTCATCACAAATTTGTGTCTGTCTGGTGGGAAAACTGCTATCTGAGTGGTATATGATCGATTCAGCAAACAAGCTCATTTGTTGTTTATCTCTCATATTGTAAGGTTACATGGGATCCCTCTGAACATTGTGTCTGATAGGGGAGTACAATTTGTCTCTAAATTCTGGAAAGCTTTTTGTAGTAAACTCGGAATTCACTTGTCATTTTCTTTTGCTTACCACAATTACTATAGAGAGATAAAATCCCACCCCCAATTACTATGGAGAAATAAAATCCCACCCCCAAATCAATGGAGAGACAAAATCCTACCCCCAATTACAATGGAGAGAAAAAGAACAACCCCCAATTACTATAGAGAGACAAAGTCCCACCCACAATTACTATGGAGAGATAAAATCCCACCCCCAATTACTATGGAGAGACAAAATTCCACCCCAATTACTATAGAGAGATAAAATGCCACCCACAATTACTATGGAGAGACAAAATTATACCCCCAATTACTATGGAGAGGAAAAAACCAACCCCCAATTACTATAGAGAGACAAAGTCCCACCCACAATTACTATGGAGAGACAAAATTCCACCCCCAATTACTATGGAGAGACAAAATCCCACCCCACTTACTGTGGAAAGAAAAAGTCCCACCCTCACTGTGGAGAGACAAAATCCCACCCCCACTTACCTGAGGGAGACAAAGTCCCACCATCACTTATTGTGGAAAGACAAAGACAAACCCCCACTGCATGTAATTAGTCTCAGCAAGATAGGCAAAAGTAGGACACCTGGCAGATGTGGTAGACACAGTTATTTTTCTGGGGTAAGACAACATAATTAAAAAAAAAAGTGATTTGCACATCACCTTTCAGCTGATATCAAGTTATCTGAAAGTACAGGGACCATTTCACCTCTTCTCTGTCTATCTCATAAATGTACAGCGCTGGAGACAAGCACTTCACTTCGATACTGTACATCTTTGGCACTGTGATCAGGTGAAATCAAGCGAGTAGGAGGTTGTGATTGATTTTCTGCAGCATAAAAAAATAACGTTCAAAGTAAAAGGAGGACATAAAAGGTTGCATAATAAGATTAACAAAAAAATACCCACAAAAAACATGCCTATCTCTATCAGAAAAGCTTTCATAAATGTAAGTCCTAAAACATAATACATCTAGCTATCATCTATCTATTAACTATCTATTATCTATAAATCTATCTATCTATCTATCTATCTATCTATCTATCTATCTATCTATCTATCTATCTATCTATTACCTGTTATCTATCTATTATCTATCTAGATATTTATCTATCTATTATCTATCTATTATCTATTATCCATATATCTATCTATTATCTATTATCTATCTATCTATTATCTGTTATCTATCTATTATCTATCTATTATCTGTTATCTATCTATTATCTGTTATCTATCTATCTATCTATCTATCTATCTATTATCTATTAACTATCTATCTATTATCTATCTATTATCTGTTATCTATCTATTATCTATCTATTATCTGTTATCTATCTATCTATCTATCTATCTATCTATCTATCTATCTATTATCTATCTATTATCTGTCATCTATCTATTATCTATCTATCTATTATCTGTCATCTATCTATTATCTATCTATTATCTATCTAATATCTATCTATCTTCTATCTATCATCTATCTATAATCTACTATTACCTATCTATTATTTATCTATCTCTCATATATCTATTATCTATCTATCTAGCTATCTATTATCTGTCATCTATCTATTATCTATCTATCTATCTATCTATCTATTATCTGTCATCTATCTATTATCTATCTATTATCTATCTATTATCTATCTATTATCTATCTAATATCTATCTATCTTCTATCTATCATCTATCTATAATCTACTATTACCTATCTATTATTTATCTATCTCTCATCTATCTATTATCTATCTATCTAGCTATATATTATCTATCCATTATCTTGAAAAAGGTCGGCATCTAGGACCAAAACGTCGCCACATGGCTCAATAAAGAGCACCTTATAATTGCTACACGGAGTGCTGTTTCAGCTTTTTTTGATTCTATCTATTATCTATCTACATAGTAACATAGTTATCAAGGCCGTAAAAAGACATTTGTCCATCCAGTTCAGCCTATATTCCATCAGAATAAATCCCCAGATCTACGTCCTGCTAAAGAACCTAATAACTGTAAGATACAATATTGTTACACTCAAGGAAGACATCCAGGCCTCTCTTGAACCCCTGGACAGAGTTCGCCATCATCCCCTCCTCAGGCAAGGAATTCCAGATTCTCACTGCCCTAACAGTAAAGAATCCTCTTCTATGTTGGTGGAAAAACCTACCGTATCTATCTATCTACGGTATCTATTACCTATCTATGTATTTTGTTTTATGACTAATATATATATATAACTGATATTTATTATTATATATTATATATATATTATAATCAATATATACTGTATATATATATATATATATATATATATATATACACAGAAACTGGATATAAATAGATAGATCTATCTATCTGTATAAATATACAGTCAAGGTCCAAGTTCAGGACCGAAACGTTTCTGTTATTACTGTGGACACGATTAAAAATCATCACTCTACTGAAGTTGAGTTCTGAGTTTATTTGCTATATTTATATGGTGTGGGAACCTACTCAGATACTCCTATACGGCTGTGCACATGATTATTCACTTTGCATGGTCGAAATTGTTGGCACCCCAGAAATTTTTCCAGAGAATGAAGTATTTCTCATAGAAAATTATTGTAATTACACGTTAATTTCCTTTGTGTGTATTTAAACAACACAAAAAGACAGAATAAAAAATCTAAATTGGACATAATTTCATACTAAAACCCATGTAAATTTGTAAACCTGGCTGAAGAAGGAGCTCCTGCACTCTGAAAACGTGCAAATATATTTTTTCTGGTTAGACAATAAAGGCATCACTCAGAAAACACATACCATATGTCATTTTGGGGCATCGATTTTTCTGGCTAACACGGTACCACAATATACCGTATATACTCATATATAAGCTGACCCGTGTATAAGCCGACCCCCCTAATTTTGCCACAAAAAACTGGGAAAACTTATTGACTCGCGTATAAGCCTAGGGTGAAAAATGATAATGCCCCCATATGATGCTCCACAGATTATGCCTCCATATGCTCCAGATTATGCCCAATATGCTTCAGAGATTATGCCCCCATATGCTCCAGATTATGCCCCCATATATTCCACAGATTATGCCCCCGTATGATCCACAGATTATGCCCCCATATGCTCGATTATGCCCCATATGTTCCACAGATCATGCCCCCATATGCTCCCATATGCTTCAGAGATTATGCCCCCATATGCTCCAGATTATGCCCCCATATATTCCACAGATTATGCCCCCGTATGATCCATAGATTATGCCCCATATGCTCCAGATTATGCCCCGTATGATCCACAGATTATGCCCCCATATGCTCCAGATTATGCCCCAAACGTTCCACAGCTTATGTCCCCATATGCTCCAGATTATGCCCCCATATGTTCCACAGCTTATGCCCCATATGCTCCAGATTATGCCCCCATATGTTCCACAGTTTATGCCCCATATGCTCCAGATTATGCCCCCGTATGATCCACAGATTATGCCCCCATATGCTCCAGATTATGCCCCATATGTTCCACAGCTTATGTCCCCATATGCTCCAGATTATGCCCCCATATGTTCCACAGCTTATGCCCCCATATGCTCCAGATTATGCCCCCATATGTTCCACAGTTTATGCCCCCATATGCTCCAGATCACTGCTTGCTCAGGACCCCGGCACCTGAGATATTTACCTGTCCTCTCTGCACCGCTGCGCTGCTCCCTCGGTCTGACTCCTCTGGCTGTGAATGATCTGGCAGGGGGCGGGGCACGCACTAACGACATCATCGCGCCCTCTGCCTGAACATTCACAGCCAGAGGAGTCAGACCGAGGGAGCAGCGCGCAGCGGTGGCACGGGGACAGGTAAATATAGCTATACTCACCCCTCCGCCGCGCGTCCCTGCAGCCTCTCCTCTTCTCCCAGCACTCTCCGCAATGCTTCAGTCCTGCAGCGGTCACATGGTACCGCTCATTAAAGTCATGAATATGTGCATATTCAAGACTTTAATGAGCGGTACCATGTGACCGCTGCAGGAAGGAGCCGGAGATTGTGGGAGAAGCAGGGGGGCTGCAGAGACCGCGCTGGCGGAGGGGTGAGTATGATTTGACCCCCGCTCCCCCTCCACCGCCGACCACGTATATGACCCGCGTATAAGCCGAGAGGGGGACTTTCAGCCCTAAAAAATGGGCTGAAAATCTCGGCTTATACATGGGTATATACGGTAATTACCGTATATACTCGTGTATAAGCCGACCCGTGTATAAGCCGACCCCCCTAATTTTGCCACAAAAAACTGGGGAAAATTATTGACTCATGTATAAGCCGGGTGTATAAACTGCCCTCCTGCTCTGTGCTGCCCCCGTCCTGCTCCTTGCTCCCCCATCCAGCTCTGTGCTCCCCCATTCTCCTCTGTACTCCCCCCTCCTGCTCCGTCCTCCGCTGTGCCCTCCATCCTCCCCTGTCCTGCTCCATGCTTCCCCCGTCCTCCTCCACGCTTCCCCCGTCCACCGATCTCCCCCCCGTCCTGCTCCATGCTTCCCCTGTCCTCCGTTCTCCCCCGTCCTCCTCTATGCTTCTCCCGTCCTCCTCTATGCTTCCCCCGTCCACCGATCTCCCCCCCGTCCTGTTCCATGCTTCCCCGTCCTCCGTTCTCTCCCTGTCCTCCTCCATGCTTCCCCTGTCCTGCTCCAGCTTCCCCCGTCCTCCTCTATGCTTCCCCCGTCCACCGTTCTCCCCCCCGTCCTGTTCCATGCTTCCCTGTCCTCCGTTCTCCCCCTGTCCTCCTCCATGCTTCCCCCGTCCTGCTCCAACTTCCCCCGTCCTCCTCTATGCTTCCCCCGTCCACCGTTCTCCCCCCCCCGTCCTGTTCCGTGCTCCTTGTCCTCTCCTCCATCATACTCACCTCTCCCCGTGCCATCGCTGAGGGTCCCTGCAATCCTGCGTTCTCCCCGTCTTCCTGCAGCTCTCTCCAGCACTGAGCGGTGATGTAATACCACTCATTAAGGCCATGAATATGGAGGCGACGCCCATGGGAGTGGCGTCGCGTCCATATTACATGACCTTAATGAGCGGGTATTACGTCACCGCTCAGTGCTGAAGAGCTGCAGGAAGACGGGGAGAACGCAGGATTGCAGGGACCCTCAGCGATGGCACGGGGAGGGGTGAGTATGATCCCAGCCACCAGCTCCTGCCGCGGCATCCCCTCCCCCGCTGGTTTCTGCCCTATGACTCATGTATAAGCCGAGGGGGCATTTTCAGCACGAAAAAAGGTGCTGAAAATCTCGGCTTATACACGAGTATATACGGTAATTTTTTATTGTACATCATACTAAAACCCAAAAATTATCATTGTCAAGACAAAGTTGTTGGCATTATCAACTTCATATCTGGTTGCACACAGTTTGGAATAAATAACTGCAATCAATCACTTCCTATAACCACCAACAAGCTTCTTACACCTCTCAACTTGACTGCTCCAGGTCTCTCATATGTGAAGGCGTCTGCTCCAAAAAGCAATTTTAAGATCTCTCAACAGGTGATCAATGGGATTTAGATCTGTACCCATTGCTGTCACTTCAGAATTCTCTAAGCGCTTTGTTTCCATCCATTTCTGGGTGCTTCTTGAAGTATGTTTGGGGTCATTGTTCTGCTTGAAGACCCATGGTTTAGGATGCAAACCCAACTTTCTGACACTGGGCACTACACTGTGACCCAAAATCCTTTGGTAATCATCAGATTTCATTATGTCTTACACACAGTCAAGGCACCCAGTGCCAGAGAGAGCAAACCAACCCCTAAACATCTTTGAACCTCCATCATATTTGAGTGTAAGTACTGTGTACTTCTATTTGTAGGCCTCACTACATTTTCAGCAAATAGTAGAATGATGTGCTTTACCAAAAAGCTCTATTTTGGTCTCATCTGTCCACAAGAAACTTTCCCAGAGGGATTTTGGCTTATGTAAGGTTTGGCAAACTGCAATGTAGCTTATTTATGTCTCTGTGTCAGCAGTGGGGTCCTCCTGGGTCTCCTATTACTGCGCTTAATTTCATTCAAATGTCGACGTTATGTCGAATGTTAACGAAACTTTACGGAAGGGTCGTATCTGCCCTTCCTCCTCCCCTGTAGCTGCCAGATTTTTCGTTGTAAACAAGAAAGATGGTGATCTCCGTCCTTGCCTTGATTTCGATTAACTAAACAAAATCAAGGTTAAGAATACTTACCCATTTCCACTTTTCTCTGACCTATATAATCAGCTTCTGGAGTCCAGGATGTTTTTTAATCTTGATCTTAGAGGGGCTTTCAATTTGATACGCATCCGGAAGGGTGATGAGTGGAAAACAACGTCTGAGGATCTATTTGAAAATCTTGTCATGCCATTTGGATTATCCAATACACCTGCTGCGTTTCAAAATGTTATGAATGATATTTTCTTTGATTACATTGGAAGATATATTGTGATTTACCTGGATGATATTCTAATTTTCTCACCAGATTTGGACTGACACCAGGAACATTTCTGTGTTGTATTACAAAAGTTGAGGGAGAACTCTTTGCTAAATTAGAGAAATGTGTTTTTTCTGTTCATGAAATATAATTCTTGGGGTTTATCTTGTCAGCTGAAGGGTTTAAGATGGACCCTGGGAAGGTGCAGGCCATAACTTATTGGGTTTAAACTCTTAAGGCTCTGCAGTGTTTTCTGGGATTCAATAACTATTACAGAAAATGTATTAAGGGTTTTTCTCAGATTGATAAATCTCTTACTGACCTTATATGTAAGGGGGTGAATCTCAAGGTTTGGTTGCCAGGTGCTCTCAGGGTTTTCGAAAAAAATTATTTGTGCCTGTGTACCTAAGATTGCGAGTGCTAAAGAAATTTTATGATTCCATGTTCTGTGGTCATCCTGGGGTTACTGCTACATGTAATGCCATTGCTAGACTTTTTTTGGTGGGAGTCCATGCGCAATGGTATTAAAGATTTTGTATCTATTTGTGAAGTCTGCGCATGCGCTAAAGTCCATCACAGCCAGCCAGAAAATTGGCTCCATTGCCAATTCCAGAAAGACCATGGACTCATTTGTCCATGAATTTCATCACAAATTTGTGTCTGTCTGGTGGGAAAACTGCTATCTGAGTGGTAGATGATCGATTCAGCAAACAAGCTCATTTGTTGTTTATCTCTCATATTGTAAGGTTACATGGGATCCCTCTGAACATTGTGTCTGATAGGGGAGTACAATTTGTCTCTAAATTCTGGAAAGCTTTTTGTAGTAAACTCGGAATTCACTTGTCATTTTCATTTGCTTACCACCCTCAAACCAATAGTCAAACTAAGAGGACAAATCAATCTGTGGAACAAATTTTAAGGTGCTATGTGGCAGATTGGTAGGAGGACTGGTCTTCGTTTTTTAATTCTCGCTGAGATTGCTGTTAACAGTTGAGTAAATTAGTCTACTGGAATATCAAGTTCCATCATCATCCTTCAGGAGCGCATATTGCTGGGAAAAGCATTCACCAAGTGTTATAGCCCATGAAAGCACTGTCCAGTGCTCTCACTAGTTCCCAGATCTCTGCAGTAAACTGAATGGAAAGAGGAATGGAGTGATCCAGGGATTGCATCTACATGCAGTATCTCAAGACACCAAATAGGTGAGTGTATTCACATTGAGTATATACCTTTGGAAACTAACTACTACACTTAGAAGCTTGCGCTTCCCATTTTTCTCCCTATAATTCCCTCTTGTTATAAGTACATTTACTGGTATTCTTTTTTTCCACTTCTTTTATGATTACACTTTTTTGAGAATCCCAGAGCATCCTTGGAGACTCAAATGAAGCACCATCACTGTCACAGCCCCTGACCCCTCTCTGTAATGAAGCACCATCAATGTCCTTCATTTCAGGTACTGGGCTAGTCCCTGTACACTGGGCACGTCCCTGCACACTGGGCACAGTGCAATGTGCACAGTGACAGCATGCTCTCTGTTGATGGCTCTCATCAGCAGTAATGAGCCAGTAGCAGAGCGCACTGTTACAGCGCGGTGTTAGAATACCCAGTGTACAGTGACCAGCGCTGCCCCTGCAAGTGATTTGATTGGTCTCTGCAACCCAGGTATTGTGAAACCTCTCTATTGCCAACTCATTACTGCTGATCTGAGCCGGCAACAGAGAGCGCACTGTCAATGTCCATATCGCACATTACACATCGCGCAGGTACTAGCCCAGCCACTGAAACAAGCGTCTGCCTCTTCCCTTTGATGATTCTTCATTTGAGTATCCCAGCATGCACTGGGATTTTCAAAGAAAGTGTCATCAAAAAGAAAGTCACACATTGGGGCACATAAAAGTCTTAAAAATTGTGCCAAACGTTTGACGTACTCAAAAATACACCAGGGGTTGGGGGACAACTGGAGTGGTGTTGTGCCAAATGTGCAACTTGTGATGATATTGCAAGCTTCATGTCTTGTGCTGTTGCTAGAACTACAACCCACACTGTTTGCAAGCACAGGGCAAAGTACCCCTCCCTCCTTCTCTCTGCAGCTCACTCGATCTCTCATCCCTCCCACCTCAGGAATTTTCCTTTGTCTTCGCAAACCCTGCAAAAGTCCTATAGCAGCCATTTTGGAGAATTCATTCTTTTTTGGTTAATAACACGGTGGGAACATTCGCTAGAAACACGAAAGTTACTGTGTTGAACCATGCGCCGACGGGCATCGTTCCCGTGGTACTGGTAAACCCGTAACTCCAACAGAACCCGAGAAATGGAATTCTCTGGTGCCCCATGAACTAACCCACCCAAGTGTGGGCTCATTGGAACCGTCATTTTAGAGTAAGATCATTGATAGGTCTGCCGTTATTCTGCTAGGTTCACAGGACGAGTTATGGACCTTATGATATTGCAGAGCTCAAACCATAGCTTGCAGCCAGGGGAGGTGGCCAGAAAACCAGCCCCTTTTTGTGAGGTCAGAAGCTGACATGCATAAGTCTTGCAGTGAAGTTCCTTAGGACTTTCTGCTGGGATGTCCTGAGTAAGAGATCTGCCAATGAACTATGACGTGTGGCTCCTTCCCCCAGCCTGGCTTGCCTATGCATATGTAACTATCATGTGAGTTATCTTTCATTCTTAATCCCATTTTATTTTATAACTGCATCTGTACATAACGATATTGTCTCAGTTTGTTACATCTTCTTATATTATATAAGCACTGCCTGTTTTTAAGGAATAAACCTATAAATTTATTAGTTTGTTTCTCCTGCTCTATAAACGAATTTGCACGTGCCTGAAGCACTGCGCTACTGTTTTGGGGTTGCTACGGACCCTCTTGATAAATTGTTCATCAAAAGCCGTAGCTGGTGGCAGCTAAAAGGAAGGGGTGTAAAGTGTTGACCTATTGGGTGACGCTGGCAGTGACGGAGCGGGGTTTATAAGGGTACTGCCTGGCTGCAGCCAGGAGTAATTATAATTCCCTCACTGCAGCGTGCCCAATAGCCAGCACACATCCAAGTGACCCGTCTGGCGACCAATTATCCTAGGTGCAGTTCCCTGACTGACCTGAGGGTAAGGGGGGCGCCAGAGAGCTGCAAGTTCCTAAGTGGAAGTGGGATAATTATAAATCCCTGCAGTTTACTGGGTCGGACGGCAGCAGCCGTCGTGTGTGTGCGCGTTTTCGTCACATTTGCAGCACGGAGGGATCACAAGCCGTGATACCCCGGGCTACCGTGTGGCGGACCGCGTGCCCGTTCATCACATATTGGTGGCAGAGCGGTGGGATTATAGAGCATTAGTGATCTGGTTTGAGCAATCATTCCATTCACTAAAAACTTGCACGGTTCTTCAGCGACCCTGCAACTAAAGTTTTGGAGAACAGACTCAGTGTTTATTAGTCCTGAGACAATTGTGTGTACTTGCGGTTACCCCTCCCTTCTCTTTGTTTTTCTATCCTATCTTTTATTTGGCAAACATGGCCACAATAGGAGCAAGTTGGTACAAACTGCAGAAAAGGGACACTCTTGCTGGAATATGCATTTCCCGAGGCCGTGACCCCACGGGCCAAACCAAAGCTCAACTGATCAAGGTCCTGATGTCACAGGACCACGCTGAGAGCGAGGAGGGCACAGAAGCCGGCCCAAGCCAAGGTGGGGCGGCAGCAGAGGCCCAAACCCTGCAGGCTTACAACCAGGGCGGGATGGACCCTTACCTGCAGGCGGCCCTGGAGGAACTCCCCACCGACGACCGGGGGGAGCGCCTGAAGCTGATTCAGCAATACCAGCAGGAGGCCCGAGCCGAGCGCCAAGCCCAGCGAGAGGCTGAGAGAGCCGAGCGGGAGGCTGAGAGAGCCCGAGCCGAGCGGGAAGCCCAAGCGCAGAGAGCCCATGAGCTGGAGATGGTTCAGCGAGGGGCAATGCCCTCCACAGCCCAGAGCAGTGTGCCCAGCAGCACTCAGAGTCCCAAGCCCCGGCCGGAGCACTTTCCCGTGCTGGAAAGGGACGGAGACTTGGACACTTTTCTGCGGGCCTTTGAGAAAGTCTGCAGACAGTACCGGCTGCCTGCCGACCAATGGGCCAGGTACTTGACCCCCGGGCTAAAGGGCAAAGCTTTGGAGGCGTTCGCTTCCCTCGCGCCAGATCAAGACAGTGACTATGAGGCCATCAAGCAGGCCCTGATTGCCAAGTACCAGCTAACCCCTGAGGTATACCGAAAGAAGTTCCGGAACCTCCAACGTGGCCCACACGACAGTTATAGCGATGTGGTGCAAGGACTCCGGAACCACTTTGACCAGTGGATCCATGGACTGTCAGTTGACACCTATGAGGAGCTGAAAGACCTGATGATCAAAGACCAGTTCCTGCATCTGTGCCCAGCTGAGGTCCGACAGTTCATCCTGGACCGAGAACCAGAGGACGCGGTCACAACAGCCCGGATCGCGACAGCTATGAGGCCAACCGGAAACCCGAGGTGCGGAAGCCCGTCACCACCCGTTGGGGAGGGGGTAAGCCTGCAACCAACCCCAGTGCCCCTGCCAGTCGTCCCTCTGGAGGCACTATCCCCTTTGCCAGCGCCAGGCTTACATCAGACCCCCGCCAGTGTTTCTCCTGTAAAAGGACTGGTCACATCAGCGCCACCTGTCGGAGAGGCAGAAGAACCCCCCAGCCAAGGCCTCCGGGCCCAACGCCTCTGTTCTTTTGGTGGGTGGTGTGGTGGGGAGGGTTGATGAAACGTGCTTACAGGCCTCAAGGACACCGGGGCTGAACGAACCCTCATCCGACCCGAACTGGCGGCCCCTGAAGAGTTGATTCCGGGGAAAACCTTAACTGTCACAGGGATTGGGGGCGTCCACTACCCCTTACCGATAGCCCGAGTTTTCATTGACTGGGGTGCCGGGAGCGGGGTGAAGGAAGTGGGGGTGTCCGAAAACCTGCCCACTGATGTTTTACTAGGGACTGATCTGGGGAGGATGGTGGCGTACTATATCCCTGACACCCCTTCCCAATCTGATGATAAGGTTAACGTTAACCATGATGATGATGTTGATGATGATGGGAAACTGAATGTGTTACCTGCCAATGCTTTGCGAAGTGATTATGCAACCGATAACCTTTCTTTCCCTAGGAATGATGTTGATAGTGATGTATCTGTGCCATCTGAATCTGTTAACCCTTTCTGAAGTGGTAGATGTGTCCCCAGGTACAGGAGCGTTCAGCCACGTCGCTCTGCGGAGTGAGACGGCTGAGGAACCCCTAGCAGGAGCAAGCGACAGTGCTCAAGGAAATGGGGAGGTGCATGGGAACCGTGAGGAAGGTGAAGCCATGACACTGACCAGTGCCACCGAGGAAGGTAACTGGCCCATAAGTAGCACTGCTCCTGAAGTGTTGGGGGTGGATGGGGAGGTAGAGCCCATAGCAGCGCAGGCTGATGGGTCTGTAGAAATCCCCGGGGAGACTGCATATGTAGCTGCTGTCACCCGCAGTCAGAGTGCCCGGATCGCAGGTAGCGCCTTGCCATCTGGACCCTCCTCCGCTACAGGAGAGACTGAACCAGAGGTGGACCCAGAGCCGGTCCCAGAGGGTCCCAGTGAGGAAGGAACCCTGACGTCACTTCTGGCTGCCTCCAGCCAGGAGTTCCAGGCCGCTCTGCACTCAGATGCGAGCCTGGGGAACCTGAGGCACCTCGCCGAGACGCCCACCTCCGTGACTGATAAGGAGAGGGTGTTCTGGGAACGAGGAAGGTTGTACCGGGAGACAGTACCCGGAGGTTCCCAAAGGAGTGGTTGAGGGAAAAACAGCTGGTCATCCCGCACCAGTTCCGAGGTGAGTTGTTGAGGATTGCCCATGAGATTCCACTTGCTGGACACTTGGGATCAGCAAAACTAAGGCATGGCTGTCTCACACACTTCTATTGGCCCAAGATGGGGACAGATGTGACTAACTACTGCCGCTCCTGTATCACCTGTCAAAGAGTGGGGAAGGCGGGGCCTGCTCTTAAGGCTCCCTGATCCCATTGCCAGTGATAGAGGAGCCTTTCCAGAGAATCGCGGTGGACATTGTGGGCCCGCTGGCTGTCCCCAGCAGCTCTGGAAAGCAATACATCCTTACTGTGGTAGACTACGCTACCCGGTACCCGGAGGCAGTAGCTCTGTCCTCAACTAGGGCAGATAAGGTGGCGGATGCACTGGTGACCATCTTTTCACGGGTAGGATTTCCCAGGGAGATGCTTACCGATCAAGGGACCCAATTTATGTCTCACCTAATGAAGGCTCTCTGCAGCAAAATGCAGGTGACGCGTATGGTATCGAGTGCGTATCACCCACAGACCAATGGTTTGTGTGAGCGCTTTAACGGTACCCTCAAACAGATGCTCCGCATGCTGGTTGAGACCCAGGGACGCGATTGGGAGCGGTACCTCCCACACCTGCTATTTGCCTACAGAGAAGTCCCGCAGGCCTCGACGGGGTTCTCCCCCTTCGAGCTCCTGTATGGTAGGCGAGTCCGGGGACCCCTTGGGTTGATAAGAGAATCCTGGGAAGATGAGCCAAACCCCACGGAAGTGTCCATCGTGGATTATGTCATGCGCTTCCGCGACAAGATGCAGACCTTGACGCAGTTGGTGCATGACAACATGACGCAGGCTCAGGCTGACCAGAAGCACTGGTACGACCAGAACGCCCGGGAGCGGACCTACCAGGTGGGTCAAAAGGTGTGGGTGCTGGTCCCCGTACCAAAGGATAAGCTTCAGGCAGCCTGGAGCCGTACGTCTGCACCAACAGCTCAACCCAGCCACCTACGTGGTCACGCTTGACCACACTCGGGGTAGGCGCAAGGCCTTTCATGTCAACATGATGAAGGCCCATCACGAACGTGAAGCCTGCGTCCTACCGGTCTGCAATCTGCCCGAGGACGGGGAAGAGGATCCCCTCCTAGACATGCTGGCCCAAGCTAATGCCAATGGGTCCATTGA
Source organism: Oophaga sylvatica (assembly GCA_033576555.1). NCBI lineage: Eukaryota > Metazoa > Chordata > Amphibia > Anura > Dendrobatidae > Oophaga > Oophaga sylvatica. The sequence goes on along the minus strand of JARQOD010000001.1, from coordinate 974,909,923 downwards.
GGACATGGAGGTAAATGCCTCGCTAACCGCCTCCCAGCGGTTGCAGTTGCTGACCACTCTGGAATCCTTTCGGGCCGTGTTCACTAATCGACCCGGAAGGACCGAGTTGGCAGTCCACGAGGTGGACACCGGAATCACGCCCCGTTACGGCGGACACCTTATCGGATCTCTGAGGAAGTGCAGCAGATTATGCGCCAGGAGATCCATGAGATGTTGCAGCTGGGGGTGATCCGGCAGTCCAAAAGCGCGTGGGCCTCACCTGTAGTTCTCGTGCCAAAAAAGGATCGGACCACCCGGTTCTGCGTGGACTACAGGGGGCTCAACGCCATCACTACCTCTGATGCGCACCCAATGCCACGCATCAAGGATCTGCTGGAGCGGTTGGCGAATGCCAAGTACATATCCATCATGGATTTGAGCCGGGGATACTGGCAGATTCCCCTGAGCCCTGCGGCGCAGGAGAAATCTGCCTTTATCACCCCTTTTGGACTGTACGAGTCCACGGTCATGCCTTTCGGCATGAAGAATGCCCCTGCCACTTTTCAGCGGATGGTCAACCACCTGCTTCAGGGACTGGAGGAGTACGCTGTGGCGTACCTGGACGACATTGCCGTCTTCAGTTCCACCTGGGAGGAACACCTTCAGCATCTCCAGGAGGGCTCAAGCGTATTCACCAGGCAGGTCTGACCATCAAGCCGGGAAAATGCCAGATGGGCATGAGGGAGGTCCACTACCTGGGGCACCGGGTAGGTGGGGGTTCCATGAGTCTAACCCGAAAAAGTGGACGATGGTGTGGCACCCCCAGCCAAAACAGAAGTCCTTGGCACTCTACAGGTTTGTACTATAGCCATGTTCGACACGGCAAGTCCGGCCACTTCCATGGCTAAACGGGACTGACGCCAGCGTAATTCTGGTCTACCCCTTTGCCTGTGCTGTACTCAGCCAGGTTGATTCGGGGGACCAGGAGCACCCCGTGTTGTACCTGAGCTGGAAACTTCTGCCAAGGGAAGTGGCATACTCCACCATCGAGAAGGAGTGCCTGGCCATGGTCTGGGCACTGCAACGTTTGCAGCCCTACCTGTACGGGCGCACCTTCAAGGTGGTCACCGACCACAACCCTCTGAGCTGGCTGCACACAGTGTCCGGAACCAATGGTAGGTTGCTACGCTGGAGCCTTGCCCTGCAGCAGTATGATTTTGCCGTACAACACAAGAAAGGCAGTGATCATGGGAATGCTGATGGGTTATCACGACGTGGCGAACCCGCTGAGGTGCGCATGTCGGATTACCGACAGGTCATGCCTCCGTAGCGCCCTCTAAAGGGGGGAGGTGTGATGATATTGCAAGCTTCATGTCTTGTGCTGTTGCTAGAACTACAACCCCCACTGTTTGCAAGCACAGGGCAAAGTACCCCTCCCTCCTTCTCTCTGCAGCTCACTCGATCTCTCATCCCTCCCACCTCAGGAATTTTCCTTTGTCTTCGCAAACCCTGCAAAAGTCCTATAGCAGCCATTTTGGAGAATTCATTCTTTTTGGTTAATAACACGGTGGGAGCATTCGCTAGAAACACGAAAGTTACTGTGTTGAACCATGCGCCGACGGGCATCGTTCCCGTGGTACTGGTAAACCCGTAACTCCAACAGAACCCGAGAAATGGAATTCTCGGGTGCCCCATGAACTAGCCCACCCAAGTGTGGGCTCATTGGAACCGTCATTTTAGAGTAAGATCATTGATAGGTCTGCCGTTATTCTGCTAGGTTCACAGGACAAGTTATGGACCTTATGATATTGCAGGCTCAAACCATAGCTTGCAGCCAGGGGAGGTGGCCAGAAAACCAGCCCCTTTTTGTGAGGTCAGAAGCTGACATGCATAAGTCTTGCAGTGAAGTTCCTTAGGACTTTCTGCTGGGATGTCCTGAGTAAGAGATCTGCCAATGAACTATGACGTGTGGCTCCTTCCCCCAGCCTGGCTTGCCTATGCATATGTAACTATCATGTGAGTTATCTTTCATTCTTAATCCCATTTTATTTTATAACTGCATCTGTACATAACGATATTGTCTCAGTTTGTTACATCTTCTTATATTATATAAGCACTGCCTGTTTTTAAGGAATAAACCTATAAATTTATTAGTTTGTTTCTCCTGCTCTATAAACGAATTTGCACGTGCCTGAAGCACTACGCTACTGTTTTGGGTTGCTACGGACCCTCTTGATAAATTGTTCATCAAAAGCCGTAGCTGGTGGCAGCTAAAAGGAAGGGGTGTAAAGTGTTGACCTATTGGGTGACGCTGGCAGTGACGGAGCGGGGTTTATAAGGGTACTGCCTGGCTGCAGCCAGGAGTAATTATAATTCCCTCACTGCAGCGTGCCCAATAGCCAGCACACATCCAAGTGACCCGTCTGGCGACCAATTATCCTAGGTGCAGTTCCCTGACTGACCTGAGGGTAAGGGGGCGCCAGAGAGCTGCAAGTTCCTAAGTGGAAGTGGGATAATTATAAATCCCTGCAGTTTACTGGGTCGGACGGCAGCAGCCGTCGTGTGTGTGCGCGTTTTCGTCACATTTGCAGCACGGAGGGATCACAAGCCGTGATACCCCGGGCTACCGTGTGGCGGACCGCGTGCCCGTTCATCACACAACTTTTTTAAAAAATTGATGAATCAGGCAAAAACATCTGAAATTGCTAAATTCTGCCCGCCAAGTGGAAGACAAAAAAAAAACAGACAAGCACATATAAAATAGACTTTAAAAAAGCGCAAAATAGAATAATGAACTGGGTCCAAACAAAAAATAAGGTGCAAAACACAAAAAACAAGGCAAAAAACAGGAGATCAGAGAAGTGATCAATAAATCCAAACATTTGCTACCTTGCCTCGTGCTCATTGATGATAATTAACAGACGACCCCATTACCTTCTCCTGCTACAAAGCATCAGCAAACGGATGAAGGTATCTCACAAGCGCCAAACAATGTAGCCAGAAAAACGTCATATCTTTGACTATTTGGTACAATGGGAGGCAAAGTATCATAAGTTACATTTTATATGACTGTCAGATAGATGTAATTATGAAGATCCTTGCATCGTGCTCATCCCCTGTGTCAGCTTTATGAGGCCTCCTTTTTACGAGATGTCATTTATAAGGTGATATTGCAGTCACTCCTCTTTAGCTCGTTAGTCGGTGGCTCCCAGGAGTCATTACTCGCAAATCGTGAACTGTTTCACAAGGTAATAAACAGTATAAAGACGTTTTACACTGTATTTGACAGGACAACATAACGTCTACTCCTATAGATGAAGCAGAAATTCATAAATTGACTTTTTGAAAAGTTTGTAAATAAACTGCTGCCAACTGCCAAGATAATTAGCAAGTGACATTTAATTTACTTGCTTATTATCTATTCTCTGAAAGGGGACAAGTTTGCAGTAAAATATGCAGTAGAATCTTGATATTGGTGTGGATTTTGTTGTTGATTTACCAGCAGAAAAAACGGGAGTTTGTAAAAAGAAAAAAGTTATATACTTACCTTCCCCAGCATTTCCCTGGCTCGGTGCATGCTACCCTGCTGGCCTCTGTGTCACCTGGTTAGTTTTATAAAGGTTTCATCCCATATGATCTCTACAAGGAGTATAGTGGGATGAGGAAAGTGATTTTTTATTTTAAACTGTTTTTGAAACCTGATGTTGGAAATTAATTTGGGGTAGCGCATTCTAGACAAGTGGTGCAGCATGAGAAAAGTCTGAGATCACTGGAGATGTGGAAAGAAATAGAAAGATGGGTTGAAAAACCCTATTTAATGTCTAGGAGCAGCTTTGTTTGTTATTCACAAATCATAAATTATGGTGTGAGCTCTTAAACTCTGCTTTTCACTCTTTGAGGTGGGTGGATTTTTGTCTATGATTTCCAAGCTAAAGATAAAGCTCTATTACTTAATCCAAGCCGAAGGGAGGACATTTATAAATTAGATTCCTCGAGGCGGCATATCTTCATTTTAATCCAATAACAATACATGCGCTCCGCTATTCCCTATTATTTATTACAGATTTTCTAGCTTCAGTCATGTACAATTATACAATAGAAATGGAAAAAGAGCAAAAAGCCAAGATGAAAACCATCACGTTAACAAGTCGGGGGGGAATAGATATATTTTAATCAGGAAGATTTTATTTCCCTCGCCACCGAATTACTAATAAGAACTTATAGACTTGGTGAATTCCTGAAATGTTATCATATTAAAACCCGCGGCCGATCTGCAGATGTTTACGTTTCACAATCACAACAGATGCAAATTATTACGCAAGTTAATGGACTCTGGAAGCGAAATATTGTTCTTATCGGGGTGCACAGCTGCTGCTCAGAACTGGATCGTAACGCTTCACTCTATACATAGCTAATCGCTTAAGGAGCAAGTTTATAAATTGCATAAATTATTTTTTTAGTAAAAGACATATTTTCAATGGGGACCCTGCAGAGCAAGGATGTCCAACCATGTTTGGAAAGTACAGAAATTTATGCGCTGCCAACAGGTTATGGGCTCAGAGACCCAGGGATCCAAAAACCAAAAGACTCAGAGAACAGCCCGCAGAAGAGAGAACAACAGTGTATTTAGAAGAAGAAGAAGCAAAGATGGCCACCAGCAGCAACTCTGTGAAGTTCACAGTGCTAAGTCTGACTAACCAGAACTACCAATCCTTGAAAGTCAAGATAAAAGTGCTGCTAATAAGAGAAGGTATGTGGAAATACACACCGCCCTAAAGGTACTGCCACACTTAGCGATCTCGTTAGCGATCACGATAACGACGCAATCGTTGGTGTGATCTCTTTTAGGTCGCTAGTAGCTGCCAAACAGGAGATCTCATAAACGACTCATCAGCGGTCAGTGATCTCTTTAACGACTTTGGTGGTCGTTAGGATGTCATTAGCATGTACTGAGCGCTTCTGATTCATAGGAATTTCCAGCATCGCTCCTGCTCTCTGCGTCCTGCTAGCCTGCTTTGCAACTTCTGCGATCCTCTCTGTGACGCAAAAGAGAACGTTCGCAAAGGTGCCAAAACACAGCGATATAGCGTCACCAGCGGGACGCCAACGATCAAAAAACGGTCCAGAACTCTAGTGAACGATCAGCAACATCACAGCAGGGGCCACATCGTTGCTACATGCCACACACAACAAGGTCGCTAACGAGATCGCAAAATAGTGACGTTTTAGTGATCTCGTTTGCGATCTCGTTTGCGATCTCGTTTAGTGTGGCATACCCTTAACCCACTACCAGAAAACTGGGTAGAGAAAGATCAAACAGCACAAAGCAGTATAGATGATGATCAGAGAGTGCCTGTATGTACATGTGAAACTGCAAAAGAAATGTGGGAACAACTGCAGAAAGTGCATAAAAAGATAAATCTCAGCAAAAAGCTCTACTTTATGTCAAATCAATATCAGTTTAAGTTAAATAAGGACCAAGATAATAAGGACCAAGATATGCAGAATTAGATAAATACTCTAGAGATTGTGGAGCACCTGAAGGTCTTTGAGGAGGATCTAAAGGATTTCCATGTTGCTGCACAACTTAGTATAGATCTATAATGATGAGCTTTTGCTATGTAGACTTCCATGTTCATGAGTTCTCTGTAACTGTAACTGAGAATTGGAGAATCTTTTTTCTGCCAAGTGCCATTTGGAAATTTCCACCATCCTTCGGGGCTGTTGCAAAGTGCGCACTAACTCCACCCACAAAATACATCCTGATTTTACCACTGGTGTCAGAACATAACATTTCTATGCACACGCTTTAGCGTTCAGTAGTGAATACTGCTCACAGAGCAAGAAGAAATTAATGGGTCCACGGCCATCAAAATACAGTTGCCCGCTCAAGCACTGGGATCCTTGGGAATCTGCCCGGGAACTGGATAAAAGTTCATCGAGGGCTGTAAATGGCCGGTGGGCCTGAGGCTCCCCATTCCTGCTCTTCTGGGCTGTGCAGCTACTGTTATTACTCCTGGAAGTGCATGAATAATCAATAAACAATCAATTTATATATACATATCCAGGGCGAATACCATAGGAAGAAGAACAAAAGAACACAGAAAAACAAAATTAAGATGCTTCACATTTACAAGAAAGCCAAACTTTATATTTTCCTCCAAATAACAGCTGTACAATGGTGCACATTCTTATTTGCAAAAGTTAGAAAGTGGAAAATACTCAATTGCCCCCCTTTTTATTTTGACCCTTGGTTTAATTATTCTTGATTGCTAATCTGTAACAATTAAATGATAGTCGGCTCCAGCGATAGATTAAAGCCCCCATACACCTTATATAATTGTCGGCCAAACAATGGTTCAGCCAATAGTTCAGCAGGCAGCTTTGTCGGCCATTTTTCCCATGCAGATGAGTTCGCTCTGCTGAGCGCTCCTGTGTTCTCTATGAGACATCTCTCCTGGTGGCTTATTTCAGAGAGATCAAAAAGATCTGCCGATTGACATCGGACATGCCGAATCCTTAACTCGCATTTGTCCGGGGCTCTATACACAGGAGGGATCGGCTGGTTGTAGTCTATTCTGTATGGTAGGCTGGTAGAGGTTGTCCAGGTTTTAGCACGAAAGTCTACAGTCATTCTATATGACTGCATGTCCAAGCCTAAATCAATGGTCAACAGCTCAGCTTCCACTTTTACCTGCATGGATCAGAAAACGCCAATGCCAACAAGCCAACATAGCATGCACTTAGTGATTATACTACATGCAATTTGCAACAGATTGGATTTCCCAAATATGTAGGAGATAGTTTGGTTTTAAAGGAGTTGCCAAAATTAAAAAAAGGAAGCAGCACCACTTCTGTCCATACGTTGTGTCTGGTATTGCAGGTCAACCGTTTTCCTTGAAGAAGGATACATTACAGTACCAAACATAGCCAAGGGTGACGCTATTTCTGGAAAAAATAAAGAGTCCTTTTTTCTTGATTCCCGACAAAACTCCCTATAACTACAATACACAGCCATCATAATATAAACGTTGCGATATACCTTGCGTGTGACATTTTATTTATCCACGGACTCCAGGTTCTGAAACGCTGATACAATGTTTCTTTCTTTATGCAAGAATTTTGCATGTCACCACTTATTATTAATTCTTAAGAATTATTTTCCTAAGTCTCCATCCTGTAGTTTGCTCGGCCTGAGAGATTTTCAGAGAGAGAGAGTGACAACGTGCAGAAGAGATTGGACTATCAGTTTAACACTATGGAGGTAGTGTCAGAGAGGGGATTATAGTAATAACAAATTGGCCCATTTTGCATTTTTTACAATTTCCAGTAAATATGTATTGTATCATTAAAAGGATTTTATGCTAAAGAAAAACTGGAGTTAACTGAGCTTCAGTCAGTAAGTTATGCAGCTGCTAATAATAACCTCAGACCTCTCCCACTAAAATATAACGTAAGCCGCTCACTCTCCTTCACCCATCTGCTTTCCCTTTCACTGCTTCTTCTCTGGCGACATATCCCCCAATCCTGGCCCCCCCTGCCCCATACATCCCACTAATCCTCACCCCTACACTTCTCACAGTAAGAGAAACTACCGCAATCCCTCACACTTAAAACCTGTGCCACTGACTCCTACCCCCCAGTGTAATGTATGTAGTACAGTTCATATAGCGTCTTGTGCTTGGGTGCGATGAAAACACAGGAGTCACAGGTTTGATATAGAAAAGTCCTGTATTACTTCATACAAGTTGGCAGAAATAGTCACACAGTTTGCAGACACAGAAACAGGAGACACAGCAGGCCAGAGTAATCCAAGCTCAGCAATCACTCTCCAATACAGATTCAGGATCTTCTTCTCTGTTACCGTAAGTCCATGCAAACGTGGGTCTTTCAAAGAGCAGGGTTCAGAGTCCACAAGTGCTTCAGAGTTCCTCAGTAGGAATTGCTGGAGTACAAGGTCCAAGGCTTACAGGAGTCAAGTCACAGGTTCACTGCAGGCTAGATTCTGAAGCACTGATTGCTCAGCTGTGGCTGCTTAAGAAGCAAAGGAGAGAATCAGGGCGGGAACATGCAAGCTGAAAACTCCATTTTGACTGAGGGCAAGATAGCTGCAGCAAGACAGAAAGTAAAATGGCTGACGAACAAACTGAGTTTCAGGAATATATACATAGAACCTTACATTACTCCCCCCTTAAGGACAACCTCCGGATGACCTCAGACCAGGCTTGTGTGGGTATCTCTGATGAAACTGACGGAGCAAGCGAGGAGCATTAACGTTATTGACCGGTTCCCATGAGTTGTCCTCCACTGGGTAGCCCTGCCATTTAATCAGATATTGTAACTGATTTCTATACAACCTGGAATCTAAAATCCTTTCCACCACAAATTCTTCCTGACCATCGACTAGCACTGGGTCAGGGCAAGGAGAGGAACGTCCAGGAAACGTATTGGGTGTCGCAGCCTTTAGTAGGGATACATGAAAGACAGGGTGGATTCTCATAGTTCTGGGCAGTTGAAGACGACAAGCAACAGCACTTATAATCTTACTGATTTTATAAGGTCCAATGTACTTATGTCCCAACTTAGACGATGGAATCCTTAACTTAAGATTTCTGGTTGACAGCCAGACCAAGTCTCCTACCTTGAAAGCTGGTGCAGGTTTACGAAATTTATCTGCTGCTTTCTTGTACCTTTCTTGAGCCGATTCCAGATTTTCCTTTAGAAGATCCATATTCTTCTGTAAAGACGTGATTCTTTCAGCCACTGCTGGTAAAGGCGTTTCTATGGGAAATCGTGGTAGAATGTTAGGATGATAACCTAGATTAGAGTAAAAAGGAGACTGTTTAGTGGAGGCACTCTGAGAGTTGTTATATGAGAACTCAGCTAATGGAAGTAGATCCACCCAATCATCCTGTAGGTGGCAGATAAAGCAGCGGAGATACTGCTCCAGGGTTTGATTGGTTCGTTCGGTCTGTCCATTAGTCTGGGGATGAAAAGCAGAAGAAAGGTTTACTTTAATGTCCAATGCTGCACAGAAATTTTGCCAAAACCTAGAAGTGAATTGCACCCCTCGATCCGAAATAACCTCATCCGGTACTCCATGTAAGCGAAACACATCTTTAATCATCAAATCTGATGTCTGTTTTGCAGTGGGTAATCCGACACAAGGGATAAAATGAGCTGCCTTTGTTAGACGGTCAACCACCACTAGAATGGTGTTCTTCCCCTGAGAGGTTGGTAACTCCACAATGAAGTCCATAGAAATGGATCCCCACGGGCGGGACGGGGTGGGAAGAGGCTGTAACAGACCAGTTGGTGAGGAGCGAGGTGTTTTGCATCTTGCACAGACCTCACATGAAGTGACATAATTCAAAACATCCTTCCTGCAAGTGGGCCACCAAAAGAAACGAGAAAGAAATTCCTGTGTCTTTAGAATTCCTCTATGCCCAGCTATCTTGGAATCGTGAATGAGTTGCAATACTCTTAATCTGACTGTTTCAGGAATATACAGACGTTGTCCCTGAATCCACACACCATTCTTAAAGACAAGACTTACATCCCTTGGGGGTTGTGCCAAAAAGGAATCCGCATGGTATGCTTCCTTAATGTCCTTAAGTAGGTCTTGATTATGAATTACTCCTAGGAATCTAGAGTCAGGAAGAATAGTCTTAGGAGGAGTAATTGGACGTGTCTCTGCTGAGTAAATCCTAGAGAGTGCATCAGCCTTTCCATTGCGCGATCCTGGTCTATAAGAGATGATAAAATTAAATTGGTTTAAGAAAAGATTCCAGCGAGCCTGGCGAGGAGTCAGGCACTTAGCCGACCTGATAAACTCAAGGTTACGATGGTCTGTCAGGACGACTATTTGCTGTGCAGCTCCCTGAAGAAGGTGTCTCCATTCTTTGAAGGCGGCAATAATGGCCAATAACTCTCTATTGCCCACATCGTAGTTCCTCTCAGCCGAAGACAACTGCTGGGAAAAGAAGGCACAGGGATGCAAGACATTCTTCTCACCTGTTCTCTGAGAGAGTATAGCTCCAACGGCACAGTCTGAAGCATCCACCTCTATTATGAAGGCAAGCTCGGGGTTGGGATGTACTAGGATAGGTGCAGTGGTAAATTTATCTTTTAGACGGGAAAATGCTTCCTGGGCTTGGGGAGTCCAGGAAAACCTAGACTCTTTCTGGGTAAGTTGAGTGATAGGTGACACTACCTCAGAGAAATTTCTAATGAAACGTCTATAGAAGTTGGCAAACCCGATGAAGTGCTGTACCTCCTTCACATTTCTAGGACTTGGCCAATCCTTGATGGCTTGGGTTTTGCTTCCATCCATACTAATTCCTTGTGTAGACAGTACATACCCCAGAAATTGAATTTCGGTCCTATGGAATTCACACTTTTCAAGTTTGATGTAAAGATGATTTTGTCTTAGACGTTCCAAGACCATTCTCACATGTCCATGATGTTCCTCTGTGGAGTTAGAAAAAATTAGAATATCATCCAAATAAATTACCACGAATGTATCTAGGAGATCCCTGAAGATGTCATTCACCAAGTGTTGGAAAGTGGCTGGGGCGGTACTCAGACCAAAAGGCATAACTAGATATTCAAAGTGTCCATAGCGTGACCTGAATGCAGTCTTCCATTCATCCCCAGGTCTAATACGGACTAAGTTATAGGCCCCACGAAGATCTAGTTTAGAAAAAATTTTGGCATGTCGCACTCTCTCCAATAACTCAGGGATTAAAGGCAATGGATAACGGTTTCTAATAGTAACCTTATTGAGTTCCCTATAGTCTACGCATGGTCTCAGAGATCCATCTTTCTTCTTTACAAAGAAGATGGGTGCACCTGCAGGAGATGAAGAGGGGCGTATGAAGCCCTTGGCTAGATTTTCATCTATGTAATCCTTTAAAGCCTTTAGCTCGGGCCCCGCCAGGGGGTAGATCTTACCAAAAGGTATCTCTGCTCCAGGCAATAATTCACTTGGACAATCATATGGACGGTGAGGAGGAAGCTGGTCAGCGTTCTTCTTGTCACATAAATCCACATAGTCCTGGTATACAGCTGGTAGTTCAGGGACTGACATGATTCCTTTAGGAACAGAGCAAGCTGAAACTTTTGGACTCATCTGTTTCTCTGGAAAGTGTAATTCCTTGGTCTCCCAGTTAATGGTAGGATTCTGAGCCTGCAGCCATGGTAGCCCTAGAATAATGGGAAAGTGGGGAGAAGAGATAAGCATAAAGGACAGTTTCTCTTGATGATCTTTACCCATAAGAACCCTCAAAGGCTCTGTTTCCTGATCCACTGGTCCAGAGGTCAGCAGGGAGCCATCCACAGTTTCCATCTGTACTGGAGTAGCCTTCTTCACTGAACGTATTCCCTGTTTCAGAGCAAAGGAGACATCCATAAAATTTCCACTTGCCCCTGAGTCGATCATAGCAGAGCTAGACACCCAAGCTGAGTCAACCCAGAGTTTGATGGAAAGAAAGCAATGAGAATTGTTTTTCTTACAACTCAGCTGGGACACCGCTGAGGAAACTTGAAAAATGGCAGCGTTTACACAGTCAACGTCCTCAGAGGTAACGGAGTTTAAGTCCAAGAAATCAAGATCTGTTGCTGCAGATCTCTCTGGAACCTGAGGCTCGGACCTGACAGATCCCCTCTCGCAACACTCACAATGAATGAGTGCTGCAGTAGTCTTACGAGAACGGCTGGGGCAGTTTATAATGAAGTGCCCTGACTTACCACAATAGAAACATAGATTCTCCTTAAAACGATGTTCCTTGCGTGCATCACTAACCCGTCGTTGTAAAGAGTCTACCTGCATGGGTTCAGGTTCAGGTTCCCGTGTAATCCTACTCAAAGGTTCCTTAGCTGGAGAGGAAGGTAGGAAAAGGTTAGTACGATTGCTTTCGAACCATCTCTCTTGCCTGCGTTCAGTCAGACGAGTATCAATACGGATGCAGTAGTTAATAAAGTCACCTAACGCAGTGGGAGGGTCGGCACGAGCAAGTTCATCCTTAATCAGTGGAGATAACCCCTTTCGAAAAATAGATTTTTTGGCGGAACTGTCCCAGGTGGTATCAAGGGCCCATCTCCTGAAATCCAAGGCATATTCAGCTACCGAGTGCTTACCTTGGCGCAAAGCTAACATGGCTGCTTCAGCTGTTGCACCTCGATTGGGGTCATCAAACACCTGCCCCATGGCTGAAATAAAATCATCAAGGTGATTCAAACAATCATCCTCAGTCTCAATCAGAGGGTTTGCCCACATTAAAGCCTTGTTGGTAAGCAACATAATTATAGTAAGCACCTTAGATCGTTCAGTGGGAAATTGTGAAGCATGTGCAGAAAAAAAAAGATTGCATTGATTAATAAATCCCCTGAATTTCTCACGTTCACCGCCAAAACGAAAAGGGGGCAACTTGGGAATCCCAGCACTCGGGGCTACGGCAGGAGCCTGGACTCGCCCCTCTAGAACCTCAATCCTGGCTCGCAAATCCTGGGTAGTCTGTCCAACCACTTGCAAATTGTGATTATTGAGGTCCTGTAGATTTGTAAAACGGGTCTTTATATTCTGCAAATCTGCAAGGATATTATCAGTCACTCCGCAAAGTTCCTTTATGCGGGCCTCCATTTTCCAGATCTTTTAAGACAGGATTACTGGAAGAAGAGGAGCGAAAAAAAAAACAATAGTGTTCACCTGTGGCAACACTGCAGAGAGAAAAAAAAATTAAGGGAACTGCTCACCTGGAATGGTTGTGAGAAGTCACAACCACTATCATCACAGAAAGTTTCAACCAGACATCTGATATCCAGAGTTACAGCAGACACAAAAGAGAAAAGAAAAAAAAAAAAACAATAGTGTTTACCTGTGGTAACACTGCAAAAAGAAAAAACTTAAGGGAATTGCTCACCTGGAATGGTTGTGAGAAGTCACAACCACTGTCATCACAGAAAGTACAACCGGACGTCTGATATCCACAGTACAGCAGACACAGCCTTCCAGACCCAGCAGACACTAACGTTTTGGCTTCAGAATCTTGTAATGTATGTAGTACAGTTCATATAGCGTCTTGTGCTTGGGTGCGATGAAAACACAGGAGTCACAGGTTTGATATAGAAAAGTCCTGTATTACTTCATACAAGTTGGCAGAAATAGTCACACAGTTTGCAGACACAGAAACAGGAGACACAGCAGGCCAGAGTAATCCAAGCTCAGCAATCACTCTCCAATACAGATTCAGGATCTTCTTCTCTGTTACCGTAAGTCCATGCAAACGTGGGTCTTTCAAAGAGCAGGGTTCAGAGTCCACAAGTGCTTCAGAGTTCCTCAGTAGGAATAGCTGGAGTACAAGGTCCAAGGCTTACAGGAGTCAAGTCACAGGTTCACTGCAGGCTAGATTCTGAAGCACTGATTGCTCAGCTGTGGCTGCTTAAGAAGCAAAGGAGAGAATCAGGGTGGGAACATGCAAGCTGAAAACTCCATTTTGACTGAGGGCAAGATAGCTGCAGCAAGACAGAAAGTAAAATGGCTGACGAACAAACTGAGTTTCAGGAATATATACATAGAACCTTACACCCAGCTTCCTCTCTCTGGAGCACTCTGGAACGCCCGCTCCGTCTGCAACAAGCTCCACGTGACCCACAATCTCTTTACCTCCCGCAACCTCTCCTTCCTAGCCCTCACTGAGACCTGGCTGACGCCCGCTGACACGGCCTCCCCTGCTGCACTGAGTTACGGTGGCCTCCACTTCACCCACACTCCTCGCTCTGGCAACAGACATGGTGGAGGCGTGGGTTTCCTTCTCTCTAATAACTGCTCCTTCAACCCTATCCAACCCCCACCCTCCCTCATCCTCCCTTCCTTTGAGGTCCACTCAGTCCGCATCTACTCTCCCTCTAATCTCCAAATGGCCGTCATATACCGACCACCAGGCTCAGCCACTGCCTTCATTGACCAATTCTCCAGCTGGCTTCTTCACTTTCTCTGCTCTGACATCCCCACCATCATCATGGGTGACTTTAATATCCCTACTGACACCTGCCAGCCAGCAGCCTCCAAACTCCTGTCACTTACTTCATCCTTTGGACTTACTCAGTGGTCCTCCACAGCCACCCACACAGAAGGACATACATTAGACCTCATTCCCTATCTAATCTCACAACCTCTCTCCTCCCCCTATCTGACCACCACCTACTCACCTTCTCATCCCGGTCCTCTTCACCTGCCCCCTATGTCCAGCCACTGGCACATCCTAGCAGAAACCTCGCACACCTAGACATTCACAGACTCTCAGATTCTCTTCTACCTCTGTCCTCCATATCTTCACTCCACGACACAGACAGCGCCAATGCTTTCTATAACACCACCCTCACATCTGCCATAGACTCAGTCGCCCCTCTCACGCACGGCAAAGTGCAACGAATCAATAGGCAACCCTGGCACAACAATCTCACCAAAAAACTTCGACAATCATCCAGGGTCGGGGAGCGGCATTGGAAGAAAACACGCCTGCCAGACGACTTCACTGCTTTCAAACAAGCTACACTTGCCTTCAAAATAGCCCTCACCTCTGCTAAACAGACCTATTTCGCAAACCTTGTATCTTCATTATCCTACAACCCAAAACAACTGTTCAGCCCATTCAACTCTCTCCTCCGCTCACCACTGTCACCTCCAACTCCCCTCATCTCTGCCGAGGACTTTGCCACCTACTTCAAAAATAAGACCGACCAAACAAGGCAAACCTTTACTGTTCCACCACCCCAACTACTCCATATACCAGACCTCTGTCCTTCCCTACAAACCTCCCTCTCCAACATCACTGAAGGAGAGCTTACTCATCTGCTTTTCAAATCACACCTCACCACCTGTGCACTTGACCCCATCCCTTCCCACCTGTTCCCCAACCTCACTAACATGCTCATCCCAGCCCTAACCCATCTCTTCAACCTATCGCTATCTTCTGGTACCTTTCCCTCTGCCTTCAAACATGCCACAATCACACCCATCCTCAAAAAAACAAACCTTGACCCAACTGCTATGCCCAGCTATCGCCCAATATCATTGCTCCCGTTTGCTTCCAAACTCCTTGAGCAGCATGTCCACGCTCAACTCTCCTCCCACCTCTCATCTAACTCTCTCCTCGACAACCTCCAATCTGGCTTCCGCCCCCACCACTCCACTGAAACTGCCCTGACCAAAATTACTAATGACTTACCACAGCCAAAGATAACAGACAGTTCTCCATCCTCCTCCTCCTTGACCTGTCCTCTGCCTTTGACACAGTCGACCACTGCCTACTGCTACAGATTCTTTCTTCCCATGACATCAAAGACCTTGCCCTGTCCTGGATCACCACTTACCTTTCCGACCGCACATTAAGCGTCTCCCACTTCCACACTACCTCCTCATCCCGCCCTCTTTCTGTTGGAGTCTCTCAAGGCTCTGTCCTGGGGCCCCTACTTTTTTCCATCTATACCCTTGACCTAGGACAACTCATAAAGTCCCATGGCTTCCAGTACCACCTCTATGCGGACGATACTCAGATCTACCTCTCTGGCCCAGATGTCCCCTCTCTGCTGTCCAGAATCCCGGAGTGTCTATCAGCCATATCCTCCTTCTTCACCTCTCGTTTCTTAAAACTCAATGTAGACAAAACCGAACTCATCATCTTTCCTCCATCTCACGTATCTTCCCTACCCAATCTATCTATTATGGTAAATGGCATCACGATCTCTCCCGCACCTGAAATCCGCTGCCTCGGAGTAACTCTCGACTCTGCCCTGTCCTTCAAACCACACATCCAAACTCTTGCCACCTCCTGTCGCCTCCAACTTAAAAACATTTCCAGAATCCGTCCCTTCCTCAGCCCTCAATCTACTAAAACTCTTGTGCATGCCCTCATCATCTCCCGCCTTGATTACTGCAACACTCTCCTGTGTGGCCTCCCCGTCAACTCTCTTGCACCACTCCAATCTGTCCTCAATTCTGCTGCCCGACTAATCCACCTCTCCCCTCGCTACTCCCCTGCTTCTCCCCTCTGCAAATCCCTCCACTGGCTCCCAATTCCCCAACGAATCCAGTTCAATCTACTAACACTGACCTACAAAGCCGTCCACAACCTGTCTCCTCCCTATATCTCTGAACTAATCTCCCAATATCTTCCTTCACGTAATCTTCGATCCTCCCAAGACCTCCTACTATCCTCCACACTTATTCGTTCCTCACACAACCGCCTACAAGATTTCTCCAGAATATCCCCCATCCTCTGGAATTCCACACCTCAACATGTACGATTATCCACCATCCTTGGATCCTTCAGACGGAACCTGAAAACCCATCTCTTCAGGAAAGCCTGCAGCCTGCAATAACCATTCCGCCTCGCCGCCACCACCCGAGCTGCCGCCTCGCCGCCACCACCTTAGCTGCCGCCACCACCACCAGAGCTGCCACATCGCCGCCACCACCAGAGCTGCCGCACCCCGACCTTCTGTTTCTTCCCCATTATCCCGTAGAATGTAAGTCCGCAAGGACAGGGTCCTCTCCCCTCTGTACCAGTCTGTCATTGTAAATTTGTTTACTGTAAATGATATCTATAACTTTGTATGTAACCCCTCTCATGTACAGCACCATGGAATTAATGGCGCTATATAAATAAATAAATAATAATAATAATAATATATTTTACATCTGATGGATGACTCGATCTTCAGTTAGAAACTCAAGTCCTGAGTCACGACAGGTCTTCTGTTAATTTCTGTCCATTATACTATGTGGGGTGAATGTGGGACACCATAATGGGTTGTGGGCTGTGAAAGCATCATACTGTGTGGGGGATTGTGGAGACATCATACTATGCGGAGGATACTGCAGGCATCATACTGTGTGGGGGGTTGTGGCGACATCATACTGTGCGGGGGGATACTGCAGGCATCATACTGTGTGGGGGGTTGTGGACACATCGTACTGTGCGGGGGGATGCTGCAGGCATCATACTGTGTGGGGGGTTGTGGAGACATCATACTGTGTGGGGGGATACTGCAGGCATCATACTGTGTGGGGGGTTGTGGAGACATACTGTGCGGGGGATGCTTCAGGCATCATACTGTGTGGGGGATGTGTAGACATCATACTGTGTGGAGGGATGCTGCAGGCATCATACTGTGTGGGGGGTTGTGGAGACATCATACTGTGCGAGGGGATGCTGCAGGCATCTGTGTAGCCCAGCTGCGCTTGGAGTCACATTTCCCAGGAGGATGCACCAAAGGTAATGAGTCGCACAGCCAGGGCTTGTGGGGTACTCGGCACCGAGCCCGTTCACTTCAATGGGGGATGTCACGGGTAGCACAGCTCGGTCCGTTGCCCTGGGCGATCACCATACAATGTGGGATATTTACAGGGGATTAAGGTATATACAGTTTGTTCGTGACGCCACCTTTGGTACCTGGTCAGGGTGACCAGCGCTTCAAGGTAGATCCGCTGAGGGGTTGTTACTGGGCAGCAAGGTGTTAAGTCTTCCACAGGCAAGACTGATCCCTCAGGGTATATGGCGGTGTAGGGGTGCAGGAGCAATAAGGCAGACACACACACACGAAAGTCTCTTTCTGTACCTTTACTGATGGTAGTTGCAGGCACGTCCCGGGAAGCTGGCAGGGTGGAGGATGCACTTCCAGTAATCCCACTGAGTAGGTGTAGGTCCTCCGTACTCCTGTATGTGTGTGAGTTTCTGACCTGTATAAAACGAAGTCTAACTCTGTCTTCTCATATACGCCCGGCTGACTTTGTGGTGAAGCCTTCTTGTGGACAGAACAGTGTCTCTGTATGCAGCGTCCTGCTAGACCCCCGTCTTCCTGACCTCGGTTACGTATCAGCACTGCTGAGCCCCTGCGACCTGTAGTCCAGCAGGGTCTCCGGTATCTCCTACTAGTCGTGTAGATGCTAGCAAGCTCGGACCCGGCGTCCGGTAGTGCAGAGTAGAGGTAAGCGATCAATGCTGTTTCAACCTCTGTCACTCTCTTCTTTCTTCCACTCGCCTTTCGTCCTACTCTCACCTTTAACATAAGCACACACTAGCAGTAGATGGCAGTTTCTCCTTCTCTTCACCGCTCTCAAAGCGTCGGCACGCTTGCTCACTAACAGTACCTCAGTTGACTCAGTTTTGACCAGGCTAAGCAGTTCCCTTTCCTTCGCTTCCTTCTGAGGCTCTGTCCGAAGTAGCTATCAGGACCTTCCGTCAGACTGATCTATGCTCACTCCGAGAGTCACTTTCCACTTTCCTAGGGAACTATCAGCTTGTCACGTTCTAAGTAACTTTCCTCTCACTCGTCTGAGGTAACACCAACAACTAGCCAAACTCTCAGCTAGACTGCCTGACAAGATCTCACTCTAATCTGACTCTTGTCTGAGGTGTTCTGACAAGATCTGACTCTGAGATAGACTGACCGCTGTCTCTCCACAACCCTTATATATATGCATACTCTCCAAGGGCTCCCTCTGGTGGCACCAGGGAAATGTGAAGGTGTGAATGAATATCAGGTGTATTTGTGGGTTTACCTTCTGTGTATCCTCCAGGGTACATGTGGCACCAAGCGCAGCTGGGCTACTCATAGTTATCATCAGCACTCCCGGGCTGAAAAAGAAATAATTTTTATAACATCAACATTAACAATAACTCGTCCCTTGCGGGAGGTAAGGACAGTTCAAACGTTTCAATAAATACAAATACAAATAGAAAATAGCAAATACTTTCAAGTGCACATATATACAAGATTCTTGTGGAGGACCCGTACAAAACCTCCCACGGTGGTCCTGGGTGGGCTGCAGGACTTCCCTTCTGCAGACCTCACTCTAGGCCACACCACACGGGTTTTTCTTCAGAGGTAGATCGGTTTACGTAAAACCAAGATGGGGCACCAGGTGCCAATTATTTACAATAAAAGTTTGTGGGCTGGCAGAGTCCTCAGCCACGCAGTCCTTCATAGACATTTCAAAACCACTTTACCCAACTGGAGTACAATACTTCAAGCATTAATCATGTAAACACTTTAACAATAAAGTGCAATTTCTCAACATAACTTTTTACAGTACAGTAAACCCTGTCTGGGTCCTACTGGTCTTCTTCAGCGAACATTACTGCATCTTCCATACCTGGGGCTGGAAGCACACTGTGGGTTCTGAATCGCATCACCATTAAATCGTTTCCTGCTACCGGTGTCTGGGTAGCCACAGTTCTCTTTTCTACTTTCGTTCTGCGACTTCCTGGAGGCCTGACAGCAGGGGCGTGCTGGCTTATGAAAAGGGCGGTGGATAGTATAGTCATGAGGGCGCCATGCTCCAACCCATTCTCCGCCCCTTCCCCCGCCTATTCTCTGCCCCAACCAAAGGGGGGGGGAATGAAATGACAAAAATTATCAGTAATGTACCCCTTTCTTAACCACCACCCACATCCAGTAGTAATGCACCCCCTTTTAACCCCAACCCAGTAGTAATACACCTTTTTACCGCCACCCCATCCAAAAGTAATGCACCCCCATACACTGACCATATAGTAGAAGATATCAGCATTACATAGGCACTCTTCAGACCTCACAATTTACATGTGCCACACTTATGGAAAAGGAGAAGAGGAGGAGGAGGTGGAAAAGAAGAAGAGGAGGAAGAGGAGGCGGTAATCTCTCCCCCCCTTGCACAGTATCTCTCCCCCCCCCCTTGCACAGTATCTCCATACAATTATACCTAAAACTAAACTGTTGGTAATATGATATAAAAATGTAAAATGAGCGATAAGATTGAATCAAAGGTTTAAAGTTGGGAATGAACCATAAGATAGAAAGGCAATATTAACGAAACACTGTTCATTTTAATAGAGGTTTATTGGTCGGAAAAACATAAATGAAAGAACCTTAGTTAAATTAAATAAACATAACAGGAAACAGTATTTTATGCTCTCTTCACATTTACTCACAGCCAATGAAATTAATGACTTAGTATAGAAAGAACCAATAACTAAAATTAGAGAGTAAGTAATCGGCTCATTTCAGTGCTTGACTGACACAGCTTATTTATGACAACGTCACTGTCTAAAGTGTTCATCAAATCTAATTCTGTCTGCATCAATAGCAATGTTTCCAAATTGTCGTTGCTCAAGGTGGATCTCAATCTAGATTTTACTATCTTAAGCTTTGAAAAGACTCGTTCACAAGACACTTGAGTCATTGGGATCGTCAAGAGTAGCTTATATACATTGAACAGTTCATTGTACTGACGAGAGTACATGTTATAATCAAGTAATACTTTGCATGCACACTTTAAACAAGAATTGCAAGCCTTCGTGCTGCAATTTTCAAATTTGAAGTCCTCATCCTCTTCTTGAATTGAGTTCTCCCTTTCTTCATCAGCAGTAGGCAAATCACATTCATTGGGACCTTCTCCTTCATACTCTTCGCTTATCGTTTTCTTACACAAACGGGGCCATAGCTCAGAAAATGACTGTAGTTCTTCATTTGCAAATTGCCTCTTCAAAAAAAGAGGACTTGTACTCTATAGCGCCACCTATTGGAAGTAGCGATCCTACAAGTCACAATCAACCCTTTAACGAGTCTTGTAATATGACTTAAGGGTATGCCACACTAAACAACATCGCTAATGGGATCGCTAAAAAACGTCACTATTTAGCGATCCCGTTAGCGATGTTGTTCAGTGCGGCATCTGCCAGCGACGAGCTTCCTGCTGTGATCTCGCTCGTCGCTGGAATCGTTCCGGACCCTATTTTCGTCGCTGGCGCCCCGCTGGGTAAGTATATATCGCTGAGTGTGGCACCTTTTTTAGCGATTTAGCGGTACTTTTGTACCGCTAAAGTCGTTAAGGAGATCGCTAACCGCGATAGCGTCCTTAACGACATCGCTAAATGTGACCGACACTAGCGATATTTAAACGATCCCGCTAGCGATCTCATTAGTATGCGACGCTAACGAGATCGTTAGCGGGATCGAGTAGTGTGGCAGTACCTTTAGGATAAAAGCCAAATCAGTATCTCCTTCAATGAGCTTTCCTTTGTCAAGTCCTGGTAGGATCTCTACAATTCTGTCCAGAGCTGTGGGTGGTAAGGTCTCATTATCTTTAAATCGCTTAGGGTCAAACCAGGCTAAATCCAGGTACAACGTTTTATGTTGGAGAAATCTGTTTTCCATTGTACTGATGAGAGTATCTAAAACATGATAAAATATAGATATTCTAAAGCGATCTAAATCATCGAATGCACTTTTACCAATATCTTCATCATTAGCCTTCTCGCCAGGGCGTTTGGGCACTTTTCTTTTCCGAGTTTCTTTCAGCTCTGTTTCGATAACAATATTTTCCAAATTATCATCGTTTTCGGCTCTTACATCTAGCTGTTCTGTCATCACCGATACAAATACAGAAGCAGCTTGTACAGTATTTTCAAACTTGCTACGTAGTTCTTTCAGCTTTATGTGGGAGGTTTCAATGAGTCTCCATGCTTGTACAAAATCAAGATTCTTAGTCTGCAAGTAGTCTGACAAGGGTGTGGTTATTTTAAATATCTGGAGAAACAACATAGCTACCAAAATTGTATCAAAACTTGTGAACTTCTTGAGAAGAGCGTTAGCATCATTTCTTGTTTTAGAATTAAAGTCTGGGGAGATAGATATTTTAAACAACGCCACGACCAATTCTAAATAGATGAGATTGGTAGACATAGACGATCTTTCAGTAGTGTTCTCCCTTTCAATCCAATTGTCAATCCTTCCAAATATCTTGGTCATGGCATTACTATGGCTTCGCCATCTGGTCATCCCAATAGCTTCCAGCTTAAAAGCAGGATTTTCGTCAATGAACTTTTGTAGTCTTTTCAGTGACTCCTTCATAAACACTTGAACTTCTTGTAGTATGCTAAAAAATGAGATAGCTGCAATATCACATTGGGCTGTATCAGTGATAACTAAGTTCAGTACATGAGCGTAGCACCAAGTGTGAATGTGGTTTGGGATTAATTGGGATAGTTTTGCAGTCAATCCATTATACTGACCACTCATATTAGACGCTCCATCAAATGCATTAGCAACACAATTATTAATTGGTATGTGAGAGTCTTCTAACACTTGTCTGAGTGACTGAAATAAGTCCTCTCCCGTCGTAGAAACCACACATTTTACTGCTAGCAGCCTTTCTATGACATCAGAACCCTTGACGTAGCGTAGTACGAAAGAACATTGGTCATAACTGGAAACATCTACTGTTGTATCCATAAGAATTGAGAACTGCCCTGCCAATGTCACTTCCTCACATATTTTCCTTAATAATTCTTCTTTTATAAATTGTAATATCTTTGTTATCGTGTTGTTACTTAAGAATGTTACTTGATCTCCTCTTCCAACTGATTTTTTCATTCCTTTATTTTCCTTGTGTGTCCTGTTCATCAGGTGACATTTACTCTTAGAAGTGATAGTATTTAAATGCTTGTCTAGAATCGGATCATATTTTCTTAACATGAGAACAATTTCTAAAAAGTTCCCGTGGTTCACCGAGTCATCGTCCAAGGAATGAGCGGATTCTATCTTCCCTCTAAAAGGAAGACCTTGCTTCCCTATAAATTTCAAAACATTTATTACGGTTTCTACCACATGTCTCCTCTCTTTTACTTCTTGTCTTCGTTTGGCCATTTGGTTTCCATACATCAAATCTGGCAAGCTTTTTTTGTCTTTTATTAGCATAAAACAATCAACTGATTCATTGTGAGATTTTGACATTTCATGCTCCTGGACTCTTTGATGGACATGCTTCCAGTCACTGAACCCAGAACAAAATATTGAATTAGAGTTGCTAAATGCAACACAAATGTAACAGAACAGTTTTTTTGTTTTGCAATTATAAGATAACCACTGTCTTGTGAATGTCTGTTTACCACTACTACTTCCTTCCGTTTTAAATACTGATTTTCTGTCTATAAAAGGTAATTCTTTTACATCAGGTTGAACTGGGTGGAATGCTAAGTATAATGGCATATTATGTTCTTGAGGTCTTTTAAAGTAATCCAGGTTTGGTTCTTCTACCATTATTGGCGCATCAATTGAAGTTCCTGGGCTGGAGCGCTGACTGGAATGTACAATTGATGGTTCTGGATCTGGACATAATACAACTTCCGGTTCAAATCTTGTTAATTTGTTGTTTTCTTCATTGGATAATGGTTCATTATCCTTATTGAAATCCTCCGATGTGGTGGCACGACAGGAGTTTTCATTTTCTAAGGCAGATGGTGACATCGGCGACGAATGTGTTGCCTCACAATCTGTCCGTTTTGATAAGAATGTTGTTATTTTGGTGCATGCTTTAGCTGATTCCTTCAACTGTTTAGTTTTCTTCTCTTTCCTAAACTCATGGCCACTTTTCTTCCTTTTTTTATCATCCATTGTTTCAGTGTTAACGTTCTGTAAAAAGCGCAGACGCAGTGTAAGAATCTTCCTGACACTTCCTGTCAGGGTGGATTTGATTTAAATCAAACTGATTTAAATCACGATTTAAATCAGGGGTCGACAAAGTTGCTCAGAATCTAGGAGCCAGCCCAAAAAGTTACAGGGGGACCAGAAGACGCATTACAGGGGGACCAGAAGGCGCATTACAGCCTGTAATACGCCTTCTGGTCCCCCTGTAATGCGCCTTCTGGTCCCCCTGTAGTTTACAGGGGGACCAGAAGGCGCAGTCACAGGTTTGCAGGAAGTGAGCAAACAAAAATGCATGAACTTGTATGAGCACAAAATATCTGAATCATAAAATAAATACTGCAATGAATATTATTAAGTAAATGAGATGAACTCTCAATGAGTTATTCAATATTATATGGTAGTTGTTACATGTGAAACTCTGTAAACACAATTTCACATTGTCTGATATAATTTATCAAGTCATGTCATGTGGGAGCTTTTCTATAAGCGAACTTGGGACTTATTTCAAGTAGCTTACAGCAATCCGTATCTGTTTGTAAGATTGGTAAAAAAAAAATTATTATCTGTTTAATTTGGTTAAACTGTTGACTATATTCTAACGTAAATACAGATTATAATCCACAATCCAGGCACAATCTACAGGTGCAGACACTGACTGTGTGGGTAAATACAGATTATAATCCACAATCCAGGCACTAACGAGCAGCTGGTGGATCGCGATCCCCAATCAACCTCCATATTAATGCTAATGGTCCAAGTAATTAGATTACCAGGACTGCCAACGACAACTTCCATGTGTGGTATAGACTCCAAAATGGTACCTTCTTCACTGGGGCCACCGGCTCTTGTGAAGGAACTGCACCTCTACAGTATATACACCTCACAGACCCCACCCATGCACCTCTACAGTATATACACCTCTATATACACCTCACAGCCCCCCCCATGCACCTCTATATACATCACAGCCCCCCATGCACCTCTACAGTATATACACCTCACAGACCGTGTATATACTGTAGAGGTGCATGATGCACCTCTACAGTGTATACTACACCTCACAGCCCCCATGCACCTCTACAGTATATACACCTCACAGACCCCACCCATGCACTTCTACAGTATTTACATCTCACAGACCCCCATGATGCACCTCTCTATATACATCTCACAGCCCCCAAGCACCTCTACAGTATATACACTTCAAAGACCCCACCTCTATAATACACCTGACCTCACACAGACAGCCCTGACTGTGCTTTACAGGGTTCAGCTCCTCAGAGGTGACTCACAGCCGCCTCGCGCTTCCCGCCCTCACACAGGAGAAGTCTCTCCATGGCAACGGGCACAGCGCAGGAGCCCCGCCCACTCCTGTCATGTGACCCTCGCCACTGCTCCCGCAGCCTCTTCCCCGCCCGCCCTCTCGCCGTCTCGCGTCACCGCAGCCGCAGGTCCTTGTCCTCCGTCCTGCGGCGGATGGAGCGCCCACCCCGGATCGGATTCGGAGGCGCCGGCCGAGGGCGCACCGGGACACGTCCCAGTGTCCCGGTGGGCCAGCACGCCCCTGCCTGACAGGTGCCTCTCTTAAGCTTAGGCTCTGCAGGTCGCACAGGCTTGGCTCAGCAGGGGACGCTTTTGCAGTCGCTGCGCTTTGCAGCGTTTCCAAGTGTAACGCAGGTGCGCGGACTGGCTCAGTAGAGGGCGCACTAGCAGCCGCTGCGCTCTGCAGCGTTGCAGAATAGGACGCAGGTGCGCGGACTGGCGCCGGTGTGGCTGGGGCCTGGGACACAGAGACACGGGGTGTGTTTCCGGCTTCAGGGACTGGGGCGCTGACTCTGGAGACGTTCAGGGCATACCACCCTTTAAGCCCCCAATGCCGCGTGTAGGAGACTACATCCCCTATTAACAGATCCCTGCCCGGGTGCCCCTCTGGCAGGTGAGACTCCACATCCCTCCGGTTGACAAAGACCTCCTGGTACAGGCCGGGCTCATGTGTGTAGCCCTGGTATGTAAGGCACACATAAAATCCTGGAGTCTGCACAGAAAGGTAACAGTTAAAGCTTACATCATCCATTCACACTTTAGACACACCCTCGGGGTATATAAGCTAGTGATGTACAGCAGCTAGTGCTGAGTCTTCCAGGAAGTGAAGTGAAAGACAGTCACTCAGTTAGTTCCTGTCAGCAGTTCAGAAAGTGGAGGCTAGTAAGGGTGAGCCAGTTCATCCTAGCCTAGTCAGAGCTGTTCCTTAACCTGAAGACAGAGACAGCTTTGGAGAAAGGGAAGTTTGCAGCAGAAACTTCAGTCGCCTGTCCCAAGGACAGTGAAGTTCAGTCGATGTGTTCCTGAACTAGGAGAATACTGAGAATCTGTCAGCGAGCTCCAAGGAAGAAGTAAGAAAGGATTGACTTGTACTACCATAGGAAGTGTGCAGTGCCTATGTTAAGAGTGGAAAGCAGGGCGAAGGGCACAGTGGAGAAGACAGAGCAGTGCCTTAGGTAGTGAATTACCTGCACCAATTATCCGGTCACTGGGGACCGAGGAGTTGCTATTGTTTCAGGCATAGTGACGAGAAAACCAGAGTCTCGCTGGACTATAAGTCGCAGGAGCAAGCCTTAGTGTCGGTACGTAACCGGAGTCAGGGGAACAAGGACTTTGAGTTAAGCGCTTGACAAAAGTAAGGACTTAGTTTCACCATTTAGAAGGCTCCATCACAAAGCCGGCCGGGCAGTACAGCTATAGAGTTAGCTGGAGTATTTGGAGTTAACTACGCTTTATGCAAGTTGGACTCTTCTACAATCTGGAAGTTAAGGAGGCCTCTAACTTGCTCAGCTGTTACCTGGACGTGCATTCTCCACCCCGACCAGCTCCCCGGGACCTGCCTAAACATCTGACAAGTAAAAGGTATGGAAAGACGCTGGATGGTGTGAGACTGATTCATTTAACTGCACCCTACATCATTATAACCAAAGACTTTGAGGGACCAGTCCCACCTGTGGGGGACCCGTCATCTAGCTGCCATAACATCCCCTCAGAGATCTACAGCAGCGCTGGTCTTAGTGATCAGAAAACTACAGGTGGCGTCACGAACTGTTATCTACCAATCCCCTGTAAATAATCCCCCCCATCATACGCCTGACCGCCAGGGACACGGAACGAGCCACCGCTGCCAGTGACACAAATCCCATAGACTTTCATGGGCTCGGCGCCGAGTACCCCATATCCCTGGAAACCCACAAGTGTGGTGCGTGGTCGAGACAAAACTTGGCGTCACGAACAGGATCCGGAACTTGCAGCATTGCGAGCCCTGTGTGCCTGTGGAGTGTTTTGGTGAAAAAGACTGTTTGTGCTTTTGGCGCCAAATACCGCCATATTTGCCGCCATATTCGCGCCCTGAGGCGCTGGAGAAGAAGGTGGGCGTACCTGAAAAGCGCGCAGAGTCTCGGACACGCCCCCGGCTCTGACTCAGCGGCAGGTCCTGCAACAGGAAGTGAACGCTCTGACATCAGAGCGCCTGCGACGAAGGTCCTGTCCCCATCGCTGTGCTTGTGGAGCAGCAGCTTCTGGAAACGGTAGGCCCCGATTAACCAAGGGGGCACTAATATGTCGCAACAACCGGCCGACGGTGCGGCCCCAGCCGGAGGCCCCGACCCCGCACCGCGTGGCATTGTAGCGCCGGATGGGGGCGCAGGCCCAGCACCCGGCCCGGTAGTCCCGCTCATGCCACTAACGCTCCCATATATGCCTGGGGCGAAATGGCTTCCCCAGTACAGCGGCGAGCCAGGCACTTTAGCAGGATTCAAACGGAAGATATGCAGTGTCCTGGAAATGTACTCCATGTCTGAGAGGCAAAAAGCTGCAGTATTAATAGGGCAGCTAACTGGCGCTGCTGAGAGAGAAGTGGAGACTTGGGCTACCACGGACCAGGAGTTGGTGCCTGCGATCCTCTTAAAGTTACAGGCCATTTTTGAAGATCGCACCGAAACAGATCTCCGGATGGCATTCTACAACTGTTCACAGCAACCAAGTGACAGTATAAGGGACTATGCCTGCCGACTACAAGGGGCCCTGAGAGCCCTCAAGCAGGTTAATACCATAAGTGTCATTGATGAGAGTAAGATGCTGAAAGAACAATTTGTGCAAGGACTGAGGTCCCAATCGGAACGCAGAACTGTAAATTGGTGGTCTTTAGATCATCCAGATGCCACCTTTGATGCCCTAAAGGACATGGCAATAAAAGGACTGCGACCCCTGGGCAAACCTGAAGTGGCAACCCAACATCACCAGGGTGAAGCCACTCTGGAACCGGCAGTAACCACCTTTTCCCCGCTAGCGGCAGAAGCCAAAACGCAGGTGACGCCCCCTAGTGAACTGGACTGTCTGCGCTCGGAAGTGCGCCAGTTGACTAAAAATCTGGCTGCTGTGATGAGTGCCCTGCAGCTGCGGAAAGAGGAAGAAGGAAAGATCTTATTAGCCGACTGCCCGGAGGATGTCCCATGGATGAACCGGAGGAGAAGGAAGACGTCGCCCCACCGGAGGAGGACAACGCCGCCCCCAGGAGCAACCCCTGACCAGCACCCTCCTCGCCGGGAGATCATCTGTTACCGCTGCAACCGGAAAGGTCATATGTCTACACAGTGTCCTTTAAACGGGCAGAACCTGGGTTCGAGGGCCAACACCCAGGTGGAGACTCGTCAGGCCCCTTAGATTGGAACCGCAGGTTCGTGGGTGGACGACCCTACCTGTCCATCATTCTGGACGGGATTGCAGTTCCGGCGTTGCTAGATACTGGGTCTCAGGTGACCATAATACCTGATGTCCTATATACGAAGTTCTGGTCTATGGATAGTCTTCAACCCCCGAGCCCTGACTTTACCGTGTATGCTTCTAATGGTCTCCCTGTGGAAGTACTCGGGACCAAAAGTGTGGATGTGAAAGTGGGCAGAGAGGAGTTGAAAGACCAGGGGCTTCTAGTAGTAAAGACTGTAAATGAAGAGAACGGTTTAAATATAATTTTGGGTACTAACATTATCAGTAACTGTCTGGGAGAAGTTGTGTTTCTACTCCAACAGCTCGCTGAGATTGCCCGACCAAGGCAGAAGGGAGTGATCCAGAGGGAGATCCGGGCCCTGATGTGTCAGCAGCAAGCGAAGCTTACAGACGGCGAGATTGGTAATGTACGGGTCACCGACTCGAATCCTATTGTGATACCCCCAATGAGTGAAATGATAATATGGTGTAGGGCAGCCATAGGTCTGAGAGGACAGAACTACCAAGCAGTAGTAGAACCCCATCGTTCAGAACATAGACCCACACTCATGACAGCGAGGGGGGTAGTGGAAGTGATAAATGGGAGAGTACCGGTACGGCTTCTCAACTGGGGAGATGACGAAGTAAATTTACCCCGTTATGCAACAGTTGCTAAATTACATGCCGTCGATAATAATTCTATTCTCCCGACTGAGTCCTTAGTCTCCCCCCAACTAGTGGAGGATAATGACCCGGCAACTCAGGTGGCGGATTGGTGTCAGCAACTCCATGTCGGGACAGACACCACTCCCGCCCACCAGAAACAAGGGGTATTACGGGTGGTACAAGAGTACGCACAAGTGTTTAGTAAACACCCCCTCGACTTTGGGGCCATTAAGGGAGTACAGCATCATATCCCTACAGGTGGTCATCCTCCCATCAAAGAGCGGTACAGGCCTATACCTCCAGCCCACTATCAGAAAGCTAAGGAAATGTTACATGATATGAAGGAAGCCGGGGTGATAAGGGATAGTTGTAGCCCCTGGGCAGCCCCTCTAGTTCTGGTTAAAAAGAAAGATGGTAGTATGAGAATGTGTGTGGACTATAGGCAAGTGAATCGCATCACACATAAAGATGCTTACCCATTACCACGAATTGAGGAGTCCTTAGCTGCTCTGAAAACGGCTAACTACTTTTCTACCCTTGATCTGACTAGTGGGTACTGGCAAGTGGCTGTGGCTGAGGAGGATCGTGAGAAAACGGCTTTCACCACCCCAATGGGGCTCTGTGAGTTCGACAGAATGCCGTTTGGGCTCAGCAGTGCCCCGGGAACATTTCAGAGAGTGATGGAGAACTGCCTGGGACATCTCAATTTTGAAACCGTGCTGCTATACCTAGACGACGTCATCGTGTATTCCAAGACATATGAGGACCATCTGAAGCACCTGGCAGAAGTATTCGAGTCCCTGTCCAGGTACGGGATGAAGTTGAAACCCTCAAAATGCCATCTACTCAAACAGAAGGTACAATACTTGGGGCACATCGTCAGTTCAGAGGGAGTAGCGCCGGACCCAGAGAAAGTCACCGCCATCCAGAAATGGCCGGAGCCGAAGAACCTCAAGGAAGTGCGACAGTTCCTGGGATTAACGGGTTACTATAGGAGGTTCGTGAAAGATTACACGAAGAAGGCAGCGCCTCTACAGGACCTCCTAGTAGGACAATCCCTAAAGAGCAGAAACCCTCCCTTTAATTGGGGTAAGGAACAGGCTGAAGCATTCCAAAAGATGAAAGAGATCCTTACAGGTGATGAAATCCTGGCCTATCCTGATTACAGCCAACCGTTCCTGCTGTACACCGATGCCAGTAATGAAGGCTTGGGAGCAGTTCTCAGTCAGAAGCAGAATGGCCAAGAAAAAGTCATCGCATATGCCAGCAGAAAACTCAGGCCAACTGAGAGGAATCCGGAAAATTATAGCAGCTTCAAGCTGGAGTTTCTGGCGCTGGTCTGGGCCATTACTGAAAGATTTAAGCACTACCTTGCCTCCAACAAGTTCACGGCGTACACAGACAACAACCCGTTAACGCACCTGGAAACAGCCAAGCTGGGAGCCATGGAGCAGCGTTGGATGGCTCGGTTGTCAAATTATCAGTTTACCATCAAGTACCGGGCAGGCCGTAAGAATGCTAACGCCGACGCATTGTCCCGAATGCCGCATGAATCTGACACGGAAGAAGAATCGGACGACCTGGAAGAAATTGAGCTACCTGCGTTCCATCGAAATGGGATAATCCATGAGCAGCATGTCCACAGAAAGCAGTATGGTGCAACGTTAAATCCCTTACCCATCACAGCTGGAAAGAGACTCAGGACAGCGATCCAGTGGTCAGCCGTATCAAGGAGTTGTTAAGACAGGAAGGTTCCTCCTTGGAAAAAGATGCACCTATGTCAGCAAAGCTCCTGTGGAATGAGAGGACCCATGAGATGGTATGGCAGATAGTGGTCCCCAAGGCAGACGTCCAAATGGTGTTAGAAGCCTACCACGATCAAGCGGGACACTTTGGCTGGAAAAAGCTGGAGACCTTGCTGAGGTGCCGGTTCTACTGGGTAGGAATGCGCAGCTCCATCGAGAGGTGGTGTCGGAACTGTGGACCCTGTGGTCTCCGACGAAAGGACTACGGTAGTCAGAAGGCACCCCTGCAGCCTATCCGGACGACTCGTCCCTTGGAGATCGTGGCCTTGGACCACGTCAAATTGTCGCCAAGCAGGTCTGGATACTCATATGCCCTGACCATGGTGGATCATTATTCGAGATTTTTGGTGGTCATCCCCGTCAAGGATCAGACAGCAGTGACGGCAGCAAGGACCTTTCAAGCAAGCTTCTGCAGACCACATGGGTATCCGGAGCAGGTACTGACTGATCAAGGCCCTGCTTTTGAAGCGGATCTGTTTAAGGAATTTTGTCACTTGTATGGGTGTAAGAAAATTAGAACGACGCCATACCACCCCCAAACCAACGGCCTTTGCGAGAAAATGAACCACATTGTCGTTGACTTGCTAAAATCCATACCACTGGAAGAAAGAAATCGGTGGCCAGAATTGTTACCTGACCTAGTTGACTTGTACAACCACATACCAGTGAGTTCTACCAACTGCACACCAGCTTACCTTATGAGAGCAAGGCCTGGAAGACTGCCAATGGATTTGGAACTTGGTGTGGTGGAACCAGAGGCAGATGACACTGTTGAAAATTGGGACACAAATCGGCAAGAGCAATACAGAAGAGTGCAAGCCTGCGTAGAAGAAAGTCTTAATAAAGCACGGGAAAAGCAGGAAAATGTTTACAACAAGAATGCTCCCGCTAAGCCTTTCACGCCTGAAGAAATTGTGTTAAAAAGGAAAAGGAAGCTGCGCAAGTTGGACAACCAGTGGGAACAAGAACCATATGTCGTACAGGATTCCAAATTTGATAACAGAAAAGTCTGTATCATCAGCAAGGATGGAGGAAAAACGACTGCCACTGTGTCAAGAGATCATTTAAAGTTGTGTCCAGACCATTTGAAGCTTCGGGAGGATAACCCTATTGTGAATCAAGAAGAGAGTGTTGAAGCGGTTATACACACGGATCTGGGAGATTTACCTGCGGATTGGCCCAGACTGGGAGATGCGGTAATCATTCCTGTGTTGCAGTTTTATCAGCCACAAGAGGAAACGCCACCTCCAGTCATGCCCATTGTGCCAACAGAGCCAGTTCTAGAGGTACCTATTCCAGCAGAACCCCAGCCTGCAGAACCTCAAGAAGTAGAATCACCAGAAGCAGTGCCCCATGCTATGGGATCCCCTGGTGAAGCTGACTCACACCGCCCAGCCCTCAGTACGCTTGCCAGATCCATAGAAAGATTGAGACAGTATTATAGTTTGTCGTTACGCAGAACAGATAGATCAGAGACCATTATACCTGATGCTACTCCACGTAGATCAGAACGTACAACGAAAGGGAAGCTACCTATTCGTTATCAACAGTAGTCCTAACAAACTAGTTTATTATGACTCAGAAAAGGTTTATTATTTATGACCAATTGTATAAAGTTGTATAAAGAAGTTTTTTGCACTTGAAGGAATTTAAAGTATTGTGATATAATGTGAATTACTTGAAAATGTCTTATAATGGACTGCGTGGCTGAGGACTGAGCCAGCCCAAAAACTGTATCCTGTAAATAGTTGCACTACGGTGCCTTGTCTTGGTTTCACACGAAGCTTTGACTTACCTCTGAACCGAAAACCCGTATGGTGTGGCACTGAGTGAGGTCTGCAGTCAGAAGTCCTGCAGCCCACCCAGGACCCACGTGGAAGGTTTGGTGCGGGTCCTTCACAAGAATACTGTGTATTTATTGAGTGTCTTGATGTTTTGATACTTTTGTATTTTCTATTGTTCATAATGTAACGTTTAAGATTTCGTACCTCCCGGATGGGATGAATTTCATGTTATTGTTTAAATGCAAAACAGAATGTCTTTCTTTTTATATTTTACAGCCCGGGAGTGCTGTGTTTTACCAAGGGGGGATGTGTAGCCCTGGTATGTAAGGCACACATAAAATCCTGGAGTCTGCACAGAAAGGTAACAGTTAAAGCTTACATCATCCATTCACACTTTAGACACACCCTCGGGGTATATAAGCTAGTGATGTACAGCAGCTAGTGCTGAGTCTTCCAGGAAGTGAAGTGAAAGACAGTCACTCAGTTAGTTCCTGTCAGCAGTTCAGAAAGTGGAGGCTAGTAAGGGTGAGCCAGTTCATCCTAGCCTAGTCAGAGCTGTTCCTTAACCTGAAGACAGAGACAGCTTTGGAGAAAGGGAAGTTTGCAGCAGAAACTTCAGTCGCCTGTCCCAAGGACAGTGAAGTTCAGTCGATGTGTTCCTGAACTAGGAGAATACTGAGAATCTGTCAGCGAGCTCCAAGGAAGAAGTAAGAAAGGATTGACTTGTACTACCATAGGAAGTGTGCAGTGCCTATGTTAAGAGTGGAAAGCAGGGCGAAGGGCACAGTGGAGAAGACAGAGCAGTGCCTTAGGTAGTGAATTACCTGCACCAATTATCCGGTCACTGGGGACCGAGGAGTTGCTATTGTTTCAGGCATAGTGACGAGAAAACCAGAGTCTCGCTGGACTATAAGTCGCAGGAGCAAGCCTTAGTGTCGGTACGTAACCGGAGTCAGGGGAACAAGGACTTTGAGTTAAGCGCTTGACAAAAGTAAGGACTTAGTTTCACCATTTAGAAGGCTCCATCACAAAGCCGGCCGGGCAGTACAGCTATAGAGTTAGCTGGAGTATTTGGAGTTAACTACGCTTTATGCAAGTTGGACTCTTCTACAATCTGGAAGTTAAGGAGGCCTCTAACCTGCTCAGCTGTTACCTGGACGTGCATTCTCCACCCCGACCAGCTCCCCGGGACCTGCCTAAACATCTGACAAGTAAAAGGTATG
This sequence comes from Oophaga sylvatica, assembly GCA_033576555.1. NCBI lineage: Eukaryota > Metazoa > Chordata > Amphibia > Anura > Dendrobatidae > Oophaga > Oophaga sylvatica. Next base: position 974,876,248 of record JARQOD010000001.1, on the reverse strand, counting down.
GAAAGACGCTGGATGGTGTGAGACTGATTCATTTAACTGCACCCTACATCATTATAACCAAAGACTTTGAGGGACCAGTCCCACCTGTGGGGGACCCGTCATCTAGCTGCCATAACATCCCCTCAGAGATCTACAGCAGCGCTGGTCTTAGTGATCAGAAAACTACAGGTGGCGTCACGAACTGTTATCTACCAATCCCCTGTAAATAATCCCCCCCATCATACGCCTGACCGCCAGGGACACGGAACGAGCCACCGCTGCCAGTGACACAAATCCCATAGACTTTCATGGGCTCGGCTCCGAGTACCCCATATCCCTGGAAACCCACAATTGTGGTGCGTGGTCGAGACACATGGATGAAACCCCAGCCTCCCTGAAGTTTGAAGTCTCATATTGCCCCCTGGCGCCGCGGTTCCCGGAGCGTACCTTTATCTCGCCGGACGATCTCCTTATCGGCAAGATCCTGTTCCCGGTACCTCTGGCGAAGCCGCTGCGCCTCACGCTGCTCCCGCTGCTGCCGCTCCTCCTGCTCACGGCGTCTCCACTCATTCTCCTTCTGGGCGGCGTACTCCACGTCGTCCAGGAGCTCCATTTCCTCCCAGTCGATCTCCATCGCTTGTGGCTGGGTTTCTTCCGTCGTCCCTACCGGGGGACTGCATTCCGCTGCTACCGCTGCGGCCTCTGGTTCCAGGCCTGGCTGGTGTTCCGATCCGGGCAAGGCCTCCTCAGCCTCCTCCTCCCGCCGTGGCCTCGGCGGGGTCAGGTACAGCTCTTTTGGGGCCGGCCTCCGGTTCTTCCTCAGCCGCTGGTTCCAATGGTGGCGCGGGTGGCAGTTGCGCATCCAGGGGGGAGAGCAGCCGGTCCCACTGCAGCCGCAGTTTCAGGGCACACCAGCTCCGCTCCATCGCCTCCATCTCTGCTCGGTGTCGGGCCAGATCCCGCAGCGCCGCATCCACCTCCTCCACACGGTACATCATTTCTTCGTCCTCCCGATCTGGGGAAGGTTCGAGCACAGGCTGCACCACTTCAGGGGAACAGGGTCTGCGCACCGCCATTCCCCCACACAGTGACTCCTGTCCTTCCGCCATCTCACGCCAGGCCAGACTGTGCTTCCCATCCGGAACGCTCTGGTCTTTTCCGTGGAGGCGGGACTTTCGCTTTCTCTTCTTAGCACTGAGGATGAAGAGGAGGAGGATCTCTCTTGCAGTGGGGTATGATCTGACATTGTAGAAGCACTTGGATAGGGCGGCCATAACTTTCGCGCCACAGGGGGGGTACGCCCACGAATACACGCCCTCCTTCTTCACCAGCGCCTCAGGGCGCGAATATGGCGGCAAAATGGCGGAAAATGGCGCCAAAAATCACCAAAACAGCAACACAGTCTTTTGTACATAAACAGTCCATTCAGGCACACAGGACTCGCATATAGCGAGCTTCGGATCCTGTTCGTGACGCCAAGTTTAAGATGAGTCGCCCTTAGCAAGACCATGGGGTACTCGGCACCGAGCCCGTTCACTTCAATGGGGGATGTCACAGGTAGCATAGCTCGGTCCGTGGCCCTGGGGGCTCACCTCAATAAAAGGGGGATATTTACAGGGGATTAAGGTATATACAGTTTGTTCGTGATGCCACCTTTGGTACCTGGTCAGGGTGACCAGCGCTGCAAGGTAGATCCGCTGAGGGGTTGTTACTGGGCAGCAAGGTGTTAAGTCTTCCACAGGCAAGACTGATCCTTCAGGGTATATGGCGGTGTAGGGGTGCAGGAGCAATAAGGCAGACACACACACACGAAAGTCTCTTTCCGTACCTTTACTGATGGTAGTTGCAGGCACGTCCCGGGAAGCTGGCAGGGTGGAGGATGCACGTCCAGTAATCCCACTGAGTAGGTGTAGGGCCTCCGTACTCCTGTATGTGTGTGAGTTTCTGACCTGTATAAAACGAAGTCTAACTCTGTCTTCTCATATACGCCCGGCTGACTTTGTGGTGAAGCCTTCTTGTGGACAGAACAGTGTCTCTGTATGCAGCGTCCTGCTAGACCCCTGTCTTCCTGACCTCGGTTACGTATCAGCACTGCTGGGCCCCTGCGACCTGTAGTCCAGCAGGGTCTCCGGTATCTCCTACTAGTCGTGTAGATCCTAGCAAGCTCGGACCCGGCGTCCGGTAGTGCAGAGTAGAGGTAAGCGATCAATGCTGTTTCAACCTCTGTCACTCTCTTCTTTCTTCCACTCGCCTTTCGTCCTACTCTAACCTTTAACATAAGCACACACTAGCAGTAGATGGCAGTTTCTCCTTCCCTTCACCGCTCTCAAAGCGTCGGCACGCTTGCTCACTAACAGTACCTCAGTTGACTCAGTTTTGACCAGGCTAAGCAGTTCCCTTTCCTTCGCTTCCTTCTGAGGCTCTGTCCGAAGTAGCTATCAGGACCTTCCGTCAGACTGATCTATGCTCACTCCGAGAGTCACTTTCCACTTTCCTAGGGAACTATCAGCTTGTCACGTTCTAAGTAACTTTCCTCTCACTCGTCTGAGGTAACACCAACAACTAGCCAAACTCTCAGCTAGACTGCCTGACAAGATCTCACTCTAATCTGACTCTTGTCTGAGGTGTTCTGACAAGATCTGACTCTGAGATAGACTGACCGCTGTCTCTCCACAACCCTTATATATATGCATACTCTCCAAGGGCTCCTCTGGTGGTACCAGGGAAATGTGAAGGTGTGAATGAATATCAGGTGTATTTGTGGGTTTACCTTCTGTGCATCCTCCAGGGTACATGTGGCACCAAGCGCAGCTGGGCTACACAGTAACACCCACAAATGACCTGATATTCATTCACACAGCTTCACCAATCCCTAGAGCCACCAGAGGGAGCCTTTTTGAGAGTATATATGGATGGTGAAGCCACAGCAGTTAGTTCAGACTAGACGAGGTCAGTCTACGCTTAAGGTACTGCCACACTAAACAATCCCGCTAGCGATCACGATAACGACGCATACTAATGCGATCGCTAGCGGGATTGTTTCTATATCGCTAAATGCTGCCGCATTTAGCGATATAGTTAACGACGCTATCGCCGTTAGCGATCTTCTTAACGACTTTAGCGGTACAAAAGTACCGCTAAATCGCTAAGAAAAGGTGCCACACAGCGATTAGATACTTACCCAGCGGGAGCGCCGACGAGAAAATAGGGTCCGGAACGATTCCAGCGACGAGCGAGATCACAGCAGGAAGCTCGTCGCTGGCAGCTGCCGCACTGAACAACATCGCTAACAGGATCGCTAAATAGTGACGTTTTTTAGCGATCCCGTTAGCGATATTGTTTAGTGTGGCATACCCTTTAGACAGCAGAGAGCTCAGAACAAGCATAGTTCGTTGTTGCTGTTACCTCAGAAAGTTGAGAAGCTGTTAGTTCTCTTGGAGTGTTGGAGAGTTAGCTCTAGAAGTGTGCACAGATCAGTAGACGAAAATCCTGATAGCTGCTTCAGACAGAGTTTAGAAAGAAAGAAGGAAAGAGAACAGCAGTTATTGAAAGAACCTGAAGACTGCAGCTTTGAGCTTAGTTCAATGTGTGGAGGCTAGTACAAGTGGAGAAAGATAGCCACTTCAGCTTGGTCAGAACTGAGTCAACTGAGTGCAGTTCAGGGAGCAAGCGTGCCGACGCTTTGAGAGCGGTGAAGAAAGAGAAGAAGCAGCCACCTACAGCCAGAGTGTGCTTATGTGAGGGTCGAGTAGGACGAAAGGCGAGTGGAAGAGAAGAAGAGAGTAACGGAGGTTGAAACAGCATTGATAGCTTACCTCTACTCTGAATACCGGACACCGGGTCCGAGCTTGCTAGCATCTACACGACTAGTAGGAGATACCGGAGACCCTGCTGGACTACAGGTCGCAGGGGCCCACATGCGTTGATACGTAACCGAGGTCAGGAAGACGGGGTCTAGCAGGATGCTGCATACAGAGACACTGTTCTATCCAAGAGAAGGCCCTACCACAAAGTCAGCCGGGCGTATAAGTGAAGACAGAGTTAGACTTCGTTTCATACAGGTCAGAAACTCACACCATAGGAGTAAGGGGGCCCTACACCTACTCAGTGGGAATACTGGACGTGCATCCTCCACCCTGCCAGCATCCCGGGACGTGCCTGCAACTACACCAGTAAAGGTACAGAAAGAGACTTTTGTGTGTGTGTCTGCATTATTGCTCCTGCGGCTGGAAGCCCCTTCTCCGTCTTGCACCCCAGCACCGCCATCTACCCTGAGGGACCCAGTCTTGCCTGTGGAAGACTTAACACCTTGCTGCCCAGAAACAACCCCTCAGTGGATTTACACAGCAGCGCTGGTCACACTGACCAGGCACCACAGGTGGCGTCACGAACATCTTGCAAATACTTTAATCCCCTGTAAATATTCCCCCTTTTTAGTGAGCGCTCAGGGCCACGGACCAAGCTGTGCTACCCGTGACATCCCTCATTGAAGTAAACGGGCTCGGTGCCGAGTACCCCACAGGCCCTGGCGGGCGACTCACGTCATATTATGTGGGGGGTCGTGGAGACATCATACTGTGCGGGGGGATAATGCAGGCATCATACTATGTGGGGGGTTGTGGAGACATCATACTGTGCGGGGGATGCTGCAGGCATCATACTGTGTGGGGCTTGTGAAGACATCATACTGTGCGGGGGGATGCTGCAGGCATCATACTGTGTGGGGGTTGTGAAGACATCATACTGTGCAGGGGGATACTGCAGGCATCATGCTGTGTGGGGGTTGTGAAGACATCATACTGTACAGGGGGATTCTGCAGGCATCATGCTGTGTGGGGGGTTGTGGAGACATCATACTGTGTGGAGGGCAGTGGAGGCATCATACAGTGCAGGGGGATGCTCCAGGCATCATACTGTGTGGGAGGTTGTGGAGACATCATAATGTGTGGGGGGATGCAGCAGGCATCATACTGTGTGGGGGGTTGTGGAGACATCATACTGTGCGGGGGGATACTGCAGGCAGCATACTGTGTGGAGGGCAGCAGAGACATCATACAGTGCAGGGGGTTGCTGCAGGCATCATACGCCCCGGAAGAAGTGACTTCACGAAACGGTGCCCGTCGGGCGCGGGGAACAGATGCCACTGGATCTCCACACTTGCACTCCCCCATTGTCAGCGTTACTATCCTCCAGTGCTTAGGTATGTAGATGGGATGTATACCCAGGACTGATCTTAGGCTGATTGCTTCATGAAAGTTAATGTCTGGTTGCACGCTACTTATCACCATAGCACCATTATTTCTGGCTGACTTTAAATGAGGAAGGTTCACATGTTCCACGAGATATGTAATTCATATATTTACGTCAATTGCATTTGGTATATTATTAACTGCATTCTAATAACGATTACGGAGGCTTGATGCTCCTATTTTCAGATATTAAGTGCCTGTTTATTTATATGGTTACTTGTGATTAGTGCATATTTTGGTGGTTTACCACACTGGCATATTGTACTCTTTCCCCCTTCTTTTACTTTTGGAGTCTCCCTCACTCTATCTTGTATATGTTGCATTTGTGTATGCTTTTAAGAAATTGTATTTCAATAAAAATATATTTTTATAAATAATCTCTCTTTGCACTTCTCATCTATGGGTGGCACCTTCCACAATAGATTTGGTAGAAAGGCATCATACTGTGTGGGGGGTTGTGGAGACATCATACTGTGTGGGGGATGCTGCAGGCATCATACTGTGTGGGGGGGTTGTGGAGACATCTTACTGTGCGGAGGGATATTGCACTGATCATTCTGTGGGGGGATTGTGGAAACATCATACTGTGCAGAGGGATACTGCAGACATCATTCTGTGTGGGGGGTTGTGAAGACATGCTGTGCAGGGGGATGCTGCAGGCTTCATACTGTGTGGGGGATTGTGGAGACATCATACTGTGGGGGGGATGCTGTGTGTATCATACTGTGTGGAGGGCAGTGGAGGCATCTTACAGTGCAGGGGGATGCTGCAGGCATCATACTGTGTGGGGGGTTGTGGAGACATCATACTGTGCGGGGGGATACTGCAGGCATCATTCTGTGTGGGGGTTGTGGAGACATCATACTGTGCAGGGGGATACTGCAGGCATCATTCTGTGTGGGGGGTTGTGGAGACATCATACTGTGCAGGGGGATACTGCAGGCATCATTCTGTATGGGGGGTTGTGGAGACATCATACTGTGCGGAGGGATACTGCAGGCATCATTCTGTGTGGGGGTTGTGGAGACATCATACTGTGCAGGGGGGTACTGCAGGCATCATTCTGTATGGGGGTTGTGGAGACATCATACTGTGCGGAGGGATACTGCAGGCATCATTCTGTGTGGGGGGTTGTGGAGACATCATACTGTGCAGGGGGATACTGCAGGCATCATTCTGTATGGGGGTTGTGGAGACATCATACTGTGCAGGGGGATACTGCAGACATCATTCTGTGTTGGGGGTTGTGGAGACATCATACTGTGCAGGGGGATACTGCAGGCATCATACTGTGTGGGGGGTTGTGGAGACATCATACTATGTGGGGGGATGCTTCAGGCATCATACTGTGGGGGGGTTGTGGAGACATCATACTGTGGTGGGGGATGCTGCGGGCATCATACTGTGTGGAGGGCAGTGGAGGCATGATACAGTGCAGGGGAATGCTGCTGTCACGGGTGTGTCGCGGCGGAGATCGTCGCGATTGCACACCCTGACTTCGCACAGCTGAGTTTCTGGTGCTGGGTGTTTTTCGGCACTGAGGGAGTTAATTCTTTCTCTCTCAGTGCTGAACTGACCAGCCTCGCCCAGCTGCGTTTGATGTTTTGTTAATTAGCTTCCTTCATATACCTGCTGGTCTGCTGGGGAAGTTGCCGGTGAAAGCATTCATTCAGACCAGCAGAGCAGATCGTTTCTGAGAAGACTTAAGCTAAGAGTGCCTGTTGTGGTTTTTCCTCTCCTCGCTTATTGTTTATCTCCTTTACCTTTTGTGTTCCTCTGTAGTGGAAGTTTTGTATGCAAGACAGTGTTTTCTTTACCCCTTGTCTGTTTCGTTTGTCTAAGACTGTGTGTAAAGGTACTGCCACACTACACAATCCCGCTAGCGATCTCGTTAGCGTCGCATACTAATGAGATCGCTAGCGGGATTATTTCTATATCGCTAGTAGCTACCTAATTTAGCGATATCGTTAAGGATGCTATCGCGGTTAGCGATCTCCTTAACGACTTTAGCGGTACAAAAGTACCGCTAAATCGCTAAAAAAGGTGCCACACTCAGCGATTAGATACTTACCAGCGGGGCGCCAGCGATGAAAATAGGGTCCGGAACGATCAGGACGACGGACGAGATCACAGCAGGGGCCACGTCGCTGGTAGATGCCGCACACAACAACATCGCTAACGGGATCGCTAAATAGTGACTTTTTTAGCGATCCCGTTAGCGATGTTGTTTAGTGTGGCATACCCTTAAGCTGTGACCTGCCCATTCCCTGTGGTGGTAATCAGGGTCCTTCTCAGGACTAGATTACAGTGGTCAGGGATCTACAGGAGACAGGGTTACGCTGGTGGCCTGGACCTCTGTACCATTAACAGTACCTCCAGGTAGAGGGACTAGTCAGGACTCCAGTTCAGGGTCAGCTTAGACCCCGGTCCACCTCTATCCAGAGACAGCGTGACACGTACACTGTATAGACCCACAATTCATAGGATATTATGTCAGGTAAGACATTGCTGGCAGATACTATGTATACATGTTGATATTTTCTATTATATGTAATATAGAATGATGTCACATTAGATATAGGTTACTATCATAGAATATATCTGTTATACATTTTCACCGGCCACTCTAAAAGATTTTCCCCAGCTACCATGGATCCAGTAGCCCAGTTAGCTCAGCAGTTACAGAGGTTGTCCATGGAGCTGACGGACGTTAAGTCCAAGGTTTTGTACCCCGGGAGCAAACCAGATCTGAACCTAAAGTAGCTCTCCCGGACAGGTTCACTGGTGGGCGGGACAAATTTTTTACCTTCCGGGAGGCATGTAAATTATATTTTCGGTTACGGCCTCAGTCTTCGGGGAGTGAAGATCAGAGGGTGGGAATTGTCATCTCGCTCTTACAAGGGGACCCTCAATCCTGGGCGTTCTCTCTTCCTCCGGACTCCCCGGCTCTCCAGTCAGTAGATCGATTTTTTACAGCCCTGGGTCTGGTATATGATGATCCGGATCGGGTCTCCCTTGCTGAAATGAAGTTACGCAAGATACAGCAGGGAGATCGTCCGGCGGAGGAATTTTCTTCTGAGTTCCGTAGATGGGCCACAGATACTCAGTGGAATGACCCAGCTCTTAGGAGCCAGTTTTGTCAAGGATTATCTGACAAATTAAAAGATGTGTTGGCTCAGTATGATTCTCCCCCGTCACTGCAGGCCGCTATGACCCTTGCTATTCGCATTGATAGACGGCTTCGGGAGAGGTGCGAGGTAACTCCGCCTCCTGTGATGACTCCACCCCTTCTAAAGTCCCTAATATTGAGGTTCCCCTGGTTTGTTCTGAGGAGCCTATGCAGTTAGGAGGGACATCGTTTCGAGGGAGGGGATCGGCGGTGCGCCGCAAGACAGGAAAGTGTTACTTCTGCGGAAGAAAGGGACATTTTGTTGGAGGGTGTCCATCCCGTACTTTGCTGAGCAAGGAGTCGCCGGAAAACTGTTGATCCCAGGTTGTGTGGTGGACGACAATCTGGGAGTATGTATTTCGTCCCCAAGTCCATCTCAGTTTCTCGTACCAGCGGAGGTGGTGGTAGGTACGAGAACTGAGAGGATTTCTGTTCTTCTGGATAGTGGGGCCGCGGCTAATCTGGTGGACGCTCGGTTTGCCCAGGTGCAAGGTATGCAACTGAGTGTATTGGCCAAACCTATCCCTATATTCTCTATTGACGCCAGGCCTCTCGGTCAAGGTAGCTTTGTGCAAGCCGTGCATAACATAGACCTTCGAGTGGGGGCAATACATAAAGAACTATTGTCTTGTTATGTGTTGAAGGGCCTTCCCACTCCTATTGTGTTGGGACTTCCTTGGTTAACTAAACATAACCCAGTTATTAATTGGCAATCCAGGGAGATAAGCCAGTGGGGTGAATTTTGCAATAGTAACTGCATGAACACGGTCATCGGTGCGGTCGTGCCTAGAACCTTACCTCCTTTTCTGGAGGACTTTGAGGATGTGTTTTCAGAGGAAGGGTGTCAAGAATTACCTCCTCATCGCGCATATGACTGTGCTATAAAATTGCTTCCTGATGCTAAGTTACCAAAATCTAGGTTATATAACCTTTCTGGTCCTGAGAGGCAAGCTATGAAGGATTATATTTCGGAAAGTCTGGCCAAGGGGCATATTAGACCTTCATCTTCTCCAGTGGCCGCGGGGTTCTTCTTTGTGAAGAAAAAAGATGGAGGCCTACGCCCTTGCCTGGATTTCCGTGAGCTTAATCGGATTACGGTCCGAGATCCGTATCCGCTCCCACTTATTCCTGATCTCTTCAATCAGATTGTGGGCGCCAAATAGTTCTCTAAGTTGGATCTCAGGGGGGCGTATAATCTGATTAGGATAAAGGAGGGGGATGAGTGGAAGACGGCGTTTAACACTCCGGAGGGACATTATGAGAACCTTGTCATGCCTTTCGGTCTGACTACTGCCCCGGCGGTGTTTCAACATTTTGTTAATGACATCTTTCGCCACCTAGTGGGACAGTTTGTTGTCATTTATCTAGATGACATCTTAATTTACTCGCCGGATCTTGTGTCTCATCAGGAGCATGTGAGACAAGTGTTGCAGATCTTGCGAGACAATAAACTGTACGCCAAATGGGAGAAGTGTGTATTCGCCGTACAAGAACTTCAGTTTTTAGGATTCCTGGTGTCAGCTTCCGGTTTCCGTATGGACCCTGGGAAAGTGAAGGCTGTGCTTGAATGGGATCGGCCAGAGGATCTTAAAGCACTGCAGCGTTTCCTGGGGTTTGCTAACTACTACCGGAAATTTATTCGTAATTTCTCATCCGTTGTCAAACCTCTCACTGACATGACAAAAAAAGGGACGGATTTTTCTAGGTGGTCTGACAAAGCTTGTCAAGCATTTTCCTCCTTGAAAAAATGTTTTGCTTCAGCACCCATACTCATCCAACCTGATGCATCACAACCGTTCATTGTGGAGGTAGACGCATCTGACGTAGGAGTGGGTGCGGTATTATCTCAAGGTCCGTCCCCTGGTAAATGGCATCCGTGCGCTTTCTTCTCTAAAAAATTGTCGTCCGCCGAGAGGAATTATGATGTCGGCAATAGGGAACTCTTGGCCATTAAGTTGGCTTTTGAAGAGTGGCGTCACTTTTTGGAGGGGGCAGTCCACCCGGTCACCGTCATTACTGATCACAAGAACTTGCTGTATTTAGAGTCTGCAAAACGTCTGAATTCCAGACAAGCTAGATGGTCGTTGTTTTTTACCAGGTTTAATTTTGTCGTCACATATCGTCCTGGGTCAAAAAATGTAAAGGCTGATGCCTTATCTCGTAGTTTCCCGGGGGCCGGGAAGACGGATGACCCGGTTCCTATTCTTCAGGAGGGAGTTGTGGTGTCGGCTGTTTGCTCTGAGCTTGAGGAGGAGGTATTGGAGGCTCAGGGGGACGCCCCTGTAGGACCTCCAGGGAGACTGTTTGTTCCAGATCAATTAAGACAAAAGGTTATCGAGGCACATCATAATTCTGCTTTGGCAGGACACCCAGGGAGTAAAGCAACTGTAGATCTCGTTTCTCGCCGGTTTTGGTGGCCTAACTTAAATAAAGAGGTGGTAACTTTTGTCGCGTCCTGTGGGGTATGTGCGCGCTCTAAGACCCCACATACCCGTCCGTCTGGGGCCCTTTTACCGTTGAAAATCCCGGAGCGTCCATGGACCCATCTGTCTATGGACTTCATTACGGACCTCCCTCCGTCTTCAGGTAAAACTGTCATACTAGTTGTAGTTGACAGGTTCAGCAAAATGGCACATTTTATTGCTCTTCCTGCTCTTCCTAATGCTAAAACTCTGGCGCAGGTGTTCATTGGGGAGATTGTGAGACTTCACGGGTTGCCTTCCGATGTGGTGTCGGATCGGGGTTCTCAGTTTGTGTCCAAATTCTGGAAGGCATTTTGTTCTCGTCGGGGGATGCAGTTGTCATTTTCTTCGGCTTTTCATCCGCAGACCAATGGTCAGACAGAGCGTCTGAATCAGAGCTTAGAGACATATCTCCGGTGTTTTGTCTCAGAGAACCAAGAGGACTGGTCTTCTTTCTTGCCTCTGGCAGAGTTCGCTCTTAACAATAGGCGGAGCGAGTCCACTGGTAAGTCCCCGTTTTTTGGGGCATATGGTTTTCACCCCAGTTTTGTACTTTCAATGGGGGGGACTCTTCTGGGGTTCCTGAGAGGAACGATTTTCGTCGTCACTTGCTTCAGTGTAGAGAGGAGTGCTTAATAATCTGAGCACTATGGGGAACCGATACAAACGTATGGCTGATAGGAGGAGAGTGTCTGGTCCGACCTAAGTGTGAACGATCTGGTATGGTTGTCTACCAAGAATATAAAACTTAAGGTTCCCTCCTGGAAACTCGGTCCCAGATTCATCGGGCCATACAGGATCAGTTCAATAATTAATCCGGTGGCTTTCCGTCTTGACCTCCCTCCTACGTTTAAAATCCACAATGTGTTCCACAAATCGTTGCTTAAGAGGTACGTGGCACCAGTTATACCGTCACCTCTACCTCCTCCTCCAGTGGTGGTCAATGGTAATTTGGAGTTTCAGGTATCGAAGATCATTGACTCACGTCGGAATCGCCGGTCCCTTCAGTACCTTGTTCATTGGAGGGGGTATGGTCCTGAGGAGAGGATGTGGGTTTCTGCGTCGGATATTAACGCAGACCGATTGGTTCGGACCTTCCACACTACTCACCCAGATAGACCAGGCCCTGAGGGTCCAGAGGCCTCTCGTAGAAGGGGGGGTACTGTCACGGGTGTGTCGCGGCGGAGATCGTTGCGATTGCACACCCTGACTTCGCACAGCTGAGTTTCTGGTGCTGGGTGTTTTTCGGCACTGAGGGAGTTAATTCTTTCTCTCTCGGTGCTGGACTGACCAGCCTCGCCCAGCTGCGTTTGATGTTTTGTTAATTAGCTTCCTTCATATACCTGCTGGTCTGCTGGGGAAGTTGCCGGTGAAAGCATTCATTCAGACCAGCAGAGCAGATCGTTTCTGAGAAGACTTAAGCTAAGAGTGCCTGTTGTGGTTTTTCCTCTCCTCGCTTATTGTTTATCTCCTTTACCTTTTGTGTTCCTCTGTAGTGGAAGTTTTGTATGCAAGACAGTGTTTTCTTTACCCCTTGTCTGTTTCGTTTGTCTAAGACTGTGTGTAAGCTGTGACCTGCCCATTCTCTGTGGTGGTAATCAGGGTCCTTCTCAGGACTAGATTACAGTGGTCAGGGATCTACAGGAGACAGGGTTACGCTGGTGGCCTGGACCTCTGTACCATTAACAGTACCTCCAGGTAAAGGGACTAGTCAGGACCCCAGTTCAGGGTCAGCTTAGACCCCGGTCCACCTCTATCCAGAGACAGCGTGACACGTACACTGTATAGATCCACAATTCATAGGATATTATGTCAGGTAAGACATTGCTGGCAGATACTATGTATACATGTTGATATTTTCTATTATATGTAATATAGAATGATGTCACATTAGATATAGGTTACTATCATAGAATATATCTGTTATACGTCGTGACAGCTGCCCGCATCATATTGTGTGGGGGGTTGTGGAGACATCATACTGTGTGGGGGGATGCTGCAGGTGTGTAGCCCTGGTGTAAGGCACACGCAGTACCCTGGAGGATGTGTGGAGAGATAGCAGTTTAATGCTCAATGAACATTCATTTCAACACACACTTAGACACGCCCACAGGTATATAGTCTAGTCACAGTCAGGGAGTGTGCAGAGTGTGAGGAGGGGAGTCGAGTTCAGTCATTCAGTGAGTCAGTCAGCAGCAGAGCTAAGTGCAGTCTGTGTGCAGTTCAGAAAGTGGAGGCCAGTACAGGTGGGCCAGATCACCTCAGCCTGGTCAGAGCTGTGCCCCACTAGAAGACAGACTGAGACATTTATTAAGAAGAAAGAAGTGAGTTGCAGATATACTTCAGTCTCCTGTCCCAAGGACAGTGAAGGTTCAGAGACGTGCTCCTGCCTGGAAGATTACTGAGAGTCTGGCAACAAGCTCAAGAAAGGAATTAAGAAAGGGACTGACTTTGTTAACCTGTGAAGTGAGAAATGCTTATGCTACCAGCGCGGACAAGGCGAAAGGCACAGTGGTAGAAATTCTGAGTGCAATAGGATTGGAGAAGTCCTGCACGTTGTTACCGGTCACTGGAGACCGAAGCATCACCATAGCTTCATGCATGGTGGTAGGAAACCCAGAGGCTTACCGGACCTTAGGTAGCGGAAAGCAGCCCCTAAATAGTCGGTACGTAACTGGGGTCAGGGGGAGTGAGGACCTTGAGTCAGTGCACGACAAGATAGGAATTCAGCTCTCTCACAGGAAGGCTCCGACCACAAAACTGACTGGGCAGTACAGCTTTGGAATAGCTGGAGTTATAGAGGGAACTACGCTTCATGCTGGTTGTACTCATCGTTGTGAAAGTAAAGGAGGCCCCTAACTTGTCCAGCTGCTATCTCGAAATACATTCTCCTTGGATCAGCCTCCCTGGGACCTGCCTTACCATCTTACAAGTAAAGGTATGGAAAGACGCTGACCGTGTGAGACTGAGTTATTTACTTGCATGCCTGCACAACCCTGCCTTAACCATCGACATGAGGGAAGAGTCCTACCTGTAGGGGACCCGACATCTAGCTGCCTCACCATCCCCTCAGAGATCTACAGCAGCGCTGGTACAAATTACCAGAGACTACAGGTGGCGTCACGAACTGTAAATATATCTATCCCCTGTAAATATTCCCCCAACATACGCCAGACCGCTAGGGCCACAGACCGAGCCACCGCTACCTGTGACAATCCCCATAGACTTCCATGGGCTCGGCTCTGAGTACCCCATTGCCCTGGTAACCCACAATTGTGGTGGCGGGTCGACACAAAACTTTGGCGTCACGAACAGGATGCGAAACTCGCAAAATTGCGAGCCCTGTGTGCCTATGGAATTGTTTTTGTGAAAAGGATTGTTTGCACTTTTGGCGCCAAAAATCGCCATCTTTGTCGCCATATTCGCGCCCTCAGGCGCTGGAGAAGAAGGTGGGCGTACCTTCGTGGGCGTGTACCCCCCTGTGGCGCGAAGAAAATGCCTGCCCTCTCAAAGTGCTATTACAATATGCGATCCTGCCCTACAGCAAAGGAGGTCCGCCTCCTCTTCACCTTTCCTGCAAAGAGGAGGATACGCAAACCCCGCCTCCACGGAAGAGACCGGACGTCTCTGGAGGGGGATGAAAGAACGCTCTGGAACATCATGGAAGCAGGACGTGTGCAGCCGAGCAGGGAAGCGGAGGAAGGCAGGCCCCGTGCCCCAGCCAAGCTGCCACTAGAACCGGAGTCATCCGTGGTCCTGCACCTGCAGCAAGCATTGCTGGAAATTAAAGAAGAAAATGCACGACTGAAAAAGATGATTTTGCCACAACCTGGATTTGAGGAGATCGAGAGACGCCGGCGTACCCTGGAGCAGCGGCGGCTGTGGGACGCGGTGTTCTCCCCCTTCGATGATCCCCTACGTCTGGAGTTACCAAAACTTCTGCTGCCCAAGGCAAAGGAGCAACCGGAGGCTGCCCCCGAAAGTACCAATCCTGATCCCACCGGTGAAGCGGTGGAGGCGAAGGAGGTTGAGGAGGTACCGCCAGTTCCGGAACGCCCGCCCGGCCAGGAGGCCGCAGCAGATGATCGATCCCCGGTAGGGACACCGGAGGGGTCCTGTCCGTCATTACCAGACGTTGACTGGGAAGAGATGGAGCAGCGACAGCAGCAGGTTAGTGCGTCCCCAATTGAGCCATTGCGCACACCTGCTTCCTGCTCTGCATCACACCAGCATTGTGCATCGGCATCGCCCCCTGCGTACACCTCCGTATCGCAATCGGCGATCTACTCTGCATCGCAATCGGCGACCCAATCTACATCGCAAGAGTCTGATGCGATCTCAATTGAGCCACTACAAAAGCCTGCTTTTTGCCCAGTATCTTATGCTGCAGCAGCGTCCCCAGAGGAGGACGGGCCCTGCGGCCTAGAGGACCGGAGTGAACCGGCCCTGCAGGTAACCAGCGATGATGACACCCTGCTGGAACCCCCGACGTCCCCACCAGCCCAGCGCACACCAGCCACACAGACCCCGATGGTGGAGTCGATGATCTTGGTGCTGGGCACTGGGCCCAGGAATAGGAACGGTCCTGTGCGAGCATCGCATTGTTCCAGCCCGGGATGGAAAGTGTCATTGAAGTCAAGAGAATGTGAAGAACGGTAGGACCCAGACAGGGTTTACCGCAACTAAGAAGATGTACATAAGTTTTATAAAAGTGAAAATGTTTTGCACAAGTTAAATGTGTATATAACGTATATATATATTGCCAAAAGTAGAATGCCCGGCTGGGTAAGCAGATAAAAAGTTTTTGCACTTTATTATAATGTGATTTGATATAATGTGTCTTTGTTTTACAATGGACTTCGAGGTTGAGGACTGTGCCAGCCCAGAACTTATCTGTATATAGTTGCGCTTCGGTGCCTAATCTTGGTTTTACATAAAACCAGCACAATTACCTCTGAATACAAAACCGTGTGGTGTGGCACTGAGTGAGGTCTGCATTCGGATGTCCTGCAGCCCACCCAGGACCCACGTTGAAGGTTTGGTGCGGGTCCTTCACAAGCATATTGTCTATTATATGAGAATGTATATTTAATATTTTGTACTTTTCTACATTTAATGTTTTGTTCGCAACGTTCAAGGCATCCTTACCTCCCGGATGGGACGAATTAATGTTTAATGTTGATGTTTAATGCATAAACAAAATTGTCTCTTTGTATTTTACAGCCCGGGAGTGCTGTCATTTACCATGGGGGAATGTGTAGCCCTGGTGTAAGGCACACGCAGTACCCTGGAGGATGTGTGGAGAGATAGAAGTTTAATGCTCAATGAACATTCATTTCAACACACACTTAGACACGCCCACAGGTATATAGTCTAGTCACAGTCAGGGAGTGTGCAGAGTGTGAGGAGGGGAGTCGAGTTCAGTCATTCAGTGAGTCAGTCAGCAGCAGAGCTAAGTGCAGTCTGTGTGCAGTTCAGAAAGTGGAGGCCAGTACAGGTGGGCCAGATCACCTCAGCCTGGTCAGAGCTGTGCCCCACTAGAAGACAGACTGAGACATTTATTAAGAAGAAAGAAGTGAGTTGCAGATATACTTCAGTCTCCTGTCCCAAGGACAGTGAAGGTTCAGAGACGTGCTCCTGCCTGGAAGATTACTGAGAGTCTGGCAACAAGCTCAAGAAAGGAATTAAGAAAGGGACTGACTTTGTTAACCTGTGAAGTGAGAAATGCTTATGCTACCAGCGCGGACAAGGCGAAAGGCACAGTGGTAGAAATTCTGAGTGCAATAGGATTGGAGAAGTCCTGCACGTTGTTACCGGTCACTGGAGACCGAAGCATCACCATAGCTTCATGCATGGTGGTAGGAAACCCAGAGGCTTACCGGACCTTAGGTAGCGGAAAGCAGCCCCTAAATAGTCGGTACGTAACTGGGGTCAGGGGGAGTGAGGACCTTGAGTCAGTGCACGACAAGATAGGAATTCAGCTCTCTCACAGGAAGGCTCCGACCACAAAACTGACTGGCAGTACAGCTTTGGAATAGCTGGAGTTATAGAGGGAACTACGCTTCATGCTGGTTGTACTCATCGTTGTGAAAGTAAAGGAGGCCCCTAACTTGTCCAGCTGCTATCTCGAAATACATTCTCCTTGGATCAGCCTCCCTGGGACCTGCCTTACCATCTTACAAGTAAAGGTATGGAAAGACGCTGACCGTGTGAGACTGAGTTATTTACTTGCATGCCTGCACAACCCTGCCTTAACCATCGACATGAGGGAAGAGTCCTACCTGTAGGGGACCCGACATCTAGCTGCCTCACCATCCCCTCAGAGATCTACAGCAGCGCTGGTACAAATTACCAGAGACTACAGGTGGCGTCACGAACTGTAAATATATCTATCCCCTGTAAATATTCCCCCAACATATGCCAGACCGCTAGGGCCACAGACCGCCACCGCTACCTGTGACAATCCCCATAGACTTCCATGGGCTCGGCTCTGAGTACCCCATTGCCCTGGTAACCCACAATTGTGGTGGCGGGTCGACACACAGGCATCATACTTTGTGGAGGGCAGTGGAGGCATCATACTGTGCATGGGGTACACCAGGAATATCATACTGTGTGAGGGTGACACTATGGGCATCACACTGTGAGGTGGGGTTTTGGTGCATTATACTGGGTTTTGGGGCATCTTACTGTGTGTGGGGCATTGTGAAACCATCATAATGTGTGGAGGAAATTAAACTGTGTAGGGAGATTGGAGGCATCTCACTGTATGTGAAGGACATTGGGGTGAGTGTGGGATTGTCGGCTATTGTACTGTATGGGGGTCCTGTGAAGGCATTATATTGTGCGTGTAAGATACTGGGACATCATACTGTGTAGAGGGACGCTGTGAGATTCACACTGTGTTAAGCATTTGTGGGACATGAAACTATGGGTGAGGATTATACTGTGCATGGTGACACTGGGGTCATCCTACTGTGTGTGAGGGCAACATAGTGGGTGTAACACTAGAGTAATCATACTGTGCATGGGGCACTGTGGTGGCATTATATTGTTTTGTGAGGAATGTACTGTGGGGCATCATCTTATATGTGGAGAGTACTGTGGGGGCTATTAAAAGGAGTACTGTACTGTGTGTAAGCACTACTGTGCTTCACTTGGAGCAATACTTCTGTGCAGTCACATATAAAGGACTGAAGAAGCTTAGCATAAAATAAAAATTGCCGTGGTGCGTTACATACGCCGCACCCTGTGTCCCTCTTTCCTAATTTTCAAAATTGTAAGATATGGACATATGCGCACAGAGCGATCATATTAACAATTGTTCTGTGCACATAAAATTCTGGCCTGACATTATATCACCACCTACCAGCCGATCAGCTGTCTTTTAAAGGCGGCAGTCAGCAAGTCTTAATTTTCCTGAAGAAGAACAGTGGCACGTCTGCATAGAAACACACAAGGTTTACCATCATCATCACATCATATACAAAGAAGATAACAGATTGTGTAAAATGAAAAACTCTTCTCTGCTGCGCTGATGAACTCAGGTCTGTTACATCCATAACACTTACCTATAAGTTTTCTGATTAGTGATAATAGTGAAGCTGATTTGCTCATTATTTGATCATTTTCTTTAAGTGAACAGAATCATACATCAAAAGTCAGTTTTTGTATGCGTTTTTATCATAGTCTCCATATGACTCCGACTGGATTGCATAACACATTACTTTTTAATAATCTGCGCAGAATTTTGATTAAAAAAAGGGTCAGATTAAATAATTATTTGGGACCCATCTGTTGTGAATGGACTTGAAATGAGTTCTGAGCGGAGGCTCCCTCTGGTGGTTACAAGCGGTACTGGACTGTCCAGTGAAGATTGTGAGGATTGGGAATCAGGTGTTACTGACTGGTCTTATTTAAGGGAGTCGCCTTCCCATCAGGGTTGCCGGTGATCAATTGTTCTGGTCTCAATCCTTGATTCCTGTTTCCTTTGTAGCCTGCTGTGTCGTGTCTGCATCTCCTGCTAACAGATAAGACATTTTCTTCTTTTTGCTTTTGTGCTTGATTTTTGCATTTTGTCCTGCACTTCTGTGGGGGCCTTCAGGGTCCCCTCCGGGGCTTTTGCCCTCTCAGTTTTGTTCAGCCACTGATGTTTGTACATTTGCTTTTTCCAGTTTTTTCAGTGGCTGCTGTTTTGATTTTGTTACACCAGAGAACTAATTTAGGTGGTAGAGGTCGTGTGATCTCAGGTGTTTTTGAAATTAGTAAAGTTGGTGCTTTTCAGGGTTTTTTGGGATTGCAGTAAGTGCCCTTCCTATCCTTTTCTATTTAGTTAGTTTGGGCCCCAACGTTTGCTCATACTATTTTCTGTCTGTGTCAGTTTTTCCTCTTGTCTAACCGCCATTACATGTTTGGGGGCTTTCTATGTTCTTTGGGGATCTGCTCCGGGGCAGATAGCTTTCCTCTTTCTATCTTTAGGTATAGTTAGTTTCTCAGGCTGTGACGAGGCGTCTAGGACCAACGTAGGAACGCTCCACGGCTGCCTCTAGTTGTGGTGGTTAGTCAGGGTACTGCAATCTCATAGATTCCAACTGCTCTGGTGTATTTCCCTTTTTACCTGCACTCCTCAGCTACCAAACCATAACAGTATCACCGGCCAAAACTGAAAATTATATGGTACTCACAGAAGGGAAAAATATTGTGAAAGAAAAAAAAAAAAGGTTGTCAGAGTTGTCAGAGATATTTTTTCTGTTTGTTGCATTTTTTTTTTTCCCCTCTGTATCTCTGGGTGCTGGGGAGGATTTTTTTTTCCTCTCAATGGAGTTTGCACAGTTGTCTGGCCGTGTGGATCAGCTTGCCACTGAGGTTCAGAGTATTGCTACCTATCTTGCTAGGTTGCCTGTTGTGGAACCTAGGATTCCCATGCCAGATTTGTTTTTGGGGGATCGAGCCAAGTTTCTGAATTTCAAAAATAATTGTAAATTGTTTTTTGCCTTAAAATCTAAGTCCTCAGGGAACGCAGCGCAGCAGGTTCAAATTGTCATCTCTCTCCTGCGCGGCGATCCTCAGGATTGGGCTTTTTCCCTGACACCTGGGGATCCTGTTTTGAGTGATGTTGATGCATTTTTTCAGGCCTTGGGTTATTGTACGATGAACCTAATGTCACTGATCAAGCTGAAAAAGCCTTGTTGGCATTAAATCAGGGGCTTGATGACGCTGAGTTATACTGTCAGAGATTCCGTAGGTGGGCAGTCCTGACCAAATGGAATGACGACGCTTTGGCAGCCCTTTTTCGGAAGGGTCTGTCAGATAATGTAAAGGATGTTATGGTGGGATTCCCTGTCCCCTCTGGTCTCAATGATTCTATGTCATTAGCGATTCAAATTGACAGACATTTGACTGAGCGGAGAAGTATGCGTGGAATAGTGTTGCCTTGTGAACCTGCTTCTGAACCCATGTGTAGCATCGGCGTCCCTGCCTTCTGCCAGGCAGGGACGCTGTTCCCCTGCGACAGCGTCCTCTGCCAGGCAGGGACGTCGCCCCCTTACCCGCGCTCAGCGTCCTCCTTCCGCCCTGCTGGGGCCGCGCGCTCCTTCCCTGCTGCTGGACTTAGGGCGCGCGCCCGCGCCCTCCCCCGCTCTTAAAGGGGCCGCGCGCATCTTTCAAAAAGGTCCCCGGCCAATGCCGGAGGACTCCACCCTATATAAAGTGCTTCCTCCTTAATGGAGGTGCCCGAGCAATGTTGTTGTTGCACTGTTTACTCTGCTTCAGCCCTCAGGGTCCGTTTCCAGTTACCTGCCTGTTTCCTGCCAGTCTGCTGTCTGCTACCTGCCTGCAAGCCTGCCTGGAGGTTCGGCCGTCACATGCGGTGACCATCGGCAATCCCAGAGACTCTCGCCTGCTTACTTGGGAGCACTCATCTGCCATTTGACTGCAATCCCACCTGAAGGTTCGGCCATCACCTGCGGTGTTCATCGGCTGTTCCAGAGACTCTGGCCTGCTCACTTGGGGGCGCTCATCTGTCATCTGCCTGCTAGCCTACCGGGAGGCTCCACCATCTCAGGTCGTATATACCTGTTCAGTCAAAGACTGCCCCGGCTCCTTGCTTGCCTGTTTATCCAGAGACTGCCCCGGTCACTTGCTGTGACTTCCTGCCTGCCTAACCAGAGACTGCCCCGGTCACTTGCCGTGACTTCCTGCCTGTCTACCCAGAGACTGCCCCGGTCACTTGCCGTGACTACCTGCCTGTCTACCCAGAGACTGCCCCGGTCACTTGCCGTGACTACCCGCCTGTCTACCCAGAGACTGCCCCGGTCACTTGCCGTGACTACCCGCCTGTCTACCCAGAGACTGCCCCGGTCACTTGCCGTGACTACCTGCCTGTCTAACCAGAGACTGCCCCGGTCACTTGCCGTGACTACCCGCCTGTCTATCCAAAGACTGCCCCCGTCACTTGCAGTGACTTCCTATCCGTCTCCCCGGGCGCCACCCGCTCCTTTACAAGGAAAGCCTCCTTGTATAATAAAGCTCAGAGGTTCCGCCTCCCAGACCCGTTACAGTTTGCTCGGGCCATGGAACCCGGTGGCACCCAAACCCCTTCGCTCTCTGACCTGTGTCATGAACTGTCTCGTCAGAGGTCTCAACAGGAGTCCATCCTGGGTCACCTGCGGAATGTTAATTCCCGCCTGGACACCCTGACTACTTCACCAGCAACACCGCGGGCGCCATGACTCGCAATCCGGCAGTTCCGCTGCTTACCAATTCCGTGGTTTCTGTTCCTGGACCTCGACTTTCAGCTCCTCCTCGGTTTGGAGGCGACCCTGCTCTGGCTCGGGGTTTCATTAACCAATGCACCCTGCATTTTGAACTCCTGGCACACCAGTTTAACTCCGACCGGGCCAAAATTGCCTTCATCATGTCCCATCTCACCGGAGAGGCCCTGGCCTGGCTAAATCCTCTTTGGGAGAGAGAGATCCTCTGGTGTCTGACCTGTCTGCTTTTCTCTCAGCCTTCCGGAGGGTATTCGATGAACCCGGACGGAAGACCTCCTCTGCATCTTCTCTGCTGCGTCTCCGTCAGGAGAGTCTCACCGTGGGTCAATATGCCATACGGTTCCGTACCCTTGCCTCGGAGCTAGCTTGGGATAATGACGCTCTGATCTCAGTCTTCTGGGAGGGTCTGTCCGGCCGCATTAAAGATGAACTTGCTGGTCGGGACATTCCAACCTCTCTCGATGACCTAATAAATCTCGCCAATCGAATTGATCTACGGTTCCAGGAGCGCGCTAAAGAGGCCACCCGTGAGAGAAGGTTTCCTCGTCTTGCTCCTTCTTTTCAGAGACCTGTAACTCCTTCAGTTTCTCCTCAGGTACACTCTTCTGAGCCTATGCAAGTCGACCAGACCAAGATGGTCAAAGAACGTCAGGACTCACGCCGTACCGAGAGGAGTTGCTTCTACTGTGGTAGTAAGGAGCATTGGATCCGTACCTGCCCAGAGAGGTCGGGAAACGCCTGTGTCTAGGTTCGCTCGGAGAGGTCCACCTAGACAAAAATAAATCCTCTTCATCTCTGCTGTTGTCAGTCTCAATTCTCCTCGGTGAGAACCGTTATTTCGAACTTGCCCAACTTGATTCTGGAGCAGCCGGGAATCTTGTTTCACAGGCTCTAGTAGAGAAATATCACATTCCTACCAAACCTCTGGTTGAACCAGTATCTGTTGCTGCTGTGGATGGAGGTCTCCTGCCACGTCCCATTCAACTTATCACTGAAGCCATAACCCTGCAGGTAGGAATGCTGCATTCTGAGAGCATCTCGTTTCATGTTCTGCCTGGACTCTCACATGCTTTCTTACTAGGTCTGCCTTGGCTCCAAAAGCATGCACCCGTGCTCGACTGGCAGAATGGAGAGATTCTTCGCTGGGGACAGGACTGTCATAAAACTTGCTTGGTTCCTGTTCATCCCGTCCGTCCTTCTCCTACACCAACTAATCTACCAGGGCTCCCGATCCCATATTGGTCTTTCGCTGATGTCTATAATAAAAGGGAAGCAGAGACATTACCACCGCACAGACCATATGATTGCCCTATCGACCTGCAACCCGGTACTACGCCTCCCCGTGGGCGTATTTACCCATTGTCCGCTGCTGAGACCAGGTCGATGTCCGAATATATCGAGGAGAATTTGGCTAAGGGATTCATCCGGAAATCCACCTCCCCAGCGGGAGCAGGTTTTTTCTTCGTAAAAAAGAAAGACGGCTCTCTTCGTCCCTGTATTGACTACAGAGGCCTAAATATGATCACGGTGAAGAATAAATACCCTCTTCCGCTCATTCCAGAATTGTTTGATCGTCTGAGGGGGGCTAGAATCTTCACCAAACTGGATCTCCGTGGGGCATATAACCTGGTCCGTATCCGTCAGGGAGATGAATGGAAGACGGCATTCAATACCCGGGACGGCCACTACGAGTATTTGGTTATGCCCTTTGGTCTCTGTAATGCTCCAGCAGTCTTTCAGGAGTTGGTCAATGACATCTTCCGGGACCTTCTCTACTCCTGCGTTGTGGTGTACCTAGACGACATCTTGGTCTTCTCTCCGGATCTCCAGTCTCACCGGAGGGATGTTCGTCAGGTTCTGCTCAGGCTCAGGCAGAATCACCTCTTCGCCAAATATGAGAAGTGCCTCTTTGAGCAGACCTCGCTTCCGTTTTTGGGCTACATCATTTCTCAGACGGGCCTACGAATGGATCCGGAGAAACTGTCTGCCATCGAGAAATGGCCCCGACCGGAGGGGTTGAAGGCCATTCAGCGGTTCCTGGGATTCGCCAATTATTACCGACTCTTCATACCACACTTCTCTTCCCGGACTGCTCCAATCTCCGCGCTCACCCGCAAGGATGCTAATCCCAAACAGTGGACGCCCGAAGCAGAGGAGGCCTTTCTTTCTTTAAAACAGGCCTTCTCCTCCGCTCCAGTGCTGCATCGCCCGGACGGTAACAAGCAGTTCTTCCTGGAGGTGGACGCTTCCTCTTCTGGAGCCGGTGCGGTACTTACTCAAAAATCTTCATCCGGGAGGATGGTATCTTGCGGCTTCTTCTCCAAACTCTTCTCCTCTTCTGAGCGCAATTACTCCATAGGAGACCGAGAGTTATTGGCCATCAAGTTGGCATTGGAGGAGTGGCGTTACCTACTCGAGGGGGCTCTTCATCCGGTAATCATTTACACTGACCACAAAAATCTGGCTTACCTCCAGCATGCCCAGAGACTTAACCCTCGCCAAGCCCGGTGGTCCTTGTTTTTTGCCCGCTTTGATTTTCTGTTACATTTTCGTCCGGCCGACAAGAACATCAAGGCGGACGCCTTGTCCCGGTCCTTCCTGGTGTCGGATCTCGAGGAGGAACCTAAACATATCATCGATCCCGCCAGAGTGATGCGGGTGTGGCTCCCGTGAGTCTAAATCGTCTCCCTCCTGGCAAGACGTTCGTATCGGTAACCGAACGGGAGAGAATCCTACACTGGGGTCATTCGTCTAAACTAGCTGGCCACGCTGGTCAGAAAAAGACCCTCCAGCTCATTACTCGGCATTACTGGTGGCCTGCCCTGCACAAGGACGTAATAGACTTTGTTTCTGCCTGTGTCTCCTGTGCCCGCAACAAAGTTCCGAGACACCTGCCTGCCGGCCGTCTTCTTCCGCTTCCTGTACCCGCTGCCCCCTGGCAGCATATAGCCATGGACTTCATAACAGATCTGCCCGTCTCTGCCGGTTGTACGGTCATTTGGGTGGTCGTTGACCGATTTTCCAAGATGGCTCACTTCATTCCCCTGCCAGGGCTTCCGTCTGCACCCGAGTTGGCTAAAGACTTTATCCCCCACATCTTCCGTCTTCATGGTCTGCCTCGTCACATTGTGTCGGATCGTGGGGTACAGTTCACCTCACGATTCTGGAGAGCCACTTGTAAGTTGCTAGACGTCACCTTGGATTTCTCCTCCGCTTACCACCCGCAGTCCAATGGACAAGTCGAGCGAATCAATCAGAATCTGACCAGTTATCTTCGGCACTTCGTTAATGCCCACCATTCTGACTGGGTGGATCTCCTGCCTTGGGCCGAATTCTCTTATAACAATCACGAGAGTGAATCTTCCTCCAAATCTCCGTTTTTTGTAGTCTTCGGTCAACACCCCCGGATCCCTGTTCCTGTCTCCATCTCTGTGGACAATCCAGCTGCGGAATCTCTGGTTAACGAATTTTCCTCCATATGGGAGAGTGCCCGGTCCGCGCTCGTTCTGTCATCCGAGCGCATGAAGAAACATGCTGACAAAAGACGTTTGGATCCTCCTCAATTCCGTCCTGGGGATAAGGTCTGGCTTTCATCCAAGTATGTCCGGCTCAAGATTCCTTCCTACAAGTTGGGTCCTCGGTTCATCGGTCCTTTTGAGATCATCAGTCAGATCAACCCGGTATCTTATAAATTGAAACTCCCGGCCAATTTGCGGATTCCTAACTCCTTCCATGTATCTCTCCTCAAACCGGTGGTACTTAACTCTTTTGTCAAGTCTACAGGTACACCTCCTGCTCCAGTATCTGCTGAAGACGAATTTGAGGTAGAGAACATTCTGGCCACAAAAAGGGTAGGAAGAAAGACCTATTTTCTGGTGGATTGGAAGGGGTTTGGTCCTGAGGAGAGAACGTGGGAGCCTTGGGAGAACATCCATGCCCCTCTCATCCTAGCTAAATTTCTTTCTGGCCTAAAAAGGGGGGGCCTAAGGGGTGGGTACTGTAGCATGGCGTCCCTGCCTTCTGCCAGGCAGGGACGCTGTTCCCCTGCGACAGCGTCCTCTGCCAGGCAGGGACGTCGCCCCCCTTACCCGCGCTCAGCGTCCTCCTTCCGCCCTGCTGGGGCCGCGCGCTCCTTCCCTGCTGCTGGACTTAGGGCGCGCGCCCGCGCCCTCCCCCGCTCTTAAAGGGGCCGCGCGCATCTTTCAAAAAGGTCCCCGGCCAATGCCGGAGGACTCCACCCTATATAAAGTGCTTCCTCCTTAATGGAGGTGCCCGAGCAATGTTGTTGTTGCACTGTTTACTCCGCTTCAGCCCTCAGGGTCCGTTTCCAGTTACCTGCCTGTTTCCTGCCAGTCTGCTGTCTGCTACCTGCCTGCAAGCCTGCCTGGAGGTTCGGCCGTCACATGCGGTGACCATCGGCAATCCCAGAGACTCTCGCCTGCTTACTTGGGAGCACTCATCTGCCATCTGACTGCAATCCCACCTGAAGGTTCGGCCATCACCTGCGGTGTTCATCGGCTGTTCCAGAGACTCTGGCCTGCTCACTTGGGGGCGCTCATCTGTCATCTGCCTGCTAGCCTACCGGGAGGCTCCACCATCTCAGGTCGTATATACCTGTTCAGTCAAAGACTGCCCCGGCTCCTTGCTTGCCTGTTTATCCAGAGACTGCCCCGGTCACTTGCTGTGACTTCCTGCCTGCCTAACCAGAGACTGCCCCGGTCACTTGCCGTGACTTCCTGCCTGTCTACCCAGAGACTGCCCCGGTCACTTGCCGTGACTACCTGCCTGTCTACCCAGAGACTGCCCCGGTCACTTGCCGTGACTACCCGCCTGTCTACCCAGAGACTGCCCCGGTCACTTGCCGTGACTACCCGCCTGTCTACCCAGAAACTGCCCCGGTCACTTGCCGTGACTACCTGCCTGTCTAACCAGAGACTGCCCCGGTCACTTGCCGTGACTACCCGCCTGTCTATCCAAAGACTGCCCCCGTCACTTGCAGTGACTTCCTATCCGTCTCCCCGGGCGCCACCCGCTCCTTTACAAGGAAAGCCTCCTTGTATAATAAAGCTCAGAGGTTCCGCCTCCCAGACCCGTTACACCATGCAGTGTGATAGAGTGGTTTCTGGGGCACAGCGTCATGAGTTTCGAAAGCGCAATGGGTTATGTTTCTACTGTGGTGACGCCTCTCATGCTATTTCAGTCTGCCCTAAGCGGGGAAGACGTTTTGCACGCTCAGTTGTCTTGGGTAGTGTTCAGACTAAGTTTTTATTAACTGTTACTCTGATATGCTCTCTGTCCTCATTTTCTGCTCAGGCTTTCGTTGATTCGGGAGCAGCTATTAACCTGATGGATTTTGATTTCGCTAAACGTTGTGGGTTTCCCTTGATACCCCTACAGAAGTCTATTCCCCTACTGGGGATCGATTCTACCCCTTTGGCTGAGAATAAACCTCAGTTCTCTACTCAGGTGATAATGAGGGTTGAACCTGATCATCAGGAGAGCTGCAAATTTTTGGTTCTGTATAATCTGCATGACATTATCGTGCTGGGTTTCCCTTGGTTACAGTCTCATAATCCTGTTTTGGATTGAAAATCTGTGTCTGTAACCAGTTGGGGCTGCCAATGTGTTAATACCAACACTCCTGTTTTTTCTGCCTCCCCCCAGGCTCAGGATGTTCCTGACTTTTTGATTGATTTTTCTGATGTGTTTAGCGAAAGTAAATCTGCATCCTTGCCTCCCCATAGGAGCTATGACTGTGCTATTGAATTAGTGCCTGGTAGTAAATTCCCTAAAGGTCGCCTTTTTAACTTGTCTGTACCTAAACATGACGCTATGCGGTCTTATATCAAGGAGTCATTGGAGAAAGGTCATATCAGACCATCCTCTTCACCCTTAGGTGCCGGTTTTTTCTTTGTAGCCAAAAAGGATGGTTCATTAAGGCAGTGTATTGATTATCGTCTTTTGAACAATATTACTGTGAAATATCAATATCCGTTACCCTTGATTTCTGACCTGTTTTCAGGGTGAAAAACGCTACTTGGTTTACCAAGCTTGAACTCAGGGGGGCATATAACCTTATTCGCATTAAGCACGGGGATGAATGGAAGACGGCATTTAACACCCCTGAGGGGCATTTTGAGTACCTTGTGATGCCCTTTGGGCTCACTAATGCTCCTTCTGTCTTCCAGTCCTTCATGAATGACATTTTCAGGGATTTTGTGGATAAATTTCTGATCATTTATTTGGATGATATCTTGATTTTTTCCAATGACTGGGACTCTCATGTGAAACATGTTCGAACTGTATTTCAGATTTTGAGAGAGAATGCTCTGTATGAGAAGGGATCAAAGTGTCTTTTTGGCGTACAGAGGATCTCATTTTTGGGATTCATTTTGTCCCCATCTGTTATTGAAATGGACCCGGTCAAGGTTCAGGCCATCTGTGATTGGGTCCAACCTACTTCATTAAAGGCTCTTCAAAGATTTTTGGGTTTTGCCAATTTTTATCGTAAATTTATTGGTAATTTCTCGGTTATTGTTAAACCATTAACTGATTTGACCAAAAAGGGTTCTGATGTGGTGAATTGGCCTCCTGAGGCAGTCTCTGCATTTCAGGAACTTAAGCAGAGATTCACTTCTGCTCCTGTTCTACGGCAGCCTGATGTTTCTCTGCCATTTCAGGTGGAGGTGGATGCCTCTGAAATTGGGGCAGGTGCCGTTTTGTCCCAAAGAGATCCAGAGACCTCTAAAAGTAACCCTTGTGCCTTTTTCTCTCGAAAATTTTCTCCTACTGAACGTAATTATGACGTGGGTAATCGGGAGTTATTGGCCATGAAGTGGGCTTTTGAAGAGTGGAGACATTGGCTGGAGGGAGCCAAACATCAGGTGGTGGTCCTCACGGACCATAAGAATCTGGTTTATCTGGAATCTGCCAAGCGACTTAATCCTAGACAGGCCAGGTGGGCCTTGTTTTTCACACGTTTTAATTTTGTGGTTTCCTTTCTTCCTGGCACTAAGAATGTTAAGGCGGATGCCCTTTCAAGGAGTTTCCTTGCGGACTCTCCTGAGTTATCTGATCCTTCTGTTATTTTGAAAGAAGGTGTAGTTCTTTCCGCCATCTCGCTCAATTTGAGACTGGCTCTGGAGGGGTGTCAGGAGGATAGGCCCGAGCGCTGCCCTGTGGGAAATTGTTTGTCCCGGACCACTGGAAAAAGAGTGTGATGTCTGAGATTCATTGTTCCGCGTTGGCAGGTCATCCCGGAATTTTTGGTACCAGAGACTTGGTTAGTCGGTCCTTTTGGTGGCCTACCTTGTCTCGTGATGTCAGGGAATTTGTGCAGTCCTGCGGGACTTGCTCTCGCTCTAAGCCTTGCTCCCGCTCTAGTGGTTTGTTGATGCCATTGCCTGTGCCCAAGAGACCATGGACCCATATCTCTATGGATTTCATTCCGACCTCCCTGTTTCTCAGAGAATGACCGTCATCTGGGTGATTTGTGATAGGTTTTCCAAGATGATACATCTTGTGCCATTACCTAAGTTGCCTACCTCCTCTGAATTGGTACCTTTGTTCCTTCAGCACGTGGTTCGTTTGCACGGCATTCCTGAGAACATTGTGTCTGACAGAGGAGTCCAGTTTGTTTCCAGATTTTGGAGGACCTTTTGTTCTAAACTTGGTGTTCAATTGTCTTTCTCCTCGGCGTTTCATCCTCAGACCAATGGTCAAACTGAGAGAACAAATCAGACATTGGAGACTTATCTAAGATGCTTTGTGTCTGCTGATCTGGATGACTGGGTCTCTTTTTTGCCTTTGGCTGAGTTTGCTCTTAATAATAGGTCTAGCTCTGCCACTTTGATGTCTCCATTTTTCTGTAATTCTGGGTTTCACCCTCGATTTTCTTCGGGACAGACGGAGGCTTCTGTCTGTCCAGGTGTTGACTCTGTTGTGGAGCGTATGCAGCAGATTTGGGACCAGGTAGTGCAGAGGTTGTCCCTCTTTCAGGAGACGGCCCAGCGGTTTGCTAACCGGCATAGGACTGATGGTCCTCGGTTTAAAGTGGGGGACTTGGTCTGGTTGTCCTCAAAAAATATTCCTATGAGAGTGGCATCTCCTAAATTTAAGCCTAGGTTCATTGGACCTTATAAGATCATGGAGATTCTTAATCCTGTTTCTTTTCGTTTGCTTCTTCCAGGGACATTTAAGATCCATAATGTGTTCCACAAGTCCTTGTTGAAGAGGTTTGTTGAGCCATTGGTTCCTACTGCTTTGCCTCCTGACCCTGTTCTGGTTGAGGGCAATATGGAGTTTGAGGTTGAGAAAATTTTGAATTCTCGTTTTTCTAGACGGAAACTCCAGTATTTGGTTAAGTGGAGAGGTTATGGTCAGGAAGACAATTCTTGGGTGTTTGCTTCGGACATCCATGCTAGGAGACTCATCCGTGCGTATCATAGAGCTCATCCTGACCGACCTGGTTGCTCAGGTGAGGGCTCGGTGACCCTCCTCAAGGGGGGGGTACTGTTGTGAATGGACTTGAAATGAGTTCTGAGCGGAGGCTCCCTCTGGTGGTTACAAGCGGTACTGGACTGTCCAGTGAAGATTGTGAGGATTGGGAATCAGGTGTTACTGACTGGTCTTATTTAAGGGAGTCGCCTTCCCATCAGGGTTGCCGGTGATCAATTGTTCTGGTCTCAATCCTTGATTCCTGTTTCCTTTGTAGCCTGCTGTGTCGTGTCTGCATCTCCTGCTAACAGATAAGACATTTTCTTCTTTTTGCTTTTGTGCTTGATTTTTGCATTTTGTCCTGCACTTCTGTGGGGGCCTTCAGGGTCCCCTCCAGGGGCTTTTGCCCTCTCAGTTTTGTTCAGCCACTGATGTTTGTACATTTGCTTTTTCCAGTTTTTTCAGTGGCTGCTGTTTTGATTTTGTTACATCAGAGAACTAATTTAGGTGGTAGAGGTCGTGTGATCTCAGGTGTTTTTGAAATTAGTAAAGTTGGTGCTTTTCAGGGTTTTTTGGGATTGCAGTAAGTGCCCTTCCTATCCTTTTCTATTTAGTTAGTTTGGGCCCCAACGTTTGCTCATACTATTTTCTGTCTGTGTCTGTATTTCCTCTTGTCTAACCGCCATTACATATTTGGGGGCTTCCTATGTTCTTTGGGGATCTGCTCCGGGGCAGATAGCTTTCCTCTTTCTATCTTTAGGTGTAGTTAACCTCTCAGGCTGTGACGAGGCGTCTAGGACCAACGTAGGAACGCTCCACGGCTGCCTCTAGTTGTGGTGGTTAGTCAGGGTACTGCAATCTCATAGATTCCAACTGCTCTGGTGTATTTCCCTTTTTACCTGCACTCCTCAGCTACCAAACCATAACACCCATCTAATCCTAAACACACCTATTAAAGAAAAGTGAGTCCAGAATGTTAGTATGCTGCAGTGTCTAATATCACCACTAGGGGCAAAATGTGCAAGAAAACTTTATTTGCTTAATGTCCTTTTTATATATTTTCTGATGCTTATATAACACCAACATGAGTCCTTGCCGGCGTCACTAGTGCTTTTATTCTAATTTCCCTATCTGACACACTGGACCTAATTTCATAGGAAGCCAGTAAAATGTTAGTATGGTTTGGAGTTTCCACTAAGATTGAGTCGCTGGAGAAAACTACAAATATCTTTATTCACATTTTGTAAGGGGCTGCAGTACCCAGTTTGTCCTCTAAGGGCACAAAATGACCAAACCTAATGGTACAGCGTGTCCTTCCACAGTGTGCGAACTGCTGTGTGCAAAATCTGTATAATAAAACAGTGTAGACTCCACAGTCTGTGGTTTCCTACCAATAACTTTATAATACCAGGGTTTATGATCTTCCTGGTATGTGAGAGGAAAAACATTAAAATAAAGGATCTGCCAAATATTCTACTGTAGAACTATTTTTTTTCAAATCACGCAGCTGGTTATGTTACAGGGAGCCTCCGTCACACTCGCCCCCAATATCTTGCCTTGTTAAAATTAGCTACAGTGGGGAAAAAGAGTATTTAGTCAGCCACCAATTGTGCAAGTTCTTCCTCTTATAAAGATGAGAGAGGCCTGTAATTGACATCATAGGTAGACCACAACTATGAGAGTCAAAATGAGAAAACTAATCCAGAAAATCACCTTG
Organism: Oophaga sylvatica; assembly: GCA_033576555.1. Classification (NCBI taxonomy): domain Eukaryota; kingdom Metazoa; phylum Chordata; class Amphibia; order Anura; family Dendrobatidae; genus Oophaga; species Oophaga sylvatica. Next base: position 974,844,464 of record JARQOD010000001.1, on the reverse strand, counting down.
TCTGATTTGGGAAGATTTATTTTGCAAATTATGGTGGAAAATAAATATTTTGGTCATCTAAAAACATGCAAGACTTCTGGCTCTCACAGACCTGTAGCTTCTTCTTTAAGAGGCTCCTCTGTCCTCCACTCATTACTTGTAGTAATTGCGCCTGTTTGAACTTGTTATCAGTATAAAAGACACCTGTCTGACTAAATACTTTTTTTCCCCCACTGTATATGGAGAACGAAGACGTAGCAGTTGCACCCAACCTTGGTGTTAGAAGGGGGTTCAAAGGCTTCTATGTCTAAGGGTAAAAAAGGGTCATCAGAGCTTAATCTTAAATGCAGGTGGTTGGATGACTGCTGATGACACTGAGGATTTAAAGAGGCTTTTAAGATAGTACCAGGATCAACTTCAGCTGGAGGATTTGAAGCAACACTGGAGGAGGAGGATTTTGTGTTTCTTTTAGGTTCACCTTCCATCTTTGATGGGGTGTCACTTAATCTTAGAAGTATGGGCTGGTCTGATGTAATCACACTACCATTTAAAGGAAGATTGCATTTCATTGGTTGTCCATCTAGGTATCGGTTGTATTTTTTGTAGGCACCAACTGCATCTTCCTTTCTTACAAACACAACCTCTGCAACTCCGGAACTCAACAGACGTACACGCTTCAAGACACCGCAAACACAGAAAAGCTCCACGATAACTTCCTCTTAGACTCTTCGATGCAAATTATTAATGGTCATTTTGGTGCCCTCTAAAGGGCTAATGACAGACTCTTTTGGAGTGGGCCCTACTGATTAACTGGCCTCCTTTGTGACAAGTGTCCGTGACACGTTGGTTACAGCCTTTGTGTGCAATAAAGGTGGTGAAGTCTCGTGCTGAGTAGACATGGTAGCTGTGTATGCATCATTCTGTACCACTTTAGTAAGAGGTAAAGTTTGCCCAAGTGAAAATGAATTTCCAGACATTCCTGGCCTTTTTTGCACATTATTGGCAGCTGTGATCTTCATATTCTTGGTGGGAATATGGGAAAGTTCCAAGTCGTCATCAAAACCATCATTATCCATATCTTGTAAAGAGGAAATCTGTTGTTTCCCAGGTTCGGTGTTAACTACGTTTATTCGCATTCCTTTAACAGTGTTCGTTATACAGGAACAAATAGTTTTCGGCTGTGAAATTTGGATGTTCTTGGTAATATGTATGGGTGAAGATGAAGAACCTTGTGCCACGGTGTGTTGATAGTTACGGCCGGTGCACTCCTCTTTAAACTTAGTTTTGAACGAGCATCCAGCAGTTTGCTCGGTTTTCCTTCCACACTGATCTGCTGCTTTCTAGAATTAAGCATCTCACGAGCATCTCACACTTTACCCTTTATTCGGACATGTGCGTCTTTGGCAACCTATTTCTCATGGGCATCTTTTAGGCCGAGCTTCAGACGTGCATCTGTTACACCTATCTTCTGACGGGCATCAAATGCATTCTGGTAAATGGTGGTCGGTAAACAACTTATCATTGTAGGCTGGATCCTGGCTCTCATACCTCCCATAGTCCCCCTGTTATTAATCCTGTACGTTCCCATTACTGCGTCACCTTGCCCCTTTTCCTGATCACTTCATCCAACGACTCGTCCACCATATTTCTGCTAAAAACCTGCACCTCTCCAGCAGAAACTGTTTAGGAAACCACGTTATTGTTTGCAAGGGTGTTTATGATGCAGGTACAAAAAAATATTTCCACAGTAGGTTGATGTGTACCCACCACATGGCCAGCTAAGGCCTCTTTCACACATCCGTTTTTTGCCATCCGGCAGGATCCGGCTTGTTTTGCAAAAAATCAGTTTTTTCCTAATTGAGTTGCATTAGCGCCGGATCGCGCCGCATGTGCTTGCGTTTTGTCCAGTTTTTGCCGTATACGTCAAAAATTTTGTTTCCGGCTGCCGGACTCAACGCATGCTGTAATGTTTTTTTGTGTCCGGCGAAAAAAACGGACAGCGGCGGATGCGGCACAACCGGCTCTGGGTTACAATGAAAGTCAATGGGAGAATCCGGCCACCGGATCAGTCTTTCGCCTGATCCGGCCACCACATTCTCTCTCTCTCTCTCGGCACGCGCAGACGGCATTTTCAGGTTCAAAAGTTCACGCCGGATCCGACTAAAAAACGGATCTGTTGCATCAGTTTTTCCACCATCTGCGCCGGATCCGTCTTTTTACATATTGGACGGATCCCGCCGGACGCCAAAAAACTGATGTGTGAAAGTAGCCTAAGGCTGTTAAATGTTAAAATGACATTTCCCAGTGAATGCATTTGTCTTGGTTGAAAGCAATGCTAAAGTTGAAAAATGCATTAAAAACGCTCCATGTGAACATAGCCCAAGTGGTGGAGGAACATTTTTATTTGGGGTTATTTCTTTTGCCTTACATTCAAATCATTACCCTGGAAAGGATGTTCCTTAACATATTTTACAGGAAAATCCATTTTGGTTTTGTTTTTGTATGTTTTTTGGTGCACCTGTAAAAATGGTGTAACACTCTGACAACAGCTGTGACCTAGGAGTCAGAAATGCTTCCAGGGGCAATCCCCATGATGTTCCCATGTCATTTGTGCACTGTTCCCATAGATTTCCGATGTTTTGATACCCTAGAAAGTCCTCCGGGACGGGGGGTCGTGGCAAAAATACTCGGGTTTCCCATAGACTTACATTGGGCTCGTTCTGTCCGAGTACCCGAATATTCCAATTTGCTCGACCCGAGCAACCGAGAATTTTAGTGCTCGCTCATCACTAGAAATGAACCATACTCAAGTATAATCCTTAAAATTAATTCTTTATTAAATAAATGTATAATACTATAAAAAAATCAAGAAAAAATACTGGACACCAAAAACACAGAGAGAGATCATTGCCAATTCAAAAACACAGTGTATAGTTAGGCCGTACGTAGATGGATTTCAATTGTAACCCCAAATAAATTAGTTGATAGCAAAGCTCAAGAAATATAAATCAAACGTATGATAAAATTAGATCCATATATGTGCAGTGGAAACATACCACATACCACCATAGCATATGTTTAAATAAATAAGCACAAGCGCTAAGTAGTGGCCCACATAAATAGCAGCATAAACATAAGGTGCAATGTGATAATCAGTAATAACATCGGTGTAAGCCCATATGTAAGAGATGGTTCAAAGGCAAGCCTGTTCATAGAAATAGAGAGTGGGGAATGAACTTACAAATACGTGGCAAACACTGGCAACGCGCTGTCCCTACCTCCCCAATGCACGTTTCGCTTAGACTTCTTCAGGAGGCGTGTGTTGGGGGAGGGATTCTTGACTATTTAAGGAACGCCCATCCAATAAAAAGCCTGGCCGTGTCTGCAGGCTAATTTGCAGGCGTTACTCGTAGTGATTTGAAGTCTGTGCGCAAGCGCAAATATGTCCGTAATGGCCCCATAGTTTCAGCGCATGCATGACTGGCCCAACATCCACCAGTCCAGCAAAATTTGAACTCAAATATGGCACTTCTTCTAATCTGAGCTTTGCACTGTGCTTCAAAAGAAATTTTTGACCACATATGGGGCATCGTTGTACTCAGGAGAAACTGCACAACAAGTTTGGGTGTCCAATTTTCTCCTGCTATCCTTGTGAGAATAAAAAAATTTGGGAATAAAACAACATTTTTGTGGAAAAAAATATATTTTTTTCATTTTCACAGATCAAGGTTGGTGGGTTCAAGGTGCTCACCACAATTCTAGATATATTTCGTGAGGGGAAAAAATGTCTTAGACACTAGGGAGAAACTATAAACTTGTGAAACATATAATCCCTTAAAAACAATTATATTTATTAATGCCTGATAAAAAATCACCAACCCAGTGTGAAAAACTGAAAATATGATACTTATGCTAACTAATAAAGCAATTACATACAAATGATCACACAAACCAATGTAAATTATCAAAAATAGCCTATGGAGTCCTGACCTCTGCCTAGCTGTGGAGGTTGGCACCCTAAGAGAATCAATTTTTTGGCGCCTCTACTCGGGGACGGCTATCCCTATCTTTTCTTGATATCCTCTATGCTAGGCAGGTAGGAAAACATATATGTTTGATAAGAGATGAAAACATAGACAAAAATATGTTCCCAAAACAGGGATAGTTTTCTAATTACATGTCCCAATAGGTCTATTATAGATAACAAACAAATTAACATATTGGATAAAAAATGTTCATCCCTACGACAACTTCTACAGGCAATTTCCTATTGAGTAAAATTTCCTTTTTTTAAACAAATTCCCAAACTTATTGCACATGATAATAGATAAGAGTAAGGAGCGAATATAAACCCATCATTGAGGATAGTGTAGAGATAGTATTATATATAAACAAACAACCTCATAAAGGAAAATAAAAGTAAATGTAGGGACTTATCATATTAGTAGAATTGCACAATTCTACAGTACTAATATGATAAGTGCCTAGTATAGGGGATATCAAGGAAAGATAGGGATAGCCAAGTATCTTATTTTCAGTTATTCACACCGGGTTGGTGATTTTTATTAGGCATTAATAAATATGATTGTTTTTAAGGGATTATATGTTTCAAAACATATTATGTGAGGGTCTAGTTTCCAAGATGGGGTTTCCACTATTTAGGCACATCAGGGGCTCGCGAAATACGACATGACACCCAGAGACCATTCCATCGCCAAGTCTGCATTCCAAAACGTCACTCTTGCCTTTCTGAGTCATGACATGCGCCAAAACAATTGTTTTCCCCCACATACGGGCTATCTGCATATTTAGGAAAGATTGCACAACAAATTTTGTCTTCCAGTTTCTCCTGTTACCTTGTGTGTGTGATAGACACCTCTCCATTACTAGCCCCTGGGATTGATGCCAGCTGACATTACACAGCTGCCATCAACCCCAAAAACTATTACCCAATTGCCACCATACCAGAGCATTTTTTTAATAACCAGCAAAGGCAAAGCGCACAGCTGGGGGCTAATATTAATAGGTTGAAAAGGTCCATGTATATTGGCACCTTCCCTGCATAATAAGACCAGCTCACAGCTGTCTGCTTTTGCATGGCTGGTTATTAAAGATACGGGGAACCCACGTCATTTTGCTTAATTTTTTTTTTTAATTAACAAGTACAGTAAACTGCACATGCAAGGCACAGATCCACTCCTCCACTTGGACCTCTGCCTCCTGCTTCAAGATTATTTTTTTTTTTTATTCTGTGTTATTTCAAGTAATTTCCCTATCCACATTAGTTTGCAGGGCAATTGTACTGCTCTTACCCCCATTTTTTTTAAAATTATTTAAATAAATCATTTAAAAAAAAGCGTGGTGTTCCCCTCATTGTTGACAACCAGCTAGACTAAAGCAGGCAGCTGAGAGCTGGTATTCTCAGGCTGGTAAGGGTTCATGGATATTGGCCCCTCCAGCCTAAAAACAGCAGTCTGCAGCCGCCCATAAGAGTCACATCTATTAGATGCGCTAATTCTGGCGATTTGCCCAGCTCTTCCCACTTGCCTTGTGGCGGTGGCAAGTGGGGTTAATATTTGTGGTGTTGATGTCAGCTGTTTCATGTCCGCTGACATCAAACCCACAAGTTAATAATGGAAAGATGCCTCTCCATTCCTAACCCCATAGTGAGATTGTAAATAAACCCACAGCCAGAATAAAGTTCTTTAGTTAAAATAAAAATACACACCATTTTACTTTTTTATTTAAAAATAAAAACCTCTTATACTCATCTTATACCCATTCCATTAAAGCCCTCGTTCGCTGTAAAAAAACAGAAAATAATATGCAACCATAATACTCACCTACCGTCCATTCCATTGAAACCCTGGTCTCATGTAAAAAGTCCCAAGTCGTAATCCATGTCTGCGGTAAGTGGTTTTCAATAGATGTGCTTTTCTGGGGCAGCTGAGGCTGCTGCTTTTAGGCTGGGGGCCAATATCCATGGTCCCTTACCAGCCTAAAAATATTAGCCCCAGCAGTCTGCTTTAGCTTTGCTGGTTATCAAAAATGGGGGGGACCCCATGCTTTTTTAAATTATTTATTTAAATAATTAAAAAAAAAAATGGTGTGGGGACCCCTCTAGTCTTGATAACCAGCCATGGCAAAGCTGACAGATGAGGGTTGCAGCCCGCAGCTGTCAGTTTTGTCATGCTGGTTGTCAAAAATAGGGGGGAACCCATGCCAGTTTTTTTAAAATTTATTTATAGCGCACGTGTCGGCTGATGAATACTCCCATCAGCCGCTGCCTACTCTTGCTGTTATTAGTGGCAGCAGGCATAGGCTGATTGGAGCGTTACTCACTCATCCGCCAATGCCTCTGTAACCGAAGGTAAACTTTTTACCTCCCATCACAGCTGCTGGCTCATGCTGTCATCTGACAGTGTGGGTGCCGCAGCTGTCTGACCGGCGGTAATGATCTTACCTATCAGAGCCAGTGTTTGCCGCTCTGTCATGCAGATGACTGCGTGTCAAACAATGGATGTTCGGGGCCCCACATTGATGGGGTCCGGGTTCGGGTACTGTTCTGGTATCCAACCCGCTGGACCCGAACTTGGATTCATGGATTCACCCATCACTAGTGAGAAGAACTGCCCACTAAAAAATGAGTGCATGTCAAGCTACAGAGCATTAAGAATTTGGCAATTCCTTGCCACATTATGGGTTTGGGCAGTATTGAGTCTTGTTGTACAGGTTACTTTTTTCTGGCAAAATTGTTGCCCCAATCCAACTGGATTTCAAAAAGAAGTTGCCCCAGAGATCATTTCTAGGTGCTAAAACCCTTTGGTAAACATTTTTCTGCATGGCGCACTATGGGTGAAAAGTAAAACTGCGTACTTCTCTCTTCACAGTCTACCAGAGGAAAACCTGAGTGATGGGTACTGACAACCATATGCCCTATAACAGTTAGGAGATATGTTTTGCAGCCAGGATAACACATGTAAACAGATTTTCTGCAGCCCCAGCTATAATACTGGGAGTAAAGGGTGGGACGACCATTTGGATGCTGTCCGACATTGCCATGATTATGGACTGGGGGTTCTGTGCAGCATCAAACACCCCATTGGAAGAGCATATAGGGCCAGTCTGACCTCAGCCACAAAGCAACCGAATAGCCTGGAACTATTGTACGTAGGCAATCATAACTGCCCTCTGGGTGACTGAACCATTTGTTTTCTTTAACTTTTTTCTTGAAAAAAAAAAAAAAGCAAATAAACTCGTAAATAGCGCACATTTTGGCAGAAGACGACGCCAGTGACCTGCTTTGGGCTCTCGTTACTTACCTTCCTTCCAATTACACTTTCCAAAGAACTTATTTTTAGAGCATTATTGCACTTTTGGAAACATTTCTTACATTTTTTTATTAATTGGAGAGAATAAAGATAAACAGAAATCCCACAGAGCAAAACAAAGGAGAGGAAATTTATAGAGATAGAAAGTAACAAGATTTCACCTCTAGTTTCTCTGCTGATTCGGCTCACATAGCTAATCAGTTTCACGGCATCTGAATAATTTGTTGCACAGCGCGCGGCGTTCTTGCCAATCGTTACCGTCCACGTTGGACTTATTAGGCTGAATTCCTTCGATCCCATATTCTTTTTAACTGACATTTTCCCCTCTCTATAATGACACAGCTATTACATTACTGCAGAACTCAGCGCTAATGATGTTAAATTGTCAAGACTTCAAACTACACGAACGGCCAAGTTACTGCAATTGGTCTCTCTGACCTCAGATTTCAGGCTCAAACGACTACAAATAATTGTTACAAAATATGATAAATCCCGTGATGGGAGTTGAATTAGAATCCAGAATAAATGAAATCTACACGTGGCAGAAATTATTTCATGGCTGGAAAAAAAAAAGAATCTACAGCAATAAAATGTCAGGAACACCAACACTGCGTTGTCAGAGTGTTAGCCGGGAACACACACAGATTGGACGGTATTGGGGTTGACAGTAGGTCTAGCTCCAGAGTATATACGATATATCCGTCCAACTCAGGCATAACACACAATCACTGCAATCGATAGAAGCACAGAATACAAATATTATATACATATATAGCTGGAGCCGCGTGGGGGGGTGTAAGAGGTTGTAACTACACTTATAGCACCTCAACTGATTGCTATGGGGTCTGGAGACATAAGGAAGCCAATTTGGATCAAATGCTATAATTGCATCTATTCTCAGCTACATTAATCAAAATTAATGTGCATATTTAGTTCAGAAGTAAAGAATTAATTTACATGAAAAATTGTGCCGCTGTCTACATACATTACTTATCTTGTACTGAGTTACATCATGTCCTGAATTATACTCCAGAGCTGCACTCACTATTCTGCTGGTGCAGTCACTGTGTACATACATTACATTACTGATCCTGAGTTACATCATGTATTATACTTCAGAGCTGCACTCACTATTCTGCTGGTGCAGTCACTGTGTACATACATTACATTACTGATCCTGAGTTATATCCTGTATTATACCCAGAGCTGCACTCACTATTCTGCTGGTGCAGTCACTGTGTACATACATTACATTACTGATCCTGAGTTACATCCTGTATTATACTCCAGAGCTGCACTCACTATTCTGCTGGTGCAGTCACTGTGTACATACATTACATTACTGATCCTGTACTGATCCTGAGTTACATCCTGTATTATACTCCAGAGCTGCACTCACTATTCTGCTGGTGCAGTCACTGTGTACATACATTACATTACTGATCCTGAGTTACATCCTGTATTATACTCCAGAGCTGCACTCACTATTCTGCTGGTGCAGTCACTGTGTACATACATTACATACTGATCCTGTACTGATCCTGAGTTACATCCAGTATTATACTCCAGAGCTGCACTCACTATTCTGCTGGTGCAGTCACTGTGTACATACATTACATTACTGATCCTGAGTTACATCCTGTATTATACTTCAGAGCTGCACTCACTATTCTGCTGGTGCAGTCACTGTGTACATACATTACATTACTGATCCTGAGTTACATCCAGCATTATACTCCAGAGCTGCACTCACTATTCTGCTGGTGCAGTCACTGTGTACATACATTACATTACTGATCCTGTACTGATCCTGAGTTACATCCAGTATTATACTCCAGAGCTGCACTCACTATTCTGCTGGTGCAGTCACTGTGTACATACATTACATTACTGATCCTGAGTTACATCCAGTATTATACTCCAGAGCTGCACTCACTATTCTGCTGGTGCAGTCACTGTGTACATACATTACATTACTGATCCTGAGTTACATCCTGTATTATACTTCAGAGCTGCACTCACTATTATGCTGGTGCAGTCACTGTGTACATACATTACATCACTGATCCTGTACTGATCCTGAGTTACATCCTGTATTATACTCCAGAGCTGCACTCACTATTCTGCTGGTGCAGTCACTGTGTACATACATTACATTACTGATCCTGTACTGATCCTGAGTTACATCCTGTATTATACTCCAGAGCTGCACTCACTATTCTGCTGGTGCAGTCACTGTGTACATACATTACATTACTGATCCTGTACTGATCCGGAGTTACATCCTGTATTATACTCCAGAGCTGCACTCACTATTCTGCTGGTGCAGTCACTGTGTACATACATTACATTACTGATCCTGTACTGATCCTGAGTTACATCCTGTATTATACTCCAGAGCTGCACTCACTATTCTGCTGGTGCAGTCACTGTGTACATACATTACATTACTGATCCTGTACTGATCCGGAGTTACATCCTGTATTATACTCCAGAGCTGCACTCACTTTTTTGCTGGTGCAGTCACTGTGCACATACATTACATTACTGATCCTGTACTGATCCTGAGTTACAACCTATATTATACTCCAGAGCTGCACTCACTATTTTGCTGGTGCAGTCACTGTGTACATACATTACTGATCCTGAGTTACATCCTGTATTATACTCCAGAGCTGCACTCACTATTCTGCTGGTGCAGTCACTGTGTACATACATTACATTACTGATCCTGTACTGATCCTGAGTTACATCCAGTATTATACTCCAGAGCTGCACTCACTATTCTGCTGGTGCAGTCACTGTGTACATACATTACATTACTGATCCTGAGTTACATCCTATATTATACTTCAGAGCTGCACTCACTATTCTGCTGGTGCAGTCACTGTGTACATACATTACATTACTGATCCTGAGTTACATCCTGTATTATACTCCAGAGCTGCACTCACTATTCTGCTGGTGCAGTCACTGTGTACATACATTACATTACTGATCCTGTACTGATCCTGAGTTACATCCAGTATTATACTCCAGAGCTGCACTCACTATTCTGCTGTGCAGTCACTGTGTACATACATTACATTACTGATCCTGAGTTACATCCTGTATTATACTTCAGAGCTGCACTCACTATTCTGCTGGTACAGTCACTGTGTACATACATTACATTACTGATCCTGAGTTACATCCTGTATTATACTCCAGAGCTGCACTCACTATTCTGCTGGTGCAGTCACTGTGTACATACATTACATTACTGATCCTGTACTGATCCTGAGTTACATCCAGTATTATACTCCAGAGCTGCACTCACTATTCTGCTGGTGCAGTCACTGTGTACATACATTACATTACTGATCCTGAGTTACATCCAGTATTATACTCCAGAGCTGCACTCACTATTCTGCTGGTGCAGTCACTGTGTACATACATTACATTACTGATCCTGAGTTACATCCTGTATTATACTTCAGAGCTGCACTCACTATTATGCTGGTGCAGTCACTGTGTACATACATTACATCACTGATCCTGTACTGATCCTGAGTTACATCCTGTATTATACTCCAGAGCTGCACTCACTATTCTGCTGGTGCAGTCACTGTGTACATACATTACATCACTGATCCTGTACTGATCCTGAGTTACATCCTGTATTATACTCCAGAGCTGCACTCACTATTCTGCTGGTGCAGTCACTGTGTACATACATTACATTACTGATCCTGTACTGATCCTGAGTTACATCCTGTATTATACTCCAGAGCTGCACTCACTATTCTGCTGGTGCAGTCACTGTGTACATACATTACATTACTGATCCTGTACTGATCCGGAGTTACATCCTGTATTATACTCCAGAGCTGCACTCACTATTTCGCTGGTGCAGTCACTGTGTACATATATTACATTACTGATCCTGTACTGATCCTGAGTTATACCCTGCATTATACCCCAGAGCTGCAATCACTATTCTGCTGGTGCTAAAATGCTAGGTGAAATGCAGAGAGACAAAGAAAACCCTATATTAAGGGTCACCAATCTAACTCAAGAAGAGGTACGAAACCGGCTAAATAAGATTAAAATAGATAAATCTCCGGGTCCGGATGGCATACACCCACGAGTACTAAGAGAACTTAGTAATGTAATAGACAAACCATTATTTCTTATATTTAGGGACTCTATAGTGACGGGGTCTGTTCCACAGGACTGGCGCATAGCAAATGTGGTACCAATATTCAAAAACGGCTCTAAAAGAGAACCTGGAAATTATAGGCCAGTAAGTCTAACCTCTATTGTTGGTAAAATATGTGAAGGGTTTCTGAGGGATGTTATTCTGGATTATGAGAATAACTGTGTAACTCCATATCAGCATGGGTTTATGAGGAATCGCCCTGTCACACCAATCTAATCAGTTTTTATGAAGAGGTAAGCTATAGACTGGACCAAGGTGAGTCATTGGATGAGGTATATCTTGATTTTTCCAAAGCGTTTGATACCGTGCCACACAAGAGGTTGGTACACAAAATCCGAATGCTGGGTCTGGGGGAAAATGTGTGTAAATGGGTAAGTAACTGGCTTAGTGATAGAAAGCAGAGGGTTGTTATAAATGGTATATTCTATAACTGGGTCGCTGTGACAAGTGGGGACCGCAGGGGTCGGTGTTGGGACCTATTCTCTTCAACATATTTATTAACAATCTGGTAGAAGGTTTACACAGTACAATATCGATATTTGCAGATGATACACACTAAGCATGGAAATTGTTTCCTCAGAGAGGAAGAACACTAGAACTCACTTGCCATCTATAGGAAGAAGAAATCCTAAAAGTCATTATCAACCTTTTAACGAGCCTTGTCACATGACTTAGATAAAAGCCAAACCAAACTGTCAGTTTGCAGGCACTGTGTTTTGGGTTACTGCCCCTCATCAGGGCAAAGTGTGAGATCTGGTTTGACATGGTAAGAGGTGTCTGTGGGGATTCAGAGAGGAAGAGACTAGAACTCTAGTGCCACCTATAGGAAAAAACACAAAAATTAAGCTTGGTCTAGTTGGTATGCATGCAGTACATAAACGCATGTTCACATTGACCATAAAACACATAAAACCTACAAGAGACAAAATGAGCAAAAACCCTGCTGTAACTAAACAAGTAAAAAGCAAAAGTGCACATAAATAAGGACTTGTCCCGAACAGAGTTACCTTGTCGCGGTGGGATGGCTTATATGCTTTTTTTGATCAAAAACAGTATTACTAAGAACTCTGTGTTATTTATGTGCACTTTTGCTTTATACTTGTTTAGTTACAGCAGGGTTTTTGCTCACTTTGTCTCTTGTAGGTTTTATGCCACCTATAGGAAGTAGCAATCCTAAAAGTCAATATCGACCCTTTAACGAGCCTTGTCACATGACTTAGGACAAAAACCAAAACCAAAATTTCCAGACACTGTGTTTCCAAGTACTAAACATGGAAAACATAAAGAAAAGAAAAGAACTGAGAACTTGAGAACCAAAATTGTTGAAAAATATCAACAATCTCAAGGTTACAAGTCTGTCTCCAGAGATCTTGATGTTCCTTTGTCCACGGTGCTCAACATAATCAAGAAGTTTACAACCCATGGCACTGTAGCTAATCTCCCTGGATGTGGGAAGCAGAGAAAAATTGATGAAAGGTTGCAACACAGGATAGTATGGATGATGGATAAGGAGCTCCAATCAAGTTCCAAAGATATTCAAGTTGTCCTGCAGGCTCAGGGTGCATCAGTGTCAGCGCAAACTATCTGTCAACATTTGAATGAAATGAAACACTTTGGCAGGAAACCCCGGAGGACCCCACTGCTGACACATAAACATAAAAATGCTAGACCATAGTTTGCCAAAGTCCTTCTGGGAAAGTGTCTTGTAGACAGATGAGACTAAGAAAGAGCTCTTTGATAAAGCACATCATTCTACAGTTTATTGAAAATGGAATGTGGCCTACAAAGAAGAGAACACAGTACCTACAGTCAAATATGATGGTGGGTCAAAGATGTTTTTGGGTTGTTTTGCTGCCTTTGGCCCTGGGTGCTTGATCGTGTGTAATGCATCATGAAATCTGAAGATTACTAAAGAATTTTGGGTCACATTGTAGTGCCCAGTGTCAGAAAACTGGGTTTGTGTCCTAGGTCATGGGTCTTCCAGCAGGACAATGACCCCAAACATACTTCAAGAAGCATCGGAAAATGAGTTCTGAAGTGGCCAGCAATAAGTTTGAATCTAAATCCCATTGAACACCTCTGGAGATGTCACAAGGGTGTCATGTCTGGGGTTAGGCGATCTTTATGTACTGTGAATTTGCAGGTCTTTCATTTAGACTGTGTGTTTTGTTCCTCATATTAAATGGACTTCATTTTCTAAAGATGTTAACGACTCTTTTTATGTTGGCTTGAGACATGCAGCTCCATCTCACAGCTGCTTCTGACCTGCTCGTTTTCTCCCTCTATAAAACCTGACCAGACCTTCTCATTCCCGCCTGTGAAAGTTTTCTTCCTGGCTTGCTGGAGTTAGTGTACTGACGTTGGAGTTCATAGTTGCTTCTGGAGATTGCTGCGTGATGTTTTTGGGTGTAAGGTTTGAGACTCAGGCCTCTCTACCATAAAGAGTACCCCTGGGACAGGGATAATTAGGATACCAGTCCAGGGACAGTTTGAGGCCACCCTTCCTTCCGAAGAACATCACAGCGTGACAGAAGAGATCTTAAAATTGATGTGTGGAGAAGGCAACTTCAAATATAAGAGCCCTGGAGAAGTTTGCATAAGTAGAATGATCCAAATTCGATTTGAGAGATGTAAGAAGCTTGTGGACGGTTATAGGAAGCTATTGATTGCAGTTATTTATCCCAAATGGAGTGCGGCCAAAATTAAGTTGATGGTGCCAACCATTTTGTCCGTACAATTTTGGGGGTTTTGTGTGAAATTATGCCCAATTTGCCTTTTGTTCTCTGTTTTTTTATGTTGTTCCAGTGCACACAATGGAAATAAACATGTATAACAAAACATGAGTAATTGCAAAAATTTTCTGGGAGAAATACTTCATTTGTTGGAACAATTTCAAGGGTGCCAACACTTTAGCCATGACTGTATATTCACATAGGAACCTTGGTAGACCTAGTTTGGTCAGGGTGTGGTGCAAAGATAGTAGGAACATACCAGGCTGGCATCTAAGTCAGAAACAGAAGGGTCCTGATCCTGAATCGTGTAAGCTTATGGATCCTTATTTTTTTTAATCTTTTTTGCCTTTTCTCACCATGTTTTAATTGCACAGTATAAGTTATGTTTTACTATTTTCTCATTGGTGCTGGAGCCCAGTCTTCCTGAACCCTTCTTCCATTACTCTTTTATACCTGCTCTAAACATGTCCCTTACCAGAATGCAAACTCTAATGGAATTCTCAGTGTAGATATGCAGGGAATGGGAAAGATTTCAGCTCTGAAGCCAGCAGAATTGTGAATTCAGCTGTGCAATATAATACAGGTTGCAACATTTGTTTCACTTCCGGGCTGTTTTATTTTTTATTGAATATTTATTTTTTGTGATAGGACTCGCATGGGGGCTAGAGTCCTCACATGTGCTGCGGACTAAAGACTAATCCGCCAGTGACTAAGGGTCTAACATGAAGCAGTATCAGATTTCTCTACTAATTAATCAGATCTGATCCAGCAAATTTCAAAGGACATTGTACATGACTGCGACTGGGGGAAAGAGCACGAGCACCGGGGCCTCGCATGCAAAGATTCACACAATCCCAATTAACAGCCAATTGGCACTAATCAGAAATTATGGAACACCAGGCGGATTCTTGGCCGGGAACGATGTTTATTAAATATTCTTTTATTTCTTTCCACTGAAAACAGCAGAGCTTTAGTGAATGGATACATTTCCACGTTTTTCTCAATATCAAACAGACTTTAATGACTATTTCACATCGCCTGGATTGTTTCATTTGCTGGACGGAGGATTTTATATTTTTATTTTACAGAAATTTAATAGCATTACCCAGTAATATTACAAAGTGGAACCACATTTCATTACTGCCCAACCAAAGCGGGATTTAATAGGAAAACCCAGTATTCATTCCATGTACAGCTGCAAATCAAAACTATTCAACCCCTGTTGCAAATCGGTTGCTCGCAAAGAGCAAAAATGTTGTCAATTTTGCTACTAAAGCAATCAAACTAGTAAAATGTACATAGCTCAACGCAACTAATAAAAGTAGAGTTTTTTTTTTTCAAAAATCTTCATAAAATGCCGCTTTTGACGACTCCTGCAGTCTCAGAATTATTCACCCCTACATGACAGGTGTCTTTAGTATTTCAATGAGCTCCTTTGAATTTTATGACCTGATGCAAATATGATGCATTTCCAAACATCAGCCCATTCCTCATGGACAATGGCTTCTAATCTAATATTCTTAGATTTGTGTGCTCCAACCTCCTTCTTCACAATCAGCCAAAGATTTTCTATAGGATTCAAGTCAGGCGACTATGACAGCCACTACTGAATCTTACCAAAAGTCTGAAACCAAAACTTGATGGAATGTGAGGTTGTTTGGAATCACTGACTTTTTGGAAGGTCCAATGAAAAGCAAGCTTCAGCTTCCTCGAAGAAGGCATGAAGTTTTTTCTTAGGATTTCCTGATACTTGATAGAATCCATCTTGCCTGCAGGTTTTCAGTGCAAAACAGTCCCAGAGCTTTACCACGCAACTGTTATGCTTCACTGTAGAAGTCACTAAGCAACTGCCATGCTTCATTGTAGGCATCACCATAGAGCCTCCACCATATTTAACTGTAGGCTTCTGTAGGCTATCACCATTCTTGACTGTGGACATAACTGAGCCATGGCCATGCTTCACAATAAACATCATTGAGCCCCTTCCATTCTTCACTGTAGGCATCACTGAGCCACCATCATGCTTCACTGTAGGCACCATTAAGCCACCCTCATGCTTCACTGTAGGCACCAGCAAGTCACCATCATGCTTTGCTGTAGCTATCACTGAGCCACTGCCATGCATCACCGTGGGCATCAGTGAGGTATTGTCATGCTTAAAGGGAATCTGTAACCCCCTAGGACATATAAAACCTATTTTCCAGGGTGTGCGGTGCCTGGAAAAAATCTCTGCCTGCTGTCTTTGTGTGACCCGCACCACAATTGTGGGTTACCAGGGCAATGGGGTACTCGGAGCCGAGCCCATGGAAGTCTATGGGATTTGTGTCACTGGCAGCGGTGGCTCGGTCCGTGGCCCTGGCGGTCAGGCATATGATGGGGGGAATTATTTACAGGGGATTGGTAGATAACAGTTTGTGACGCCACCTGTAGTTTTCTAGTCACTAAGACCAGCGCTGCTGTAGATCTCTGAGGGGATGTTGTGGCAGCTAGATGACGGGTCCCCCACAGGTGGGACTGGTCCCTCAAAGTCTATGGTTATAATGATGTAGGGTGCGGATAAATGAATCAGTCTCACACCATCCAGCGTCTTTCCATACCTTTTACTTGTCAGATGTTTAGGCAGGTCCCGGGGAGCTGGTCAGGGTGGAGAATGTGCTTCGAGATAACAGCTGAACAGGTTAGAGGCCTCCTTTACTTTCAATATGATGAGTCCAACTAGCATAGAGCTAAGTTAACTCCGAATACTCCAGCTAACTCCATAGCTGTACTGCCCGGTCAGCATTGTGGTGGAGCCTTCCAGTGATGAAACTAGGTTCTTCTATGCTTGGCCTAGCTCAAAGTCCCTATTCCACCTGACTCCGGTTACATACCGACTCTCCAAGGGCTGCTTTCTGCGACCTAAGGTCCAGTAAGACTCTGGTTGTTCCGTTACTATGCGTGAAGCGATAGCAACACTTCGGTCCCCAGTGACCGGGTAAATTGTGCAGGTAATCCTATACCTAAGGCACTGCTCTAATTCCTTCCACTGCGCCCTTCGCCCTGTTCGCGCTCTTAACATAAGCACTCCACACTTCCTAAGGTGGTAGTAAAAGTCAATCCTTTCTTACTTCTTCCTTGGAGCTCGCTGACAGATTCTCAGTATTCTCCTAGTTCAGGAACACATCAACTGAACTTCACTGTCCTTGGGACAGGCGACTGAAGTTTCTGCTGCAAACTTCCCTTTCTCCAAAGCTGTCTCCGTCTGTCTGACTTTAGCTCACACAGAGCTCTGACAGGAAATGTAATCTGATCTCCTCTCCTCCTGCACAGACTGCACACTGGTGGGATGACTCACTCCTGAGCCACCCGAGCTAGACTGACCTGTCCGACGACAGGAAACTGACTGACTGACTGACTGAGCTCTGCTGCATGTCACTACCTTATATACCCTATGGGTGTGTCCAAGTGTGTGATGGAGTGAATGGATATCAAGCATTAAACTGTTACCTCTCCGCACATCCTCCAGGATACTGTGTGCCTTACACACCAGGGCTACACATCCCCCCTTGGTAAAACACAGCACTCCCGGGCTGTAAAATACAAAAAGAAAGACATTTTGTTTTGCATTTAAACATTTAACATCAAACTCTTCCCAGCAGGGAGGTGAGAAATTCTTAAAACGTTGCATTTTGTACAGTAGGAAAATACAAAAGTATCAAAACATCAAGACACTTCAATAAATATTCACATTAATACTTGACTTTATTCTTTTGGAGGACCCGCACCAAAAACCTCCCACGTAGGTCCTGGGTGGGCTGCAGGACTTTATTGCAGACCTCTTTCTGGGCCCCACCATACGGGTTTTTCTTCTGAGGTAGTTGTATAATAGTGGCTTCGTGTAAAACCAATATAATGCACCGAAGCGCAACTATGTACAAAGATAAGTTCTGGGCTGGCACAGTCCTCAGCCTCTCAGTCCATGGCATGGTTAAGGACACGTATACACTTTTCACTTCAATATTTACATTATACTCCTAACGATATTTACCCAACCAGGGTATTCTATATGTAAAACTATGCAATCAACATATTACTTTTTAATTTCTCAAAATTCTTCAACTTTTCAAAATTCCTTTTACCCAGCCGGGTATTCTACTCAATATATATAAAACTATGTAAACACTATACATAGCAATAAAGTGCAAAACAGCAATTATTTCTTTTATCAAAACTTTTTACATCTTCTTAGTTGCGGTAAACCCCTGTCTGGGTCCTACCGGTCTTCACATTTTCTTGCAGACTTCAATGACATTTTCCACCCCGGGGGCTGGAACAATGCGATGCTCCTTAGAGCACATGACAAACAGGTCGTGACCTGCTATCAGGGTTTGGGTCGCTACAGTTCTTGTGCGAACCGCTTGGGGCACGCCGGGTGCTTTCTCCTTGTGAGACGCCGATTGCGTCGCAGTTTGCGTTGCTGGTAACGATTCAAATTTAACCGCAGGTTGCGATACAAAGGAAGACTTGGGTGAAGAGATGCGAGCAGGTAGCGATGCCGACCGCGTCGTAGATTGCGATGGGCCTGCAGGGGGCGATGCTGAAGTACGGCCTGGTGCTATTTGAGCTCGAGACGGGGACGCTGCGGTAGTGGTGACGTTACCTGCATCGGGGACGGGGTCACAGATGATTTCCACATTAAGGGCATACCATCCCTTCAGGCCCCAGTGACGTGTATAAGTGACAATGTCCCCATTAATCAGGTCCCTTCCCGGATGACCTTGTGGTAGGTGGGACTCTACATCGCGACGGCTCACGAAGACCCCTTGATAAAGTCCTGGCTCGCGGATGAATCCCCAGCCCTTGCGAAGCTGAAACTCCACTACGCACCCCTGACGCCGTGGTTCCCTCCGGGTACCTTTATCACGGCGAACGGTTTCCTTGTCTGCGATGAGCTCTGCATGCTGTCGCTGCCGGTTCTGCTGCACCTCCCACTCTTCCTCCTGCCGGCGTCGCTGCTCTTCTTCACGACACTGCATCTCTCTTTCCCACTGGACAGCGTACGTGACGTCATCAATCCGCTCCATTGCATCCCAGTCGACGTCTGGCAACGATGGGCAGGACCCCTCC
This sequence comes from Oophaga sylvatica, assembly GCA_033576555.1. Taxonomy (NCBI): domain Eukaryota; kingdom Metazoa; phylum Chordata; class Amphibia; order Anura; family Dendrobatidae; genus Oophaga; species Oophaga sylvatica. The sequence goes on along the minus strand of JARQOD010000001.1, from coordinate 974,825,115 downwards.
GGTGTCCCTGCCGGGGAACGGTAATCCGCTGCGGCCCTCTGACCTGGCTGGCATTCCGGAACGGGCAGGACCTCCTCAGCCTCCTTCGCCTCCACCGCTCCATCGGTGGGATCAGGTACAGCATATCTGGTGTCCGCCTCCAGTCGCTCCGCAGCCTTTTTCATCAGGGCCTTAGGATAATCCAGTGGTAGAGGGGTATCAAGAGACGGTATTTCACTTGTGGGAGAGAACATGGCGTCCCACAGCAGCCGCTGTGTTTGGGTGCGCCAGCGTCTCTCCGTCTCTTGTCGAATTGCACGATTCTGCAGCTTCTTCTTCAGCTCTGCGTTCTCCTCCGCAGCTCCATCATGGCGGGGTCGGTGTCCCGATCTGGGGACAGCTCCGGCACAGGCAGACAGTCCTCTGGTAATGGGCACTGATTCTCCTGTCCTTCCGCCATCTCGGTCCAGATCCTCTGTGGTATCCAACAGGAACATTCTGGTCCTTTCCGTGGAGGCGGGATTTGCGTCTCCTCCTCTTCGCATAGAGGATGAAGAGGAGGCGTATTTCTTTAGCAGTGGGGCTGGATCTCACATTGTAATAGGCCTTGAAGAGGGCGGCCATAACTTTTCGCGCTTCAGGGGGGTACACGCCCACGAAGGTACGCCCACCTTCTTCTCCAGCGCCTCAGGGCGCGAATCTGGCGGCAAATATGGCGGTATTTGGCGCCAAAAGTGCAAACAGTCCTTTTTCACTGAAACATTTCACAGGCACACAGGACTCACAATCTTGCAAGTTTTCGCATCCTGTTCGTGACGCCAAGTTTTTGTGTGACCCGCACCACAATTGTGGGTTACCAGGGCAATGGGGTACTTGGAGCCGAGCCCATGGAAGTCTATGGGATTTGTGTCACTGGCAGCGGTGGCTCGGTCCGTGGCCCTGGCGGTCAGGCGTATGATGGGGGGAATTATTTACAGGGGATTGGTAGATAACAGTTCGTGACGCCACCTGTAGTTTTCTAGTCACTAAGACCAGCGCTGCTGTAGATCTCTGAGGGGATGTTGTGGCAGCTAGATGACGGGTCCCCCACAGGTGGGACTGGTCCCTCAAAGTCTATGGTTATAATGATGTAGGGTGCGGATAAATGAATCAGTCTCACACCATCCAGCGTCTTTCCATACCTTTTACTTGTCAGATGTTTAGGCAGGTCCCGGGGAGCTGGTCAGGGTGGAGAATGTGCTTCGAGATAACAGCTGAACAGGTTAGAGGCCTCCTTTACTTCCAATATGATGAGTCCAACTAGCATAGAGCTAAGTTAACTCCGAATACTCCAGCTACTCCATAGCTGTACTGCCCGGTCAGCATTGTGGTGGAGCCTTCCAGTGATGAAACTAGGTTCTTCTATGCTTGGCCTAGCTCAAAGTCCCTATTCCACCTGACTCCGGTTACGTACCGACTCTCCAAGGGCTGCTTTCTGCGACCTAAGGTCCAGTAAGACTCTGGTTGTTCCGTTACTATGCGTGAAGCGATAGCAACACTTCGGTCCCCAGTGACCGGGTAAATTGTGCAGGTAATCCTATACCTAAGGCACTGCTCTAATTCCTTCCACTGCGCCCTTCGCCCTGTTCGCGCTCTTAACATAAGCATTCCACACTTCCTAAGGTGGTAGTAAAAGTCAATCCTTTCTTACTTCTTCCTTGGAGCTCGCTGACAGATTCTCAGTATTCTCCTAGTTCAGGAACACATCAACTGAACTTCACTGTCCTTGGGACAGGCGACTGAAGTTTCTGCTGCAAACTTCCCTTTCTCCAAAGCTGTCTCCGTCTGTCTGACTTTAGCTCACACAGAGCTCTGACAGGAAATGCAATCTGATCTCCTCTCCTCCTGCACAGACTGCACACTGGTGGGATGACTCACTCCTGAGCCACCCGAGCTAGACTGACCTGTCCGACGACAGGAAACTGACTGACTGACTGACTGAGCTCTGCTGCATGTCACTACCTTATATACCCTATGGGTGTGTCCAAGTGTGTGATGGAGTGAATGGATATCAAGCATTAAACTGTTACCTCTCCGCACATCCTCCAGGATACTGTGTGCCTTACACACCAGGGCTACACATCTTCATTATCATACTACCCCCCTCCCATCAGTGTCACAGTGCCCTGTGATGCATAATAGTGGCCCGGAAATCCAGCATCTGGGCCCTGCAATAGCGCAATTACAGTATATAGTACCTATGCCGCCCATTTGTAGGCATTGGCTTCAGCATTCTTCAACCACATTGCAGGGTTTTTGAGCATGAACAGCCTTTTTAAGGTCATGCCACAGCATAACAATTGGATTAAGGTCAATACTTTGACTAGGCAACTCCAAAGTCTTAATTTTGTGTTTCTTAAGTCACTCAGAGGTGGACTTGCTGGTGTATTTTGGATAATTGTCCTGCTGCATAACCCAAGTGCACTATTTTACTATTGGTATGATGTTCCTTTTCTGAAATGCTGTGAAACTTCTACACCAGATGTAATGGTACATACACCTTCCTAAAATTCCACAGACTATTCTCCGAAAAGTCTTGGGGATCATCAAGATGTTTTCTGGCAAAACTGAGATGAGCCTTTATGTTCTCACTGCTCAGCAGTGGTTTTCGTCTTGGAACTCTGCCATGCAGGCCATTTTTGCCCAGTCACTTTCTCATGGTGGAGTCATGAACACTGACCTTAACTGAGGCAAGTCAGGTCTGCAGTTCTTTGGATCTGGTTTTGGGGTCATTTGTGACCTTTTGGATGAGTCATTGTTGCGCTCTTGGGGTAATTTTGGTCGGTGGGCCACTCCTGGGAAGATTCACCACTGTTCCATGTTTTCACCATTTGTGGATAATGGCTCTTACTGTGGTTCGCTGGAGTCCCACAGCTTTAGAAATGGCTTTATAACCTTTTCCAGACTGATAGATCAGAATTACTTTGTTTCTCATTTGTTCCAGAATTTCTTTGGATTGCTGCCTGATATCTAGCTTTTGAGGTTCTTTTGTCCACTACATTTTGTCAGTCAGGTCCTTTTTAAGTGATTTCTCAATTGAGAACAGGTGTGGCAGTAATCAGGCCTGCATGTGGCTAGGGGATTTTAATTGGGATACCCAAAGATGTGACAAACCACAGTTAATTTATGTTATATGAGGGGAGGGCAATCATTTTTTAACCCAGGGCCCTGTAGGTTTGGATTTATTTTTCCCTTAAAAATAAAGACCTTCATTTATTAACTGCATTTTTTGATTACTTGTGTTATCTGTATCTAATATTTAAATTTGTTTGGTGATCAGAAACATTTAAGTGTGACAAACATGAAAAGGAATAGGAGATCATGAAGGGGGCAAACACTTTTTCACACAACTGTGTGTACACGGTGACTACATCAGCAGAATAGTGAGTGCAACTCTGGAGTATAATACAGGCTGTAACTGAGGATCAGTAATGTAATGTATGTACACAGTGACTGCACCAGCAGAATAGTGAGTGCAGCTCTGGAGTATAATACAGGATGTAACTCAGGATCAGTACAGGATCAGTAATGTAATGTATGTACACAGTGACTGCACCAGCAGAATAGTGAGTGCAGCTCTGGGTATAATACAGGAGTAACTCAGGATCAGTATAGGATCAGTAATGTAATGTATGTACACAGTGACTGCACCAGCAGAATACTGAGTGCAGCTCTGGGGTATAATACAGGATGTAACTCAGGATCAGTAATGTAATGTATGTACACAGTGACTGCACCAGCAGAATAGTGAGTGCAGCTCTGGGGTATAATACAGGATGTAACTCAGGATCAGTACAGGATCAGTAATGTAATGTATGTACACAGTGACTCCACCAGCAGAATAGTGAGTGCAGCTCTGGGGTATAATGCAGGATATAACATATCTCATAATCTTTCCCCCATCCCACAGATCTTCCTTACCTGACCTATCTACCACAATTAACGACATCACGCTTTCCCCCGTACCAGAAGTCCGCTGCCTCGGAGTAACCCTTGACTCTGCCCTGTCCTTCAAACCGCACATCCAAGCTCTTTCTACCTCCTGTCGCCTTCAGCTCAAAAATATTTCAAGAATCCGTCCTTTCCTCAACCCTCAATCTACTAAAATGATTGTGCATGCCCTCATCATCTCCCGCCTCGACTACTGCAACACCCTTTTCTCTGGCCTCCCTGCTAACACCCTCGCACCTCTCCAGTCCATCCTTAACTCTGCTGCACGACTAATTCACCTCTCTCCTCGCTACTCCTCCGCTTCTCCCCTCTGCAAATCTCTTCACTGGCTCCCATTCCCTCAGCGTATCCAGTTCAAATTACTAATACTGACCTACAAGGCCATCTATAACCTGTCTCCTCCATATATCTCTGAACTAATCTCCCGATATCTTCCCTCACGTAATCTCCAATCCTCCCAAGACATCCTTCTCTCCTCCACACTTATTCGCTCCTCACCCAACCGCCTCCAAGACTTCTCCCGAATATCCCCCATCCTCTGGAATTCTTTGCCCCAACACATCCGACTATCAAACTCATTCAGATCCTTCAGACGGAACCTGAAAACCCATCTCTTCAGGAAAGCCTACAGCCTGCAATGACCCTGCTGCCTCCTCACCACTACCGGAGTTATTGCCTCAACCAACACCGGAACTGCTGCAACCCCCCGACCTACTGTCTCCTGCCTCACAATCCTGTAGAATGTAAGCCTGAAAGGGCAGGGTCCTCTCCCCTCTGTATCAGTCTGTCATTGTTAGTTTGTTTACTGTAAGTGATACCTGTAATTTGTATGTAACCCCTTCTCATGTACAGCACCATGGAATCAATGGTGCTATAGAAATAAATATTAATAATAATAATAATAATAACAGGATCAGTAATGTAATGTATGTACACAGTGACTGCACCAGTAGAATAGTGAGTGCAGCTCTGGGGTATAATACAGGATATAACTCAGGAGCAGTACAGGATCAGTAATGTAATGTATGTACACAGTGACTGCACCAGCAGAATAGTGAGTGCAGCTCTGGAGTATAATACAGGATGTAACTCAGGATCAGTAATGTAATGTATGTACACAGTGACTTCACCAGCAGAATAGTGAGTGCAGCTCTGGAGTATAATACAGGGTGTAACTCAGGATCAGTACAGATCAGTAATGTAATGTATGTACACAATGACTGCACCAGCAGAATAGTGAGTGCAGCTCTGGAGTATAATACAGGATGTAACTCAGGATCAGTACAGGATCAGTAATGTAATGTATGTACACAGTGACTGCACCAGCAGAATAGTGAGTGCAGCTCTGGAGTATAATACAGGATATAACTCAGGATCAGTACAGATCAGTAATGTAATGTATGTACACAATGACTGCACCAGCAGAATAGTGAGTGCAGCTCTGGAGTATAATACAGGATGTAACTCAGGATCAGTACAGGATCAGTAATGTAATGTATGTACACAGTGACTGCAACAGCAGAATAGTGAGTGCAGCTCTGGAGTATAATACAGGGTGTAACTCAGGATCAGTACAGATCAGTAATGTAATGTATGTACACAATGACTGCACCAGCAGAATAGTGAGTGCAGCTCTGGAGTATAATACAGGATGTAACTCAGGATCAGTACAGGATCAGTAATGTAATGTATGTACACAGTGACTGCACCAGCAGAATAGTGAGTGCAGCTCTGGAGTTAATACAGATATAACTCAGGATCAGTACAATCGTAATGTATGTATGTACACAATGACTGCACCAGCGAATAGTGAGTGCAGCTCTGAGTATAATACAGATGTAACTCAGGATCAGTACAGACAGTAATGTATGTATGTACACAGTGACTGCAACAGCAGAATAGTGAGTGCAGCTCTGGAGTATAATACAGGGTGTAACTCAGGATCAGTACAGATCAGTAATGTAATGTATGTACACAATGACTGCACCAGCAGAATAGTGAGTGCAGCTCTGGAGTATAATACAGGATGTAACTCAGGATCAGTACAGGATCAGTAATGTAATGTATGTACACAGTGACTGCACCAGCAGAATAGTGAGTGCAGCTCTGGAGTATAATACAGGAATAACTCAGGATCAGTAATGTAATGTATGTACACAGTGACTGCACCAGTAGAATAGTGAGTGCAGCTCTGGGGTATAATACAGGATATAACTCAGGAGCAGTACAGGATCAGTAATGTAATGTATGTATGTGGCGCCCTTGAGGGTTCAGTCGCCACAGAGGTGTGACACCTGACTCTCAGGTAAGAAGGAAGCACCCCTAGGACTCCACACCTGCATCCAACACACCATGCCAGCTGAGCATACGGACGGACCCTTAGGGAGGATGGTCTGACTCAGCCTGGTTAGTAAAGGGTGCGTAGATGGGTGGGTGGAGCCAGCTGCAGCACTTAGGCTGCATGTTAGATTAGAGAGCAGTCAGTCTTGGACTGTAGCTTTGCACGAGTACATCTCTGGAAGCATCTGCTAAAGTGAGCGAAAGGATCCGACAAGGCACGGACGTCGGTTTATCCGTCCGTGGCCCCCATCCTGAAGAAGGAAGGACCAAGCCATCAGGGTTCGGCCCCTAGACTAGCGGGAAAGCTTCAAGCTCTGTTAGTAAGCCGACGGCGGTGGTCACTTTATGGGCCATTGCCATCAACCACCAGCATCTCTACCGGAAGGCAGCACAACGGGGTCAAGTACGTGCAGACATAGAATTGATCTGTTTACCGAAAGGGCTCACAGCTCCCTTCGTCTGAGAGCTCTGACTGGATGAAGGTGCAAGGAAGGAAAGGAGTTATAAGCACAGGGAGAGCAAAGGCAGAAAGGAACATACTGAATGGGAGTCCTTGGAAGTGCGACCAATCTACCTGAGGGTTGCTGGACCACTCACCCGGAGGACACAGTGCCAGGCAGGCATCTGTCTTGCTAGCAACAGACTGTGAGTAAAAACCCTGAACTGCACTCGGACTGTCTCCTAGAGTTATTCCAGCGTCGCACACTCCCCTCTGCTACATCCACAAGCACCATCCCTGCACTACCACATCTACCTGCCCTGGAAGGACACAGCCTCACCTGTAGGAGGCTTATCATCTAGCTGCACAACACCATCCCTTCCAGAGGACCTGCACAGCAGCGCTGGTCACCCTGACCAGGTACTACAGGTGGCGTCACGAATCATCATACGAACACTAATCCCCTGTAAATATCCCCTTTTTGGTGAGCGCCAGGGCCACGGACCGAGCCGTGGCTGCCGTGACATCCCCCATAGAAGTCGACGGGCTCGGTGCCGAGTACCCCACAGCTCTGGCGGGCAGCTCATGTACACAGTGACTGCACCAGCAGAATAGTGATTGCAGCTCTGGGATATAATACAGGATGTAACTCAGGATCAGTACAGGATAAGTAATGTAATGATGTTATGATCTGCTACAAGCACTAAGGAAAGATGGGAATTCTGTCCCTACAATAGAACTAAGCTGGAACCCTACGATGTAACGGGGAACCTGATCCTGCGACCAGACCCGCTAAAGTCCTCAGCTAGTCTGAACGAAGACCTATAGTTGCGAGGGAGGAATCCCTTCAAGATCTAGGGACTGGGAGAAAAGGTGGACACCTCCTAACAGAAATTGTAGCAGGGAAAATTAAACAGAAAACAAATTACTTAAGAGATCCTAAGATCAAGCAAAACTGACTGAGTAAGGCACCTAAGCACCTGGCTAGCTTAAGAGTAGATAATACAATGAAGTCCAGCAAAGCCAGAAGGGCGGAGCCAGACTAAATAGGGAAAAAAGGTCATGTGACCAGCAAACTGAAACAAAACCTAACAAGAGGGTTATAACAAATGAATGTACACAGTGACTGCACCAGCAGAATAGTGAGTGCAGCTCTGGAGTATAATACAGGATGTAACTCAGGATCAGTAATGTAATGTATGTACACAGTGACAGCACCAGCAGAATAGTGAGTGCAGCTCTGAGGTATAATACAGGATGTAACTCAGGATCAGTACAGGATCAGTAATGTAATGTATGTACACTGTGACTGCCCCAGCAGAATAGTGAGTGCAGCTCTGGGGTATAATACAGGATGTAACTCAGGATCAGTAATATAATGTATGTTCAAAATGACATTACTTTTTAGCTTTCCTAAATATAAACTGTAAAGGTGAACATACACCTTGGAATAAAATTATTTACAGGTTATAAAACATATGTATAATATGATACTTTTGATAATAAATTAGCCTCTGGCATTTCAGGCTAAAATAAACAATCATTTAACATTGGAGACGTCTGTCCTGTACCAGATTTGTTAGTAATTAGACATATGTGGCTTATCATGTTATTTAGATATCTTGTATCTGTTCTCCTGGTGTAATGTATTATAGCCGCCATTAGAAGAGGACAATGTTCCCAGCAGGACACACATTTCTGGAGATCTTGCATCCAAGTCTCCATGTGGTCCTGTCACTCTATGACCTATGGTATCTAAACTTCAGAGTTTGCCTAATTTTCCCATAATTAAATTACAAAAACAAAGTCGGGGACGATTGATAACAGCGCTCACAATCTAGAGTGCCTTATCGACTGTCATTAGTCTCACTCAACTGCACTTCAAATAAGATGGTTTTACGCGCTTCTGATTATTCGTGGGCCAAAAGCATTTCATGTTGTTAAGCAAACTATTAACAAGATGTTTCCAGTGATATGAATACAGCCTGACAGGAGGACACTTAACGATAGAGCGACCAGGAGAAGAAAGCGGGCCGTACGATCCGCATTCCCTAAGGATGTTACTTAATACATCTAACAATCTGGTAATAATGAAGAGAAACAAAACTTTGTTTATTCCATTATTAATAACTTACAGAATGTGCGTGATGCTTTCCACCAATTATATCAGAGCTTTCACTGCATGTAGCCTACAGATCACAGGTAAAAAAGCTCTTAACTAGGGCATTAGCCCACCAGAGGTATGATAAGCAGCTTCCTGCAATATACAGCCTCAAATCACACACTGAGTACTGTAATGTGTGTACACAGTGACTGCACCAGCAGAATAGTGAGTGCAGCTCTGGAGTATAATACAGGAGGTAACTCAGGATCAGTACAGGATCAGTAATATAATGTATGTACACAGTGACTGCACCAGCAGAATAGTGAGTACAGCTCTGGACCATCCCACAGGAAGGGGCGGAGCTTGCCGTGCGGTCTGAGTGTGGTGCCTGTGTGTGCTGCCCGGGAAGGGAGGTGAAGTTTTTCCATCTGGGACTTTTTGTCGGCTCCCTTCCTGGGAAAGAAGGCTCATCTTGGGACTGGCCTCCGGGGCTGGGCCCCCGGCTCCAACCTCCCGGTCCAAGCCAGCGGGGGGTGGGAGGACTCCCAATCCGGCTAGGGTCACAAGATCTGGCCAAGGATCCAGCATGAAGACCCGCAGTACCCCCTAGGCCCTGTCTGCGGCGGCTCCTTCCCCCGGAGGTAGGCCAAGTACGAGCAGGGGTGCTGCAGCGGGGCCCCTTAAGTGGGGCACCAAGGCGGCGAAGGAAACCACCATGGTTTATGGTTCCCGCGTCCATGCGAACCTCTGTGAGTATGAGGACGCCTCAAGGAAGCTAAGATCACTCTGGGAGGAGTTGAGGGTAGCTAAGGAGAGGTCCAACAGGGCCTCCGGCAATAAGAAGGCCGAGCTATCTGCCGGGGTCAGAAGGATCCAGAAATCCATAGAAGACCTGGCAAGCCGGAGGTGCGAGATCCTGGCCGGCAGCGGGCCCTTCCGCGAAAAGCTGGAAAATGATGACCGGCTCAGAGCCATGGCCGGAGGGGCTCCAGAGGGGCCACGGAGGCCCGGCCAGGTGGTGGAGGAAGAGGAATGCGAGGAGGAGGTCGTGCACTACCCACCGCCTAGTGGCCTGGTAAGAGATCTCCAGGCGTCGCATAGTGGGATAGCCCCCGAGCAAGTGGCTCTCCCACCAGATTCTGGCTCTTCAGAGGGCAGCGGGTACGAGGGGGAGGATGAGGATGGTGGTAGTAGTAGCAGTGAGGGGGGCTGCCTCGTCATGCAGCAGATCCGGCAGATCGAGTCCCGGTCCGGTTTAACCAGCTGAGGTTCGGGGATGAGATCTGCGATGACGAGGCAACCAGGAGGGGGATGAAGAGAAAGGCGAAGAAGAAAGTAAAGAAAACATCTGTTGTCTAGAAATTTGTGCATGTCCCCCTCTCTGGGGCCCCCCGGTCCCGCTGTGCGGCACCCGCTACCCACCTCGGCTCGGGCTCTGTTGTGGGTCTGCAGCAAGGGAGTGGGGAGATTGCAGGCCATGACACGCAGGGCGTCGCCTCTGTTTGTGGTAACGGAGGGGGTAGTGGTGTGTCTGATATGGAGCATGGTGTGGAGGGCGGCCCAGTGGTGGGCAAGGGAGTGGCAGCCAGGACCGCATCTCCGGCGGTGAGCGCTGTGGTGTCTGGGTCCCCCACTTATGGATCCGTTACTGGATCGCTTCCGGGGACCCAGGCACCCAGTAAAGTGAAGGGGGAGGGGCCTGCGGCTCAGGCAGAGCTGGCTCATAAAAAGCAGGTGGTGGGGTCAGCTCTCCTGGTGGGGTCTGCGGTGAAGTCTGGGCTGGGGACCCCGCTGCCGGTGGACGCTGAGGGGGAGTGGCCTAGCCTGGGACCGGCCGCCGGAGTTGCTGTGCCCAAGCTGTTTGTGGCCCAGGGTGTGGTGGTGGGGGGTGCTGTGCCCCGGGGGACTGGTAACGCCGGGGCGCCCCTGGGGGTGGTCCTGGCTTCGGGTCAGCTCTGGGGGTCCCACTGCGGCGAGTCTCAGGGGGCGTGTCCTCTTCGACACCCGCCGCCCTTGTGGGTGCAGCTTCTGATCTCTGTTCTGTGAAGCTGGAGGCTGGGGGCGTGGCTTCCCAGCCAAAGGAAAAAAAATGGTGATCTTGGTCAGCAATGAAGCAGAGACTGTAGCTGCAGCAGACAGCAGCAAGGGTGCTTGCCTGGCCGGGTCCCCTGAGTCTGGGGGCTTACCTGTGGTGGGGGCACCGGCGACAAGCCAGAAGGATGGAGCTGAAGGCAGGACTGCTCCTGGCTTAATCTCTGCCAGTGGGAGAGAAGGCAGCTCTGTGCAGGCTGTGGAGGTGAGCCGCCCGAGCAGGGCTGTGGGGTACTCGGCACCGAGCCCGTTCACTTCTATGGGGGATGTCACGGTGACACAGCTCGGTCCGTGGCCCTGAGGCTCACCTTAAATATGGGATATTTACAGGGGAATAAAGGTGTATAGAATGTTCGTGACGCTACCTGTGGTGCCTGGTCAGGGTGACCAGCGCTGCTGTATAGGTCCGCTGAAGGGATGGTATTGGGCAGCAAGGTGTTAAGCCTTCCACAGGTAAGGCTGGGTTCCTTCAGGGTAAATAAGTGTGTAAGGGTGCCAGACGCAGGAGAATCCGACAGTAAAAGTAATAATGTGAACACACACACGAAAGTCTCTTTCTGTACCTTTACTGATGGAATAGCAGGCACAACCCGGGATACTGGCAAGGTGAAGGATGCACGTCCAGTTCTTTCCACTGAGTAGGTGTAGGGCCTCCTTACTTCTATAATGTGAGTCTCTGTAGTCCCACAGGGTCTCCGGTATCTCCTACTGGTCGTGAAGAATCCAGCAAGCTCGGACCGGTGTCCGGTTAATCAGAGTAGAGGTAAGCTATCAATGCTATTTCCACCTCTGTCACTCTCTCTTCTTATCCACTCGCATTTCGTCCTACTCGACCCTCACACTCTCACACACTGGCAGTAGGTGTCTGCTTCTTCTCTTTTTTCACCGCTCTCAAAGCGTCGGCACGCTTGCTCACTGAACTGCACTCGGTTGACTCAGTTCTGACTAGGCTGGAGTGGCTTTCTTTCCACTTGTTCTAGCCTCCACACGTTTGAACTAAGCTTGGAGCTGCAGATTTCAGGTTCTTTCAACAACAGCTGTTCTCTCTCTCTCTTACTTCCAAGCTCTGCCTGGAGCTGCTATCAGTCTTCTCCGTCTGTCCTGCACCTGGCTTTGCAGACTAACTGATCTGTGCTCGCTCCTAGAGCTAACTCTCTACTCGCTTCTCTCAAAACAACAACTGCTACTACTGCTGCTCGACCTCACTGCTCACTGTGTGGCTTCACCATCCTTATATATACTCAAAAAGGCTCCCTCTGGTGGCTCTAGGGATTGGTGAAGATGTGTGTATGCATATTGGGTCCTCTAGTGGTCATTACCTTCAGTGCATCCCTCTGGGAAATGAGATTCCAAGCGCAGCTGGGCTCTACAGAGGCAGTGCTGCTGAAGCCCAATGGCAGCACAGTTCTTAAAGGGCAGCAGCACTGTGTGGACAGAAGCCCCCAGTAGGGAAGATGCCACCAGTAGGTGGCGGTAGCAGTGTGGTAAAATCTATAAATACCCAAAAAGTGAGGCAAAATGATATTGACCCCAGTGTGCATGTGAGTGAGAGTGGGGTGACTGATGGAGTGGAGGGTGTGGGTATGGAAGTGTCTGCGGTTGAGGATGCAGGTTGCAGTGCATCTAAAGTGGCAAGTGTGAATGGGTTGGGAAGTGTGAATGGGGTGTCTGATGGTTCTGGAAGGAGGAGGGAGGGGGCCAGTCCATCTGCCCCCCCAGCCACCGGTCCTCTGAGTTATTCGGGGGTGGTGGCTGGAGCCTCAGGGTCTGGTCAGGGGGTTTCCTCGCCTCTGGACCTCAAGGATGGCGTCTTGCGGCGCCGTTTCCTGGAGGCCCTCAAAAAGGGAGAACGGACGATCAATGTAGAGGGCAGAGAGGTGGACTTGGTCTTTTGGCTGGATAGATACGGCCTGGCTGCCTTCCAAGATAAAAGGGAGGGGAAACGGTTTGGTCCCTCCCGACAGCCAGGCAGGGGGTGGCCAGGCGGAATGTGGTCCGTCTTCGGTGGAGGGGCAGTGAAACGTGCCCGCCAAGAGCAAGGGTTGTGGAGCTCCTTCTGAAGATGGACTTCAGGGCGACGGACATCTTTGCCCTGATTCATTCGTTTGGCACCTCCTTCTTCGATGTCAGTTTTGTTCGGCCAGAGGGCCTAGAGTTTTCTGGTCGAATTTCGAACTGGCAAAGGGGGAGCTGGCGAGACTTTGCCGTTCAGGCAGTGTCTCGCCAAAATAGTGTAAAGAGGGTGACCTTTCTGACAAGTAACAAGTCACTCTCTGGGGTCGACATCATGACGTGGCTTTCCCGTTATGGGGAAGTCACAGACGTCCCTAAGAAAAATAGGGACGAGTTTGGCATTTGGTCAGGGGGCTGGACCTTCATGGTAAAGTTGAAGGTTTCAGGAGGTACGGTCACCCACATCCCCTCCTCAGCATTTCTGGGGAGGGACAGAATCCGGATCTTCTACCAGGGGCAAACAAAGGTCTGCCACAGGTGCGGTAGGTGCGGTAGGTGGGGTAGGTCATCTTGCCGCGGCCTGTGGTGACATTAGGTGTCATCTGTGTGGTGACCTAGGTCACCCGTATAGCCGCTGCCCCGCTCCTTTTCCAGCACCATCTCTGGCCCAGCGGGGGGGGCCAGGGTGGGTCCCCGGTGGTGCACCTTCTGCTAAGGTTGAGGGTGGAGGCATGAGGGGAGCTGAGGGGTCAGTGAGGAAAGGCGAGGCTGGTACATCCGCCCACCAGTGGCAACAGGCGCCGTAAGGGCAGGGGGCAGGATAAGCCTCAGGCAACTGGGGTGATGACTGCCCCCACCCTGGAGGCAGCAGCCGAAGCCTCTGAGGCCCTGGGGGAGAAGGCGGTGAGCGAGGAGATCCGGAGGATGGAGAGGGAGGAGTTGGCTGCTTCTGATAACTCTTCCCAGTATGAAAGTGTGGATGAAGAGGTGGTGGAGCAGCCTAAAAAAACGGGTGACAATCGTACCGGTAAGAGGCGGAAGAAGAGGAAGAACAAGGCTAAAAAATCTAATGCCCCCCGACTGCTAGGGTGCCTACGGAAGGGCTCATCGGATCCCCTCTGATCCCCCTCTCCAATCGGTTCCAAGCCCTCGATGACTCTGCTGTGTCGGAGGTCGGGGGTGAGGGGCCGGACGCAACATCTGGGGTGCCTTCAGGGAGTGGCGAGGTCCGTCCTCCGGGGGATTCACACTCCTCTGGCGGGGGGACTACCTTGGGGTCCAGGGGCGAGGAATCTAGTGCTAGGAAGGAGGTGTCCACTGCTGCTAAGGAGGATATGGACACCTCGGTGTCTTTAAAGAGGAGGGGTGAGTCGGGCTCCTCCTCAGAGGGGGAGAGGAAATCTGGGTGTATGGTTAAAAACAGGCCATCTAACTCAATCACCCATGATGGCGGATCCTACCCCGTTGACTCTGGCGTCGATTAAAGTCGCCAGCATAAAGTCGGATACGGCTAGATTTACGGCCTTTGATTTTTTCACCCGGGTTGAGGCTGATATTTTATTTTTGCAGTGTGTGGCCCAGCTGTGCTTGGTACACATGTTTCAGGAGTATGTACTGAAAGGTAATTGCAAAATCTGATATTCATTCACATCTCACACTTCCCTAGATTACCACTAGAGGGAACCTTAGACTATTTAAGGGTTTGAGATAGGTAGCAGTGAGATTAGTTCAGTTCAGTTGGTCAGTTCATTAGTTCATTCCAGACTGGAGGGAGTTGGAGACAGTCTGAGGAGATAAGATCATTGAGAGAGAGATTTCCTGTCAGACAAGACAGAGAAGGAAAGATTGCAAGCTGATAACTCAGATCATCTAGACTGTTAGTTCCCTAAGGAATGTGGAAAGTGACTCTCGGAGCAAGCGTGTATTCAGTCTGACGAAAAGTCCTGAGAGCTGCTCTGGACAGAGTCTTTGAAGGAAAGAAGGAAGGGGACTACAGTTGGCAGAACATCGAGTTAACTGAGAATCAGTCAGCGAGCTTTGGAAGGAAGGAAGAAAGCTAACAACGGAACCTACTGCTGCCCGGTGCTTATGTTAAGGATGAGAGTAGGGCGACGGGCGAGTGGTGATCCAAGAAAGGAGTGACTTCGGTGACAGATCACCTTCACTCGACTAACCGGACACCGGGGTCCGAAGTATTGCTAGAACCTTTACGGCTAGTGAGAGAAACACCGGAATCTTTGCTGGACTTCAAGTCACAGAAGGTAGCCCTAAGTGCCGATACGTAACCGGGGTCAGGAGAACAGGAGTCTGGCAGTGCACTGCAGATATAGACTTAGTTCTGTCCACAAGAAGACTTCCACCACAATGTTGGCCGGGCGTAGCTGTTCTATTCAGAGTTAAACCTGACTTCACGCAGGTTAGGACTCATACACTTTAAGGGGAAAGGAGGCCTTAAACCTACTCAGCGATTACCTGGATGTACATACTCCACCCTGAGCAGCTTCCCGGGACATACCTGCAACCTTCACAAGTAAAGGTATGGAAAGAGAACAACTTGTGTGTGACTGACTTATTATCTGCAACACTATTGACTTTGAGGGAACAGTCCCACCTGTGGGGGACTTAACATCTTGCTGCCTAGTAACATCCCCTCAGAAGAATTACCCTGCAGCGCTGGTCATATTGATCAGAAACCACAGGTGGCGTCACAAACAATTCCTAAAATCCCCTGTAAATATCCCCCTTTGAATGAGCGCCCAGGGCAACGGACCGAGCTGTGCTACTTGTGACATTCCCCATAGACTTCAACGGGCTCGGTGCCGAGTACCCCATAACCCTGGTGTTGTGCGGCTCATCTTTGGCGTCACGAACAGGATCCGAAGCTTACAATTTGTGAGTCCTGTGTGCCTATGTGGACTGTTTTGTGCAGAAAAGACTGTGTGCAGTTTTTGTGATTTTTGGCGCCATTTTGCCTCCATATTCGCGCCCTGAGGCGCTGGTGAAGAAGGTGGGCGTGCCTTCGTGGGCGTACCCCCCCTGTGGCGCGAAAGTGATGGGCGCCCTGTCCAAATGCTATTACAATACAAGGGCCTGCCCCACTGCAAGGGAGATCCGCCTCCTCTTCATCCTCTATGCCAAGAAGAGGAAGCGCAAGTCCCGCCTCCACGGAAGAGACCAGATTGTTCCAGATGGAAAATACAGTCTGGCCTGGAGAGAGATGGCGGAAGGACAGGAGACGCTGTGTGGAGGAGCGGCGGGGCGCAGACCCCGTTCCCCTGAAGAGCTACTGCCTGTGCCTGAGCCGTCCCCAGGTCGGGAGACCGACCCAACAATGCAAAGAATGGAAAAGGTGGAAGCGGTGTTAAGGGACGTGGCCCGACACCGTGAAGAAATGGAGGAGATGGAGAAAAGCTGGCGTGCCCTGAAACAGCGGCTGCTGTGGGACGCAACGCTCTCCCCTCCAGGAGCGCAACCGTTATCTGTGCCACCACTGCAAGCGGCTGATGAAGAACCGGAGGCCGGCTCCAAAAGTGCTGATCCCGACTCCACCAATGATGCAGCAGGAGAGAAGGAGGCTGAGGAGGCCCTGCTCGTTCCGGAGTGCCAGCCCGGCCTGGAGGCCGCAGCGGAAAGCAGTCCCCCGGTAGGGACACCGGAGGGGACCCAGCCGTCCATGATGGAGGTCAACTGGGACGATATGGAGTACCTGGACGACATAGAATATGCCGCCCAGAAGGAGAACGAGTGGCGACGCCGTGAGCAGGAGCAGCGGCAGCAGCAGGTTAGTGCGTCCCCAACTAAGCCACTGCGCACATCTGCGTCCTCATTGGAAACGCTGCAGAGCGTAGTGACTGTTAGTGCGACTCCTTTTGAGCCAAATCCGTATTCAGAAGAGGCACCTGTAAGGCCTCCAGCAAGTCGCAAAATTGTAAAGAGGACTGTGGCTACCCAGACACAGGTAGCAGGACATGATTTGTTATGATTTGGTAGCTGAGGAGAGCAGGCAAAAAAGGAAATACACCAGAGAAGTTGGAAACTATGAGATTGCAGTACCCTGACTAACCACCACAACTAGAGGCAGCCGTGGAGCGTTCCTACGTTGGTCCTAGACGCCTCGTCACAGCCTGAGAAACTAACTACACCTAAAGATAGAAAGAGGAAAGCTATCTGCCCCGGAGCAGATCCCCAAAGAACATAGAAAGCCCCCAAACATGTAATGGCGGTTAGACAAGAAGAAATACTGACACAGACAGAAAATAGTATGAGCAAACGTTGGGGCCCAAACTTACTAAATAGAAAAGGATAGGAAGGGCACTTACTGAAATCCCAAAAAACCCTGAAAAGCACCAACTCTACTAATTTCAAAAACACCTGAGATCACACGACCTCTACCACCTAAATTAGTTCTCTGGTGTAACCAAAAACAAAACAGCAGCCACTGAAAAAACTGGAAAAAGCAAATGTACAAACATCAGTGGCTGAACTGAACTGAGAGGCAAAAGCCCCCAGAGGGGACCCTGAAGGCCCCCACAGAAGTGCAGGACAAAATGCAAAAATCAAGCACAAAGACAAAAAGAAGAAAATGTCTTATCTGTTAGCAGGAGATTCAGACACGACACAGCAGGCTACCAAGGAAACAGGAATCAAGGATTGAGACCAGAACAATTGATCACCGGCAACCCTGATGGGAAGGTGACTCCCTTATATAAGACCAGTCAGTAACACCTGATTCCCAATCCTCACAATCTTCACTGGACAGTCCAGTACCGTTTGTAACCACCAGAGGGAGCTTCTGCTCAGAACTCATTTCCAGCCTATTCACAACAGTACCCCCCCCTTGAGGAGGGGTCACCGAACCCTCATTTGAGCAACCAGGTCGGTCAGGATGAGTTCTATGATACGCACGGATGAGTCTCCTAGCATGGATGTCCGAAGCAAACACCCAAGAATTGTCTTCCTGACCATAACCTCTCCATTTAACCAAATACTGGAGTTTCCGTCTAGAAAAACGAGAATTCAATATTTTCTCAACCACATACTCCAGATTGTCCTCAACCAAAACAGGGTCAGGATGCACAGTAGTAGGAACCACTGGCTCAACAAACCTCTTCAACAAGGACTTGTGGAACACGTTATGGATCTTAAATGTCCCTGGAAGAAGCAAACGAAAAGAAAGAGGGTTAAGAATCTCCATGATCTTATAAGGTCCAATGAACCTAGGCTTAAATTTAGGAGATGCCACTCTCATAGGAATATTTTTTGAGGACAACCAGACCAAGTCCCCCACTTTAAACCGAGGACCATCAGTCCTATGCCGGTTAGCAAACCGCTGGGCCCTCTCCTGAGAGAGGGACAACCTCTCCACTACCTGGTCCCAAATCTGTTGCATACGCTCCACAACAGAGTCAACACCCGGGCAGACGCCTCCGTCTGTCCAGAAGAAAATCAAGGGTGAAACCCAGAATTACAGAAAAATGGAGACATCAAAGTGGCAGAGCTAGCCCTATTATTAAGAGCAAACTCAGCCAAAGGCAAAAAAGAGACCCAGTCATCCTGATCAGCAGACACAAAGCATCTTAGATAAGTCTCCAATGTCTGGTTTGTTCTCTCAGTTTGACCATTGGTCTGAGGATGAAACGCCGAGGAGAAAGACAATTGAACACCAATTTTAGAACAAAAGGTCCTCCAAAATCTGGAAACAAACTGGACTCCTCTGTCAGACACAATGTTCTCAGGAATGCCGTGTAAACGAACCACGTGCTGAAGGAACAAAGGCACCAATTCAGAGGAGGAAGGCAACTTAGGTAATGGCACAAGATGTATCATCTTGGAAAACCTATCGCATATCACCCAGATGACGGTCATTCTCTGAGAAACAGGGAGGTCGGAAATGAAATCCATAGAGATATGGGTCCATGGTCTCTTGGGCACCGGTAATGGCATCAACAAACCACTAGAACGAGAGCAAGGCTTGGAGCGAGAGCAAGTCCCGCAGGACTGCACAAACTCCCTGACATCACGAGACAAGGTAGGCCACCAAAAGGACCGACCAACCAAGTCCCTGGTACCAAAAATTCCGGGATGACCGGCCAACGCGGAACAATGAATCTCAGACATTACACTCTTTTTCCACTGGTCCGGGACAAACAATTTCCCAACAGGGCAGCGCTCGGGCTTATCTTCCTGGCACCCCTCCAGAGCCAGTCTCAAATTGGGCGAGATGGCGGAAAGAACTACACCCTCTTTCAAAATAACAGAAGGATCAGATAACTCAGGAGAGTCCGCCAGGAAACTCCTCGAGAGGGCATCCGCCTTAACATTTTTAGTGCCAGGAAGAAATGAAACCACAAAATTAAAACGTGTGAAAAACAAGGCCCACCTGGCCTGTCTAGGATTAAGTCGCTTGGCAGATTCCAGATAAACTAGATTCTTATGGTCAGTAAGGACCACCACCTGATGTTTGGCTCCCTCCAGCCAATGTCTCCACTCTTCAAAAGCCCACTTCATGGCTAATAACTCCCGATTACCCACGTCATAATTACGTTCAGTGGGAGAAAATTTTCGAGAGAAAAAGGCACAAGGGTTACTTTTAGAGGTCTCTGGATCTCTTTGGGACAAAACGGCACCTGCCCCAATTTCAGAGGCATCAACCTCCACCTGAAATGGTAGAGAAACATCAGGCTGCCGTAGAACAGGAGCAGAAGTGAATCTCTGCTTAAGTTCCTGAAATGCAGAGACTGCCTCAGGAGGCCAATTCACCACATCAGAACCCTTCTTGGTCAAATCAGTTAATGGTTTAACAATAACAGAGAAATTACCAATAAATTTATGATAAAAATTGGCAAAAGCCAAGAATCTTTGAAGAGCCTTTAAAGAAGTAGGTTGGACCCAATCACAGATAGCCTGAACTTTGACCGGGTCCATTTCAATAACAGATGGGGACAAAATGAAACCCAGAAATGAGATCCTCTGAACGCCAAAAAGACACTTTGATCCCTTCACATACAGAGCATTCTCTCTCAAAATCTGGAACACAGTCCGAACATGTTTTACATGAGAGTCCCAGTCATTGGAAAAAATCAAGATATCATCCAAATAAACAATCAGAAATTTATCCACAAAATCCCTGAAAATGTCATTCATGAAGGACTGGAAGACAGAAGGAGCATTAGTGAGCCCAAAGGGCATCACAAGGTACTCAAAATGCCCTTCAGGGTATTAAATGCCGTCTTCCATTCATCCCCGTGCTTAATGCGAATAAGGTTATATGCCCCCCTGAGGTCAAGCTTGGTAAACCAAGTAGCGTTTTTCACCCTGGAAAACAGATCAGAGATCAAGGGTAACGGATATTGATATTTCACAGTAATATTGTTCAAGAGACGATAATCAATACACGGCCTTAATGAACCATCCTTTTTGGCCACAAAGAAAAAACCGGCACCTAAGGGTGAAGAGGATGGTCTGATATGACTCTTCTCCAATGACTCCTTGATATAAGACCGCATAGCGTCATGTTCAGGTACAGACAAGTTAAAAAGGCGACCTTTAGGAAATTTACTACCAGGCACTAATTCAATAGCGCAGTCATAGCTCCTATGGGGAGGTAAGGATGCAGATTTACTTTCGCTAAACACATCAGAAAAATCAATCAAAAAGTCAGGAACATCCTGAGCCTGGGGGGAGGCAGAAAAAACAGGAGTGTTGGTATTAACACATTGACAGCCCCAACTGGTAACAGACACAGATTTCCAATCCAAAACAGGATTATGAGACTGTAACCAAGGGAAACCCAGTACGATAATGTCATGCAGATTATACAGAACCAAAAATTTGCAACTCTCCTGATGATCAGGTTCTACCCTCATTATCACCTGAGTAGAGAACTGAGGTTTATTCTCAGCCAAAGGGGTAGAATCGATCCCCAGTAGGGGAATAGACTTCCGTAGGGGTATCAAGGGAAACCCACAACGTTTAGCAAAATCAAAATCCATCAGGTTAATAGCTGCTCCAGAATCAACAAAAGCCTGAGCAGAAAATGAGGACAGAGAGCATATCAGGGTAACAGTTAACAAAAACTTAGTCTGAACACTACCCAAGACAACTGAGCGAGCTAAACGTCTTCCCCGCTTAGGGCAGACAGAAATAGCATGAGAGGCATCACCACAGTAGAAACATAACCCATTGCGCTTTCGAAATTCATGATGCTGTGCCCCAGAAACCACTCTATCACACTGCATGGATTCAGAAGCAGGTTCACAAGGCAACATTATTCCACGCATACCTTTCCGCTCACGCAAACGTCTGTCAATTTGAATCGCTAATGACAAAGAATCATTGAGACCAGAGGGAACAGGGAATCCCACCATAACATCCTTTACATTATCTGACAGTCCCTTCCGAAAAAGAGCTGCGAAAGTGTCGTCATTCCATTTGGTCAGGACTGCCCACCTACGGAATCTCTGACAGTATAACTCAGCGTCCTCAAGCCCCTGACTTAATGCCAACAAAGTTTTTTCAGCTTGATCAGTGACATTAGGCTCATCGTACAATAACCCCAAAGCCTGAAAAAACGCATCAACATCACTCAAAACAGGATCCCCAGGTGTCAGGGAAAAAGCCCAATCCTGAGGGTCGCCGCGCAGGAGAGAGATGACAATTTGAACCTGCTGCGCTGCGTTCCCTGAGGACTTAGATTTTAAGGCAAAAAACAATTTACAGTTATTTTTGAAATTCAGAAACTTAGCTCGATCCCCTAAAAACAAATCTGGCATGGGAATCCTAGGTTCCACAACAGGCAACCTAGCAAGATAGGTAGCAATACTCCGAACTTCAGTGGCAAGCTGATCCACACGGCCAGACAACTGTGCAAACTCCATTGAGAGAAAAAAAAATCCTCCTCAGCACCCAGAGATACAGAGGGAAAAAAAAAATGCAACAAACAGAAAAGAAAAATCTCTGACACTCTGACAACTCTGACAACTTTTTTCTTTCACAATATTTTTCCCTTCTGTGAGTACCATATAATTTTCAGTTTAGGCCGGTGATACTGTTATGATTTGGTAGCTGAGGAGAGCAGGCAAAAAAGGAAATACACCAGAGAAGTTGGAAACTATGAGATTGCAGTACCCTGACTAACCACCACAACTAGAGGCAGCCGTGGAGCGTTCCTACGTTGGTCCTAGACGCCTCGTCACAGCCTGAGAAACTAACTACACCTAAAGATAGAAAGAGGAAAGCTATCTGCCCCGGAGCAGATCCCCAAAGAACATAGAAAGCCCCCAAACATGTAATGGCGGTTAGACAAGAAGAAATACTGACACAGACAGAAAATAGTATGAGCAAACGTTGGGCCCAAACTTACTAAATAGAAAAGGATAGGAAGGGCACTTACTGCAATCCCAAAAAACCCTGAAAAGCACCAACTCTACTAATTTCAAAAACACCTGAGATCACACGACCTCTACCACCTAAATTAGTTCTCTGGTGTAACCAAAAACAAAACAGCAGCCACTGAAAAAACTGGAAAAAGCAAATGTACAAACATCAGTGGCTGAACTGAACTGAGAGGCAAAAGCCCCCAGAGGGGACCCTGAAGGCCCCCACAGAAGTGCAGGACAAAATGCAAAAATCAAGCACAAAGACAAAAAGAAGAAAATGTCTTATCTGTTAGCAGGAGATTCAGACACGACACAGCAGGCTACCAAGGAAACAGGAATCAAGGATTGAGACCAGAACAATTGATCACCGGCAACCCTGATGGGAAGGTGACTCCCTTATATAAGACCAGTCAGTAACACCTGATTCCCAATCCTCACAATCTTCACTGGACAGTCCAGTACCGTTTGTAACCACCAGAGGGAGCTTCTGCTCAGAACTCATTTCCAGCCTATTCACAACAATGATCTACTAGTGATGCGTTCCAGAGCGCACCGCGTACTTCCAGCCCCAGGTATGGAAGGTGTAATCGCTATTTACAAAGAAGAACAGTAGGACCCAGACAGGGTTTACTGCATCTGTACAAAGTTAAAGAAGAATTTTCACTTTATTGAAATGTTGATAATATGTGATGATGTTTGCATAGTATGCATAATTTGAAGTAGAATACCCCAGTTGGGTAATGTGAAGTATTTATGTGAAGTATAATGTGAAATGTTTATGCAAGGACTGCGTGCTGAGGACTCTTGCAGCACAGAACTTTAGATGTAAATAGTTAGCACTTCGGTGCTCCATCTTGGTTTTACGTGAAAGCCATATCTACCTCAGAAGAAAAACCCGTATG
>JARQOD010000001.1:974720672-974801840 GCA_033576555.1 Oophaga sylvatica | reverse complement strand
GCCCGAAATGACTGCTTGCTTGGACGACTTCCGGGCAAGGAAAGAGTAGCGCATGCGCTGTACTGATTTTATGCTTTGCCCACTGTTGGGTAAAGCATACTGCGCATGCGCCGGGCCGGTTTTGAATTGCGCAATTGCGGGAAGCCGAACGCCTTCTGTGGGATTCACAGACGGCGATACGCAACTGATGATGAGGAGCGGGGGGGTGAGGACAGAGAAAACGCCGCCCTCCTGACCTAAACTGACGTGATTGACAGTTGAAAATAACCAACTTTTACAAGGTATTTTGATATGAAAACAGGGTATCAGGATATATGATACCTACGTTAGCTTTGTTATGGACGCACTATTCAGCCATATCTTTAGCTGATATGGAAAAATTGGGGTGACAGATTCCCTTTAAGTAACAGAGAGAGAGAGGAACTTGAACAGAGTTTACAACAGCAAGTACCTCAGAGGATAGCTCTAGAAAGGAGACCTCACAACTCACCTGAAATAGGAGATTCCAAATTGCTTTCAGGCTGACCGACTCCAGCACCATCTGTAACCTGATCCCAGGACACTTTGCCTGCAGAACTGTGAGTACAGTTTTGGAAACTAACTGACTGTGTCCTCTGAAGTTCTTCCTGCAACACCCACTCAACACTGCTACATCCCTTGCCAAATACTACGTCTTTACCATCCACCTTATATTATATCTGCCTTTGGACATAGCATTCACCTGTGGGGAGCTTTACCAACTCTGCTGAATCACCAACTGTCCCAGAGGATCTGCATCTGCAGCGCTGGTCACCTCTGACCAAAACCACAGGTGGCGTCACGAACACCTTTTCACAAACTCTATTATCCCTTGTAAATATACCCCTTTTATGGACTGGGTCACTGCCGCTGTGACACTTCCCCTTTAAGAAGCGGCCCTGTACCGAGTACCCCAATGCCCTGGCGGGCGATCCATGTACACAGTGACTACACCAGCAGAAAAGTGAGTGCAGCTCTGGTGTATAATGCAGGATGTAACTCGGGATCAATACAGGATCAGTAATGTAATGTGTGTACACAGTGACTGCAGCAGCAGAATAGTGAGTGCAGCTCTGCAGTATAATACAGGATGTAACTCAGGATCAGTACAGGATCAGTAATGTAATGTATGTACACAGTGACTGCACGAGTAGAATAGTGAGTGCAGCTCTGGGGTATAATACAGGATGTAACTCAGTATCAGTACAGGATCAGTAAGGTATGTACAGTGACTGCACCAGCAGAATTGTGAGTGCAGCTCTGGAGGATAAAATAGGATGTAACTCAGGATCAGTACAGGATCAGTAATGTAATGTGTGTACACAGTGACTGCAGCAGCAGAATAGTGAGTGCAGCTTTGGACCATCCTACAGGAAGGGGCGGAGCTTGCCGTGCGGTCTGACTGTGGTGCCTGTGTGTGCTGCTCGGGAAGGGAGGTTTTTCCATCCAGGACTTTTTGTCTGCCACCTTCCCGAGAAAGAAGGTTAATCTTGGGACTGGCCTCCGGGGCTGGGTCCCCGGCTCCCACCTCCCGGTCCAAGCCGGTGGGGGGTGGGAGGACTCCCAATCCAGCTAGGGTCACAAGATCTGGCCAAGGATCCAGCATGAGGACCCGCAGTACCCCGAGGCCATGGCCGCGGCGGCTCCTTCCCCCGGAGGTAGGCCGAGTACGAACAGGGGTGCTGCAGCGGGGCCCCTAAAGTGGGGCACCAAGATGGCGAAAGAAACCACCGTGGTATATGGTTCCCGCGTCCATGCGCACCTCTGTGAGTATGAGGACGCCTCAAGAAAGCTAAGATCCCTCTGGGGGGAGTTGAGGGTAGCTAAGGAGAGGTCCAACAGGGCCTCTGGCAATAAGAAGGCCGAGCTATCCGCCGCGGTCAGAAAGATCCAGAGATCCATAGAAGACCTGACAAGCCGGAGGTGCGAGATCCTGGCCGGCAGCGGGCCCTTCCGCGAAAAGTTGGAGAATGACGACCGGTTCAGAGCCATGACCGGAGGGGCTCCTGAGGGGCCATGGAGCCCCGGCCAGGCGGTGGAGGAGGAGGAATGCGAGGAGGAGGTCGCGCCCTACCCACCGCCTGGTGGCCTGGTAAGAGATCTCCAGGCGTCGCACAGCGGGATAGCCCCCGAGCAAGTGGCTCTCCCGCCAGATTCTGGCTCTTCAGAGGGCAGCGAGTACGAGGGGGAGGATGAGGATGGTGGTAGTAGCAGCAGTGAGGGGGGCTGCCTCGTCATGCAGCAGATCCGGCAGATCGAGTCCCCGGTCCGGTTTAACCAGCTGAGGTTCGGGGATGAGATCTGCGATGACGAGGCAACCAGGAGGGGGATGAAGAGAAAAGCTAAGAAGAAGGTAAAAAAAACATCTTTTGTCCAGAAGTTTGTGTACGTCCCCCTCTCTGGGGCCCCCCGGTCTCGCTGTGCGGCACCCGCTACCCACCCCGGCTGGGGCTCTGTTGTGGGTCCGCAGCAAGGGAGCGGGGAGATTGCAGGCCATGACACGAAGGGCGCCGCCTCTGTTTGTGGTAATGGAGGGGGTAGTGACGTGTCTGATATGGAGCATGGTGTGGAGGGCGGCCCAGTGGTGGGCAAGAGAGTGGCAGCCGGGACCGCATCTCCGGCGGTGAGCGCTGTGCAGTGGCGTAGCAACTGTTTGTGGCGCCCGGGGCGGCAAATTTTAGGCCACACCCCTAGCCACACCCATTTCACTGGCCACACCCATATACACGCCCTGACCACACCCACTAAGCACTGCTGATCACACTTTCATAAACAATAATTATAAACACATACCTCTCAACCGTCCCGGTTTCAGCGGGACAGTCCCGATTTCGGGACCTTGTCCGCTGTCCCGGCCAGGCGGTTTACTTTCCGGATTAGAATCGTACATACGGAAACCCCGGGGACCTCCCACACATTCTGGCAGCCACTGGCGCTGTGGTGTCTGGGTCCCCCACTCACGGATCCGTTACTGGATCGCTTCTGGGGACACAGGCACCCAGTAAAGTGAAGGGGGCGGGGCCTGTGGCTCCGGCAGAGCCGTCTCATAAAATGCAGGTGGTGGGGTCAGCTCCCCTGGTGGGGTCTGCGGTGAAGTCTGGGCTGGGGGCCCCACCGCCGGTGCACACTGAGGGGGAGTGGCCTAGCCTGGGGCCGGCCGCCGGAGTTGCTGTGCCCAAGCTGTTTGTGGCCCAGGGTGTGGTGGTGGGGGGCGCTGTGCCCCGAGGGACTGGTACCGCCGGGGGTCCCGCTGCGGCCGGTCTCGGGTGGCGTGGCCTCCTCGGCACCCGCCGCTCATGTGGGTGCAGCTCTGGACGGCAGTGTTGTGAAGCTGGAGGCTGGGGCGTGGCTTCCCAGAAAAAGAAAAAAAAAATGGTGATCAGCAATGGAGCAGAAACTGCAGCAGACAGCAGCAAGGGTGCATGCCTGGCCGGGTCCCCTGAGTCTGGGGGCTTACCTGCAGTGGGGGCGCCAGCGACGAGCCGGGATGGAGCTGGAGGCAGGACTGCTCCTGGCTTGGTCTCTGCCACTGAGAGAGAAGGCAGCTCTGTGCAGGCTGTGGAGGCAGTGCTGCTGAAGCCCAATGGCAGCACAGATCTTAAAGGGCCAGCAGCACTGTGTGTGACGAACCCCCCGGCAGGGAAGATGCCACCAGTAGGTGGCGGTAGCAGCAGAGAAGCAAACATTCATGTAAATACCCAAAAAGTGAGGCAAAATATTGACCCCAGTGTGCATGTGAGTGAGAGTGGGGTGACTGATGGAGTGGATGAGGAGGGTGTGTGTATGGAAGTGTCTGCGGTTGAGGATGCGGGTGGCAGTGTGTCTAAAGTGGCAAGTGTGAATGGGGTGGTAAGTGTGAATGGGGTGTCTGATGGTTCTGGAAGGAAGGGGGAGGGGGCCGGTCCATCTGCCCCCCCGGCCACCGGTCCTCTGAGTTATTCGGGGGTGGTGGCTGGAGCCTCAGGGTCTGGTCAGGGGGTTTCCTCGCCCCTGGACCTCAAGGATGGCTTCTTGCGGCGCCGTTTTCTGGAGGCCCTCAAAAAGGGAGAACGGACGATCAATGTAGAGGGCAGAGAGGTGGACTTGGCCTTTTGGCTGGATAGATACGGCCTGGCTGCCTTCCAAGATAAAAGGGAGGGGGAAATGGTTTGGTCCCTCCCGACAGCCGGGCAGGGGGTGGCCAGGCGGAATGTGGTCCGTCTTCGGTGGAGGGGCAGTGAAGCGTGCCCGCCAAGAGCGAGGGTTGTGGAGCTCCTTCTGAAGATGGACTTCAGGGGACGGACATCTTTGCCCTGATTCATCCGTTTGGCACCTCCTTCTTCGATGTCAGTTTTGTTCGGCCAGAGGGCCTAGAGCTTTTCTGGTCGAATTTCGAACTGGCAAAGGGGGAGCCCGGCTGGCGAGACTTTGCCGTACAGGCGGTGTCTCGCCAAAATAATGTAAAGAGGGTGACCGTTCTGACAAGTAACGAGTCACTCTCTGGGGTCGACATCATGACGTGGCTTTCCCGTTATGGGGAAGTCACGGACGTCCCTAAGAAAAATAGGGACGAGTTTGGCATTTGGTCAGGGGGCTGGACCTTCATGGTAAAGTTGAAGGTTTCAGGAGGTACGGTCACCCACATCCCCTCCTCAGCATTTCTGGGGAGGGACAGAATCCAGATCTTCTACCAGGGGCAACTGAAGGTCTGCCACAGGTGCGGTGATCCCCGCCACTTCAGCGCAGGCTGCAAGGTGCAGAAGTGTGCCTTGTGTGGCGGGGTAGGTCATCTTGCCGCGGCCTGTGGTGACATTAGGTGTCACCTGTGTGGTGACCTAGGTCACCCGCATAGCCGCTGCCCCCGCTCCTTTTCCGGCACCATCTCTGGCCCAGTGGGGGGGAGCCATGGGGGGGTCCCCGGTGGTGCAACTTCTGCTGGGGCTGGGGGTGGAGGCGTGAGGGGAGCTGAGGGGTCAGTGAGGAAAGGCGAGGCTGGTACATCTGCCCACCAGTGGCAACAGGTGAGGCACCGTAAGGGCAGGGGGCAGGATAAGCCTCAGGCAACTGGGGTGATGACTGCCCCCACCCTGGAGGCGGCAGCCGAAGCCTCTGAGGCCCTGGGGGAGAAGGCGGTGAGCGAGGAGATCCGGAGGTTGGAGAGGGAGGTGGCTGCTTCTGATAACTCTTCCCAGTATGAAAGTGTGGATGAAGAGGTGGTGGAGCAGCCTAAAAAAACGGGTGACAATCGTATCGGTAAGAGGCGGAAGAAGAAGAACAAGGCTAAAAAATCTAATGCCCCCCCCTGACCGCTAGGGTGCCTACGGAAGGGCTCACCGGCTCACCTCTGATCCCCCTCTCTAATCAGTTCCAAGCCCTCGATGACTCTGCTGTGTCGGAGGTCGGGGGTGAGGGGCCGGATGCAACATCTGGGGTGCCTTCAGGGAGTGGCGAGGTCCGTCCTCCGGGGGATTCACACTCCTCTGGTGGGGGGACTACCTCGGGGTCCAGGGGCGAGGAATCTAGTGCTGGGAAGGAGGATTCCACTGCTGCTAAGGAGGATATGGACACCTCGGTGTCTTTAAAGAGGAGGGGTGAGTCGGGCTCCTCCTCAGAGGGGGAGAGGAAATCTGGGGGTACGGTTAAAAAACAGGCTGTCTAACTCAATCACCCATGATGGCGGAACCTACCCCGTTGACTCTGGCGTCGATTAATGTCGCCAGTATAAAGTCGGATACGGCTAGATTTACGGCCTTTGATTTTTTCACCCGGGTTGAGGCTGATATTTTATTTTTGCAGGAGACTAGACTAACGGACCTGGGGTCCATCCACAAAGCAAAGAGGGAATGGAGGAGTGGGCCCTCATACTGGTCTCTTGCGGCCGAGCCGTATAGCAGGGTAGCGGTCCTTTTTAAGACCGCGGAGGTGGAATGCAGACGGGTGATCGAGGTAGAAATGGGGAGATGTTTGGTCCTTGACGTCTTCATGAGGGGACAGGAGCTTCGGCTCATCAATATCTATGGCCCGCAATCTAAGTGGGACCGTAAATGTCTCTTCCTGAGGATCAAGCCCTATCTTTTTACGAGCCGGCAGGTGGTCTTCGGTGGGGATTTTAATGCTATAACCAGACTCCGTGATAGGGGAGGCCCCGGAGACCGGCTGACTTATGATAGCGTAGCCTTGAATAGCATAGTAAGCGAAGCTCGCCTGGTGGATGTCCACATCCGGCACACCCCAGGTCACGAGGGTTTCACCTTTTATAGGGGAAGCAGTAGGTCTAGGATAGATAGTTTTTTTTTAAAGGAGGAAGCCGTCTCTTCTGCAGTGTCCGCTGTTGAGGTGGAGTTCTCCGATTACTGTTTAATTTTCTTTATTTTGAATGTTACAGAGACTCCCCGGATGGGGAGAGGCCTATGGAAGCTGAATTCGTCCCTTCTGGAAGAAGCGGAAGTAAGACAGTCCTTTGAGGAATTTCTTCAGAGCCAAGTACCTCTCTTGGGTCTTTGTAGCAGTAAGTCTGAGTGGTGGGAGATCTTCAAAAGAAGGGTCGCAAGGTTCTTCCGTCAGCTCTCGAGCCTCAGGGGCCTGAACAGGTACCGCCTGTATCGGCAGCTGGGAGGAATCTCAAGCAGCTCGTCTCGACTGGAGGGGACCGAGAGGAAATCTCCAGGGTGAAGACCTTGCTCAAGGGGTGCCAGTATGATAGGCACACATCCTTGGTTTTTGAGAGGGATTTCGGGAGGTACCGCTCGCCCGACCCTTACAGAAACTGCAGGTTGTCAGTGAATTGTAAGATGGTGACAGGACTGATCGACAGTACGGGGTCCCTGAACAGATCCAAATCAGGGATCCTGGAGGTGGTCAGATCCTTCTACTCGCACCTCTTGGGGAGGAGGGATCCTGATCGGGATGAGATGTCGGCTTTCCTGGCTGAAACCATCCCTGAGCCGGGGGATGACCCCTCTCTTCATGTTTTGGCAGAAGCAATCAGGGAAGAGGAAGTGAGACGGGTGATTGATGGGCTACAGCCCAAAAAGTCGCCCGGTCCGGATGGCTTAACATCCGAGTTCTACAAGACTTTTCGGGACTCTTTGGTCCCCCTCTTGACTGAGGTGTTTAATGAGTGCCTCTCCTCGGACACTCTGCCCAGTTCAATGAGGAAGTCAGCCCTGATTATCCTGTCAAAGGGTAAAGACTTGCCCCGTATTGAGAATTGGCGTCCCATAGCGCTTCTCAATACGGACCGAAAGGTTCTGGCAAAGGTGCTTTTTAATCGGTTGGTGAAGTTTGCACCCCGGCTCCTTTCGGGGGCCCAGCACTGCTCTGTTCCAGGCCGCAGTACATTTAGTGCTGTGCTCGGTGTCCGAGAGGCAGTGGAGCAGGGCAGGGCAGGTCACTGGAAGGGGTCCTTGCTGTCCTTAGACCAGGCAAAGGCCTTTGACCGGGTTAACCATGAGTACCTCTGGT
Organism: Oophaga sylvatica; assembly: GCA_033576555.1. Classification (NCBI taxonomy): domain Eukaryota; kingdom Metazoa; phylum Chordata; class Amphibia; order Anura; family Dendrobatidae; genus Oophaga; species Oophaga sylvatica. The sequence goes on along the minus strand of JARQOD010000001.1, from coordinate 974,794,379 downwards.
CCGTCCTTCTGAGGTACGGTCTGCCTGGGAGGTTTGTTGATTGGTTGAGAGTTTTATACAATGGGGCAGAGACTTTTCCGCTAGTGAACGGTTGGGTTGGACACCCTTTTGAGGTGAGGTCTGGTGTCTGCCAGGGCTGTCCTCTGAGCCCACTGTTATACGTGTTCGCGATCGACCCCCTTTTAAGGAGGGTGGAGCGCGGACCGTTGGTGGGAGTCGGGATGGACCGGGCGGAGCCAGAGGCCGCCTTGAGGGTAGTGGCGTACGCTGACGATGTTTCCCTTTTTGTATCCTCGAGAGAGGAGGCGGATTGGGTGATGTCTGAGGTTGAACGCTACTCGGTGGCATCCGGGTCCATGATCAACCGGGACAAGTGTGAGAGTCTCTGGCTGGGAGGGGGAGATCCAAGTTTTGATCTCCCGGACACCCTTCCAGGGCCTCAGGCAACAGCAAAAATATTAGGCATCAGTTTCGGCCCAGGGGACTATCCCCAGCAAAACTGGGAGGGCAGACTTAAGATTGCCGCCCAGAAGGTGGATCAGTGGAAGGGTTGGTCCTTGACCCTAAGGGAAAGGGTTAGTCTTGCCAAGGGCTATTTGCTTCCTTTGCTAATATATCTGGGCAGCGTCTGCATCTTGCCAGAGCCTCTCTGGACACGGGTCTACAGCCTGTTTTTCCAATTATTATGGGGAAATAGGCTGAACCTAATCAAGAGGGAGGTCACGTACCGCACGAGGAGACTAGGAGGGTTGGGTATGGTCAACCCAGTGGTGTTTCTAGTAAACACCTTTCTTAAGGCAAACATCGCCAACCTCTGGTCAGAGAGGGCTCCTCCGTGGGTATTCTCCTGTAGGGGGTGGTTTCGGCCTTTCTTCCTGGAATGGGAGACAGGAGGGCAGGTGAAGGACCTTCGTATACCTCATGGGCATTTCTGGCTTACGTTACCCCGGTTCTGAAGGTGATCCGTCGGTGGGGTCTGGGAGTGTGGGAGATCAGGACCATGTCAAGAAGGTTTCTTGACAATAGGGTCCTGTTGACCCACTTTCAGAAGCCCCTGGCGCTCAGGGATTGCCCAAGCTGGGATCTGGAGGTGGGGCTCGGGTTATTGAACTCTAAGCGGATCCCCTTGAAGTTTTGGGACTTGGCTTGGCGCTGCTTCCATGGGAAGCTGTATGTGAGGGACAACCTGAAGTGCAGGAGCTCTGATGACCGGGATTGTCCCCGCGAGGAGTGTGGTGGCATGCTTGAAAGCATGGAGCACTTCCTGCTTCGGTGTCCCTTTAATACAGAGGTCTACAGCAGGGTGGGTGCTTCCATTGGCTGGCCCAGGCTGGCAGGCCTCTCCTATGCGGAGTGGGCCTATGGGGCATTCAGGTCTCTTGGTGGCCGAGATCGGGGCACTGTTTTCTTAGTTAGTTTAGTAACTAGGTTCTGCACGTGGAATACACGGTGTCTAGTGTCTACTCAGCGGAAAGTCCTCCCCAGGGAAGAGGTGATTAGGAACATCCTGGGTGACCTGGCAAAAGTGCGCTCCCTGGAGTTTGAGAGGCTGGGTGCAGGGAGGGCCTCTCTCCTATGGAGGGGTTTCTCCTTTAATGTGCCCTAGGGTGAGTTAGGTTCTGTGTGCCTGTGATAGGGCTGTTAGTATTTTTTATCCTTTTATCTTTATTTTGTAGGGTCAGATAGATGTGTAGGGACAGGGAGGGACAGATAGGGACAGTCTTTAGGGACAGGTAGTTAGTATTAGGTTGCTAGTGAGGGTCAGTGAGGGACAGGTAGGGGCAGGTAGGGAGAGGTTGGTAGGGCTATAGGGACAGGATTTTCTCTTTTGTGTTATTAGGGAGGGTCAGGGTGATGTGCGGTAGATTAGGGTGAGAGCCTCTATGGTCTCCAGTTCCTGGTGGTGGGCTGTAACCCTCACGTATAGATTTTTGTTTTGGAATTGGTAACCCGGGTATAGGGTATAGGGCTTGCAAGCATTGAACTTGGGCCTGTTCTTTGGTCATTGTTAAGGTATGTAGTGGTTATTATTGATAGGTGTTATTATTGATGTGTTATTATAGATATATGTTATTAATATGTTATTATAAGGTTGTATATATATGTTGTATGTGTACTATAATGCTTGTAGGGGGATTTAGTTTAGGTGGGGTGGTGGGTTTCTTGGGGGGAGGGGGGATGGGTTTTGGATAATGGACGTCCGGCGGGATGCCAAGATTTGCTGTGTAGGAAAGGCCACAAACTTTCGTGGGACCTGGTGTGATAGGCCACAAACTTTCGTGGGACCTTTGGGGGAATGGTGGTGGTTTAGTTTAGGAAAAAAGAAAAAAAAAAAAGTGTGTTTATGTATATATATATATATGTACAGTATATGTGTAAATAATTAAGTTGGGCCAGGTGGCCTATTTACTTTAGGGCATTTGGCTGAATTTTGTTTTTTTTCTAGGGGTGAATGCATGGGTATGTGTATATGAGAGGAAAAAAAGGATATAGCTTCCCTTGCCGGGGGGGTGTTAATGAAATGGAGGAACATTTTGTTTCTATATATCTGTTGGACATTGGACTTTTGGGATTTATGGATAATGTTTTTGTTATTGAGTTTGTCTGTAAGCTTTGTTTATGTTTTGCCTGTAAGTTTAGTTTTGTATTTTTATAATAAAAGAGATACAGGATGTATCTCAGGATCAGTACAGGATCAGTAATGTAATGTATGTACACAGTGACTGCACCAGCAGAATAGTGAGTGCAGCTCTGGGGTATAATACAAGATGTAACTCAGGATCAGTACAGGATCAGTAATGTAATGTATGTACACAGTGACTGCACCAGCAGAATAGTGAGTGCAGCTCTGGAGTATAATACAGGATGTAACTCAGGATCAGTAATGTAATGTATATACACAGTGACTGCACCAGCAGAATAGTGAGTGCAGCTCTGGAGTATAATACAGGATGTAACTCAGGATCAGTAATGTAATGTATGTACACAGTGACTGCACCAGCAGAATAGTGAGTGCAGCTCTGGGGTATAATACAGGATGTAACTCAGGATCAGTAATGTAATGTATGTACACAGTGACTGCACCAGCAGAATAGTGAGTGCAGCTCTGGAGTATAAAACAGGATGTAACTCAGGATCAGTACAGGATCAGTAATGTAATGTATGTACACAGTGACTGACCAGCAGAATAGTGAGTGCAGCTCTGGGTATAATGCAGGATGTAACTCAGGATCAGTAATGTAATGTATGTATACAGTGACTCACCAGCAGAATAGTGATGCAGCTCTGGGGTATAATGCAGGATGTAACTCAGGATCAGTAATGTAATGTATGTACACAGTGACTGCACAGCAGAATAGTGAAATGCAGCTCTGGAGATAATACAGGATGCAACTCGGATTAGTACAGATCGTAATGTAATTGTGTACACAGTGACTGCACAGCAGAATAGTGAGTGCAGCTCTGGAGTATAATACAGAATGTAACTTTTAAAATAACATTGGGAGATATATATCAAAGTATTTGAAACCTAAATAGTTAATTTTTTCAAAGTCCAAGTGATTGTTGCAAAATAGTTTTCACTGGGGATATGTACTTCTTTCATAAGCAGATACAAATATAAAGAGAAAAAAAAATGTTTTATTCCTCTCTGCAGCCAGTATTACATCATGTGTCCAGTTCAACATGAAAAATTTGGTAAAAAGTCCTCGTTCAAACAGAAAAAGCAATACTAGTGACCGATAAGTAATATGGGATTCGATGTGTGCCTATACTTCTTGTACCGAGGACTGATGAAAGTGTAGAAATTCTAGTAATCAGCTCTAATCAATGGCTGCTATTGACATTTGGATGTTGCCTTTAATTTTGTATTGGGCAAAATATAGTAATAATACCTTTCCTCCAATCAAGTACTGACTGAAGAAACAGCGGCTTCTCCTTTCATCATGATTTCGATATTCTCGATAGGCTTGATGATCACAATTGTTTGTTATCTTTCTTCGCATGCATAAAGAGAATTAGTATTGGGACAAAACCCAACAGCTCTTAAAGGAGATCTGATCATAGAGCAGGCATAAGTCAGCACAATGCAAATTACTCAAAGAGTTCAGCACCAGAACTTTCTTCTTCATCTTCTTCTATCAAGATGTTCTCAATTCCTTTTAATTGGACTACACAAGAAAATACAAGGGGGTACCTAAAAAAAAACGAGAATTGTCTTCTGTAGGCAAGTTGGTTGGCAGTGCTGCCCTCTCCCGCTAGGTACGCTTACTAGACACTCTCGCTGCTCAATTGGCCAAGTAGCATCCAGGAGAAATCATTGCAGAGTGTTTGTTTTCTTAAGTCCCTCCCAATGTTCTTGGGGATTTTGCGATGGCAAACTTTAAGGAGCAAATCGCCAAAATCAAATTCTGTTTCCTCTTGAAGAAAATAGAAGCAAAAACAGTTTCAGGAAGCTTAAGGGAAGGAACCTCTAAGCCAAGCAAGAATTTATAAGTCCTTTGCCCAGTTCAGAAGTGGCCAAATGTCCCTCAAAGATGTATCCCCTTCAGGTCAACCTTAACGTCCAGAACAGATGAAAATGTTCTGTAAGTGTGCGATGCTATCACATTTGATTGTCAGAAAATAATCAACGAATTGGAGGAAATAAATGGAATTTCCTGGAGTCCATGCTAAAGAATCCTTATTGAAAATCTGAACATGAGACGCGTTGCGGCAAAGTTTGCTCCACTACTGCTTTCTGATGACCAGAAGGAGAACCATATGTGTCAGGAATTGTAAGAACAGGCACAAAATTGACCCTGATTTTTTTGTCAAAAGTCACACCGGGGATGAATCTTGGTGTTACGACTATGAACATGAAACAAAACAGCAGTCCAGCCAGTAGAAGACAGGTTCATTTCCCAGACCAAAAAAGCACGGCAAGTGAAATTGAATTTGAAGTCCTTGATGGTTTGTTTTTTTCGACATCAAAGGAGTCGTTCACGTTGAATTTGTTCCTCATGGCACAACAGTGAACCAACATTACTATCTGCGAGTGCTGAAGCGATTGCGTGAGGCAATGAGAAAAAAATGTCCTGAATTGTGGCGATCGGGGGACTGGCTGCTTTATTGTGACAATGCGCCTGCCCACACAACATTGAAATCAACTACTTTTTGGCCAAAAACGACATGACAAAGGTTTCTCACCCCTTACTCACCGACCTAGCCTTCTGCAACTTCTTCTTATACCCAAGAATGAAGAAAAATCTAAAGGGAAAGTGCTTTCAGGACATTGAAGAGGTTAAGAAAAAATAGCCGGAGGCTCTTAACAGCAGAATATTAAAAATGTTTTGAACAATGGAAAAAATGTTGGAACAAAGTGCATGTCATCTAACGGACGGTATTTTGAATGGGATTAATGTTTTCAAGGTGTTATCCTGACGGTAAAACAATAAATAAATAAATAATTATTTTTTGGGGGGGTTGGCTGATGTATTTCAACACGGCACCTGCACTTGTATTTGGTGTGACAGGGTCTCTGGCACGGTATATGAGGGAAGATACAGTGGGTTTGAAAAGTATTCAGACCCCTTTAAATTTTTCACTCTTTGTTTCATTGCGGCCATTTGGTAAATGCAAAAAAGTTCATTTTTTACTTATTAATGTACACTCTGCACCCCATCTTTACCAAAAAAAACAGAAATGTAGAAGTTTTTGCAAATTTATTAAAAAAGAAAAACTGAAATATCACATGGTCATAAGTATTCAGACCAATGGCTCATATTTATGTCACATGCTGTCCATTTCCTTGTGATCCTCCTTGAGATGGTTCTACGCCTTCATTGGAGTCCAGCTGTGTTTAATTAAACTGATAGGACTTGATTTGTAAAGGCACACACCTGTCTATATAAGACCTCACAGCTCACAGTGCATGTCAGACCAAAATGAGAATCATGAGGTCAAAGGAACTGGCCAAGGAGCTCAGAGACAGAATTGTGGCAAGGCACAGATCTGGCCAAGGTTACAAAAGAATTTCTGCAGCACTCAAGGTTCTTAAGAGCACATTTTCCCACAATGCAGAATTCACTGCAGGTCAGCCTGTGAGTGAGCGGAGCATCAGTGACGTCAGAGCTAGTCTAGTCACTGATGCTGCCGCCGGCTCCTTCTCATTCATTCCTCAGTGGTTTACAGCCGGGGCGGTCGCATTAGTACTGCTCCCGGTTGTAAACTATTTAACCTCTAGATATGGATTAGGGCGTGGGACTGACAGTACACCCTACAGGTATGGGTATATTGTTGTTTTTTTTTTATTTTTTACAGGAGAATGAGGGCATCTTTTGGCTTAGCAGAAGAATAAAGATAGCAAAAATGTGTGGTCTGTCATTTCATTAAAATTCTACATGTGTATGTGTTTATTTAACCCCTTAATGACCGCCGATACGCCTTTTAACGGCGGTCATTAAGGGTACTTAAACCACATCGCCGTTAATTAACGGCGCTGTGGAAAAAGTGAATAGCGCCCCCCCCCCCCCAGAGGCGCATTTTCTCCGGGGTCTCGGCTACCGGGGGTAGCCGAGACCCAGAGACCATGAATCGGGTCGGTTTTTACCGACCCGATGTTGCGGTCGCCGTTATTAACCCTATAACGGCGACCGCAACAAGAAAAAAAAAAAATCTGATGTGCCATTTAATTTCTCTGTCCCCTGATGTCATCGGACATCAGAGGACAGAGAAAAAGGGTCCCCAGGACCCCCATGTGGCCCCCAATCCAATCTATGTGGCCCCCGGGCCCTCCGTTGTCCCCCCGTGCCGGCGCTGTTAAGAAAATGGCGGGCGCATGCTCAGTGCGCCCGCCGCTATGTGCCGCTGTGCTGGTGGGGGGATGGGCAAATATTCTCTGGGGTCTCGGCTACCGGGGGTAGCCGAGACCCCAAAGAACATGATCCGGGTCGGTATTCACCGATCCCGGTGTTGCGATCGCGGCTATGCAAGCATAGCCGCGATCGCAAAAAAAAAAAAATGATTTCTCTCCCCTCTGATGTGATCGCACATCAGAGGGGAGAAAATGAGGGTCCCCGTGTCCCCCTGAACCCCCCCTATACTTACCGGTGTCCTCTGGCAGGTCCCCCTGGCCTCCGATCATCCCGGTCTTCTTCCTGCAAAAAAAAAATGGCGGGCGCATGCGCAGTGCGCCCGCCGATCTGCTTGGCGGCAGATTCACATTTTTTTTCATTCATTCTCATAAAAGTACATTTTGATCACTGTGATAAACTATCACAGTGATCAAAATAAAAAAAAAGTACATAACCCCCCCATTTATCACCCCCTTAGTTAGGGACATATAATAAAAAATAGAAATTATATTTATTTTCATTTTTCTGTTAGGGTTAGGGTTATAATTAGGGTTAGGGTTAGCATTAGGCTTAGGGTTAGCATTAGGGTTAGGGTTATAATTAGCGTTAGGGTTAAGCTGGGTTCATACTGCGTTATGGCAGTCCGTTAACGCTGCCATTCACCCCCATTTGAGGGCGCATCGCGATGCATGCCGTAAAGTGGCATGCGTTTGCGACGTGCCATCATTCAGTGACGGAGCCTCGGACGCGGGCTGCAGCGTTTAGGCTCCGTCACCGCTAGCGCAGATGAATCATCTGCTGATTCCTCTGCGCTAGCTGGTATAGCATAACGCGATCGCGTTATGCTATACCGTTACCAGCCCGTCAACGCTATGTGTTGAACGGGCTGGTAAAACGCAAAATGAACCTAGCCTTAGGGTTATAATTAGGGTTAGGGTTATAATTAGGGTTAGAATTAGGGTAACGTTACAATTAGGGTTAGGGTTACAATTAGAGTTAGGGTTATAATTAAGGTTAGGGTTATAATTAGGGTTGGGATTTAGGTTAGGATTAGGGTTGGGATTAGGGTTAGGGGTGTGTTGGGATTAGGGTTGGAGCTAGAATTGAGGGATTTCCACTATTTAGGCACATCAGGGGGTCTCCAAACACGACGTGGCGTTCAAAAAGTCAAATGGCGCTCCCTCCCTTCCGAGCCCTGCCGTGCGCCCAAACAGTGGTTTACCCCAACATATGGGGTATCAGCGTACTCAGGACAAATTGCACACCAATTTTGGGGTTCTAATTTCTCCGGTTACCCTTGGGAAAATAAAAAATAGCTGGCTAAAAAAATCATTTTTGAGAAAAAAAATGATTTTTCATTTTCACGGCTCTGCGTTTATAAATTTCTGTGAAGCACTTTGGGGTTCAAAGTGCTCACCACACATCTAGATAAGCTCCTTAAGGGGTCTAGTTTCCAAAATGGGGTCAATTGTGGGGGTTTCCACTGTTTAGACACATCAGGGGGTCTCCAAACACGACGTGGCTTTCAAAAAGTCAAATGGCGCTCCCTCCCTTCGAGCCCTGCCGTGCGCCCAAACAGTGGTTTACCCCAACATATTGGGTATCAGCATACTCAGGACAAATTGCACACCAATTTTGGGGTTCTAATTTCTCCGGTTACCCTTGGGAAAATAAAAAATAGCTGGCTAAAAAAATCATTTTTGAGAAAAAAAATGATTTTTCATTTTCACGGCTCTGCGTTTATAAATTTCTGTGAAGCACTTGGGGGTTCAAAGTGCTCACTACACATCTAGATAAGCTCCTTAAGGGGTCTAGTTTCCAAAATGGGGTCACTTGGGGGGTTTCTACTGTTTAGACATTCAGGGGGTCTCCAAACACGACATGGCTTTCAAAAAGTCAAATGGCGCTCCCTCCCTTTCGAGCCCTGCCGTGCGCCCAAACAGTGGTTTACCCCAACATATGGGGTATCAGCATACTCAGGACAAATTGCACACCAATTTTGGGGTTCTAATTTCTCCGGTTACCCTTGGGAAAATAAAAAATAGCTGGCTAAAAAAATCATTTTTGAGAAAAAAAATGATTTTTCATTTTCACGGCTCTGCGTTTATAAATTTCTGTGAAGCACTTGGGGGTTCAAAGTGCTCACCATACATCTAGATAAGCTCCTTGGGGGTCTAGTTTCCAAAATGGTGTCACTTGCAGGGGGTTTCTACTGTTTAGGTACATCAAGGGCTCTGCAAACACAACATGACGCCCGCAGAACATTCCATCAAAGTCTGCATTACAAAATGGCGCTCCTTCCCTTCCAAGCACTTCCATGCGCCCAAACAGTGGTTTCACCCCACATATTGGGTATCAGCGTACACAGGAAAAATTGCACAACAACTTTTTGGGTCCAATTTCTCCTGTTACCCTTGGGAAAATAAAAAAAATAGCGGGCTAAAGAATCATTTTTGAGGAAAAAAATGATTTTTTATTTTCACGGCTCTACGTTTATTAATTTCTGTGAAGCACTTGGGGGTTCAAAGTGCTCACCACACATCTAGATAAGTTCCTTAAGGGGTCTAGTTTCCAAAATGGTGTGATTTGTGGGGGTTTAGACTGTTTAGGCGTATCAGGGGCTCTCCAAAAGCGACATGGCGTCCAATTTCAATTCCAGCCAATTTTGGTTTGAAAAAGTCAAACGGCGCTCCTTCCATTCCAAGCCCTGCCGTGCGCCCAAACAGTGGTCCCACCCCACATATGGGGTATCAGCGTACTCAGGACAAATTGGACAACAACTTTTGTGGTCTAATTCCTCCTGTTACCCTTGAGAAAATAAAAAATTGGGGACTAAACGATCAGGTTTGTGGAAAAAATATGACTTTTTATTTTCATGCCCGGGAGTTATAAACTTCTGTGAAGCACTTGGGGGTTCAAAGTGCTCACCACACATCTATATAAGTTCCTTAGGGGTTCTAGTTTCCAAAATGGTATCACTTGTGGGGGGTTTCCACTGTTTAGACACATTAGGGCCTCTACAAACGCGACATGGTGTCCAGCCAATTCTGCGTTGAAAAAGTCAAATGTCGCTCCTTCCCTTGCAACCTCTGCCGTGCGCCCAAAAAGTGGTTTACCCCCACATATGGGGTATCAGCATGCTCAGGACAAATTGCACAAAAACTTTTGGGGTCTTGTTACCCTTGGGAAAATAAAAATTGGGGTGAACAGATCGTTTTTGTGGAAAAAATATGATTTTTTATTTTCACGGCTCTATGTTATAAACTTCTGTGAAGCACTTGGAGGTTCAAAGTGCTCACCACACATCTAGATAAGTTCCTTATGGGGTCTAATTTCCAAAATGGGGTCACTTGTGGGGGGTTTCCACTGTTTAGACACATCAGGGCCTCTACAAACACGACATGACGTCCAGCCAATTCTGCGCTGAAAAAGTCAAACGGCGCTCCTTCCCTTCCAAGCTCTGCCATGCACCCAAACAGTGGTTTACCCCCACATATGGGGTATCAGCATGCTCAGGACAAATTGCACAAAAACTTTTGGGGTCTTGTTACCCTTGGGAAAATAAAAATTGGGGTGAAAAGATTGTTTTTGTGGAAAAAATATGATTTTTTATTTTCACTGTTCTATGTTATTAACTTCTGTGAAGCACTTGGAGGTTCAAAGTGCTCACCACACATCTAGATAAGTTCCTTAGGGGGTCTAGTTTCCAAAATGGGGTCACTTGTGATGGGTTTCCACTGTTTAGACACATCAGGGCCTCTACAAACGTGACATGGTGTCCAGCCAATTCTGCGTTGAAAAAGTCAAATGTCGCTCCTTCCCTTGCAACCTCTGCCGTGCGCCCAAAAAGTGGTTTACCCCCACATATGGGGTATCGGCTTATTCAGGAGAAATTGCACAACAAATTTTTTGGTTCATTTTTTCTTTTAACACTTGTGAAATAAAAAAAATAGGTTCCGAAGTAAAGTTTTTGCAAAAAAAGTTAAATGTTAATTTTTTCCTTCCACATTGCTTCAGTTCCTGTGAAGCACGTAAAGGGTTAATAAACTTCTTGAATGTGGTTTTGAGCACCTTGAGGGGTGCAGTTTTTAGAATGGTGTCACTTTTGGGTATTTTCTGCCATATAGACCCCTCAAAGTGACTTCAAATGTGAGGTGGTCCCTGAAAAAAAAATGGTGTTGTAAAAATGAGAAATCGCTGGTCAACTTTTAACCCTTATAACTTCGTAACAAAACAAAATTTTGGTCCCAAAATTGTGCTGATGTAAAGTAGACATGTGGGAAATGTTATTTATTAAGAAATTTGTGTGACATATCTCTCTGATTTAAGGGCATAAAAATTTAAATTTTGAAAATTGTTAAATTTTCAAAATTTTCGCCATATTTCCGTTTTTTTCATAAATAAACACAAGTCATATCAAAGAAATTTTACCACTAACGTGAAGTACAATATGTCACGAAAAAACAGTCTCAGAATCAGCGGGATTCGTTAAAGCGTTCCAGAGTTATAACCTCATAAAGTGACAGTGGTCAGAATTGTAAAAATTGGCCCTGTCATTAAGCTGCAAAATGGCTCTGTCACTAAGGGGTTAATCCTTTATAAACTTTAGGATTAGTAAGGGATAGGTGTCTTATTGACACCTATCCCTTACTAAGCCAGACTTATTGTCACCTTACAATACAAAGGTGACATTAACCCCTTATTAGTGGGAAGAGAGAGGCTAAAGGGTATGCCACACTAAACAATATCGCTAACGGGATCGCTAAAAAACGTCACTATTTAGCGATCCTGTTAGCGATGTTGTTCAGTGCGGCAGCTTCCAGCGACGAGCTTCCTGCTGTGATCTCGCTCGTCGCTGGAATCGTTCCGGACCCTATTTTCTCGTCGGCGCTCCCGCTGGGTAAGTATCTAATCGCTGTGTGGCACCTTTTCTTAGCGATTTAGCGGTACTTTTGTACCGCTAAAGTCATTAAGAAGATCGCTAACGGCGATAGCGTCGTTAACTATATCGCTAAATGTGGCCGCACTTAGCGATATAGAAACAATCCCGCTAGCGATCGCATTAGTATGCGTCGTTATTGTGATCGCTAGCGGGATTGTTTAGTGTGGCAGTACCTTAAGTGCCAGAATTGGCGTGCTTTTTCTGGGGTGACTGGAGCCAGATGTTTTGAGCCAGGGGGGCCAAAAACCATTGTGCCTTTCTAGGCTCTTAATCTCTGCCCTCAGTCACTGGCTTTCCCTCTCTGGTGCAGAAAATTGTGCGGGAGCCCACGCCAGTTTTTTCCGTAAATACATTCTTTTATTAAATACCTACAGCTCCCAAATTTTGCACACATATACTACTAACAGTAGTAGTCAGTGACATATATAAATCGAACTGTTCTGCAATGATTTACTGTATGTAAACCATGTCTCCTATCCTGTCGGCTCCTGCAGAGATTCTACAGGAGCTGACAAATGAATTACTGCCTATTCTGCTATCTATCTCTCTATGAAATATAAATATATCTAAATATGTGCCTCACTGAAAAAAAAAAAAAAACTTCCTTCTCACCCCCACTAGGGATGGTCTTTGTTGTCCTTTCTCATTCTCGGGTCCTCTACCAGAGGCCTGGGAGTTTGAGGGTTCTGCACAGGATCTTAGTTGTTCCCAGTATTGTGCTTTTCTGGACAGAGAGCTCAGATGTTGCTCCTGGGATCCGTTGCAGCCATTCTTCCAACTTAGGGGTCAATGCTCCAAGTGCTCCTATCACCACTGGAATCACTGTTGCCTTCACCTTCCACATCTTCTCCAGTTTTCCTTTGAGGCCCTGGTATTTCTCCAGCTTCTCATATCCCTTCTTTCTGATGTTGCTGTCACTTGGCATTGCCATATCTATTATCATTGCTGTCTTCTGACCCTTGTCTACTATGACAATGTCTGGTTAGTTAGCCAACACCTTCTTATCCGTCTGGATTTTGAAGTCCCACAGGATTTTAGCCCTTTCATTCTCCACCACTTTTTTTCACATTCCTCACTGATTTATATATATATATATATATAATATATATTATATATATGACGAATATTTCAGCCCATGGATCAAGTTAAATGTCCATTTTGCAAGGGTGCGACAAAATCATGGCATACGTATGCCATAAGGATTGCATTCGGATGACACACGTATACTTAGATGCGAGGAAATCGCATCCTCGCATTGATAACAGATTACATACGGATCACTGTTCATGAAACATTGATGCGATTCTCGTACGTGAAAAACAGACCGATTTTTTTATACGTTATGTGTGACGCCGGCCTAACACGCTTGTCAGTTCTCAGGTCCCAGTACTTGCATCTTAGCCTGCTGCACCTGTAAGTACTTTCCTCAATGGCAGCCGAGCCAGCTGTACCCGACAGTGCTCACCTCTACGGCAGCCGAGCCTGCTGCACCCGCCAGTGATGACCTCTCCATCAGACTGTCCTGTCTGCACCTACTGTTCCTGTCATCTTCTCTGCCTGCCGGCATCTGTTGCACATTTCCCCGGGTCATCCCAGCTACCTTTTCCCAGGGGTCAACTGCCATCTACCCAAGGTCAGTCCTGGAGTAGCACCTGTATCACCTCCCTTGTCTCTCCAGGGACCTCAGTGTCGTTAGCTGCTGCATGTCCGTGGTCAGCTTGGGTGAGGCTCCTAGTCACGCCCCTCCAGGTGTTTCTTGGGCTTTGGCACAGTGGTTCCACCACCAAGCCCGTTACAGAGGAGTACAGGGGGATAATTACTTCACGTGATCTAGTCTCTATGCTTCTCTTAATACATCCTAAAACTGTGTTTGCTTTTATTGCTGCTGCATCACACTGTTGACTCATGTGCAGTCTGTGATCTATTAGTATACCCAAGTCTTTTTCACACTGCTGTTGCTTAGTTCTATTCGATGTAATTTTCATTTTTCTTGCCCAGGTGTAGAATCTTGCATTTCTCCCTGTTAAATACCCATTTGTTAAATGTCCCCAGTGTGAATGTGCACCTACACATTGCAATTATATTAACATGTTTTACCCACAAATTGGACAACTTTTTTCTATCTTAGGCCGGTTTCACACATCCTGATATTTCCGGTACCGGAAAAACTGGCACCGTAGATATCAGTGTCCGTGTGCATTCTATTTGCGTCACACATGTGGCAACCGTGTGCCTCCCGTGTGCTGCATCAGTACCACACAGACTGCCGCTGAGGAAGAAGCGCTACTGTAAGCGCTGTTCCCCGGTGGCAGGTGCTGAAGCCGGCTGTCATTCTCCCCTGCCCTGCCGGCGGCTGTCTGAGAGGGGAGCGGGCACCGGGGAGTCCGCGGGTGAGTGTGGGCTCCAGCTGCAGGAGCTCTGAGCTGGGAATTCCTGGAGGAAATCTCCCTGCGGCAGAGCAGGGGAGATTGAAAGCCGGCTTCAGCTCCTGCAGCCGGGGAAAAGCGCTTACAGTAGCCACTTCTCCCCCGTCGGCCGTCCGTGCACACGGAGGACAGTGTGCACTGTTCTCCGTGTGCATGTGTGCGTCATGTTTTGCGGCCCGTGTGTCCGGGTGAAAACGGACTTGTCTGCATGTTTTGCACACGGACACACGGTTCGTGAAAACACGCTGCCATGTGCGTAGACCCATTCATTTGAATGGGTCTACGTGTGTCAGTGTCTCCGGTACGTGAGGAAACTGTCAGCACACGTACCGGAGACACTGACATGTGAAACTGTGAAACCGGCCTTAGGGCTCATACCTATTTGTGGAAAAAAAAACGGTCCGTTTTCTGGATGGAAAAAACGGTCCGATTATGTGCAATTGTCATGCGATTGTCATGCGATTTGTATGCGATTTTTAATCGCATCATCTGTTTTCCATCCGTTTTCCGTCTGTATGCAATGCGATTTTAGCATGAAATTTTACATAGAGCAGTTCTCTCTATGTAAAAAATCATGTAAAAATCACATTTAAAAAAAAAATGTACACAAAAAGCAAATAATTATATATATATTTATAGTGCATACACTTCTACATAGTATAATAGCCGTTAATTCAATTGCCGGCTTTTGTGAAATTACAGAACCCGACATGAAATGACACATGGTTTACATACAGTTAACCATTTCATTTCATGTAGTTTGATATATGGTTTTCACTAACAATTACATGAGTGTATGTGTGCAAAATTTCACACATGTAGGGGTTAATTAAAGGTGTAAATTCGTTGAAAAAAATGCGTGGGCTCCTGCGCTATTTTCTTAACCAGACAGACAAAGCCAGCGAGTGGGGGCAGATAATAATAGCCTAAGGAGGGTGCATTTATTTTGTGCCCCCCCTGGCTACTACCATCTGCCCCCTGCCACCCCAGAAAAGGCAAATCTATAATTAGATTCGCCCTTTCTGACACTTTGCCCATCTATTCCCATTGCCCTGTAGCGGTGGCGAATGGGTTAATAATGGGTTAAAGCCACCTTGCTATTGAAAGGTGACTTTAAGCCAGCTAATAATTGATAGTTGTCAATTAGACAACTATCAATTATTAATCTTATTGTATGAAAAATAAATAAAACACACACACTTTAATAAAAAATCATTTTAATGAAATAATGACCAGTTTTTGACCATCTTTTATTGTACAGGTAATCCTCGATTCCCTTGCTCTCCTATAATAAAGAAAAAATAATAAAGCAACATTATTCTTACCTATCCGGTGCTCTGTCAGGCCCCACGCTGTAATCCTTCACAAAGGGTTAACTGCCTTACAGCTAGCAGCACAGCTAATACTGGCTGCTCAGCTGTAAGCCCCTGAATGAATGAGTTCCTCTCCCGGTGACAGGAGAGGAAGTGATTAGTGTGGGAAGCTTAATTGATTGCTTCCCACAGTAATCAGTTCACTTCAGGTCAGCCGGGGACTCCCTCTGACGTCACTGATGCTGTGCGGTGAATAAGGGCTAAGTGAATAAGGGCTTCTGCCAGAAACGCGTTGAGATGTATCCCCAACCTGTATGATCTTTTAATCTTTTTTCAATAAATTGAGGATTTTAATTATTCTTGGGACTCACCATAACTAATTTTCTTATGTGAAGCCTTAAGTCACGGCTATTGGTTGGAGACCCACAGCATTGCAAAATGGACTGAGTTATACTAATAGGACACGGTGAGGCTGCCTTTTTGTTTATTTACCGTATGTAAACCATGTGTCATTTCATGTCGGCTCTGTAATTTCACAAAAGCTATGTGTATATATGTAGTGTTTTGTGAGCTGTCAGTGTGATTTTACAGTAGCCGGGGATGATTTGCCGGCTTTTCAAAGGACACTGGTGCGTATAAATCGGACAGCACTCGCATGGTGCGAGTGCTGTCCGATTTTTTATCGCATCCATTGACTTGCATTAGCGATTATCATGCCAAAATCGCTGCAAATCGCAGCATGCTGCGATTTTTTTCTCAGGGCTCATACTCACATGCAAGGAAATCGTCTGATGCTCGCATGTCAAATCCCAGCTCTGGTGCCGGCACTTGGGAGTGGAGTGCACGACTGCATGTATTTATATGCAGCCGCTCGCTCCACTCCCGAGTGCCGGCGCCAGAGCTGGGATTTCACATGCGAGCATCGGACGATTTCCTCGCATGTAAGTATGAGCCCTCAGACCGATTTCAGCTGAGAAAAAAATCGCAAATGAGAAGTCCCCTATTGAATAACATTGGTCCGATTGCAATCCAATTTTTTTATCGGCTTGCAATCGTCCGTTTTTGTCTCCAGTGAGTATCAGCCCTTACACTGCTCTTACTTCTTCTGAAGGCGGGTGGGCACAGGGGACATGGTTTGTAGTACAAAAAAGTTGTTAGCCAGATTTATGAATTGTGACTATAGTAACAAAAAAAGTCTCAAATGTTACTTTATTAGGGGAATAATATTAAAAACTAAAAAAACAGCTTTACACAGAAGTGTTATCTCTAACATGGGATACATTTATCTATATTGTGCAACACTTTGATCAATTTGGTGCAAACAACAAAATCGCAGCCACAAGAAAAATTGAATTAAAAAGATCTTGTTGTGTTTTTGGTACATGTGCTATCCATTATATTTATCAATAGATCATGAACCCATTTTAATCAACATGCCTCTTCACATGTCCTTACACATATCATATGTCATTTTCTATGCCTAATTTTCCACAAAAAATGGAGACAACAAAAATCAATGGCTACTTGGAAAAAAAAACAGATGTCATCCATGGACTGTCCATTTTTTCATATTTATTGGGTAAGAGAAGCTATGAATTTTTAATTTCTCACACAAGAAATTGAAAAAAAGCAAAAATGATTGTAAAAACTCACACCTGGACCAAAAATGGATCCAACACGCTGGAAAAATAATGGACCATTTTTCACATAGTAGAAAAAAAACCCCGATGTATAAAATCAGTCACATACGCATATATCAAATTATTTCTGTCTATGGTGTCTGTAGCCTTTAAGAAAAATTTCATCAACACCTGCATTTTGTATTAAACCAATCTGTGCCCCAGCTGCTGCAGAACATTTTTCTGAAAAGTATGTTCTAAATCAAACAATTAATAGTGGTCTGGAATCTCCTTGTTCGGCCGGGATCACACATGCGAGTAAATCGGCCGACACTCGCATGTGAAATCCCAGCTCTGGCGCCGGCACTCGGGAGTGGAGCGCGCGGCTGCATAGAAATACATGCAGCCGCGCGCTCCACTCCCGAATGCCGGCGCCAGAGCTGGGATTTCACATGCGAGTGTCGGCCGATTTACTCGCATGTGTGATCCCGGCCGTCCTCTTCATAAAGAGGTTATGCGGCAGCTGCGGAATATACTATTTTACATTAAGATAAATTATGTAATGGACTAGAGTTCACCTTTTGATCATGTACACATATACAGACGCTTTGGTGACTTATAATATTCGTGTGTTCATTACTCTCTCCCACTGAGGTGTATTACTATATAACAGCGATTTACCAGCAGCTTCGTGTGTATAACAGGAACAGGTCTGTATAAGTCACCGCAGGTTGGGGTCGGCAGAATTTTGACTCCGGGTAACATTTTCTCGTACCTCACAGATGTGTTATTCCGTGGAAAGTCGCCTATATTTATACACCAGAAGGGACGACGCAGCACAGTACAAGTCTTCAGCTTCTTGCTAATCGCGCTGTTTTCTCTTTATTTTTTTAACCTCTAGGTTTGTTTTTTTGATTTCCCCTTGTTTTGCATAATGTAACTCCATCTCTTCAAATGAGATTTCAGTTGTGATCTGGGTTCAGTTTGTTAAGACCACTCATGAGGAGGGTTGTTCTGACAGTAATATGAATGCTAAAATGCACCAATATTACTGAAACCAGAATTATAGTGGAAATAAAATGTGTAAGCGACGTGCTGTAAAAATATCACAAGCTATTGACTTCTATGATAGGCTGTAGTCGGCATGCTCTGTGACACATGTAATGGACATGCTCTGTGATGCATGTAATGGGCATGCTCTGTGACACATGTAATGGGCATGCTCTGTGATGCATGTAGTGGACATGCTCTGTTACAAATGTAGTGGGCATCCTCTGTGACACATGAAGTGGGCATGCTCTGTGACAAATGTAGTGGGCATGCTCTGTGACAAATGTAGTGAGTATGCTCTGTGACATATGTAGTGCACATGCTCTGTGATGCATGTAGTGGGCATGCTCTGTGACAAATGTAGTGGGCATGCTCTGTGACGCATGTAGTGGGCATGCTCTGTGACGCATGTAGTGGGCATTCTCTGTGACAAATGTAGTGGACCCTCTCTGTGACGCATGTAGTGGACCCGCTCTGTGACGCATGTAGTGGGCACACTCTGTGACACGTGTAATGGGCATGCTCTGTGACACATGTAATAGGCATGCTCTGTGATGCATGTAGTGGGCATGCTCTGTTACAAATGTAGTGGGCATGCTCTGTGACGCATGTAGTGGGCATGCTCTGTGATACAAGTAATGGGCATGCTCTGTGATGCATGTAGTGGGCATGCTCTGTTACAAATGTAGTGGGCATGCTCTGTGACGCATGTAGTGGGCATTCTCTGTGACAAATGTAGTGGACCCTCTCTGTGACGCATGTAGTGGACCCGCTCTGTGACGCATGTAGTGGGCACGCTCTGTGACACATGTAATGGGCATGCTCTGTGACATATGTAATGGGCATGCTTTGTGATGCATGTAGTGGGCATGTTCTGTGACAAATGTAGTGGGCATGCTCTGTGACACATGTGGGCATGCTCTGTGATGCATGTAGTGGGCATGCTCTGTGACACATGTAATGGGCATGCTCTGTGATGCATGTAGTGGGCATGCTCTGTGACAAATGTAGTGGACATGCTCTGTGACACATGTAGTGGGCATGCTCTGTGACGCATGTAGTGGGCATGCTCTGTGACGCATGTAGTGGGCATGCTCTGTGACAAATGTAGTGGACACGCTCTGTGGTGCATGTAGTGGACACGCTCTGCGGCGCATGTAGTGGACACGCTCTGTGGCGCATGTAGTGGGCATGCTCTCTGATGCATGTAATGGGCATGTTCTGTGATGCATGTAGTGGGCATGCTCTGTTACAAATGTAGTGGGCATGCTCTGTGACGCATGTAGTGGGCATTCTCTGTGACAAATGTAGTGGACCCTCTCTGTGACGCATGTAGTGGACCCGCTCTGTGACGCATGTAGTGGGCACGCTCTGTGACACATGTAATGGGCATGCTCTGTGACATATGTAATGGGCATGCTTTGTGATGCATGTAGTGGGCATGTTCTGTGACAAATGTAGTGGGCATGCTCTGTGACACATGTGGGCATGCTCTGTGATGCATGTAGTGGGCATGCTCTGTGACACATGTAATGGGCATGCTCTGTGATGCATGTAGTGGGCATGCTCTGTGACAAATGTAGTGGACATGCTCTGTGACACATGTAGTGGGCATGCTCTGTGAGCATGTAGTGGGCATGCTCTGTGACGCATGTAGTGGGCATGCTCTGTGACAAATGTAGTGGACACGCTCTGTGGTGCATGTAGTGGACACGCTCTGCGGCGCATGTAGTGGACACGCTCTGTGGCGCATGTAGTGGGCATGCTCTCTGATGCATGTAATGGGCATGTTCTGTGATGCATGTAGTGGGCATGCTCTGTTACAAATGTAGTGGGCATGCTCTGTGACACATGAAGTGGGCATTGGCTCTGTGACAAATGTAGTGGCATGCTCTGTGACAATGTAGTGTAGCATGACCTCTGTGACACATGTAGTGGGCATGCTCTGTGACGCATGTAGTGGGCATTCTCTGTGAAAAATGTAGTGGACCCTCTCTGTGAAAAATGTAGTGGACCCGCTCTGTGACGCATGTAGGTGGGCACGCTCTGTGACGCATGTAGTGGGCATGCTCTGTGACACATGTAATGGGCATGCTCTGTGATGCATGTAGTGGGCATGTTCTGTGACAAATGTAGTGGGCATGCTCTGTGACACATGTAGTGGGCATGCTCTTGACGCATGTAGTGGGCATGCTCTGTGACACATGTAGTGGACACGCTCTGTGGCGCATGTGGTGGACACGCTCTGTGACGCATGAAGTGGACACACTCTGTGACGCATGTAGTGGACATGCTCTGTGATGGATGTAGTGGGCATGCTCTGTGACGCATGTAGTGGGCATGCTGCATAACACATGCAGTGGGCATGCTCTCTGACGCATGTACTGTGCATGCCCTGTGACGAATGTAGTGGGTGTGCTCTGTAACACATGTAGTGAGCATGCTCTGTGATGCATGTAGTGGGCGTGCTCTGTGACTCATGTAGTAAGTGTGCTCTGTGACACATGAAGTGGACAGGCTCTGTGACACATGTTTGGGCATGATCTGTGACACATGAAGTGGACACACTCTGTGACGCATGTAGTGGACACGCTTTGTGACGCATATAGTGGACATGCTGTGACACATGTAGTGGGCATGCTCTGTGATGCATGTAGTGTGCATGCTCTGTGACACATGTAGTGGGCATGCTCTGTGATGCATGTAGTGGGCATTCTCTGTGACAAATGTAGTGGACCCTCTCTGTGACGCATGTAGTGGACCCACTCTGTGACGCATGTAGTGGGCATGCTCTGTGACACATGTAATGGGCATGCTCTGTGATGCATGTAGTGGGCATGTTCTGTGACAAATGTAGTGGGCATGCTCTGTGACACATGTAGTGGGCATGCTCTGTGACGCATGTAGTGGGCATGCTCTGTGACACATGTAGTGGACACGCTCTGTGGCGCATGTGGTGGACACGCTCTGTGACGCATGAAGTGGACACACTCTGTGACGCATGTAGTGGACATGCTCTGTGATGGATGTAGTGGGCATGCTCTGTGACGCATGTAGTGGGCATGCTGTATAACACATGCAGTGGGCATGCTCTCTGACGCATGTACTGTGCATGCCCTGTGACGAATGTAGTGGGTGTGCTCTGTAACACATGTAGTGAGCATGCTCTGTGATGCATGTAGTGGGCGTGCTCTGTGACTCATGTAGTAAGTGTGCTCTGTGACACATGAAGTGGACAGGCTCTGTGACACATGTTGTGGGCATGATCTGTGACACATGAAGTGGACACACTCTGTGATGCATGTAGTGGGCACGCTCTGTGACACATGTAGTGTGCATGCTCTGCGACAAATGTGGGCATGCTCTGTGACACATGTAGTGGGCATGCTCTATGACACATGTAGTGGGCATGCTCTGTGATGCATGTAGTGGGCATTCTCTGTGACAAATGTAGTGGACCCTCTCTGTGACGCATGTAGTGGACCCACTCTGTGACGCATGTAGTGGGCATGCTCTGTGATGCATGTAATGGGCATGCTCTGTGGAGCATGTAGTGGGCATGCTCTTTAACAAATGTAGTGGGCATGCTCTGTGACACATGAAGTGGGCATGCTCTGTAAAAAATGTAGTGGGCATGCTCTGTGACAAATGTAGTGAGCATGCTCTGTGACACATGTAGTGGGCATGCTCTATGACACATGTAGTGGGCATGCTCTGTGATGCATGTAGTGGGCATTCTCTGTGACTGTCATGTGTGCATTGCCACGAAGATCGTCGCGGTTGCACATTTTGACTTCTCACAGCTGAGCTGCTGTTTCTTTGTGTTTGGCAGCTAGGGAGTTAATTCTGTCTGTGCTCGGTGCTGGGACTGGGTGCAGTTTCTCCCGGCTGCAATCGATTATTTGTTGATTGGTTTCCTTTAAATTCCTGGTTGTCTGCTTGGGGAGTTGCCAGTGAAACCTTCATGCAGACCACAGATAGGAATGAATCTGTATAGACTTTAGTTGTGAGCTCCTTAGTTGTTCTAAGCTCAACTTGGTTAGAGTTTATTTCCCAGACCATTTATGTTCCTTTGGTGTTTGAGTGTGTATGCAAGCGAGTGTTATCCTGTCTGTCTTATATGTCTAATCTGTGTATTTAGCTAAGATCAGCCCATATCCCTTTGGTGGTAGTCAGGATCCTTCTTAGGACTGATTACAGGGTTCAGGGTCTGATAGGAGACAGGGTTAGGTTGGAGACTTGGACCTCTGAACCATTATCAGTACCTCCAAGGTGAGGGATTAGTTAGGACCCCAGTTTAGGGTCAGGTTAGATCCCGGTCCACCTCTTTCCTGTTTCAGCTCATCAAGTCCTCAAGATTAACCTTGAGTTCAGCAGATATCGTGTCAGGTAAATCTATTCTATACTTACATGCTGATGTTGCTATACTAGTTGTTGTATAGAGTGTTGTTCCTGTATTAATAGTTTACTGACATTGTATACATATCATTAGACAGCGTGACAGTGACAAATGTAGTGGACCCTCTCTGTGACGCATGTAGTGGACCCGCTCTGTGACGCATGTAGTGGACACGCTCTGTGACACATGTATTGGGCATGCTCTGTGATACATGTAATGGGCATGCTCTGTGATGCATGTAGTGGGCATGCTCTGTGACAAATGTAGTGGGCATGCTCTGTGATGCATGTAGTGGACATGCTCTGTGACGGATGTAGTGGGCATGCTCTGTGACTAATGTAGTGGGCATGCTCTGTGACATATGTAGTGAGCATGCTCTGTGACACATGTAGTGGGCATGCTCTGTCATGCATATAGTGGACATGCTCTGTGACAAATGTAGTGCACACACTCTGTGACACGTAGTGGGCATGCTCTGTGACACACATGGTGGACATGCTCTGTCACGCATATAGTGGACATGCTCTGTCATGCATGTAGCGGGCATGCTCTGTGACACACATGGTGGACATGCTCTGTCACGCATATAGTGGACATGCTCTGTCACGCATGCCCTGTGACGAATGTAGTGGGTATGCTCTGTAACACATGTAGTGAGCATGCTCTGTGATACATGTAGTAAGCATGCTCTGTGACACATGAAGTGGACAGGCTCTGTGACACATGTTGTGGGCATGATCTGTGACACATGAAGTGGACACACTGTGATGCATGTAGTGGACACGCTCTGTGACGGCTATAGTGGACATGCAATGTGACACATGTTGTGGGCATGATCTGTGACACATGAAGTGGACACGCTCTGTGACGCATGTAGTGGACACGCTCTGTGACGCATATAGTGGACATGCAATGTGACACATGTAGTGGGCATGCTCTGTGACGCATGTAGTGGATATGTTCTGTGACGCATATAGCGGACATGCAATGTGACACATGTAGTGGACATGCTCTGTGACGCATGTAGTGGGCATGCTCTGTGACGCATGTAGTGAACACGCTCTGTGACGCATATAGCGGACATGTAATGTGACACATGTAGTGGACATGCTCTGTGACGCATGTAGTGGGCATGCTCTGTGACACATGTAGTGGGCATGCTCTGTGACGCATGTAGTGGGCATGCTCTGTGACGCATGTAGTGGGCATGCTCTGTGACACATATAGTGGGCATGCTCTGTGACACATACTCTGTGACCCAGTCTTCAGACCAAAATCACTCTTCTGCACTCGTTGTGTCCTTTGCACACATGAACACTGCAGCCAATCAGCTGCAGGCTTTGCATTCCATCTGATTCAGAATTTTCTGTCCGGATAAGAGATAGGGGGTGAAGGCTGCAGCCCATCATCAGCCACATCTGAATATAGATGCCTCGAAACCAGTAGGAGGACATAGCAACCCCCAAGATTATGCAGTTGGTTAAGTGAATCCGTGTCTTTCTCTTAGATTTAGGCAGTTAGTGAAGCTATCCTGTCCCCGGGGCCTGTAGCTGCAAATATGGCTCTGTGAGATGCTGGATCTCTTCATCTTACTTACAATTGGCGACGATCGCAGATAGCTTAACTCAGCTGCCGGCACACATGTTATGAAGAATCCAGAAGAGACTTTGATTTCTTTAAGAATTCTTGTTGAATGCATACAAACAGCAGCAGGTAAAAAAGACTTTCTTCAGACAGACTGAAAACACGTGTGATTCTGATAAAACCAAGGAAGAAGGAAATGACATCATACCAGAAGAGGTAGACAGAGAGACAGAAGGGACAAACTTGATGGAAAGGGATTATTTCAGCTATGCAAACACAGGGACACATAGCAACAGTAAACAATATGAGACTGCAATACAGCATGTAAAATGCACAGGACAGTCTGTAAAATGTCTCATTCATGGGACATAACACTCCCCGTCTGAAATCTATAGATTTCATAATTTTTATGATGTCCACTGGAGATGTCACTGTAGACCTGAAAGACAAAAGGAAAAAAACACAACATGCGGAAATAAACTGTAACAGTTGTCCAATTCTTGGTTGATGACGTGAAGTCCTCAACGGTTGGATAGACCAAGTTATGGGAGAACCCATCTTCAGATTGGGGAAGCTGCAACATGCAAACACCTCCACCAACCCAAACAATCCAAAGATGAAAGTTCAAGTTCACAAGGGAAAGTTCAAAGTTCATTCGGATGCTGATAGTTCTGCATACTAGCACGGCAGTAGTATGCAGAGACATGCTCCCCACCGTGGCAGAGTCCAGAGACAAAGCTAAGATCATGTGACTCCTGCTCGAAGGAGCCAGCAGATGATTAACCTGAAATGGATGTCAGCAGATACGATGGCTGACCAGCTGAAAGGATGTCCAGGGTAAAGAGATCTCAGCTTCTGAGCCTTTTTGCCATTTTCTGAAGCGCTCGGAGAGGCTCCTGCAGCTGTAGTCCTCTTAGACATGTCGTAGGTAAGGAAGACTTGTCTCTTGATGACGGTTGAAAGAGTCTTTACAGAACTACAGGGCAGGTCTTGTAAGGCTTTTAGAGACTTCTTCGCCGTCTCCCATCTTTGCTGTCTCTGAGATGGTAACATAGTGTTCCCGTTGATATCCTGAGTAGCAAGCTGTCTCAGTGGTACCCTGCCTAGAACTGCGATGAGTGTCTTAAACCCGAGAGGACCATGGATGCTGTTTTCAACAGGCGAGGCTCCTCGTTCGATAGCAAGTTCCTTACAGGGTGATGCTTGGGAAGTGAACGTGTCTTGTTCAACATCCGCCAGTGAGCTGAGGCTGAATTGCGTGGGGAAAATGCTCGCGCCCATTGGTCAGAGGTAGGCTGTTGAGAGAGGGGCTCTCACTCTGAGCACTGAAGTCTAGCACGGCTTCGGTTTGACCAGGCTTGTGATGGAGATGGGTATCAAAGGTTGGGAACTTAGCAGTTACTTGCTGCGGATCCCTTGGCAACTTAGTCTTTGCTGGAAGAGAAGGTGAGGGAGCTACCCAGCTGTTATAGTTGTCTTCGGTGGGTTTGATGCTCATGACCCTGATGATCACTTTGTCTCCCTCTGTACGTAGTGAGTTGTTGTCCTTGGTTGAAGGATCGAATGCTGTTATCTCAAGGTTGTAGTCTCGAGGATAAAGTGGACTTGAATTATCGGATGGTTGCCGTTGACACGTAGTGTCGTTTGACTTCTCCTTCATCCATTGGTGACGTGAGTATGACAGTGGGGACAAGTCGTTGTCATCTGACGTGATAACGGTTTTGTAAGAGGAAATGTCGTTCTGATTCTTTGTCTGGTCACTACAGACATTGCCAATGATGACCCAGCCTAGCTCGAGCTGCTGGGCGTACGGTTCATTGAGTAGTCCGTGGATTTGTTAACGCAACTTGTGCAGTCGTATAATGTCTCTGCCGAGGAGAATTAGGATGTCTGCCTTATCGTCCAGGGGTGGCATCTCTTTGGCTATCATTCTGAGATGAGGATGCTGAAGAGCGACTTCTGGTGTTGGGATTTCTTCCCTATTGAATGGTATTCGGTTACACTCTACAAGCGTGGGTAGTGGTATCTCCGTGGCGCCTTTCTCAAGAGAAGTTATTATGAGGTCACTGGCCCTTATTCCAGAGGTTTGTAAAACGCTGCTACAGGTGCCCAAGGTGTAGGGATAGACGTCTCCTTTTAAGTCAAACAAGTCGAAGAGTTCAGACCTGGCTAATGATTTGTTGCTCTGGTCATCCAGGCTAACGTACACCTTGACTGCTTTCTCTGGATGGCCCTTGGGATACACCCATGACAGGCAAATCTTCGCGCAGGACTTGACTCGAAGACCTTCTCCACAGACATCGGTGAATGAGGAAGATACCGCAGCATGGCTTGTCGCTTGGTCTGTACTCTCCCCGCAATGGCTTGTGGTGGGAGAAGGTGACGACGCAGAGTCAGGCTGTGATGGATGGAGCGCCTGTACGTGGTCTTCGCTGTCGCACTCTAGACACTTGATGGGGATGACACAGTCCTTAGCAAGATGTTCGGTAGAGGCGCAGCACCTGAATCATACTCCAAACTTCTTCAAGAACTCCTTTCGTTCTTGAAGGGGCTTCTTCCTGAAGCCGATGCACTTCTTCAGGGGATGTGGCAGTTTGTGAATTGGACACTGGCGATTAGGATTCTAAACCTTCTCACCTTTGTCGCTCTTATCTTGTGATACTGAAGGTGCCGGAACAACATCAGTCTTCTTGATGGACATTGGAGCTTGGTGGTTCCTGTAGTTAAGACGTGGACTGTCGTGTTTAGTAGATGAAACAGGGTCGCTGTGTTCTCCATAGGAAAAACTTGGATCGGTCTTACACTCTGCGATATTTTCTATGAACTCGCAGAAGTAGGAAAATGGAGCAAAGGAGACTTGGTTTTCCCTTTTGTATTTTGATCCAAGCATGGCCCACTTATTTTGGATATTGGACGGCAGCTTGGAAACTATTGGGGTTACACCATGAGCAGTGTCCAGGTAGTTGAGGCCAGGAAGGTACGGGTCTGCTTTGGCCAGCTGAAGCTCTAACAGGAGGTCGCTGAGCTCTTGGAACCTTGTACTGTCCTTATTAGATACCTTTGGAAAATCCTCTAATTGTTTGAACAGGGCCCTTTCTATGACCTCAGGACTGCCATAGCTTCTTTCTAGCCTCTTCCATGCAGCGGTGAAACCAGCGATGGGATTACTGATGTGGACAGACTTAAGTCTCTTGACCCGATCCGTGGTTTGTGGCCCAAGCCACCTGATTAGCAGGTCTAGCTCTTCAGCGGCGGTGATGCTGAGGTCACTGATTGTGGTTTCAAAGGTACACTTCCAACCCCTGTAGTTCTCAGGTTTATCGTCAAACTCTGTAAGACCGGTCTTAGATCACGCCGAATCATGTACCTTGCAAGGCCAGTCATATCAGCATTCTCCGATTTTGGAAGGACAGATGCTGGCCGGATAGCATTGCTCATACAGTCTGTGCTTTGACCTGGGAATGCAGGTACATATGGGGCAGGGTAGGCGTTCAGTCCATTAACTGGCTTAATGAGCTTAGTTTCTGCCACACATGGGACTGGAATTGTGTGATTGACCGGAGTGTGGTGACTTACCTGCATATTAGCCTGCACGTAGGTTTCTGAGTATGAGATTTGGTGAGGTGCAGGTTTCCGGTACATTTCGGTGCACAGAGGAGGATCAGGATGCAAGGTTGGCAGCGTATTGTAATTGTACTGACCTTGGGTGCAGGATGCGGATAAACACTCTGTGTCCTGTTGTCTCAGGGGAGCATCTGTGTAGTCAGGAAGGATTGCAGGAGCAGGGATACCGCTGTGTTGGCTTTGTACATAGTCTCTAGAACGCTTAAGAGGGTCTTCAGTATGAAAACCCTGTTGTCTCAGGGGAGCATCTGTGTGGTCAGGAAGGATTGCAGGAGCAGGGATAGTGCTGTGTTGGCTTTGTACATAGTCTCTAGTACGCTTAAGAGGGTCTTCAGTATCAAAACCACTTAAACTGATGCTGTTTCTTTGGCTCCCACTGATGGCTTGTTCCAGGACCTTTAACTTTGCCATGGCTATGGCGTGTTGGCGTTCCTTCTCTAGGGCCTCTAGGGCAGCTTGTATTTTAGTGGCCTCAGTTTTCATCTGTTTCCTTCTCTAGGGCCTCTAGGGCAGCTTGTATTTTAGTGGCCTCTAGGGCAGTTTGTATTTTAGTGGCCTCAGTTTTCATCTCAGTTTCCTTCTCTAGGGCCTCTAGGGCAGCTTGTATTTTAGTGGCCTCTAAGGCAGCTTGTATTTTAGTGGCCTCAGTTTTCATCTCAGTTTCCTTATGAGCGAAGGCAGCTTGTATTTTAGTGGCCTCAGCTTCAGCACGTACTTTTACGAGCTGTTCGCTGAGGGTTGAGGATTTTGAAGAGCGTGACTTAGATGCTTGCTTGACTGTCTGACCGAGCCAGAAATGCAAGATGACATCTCGGCGCGATTCTTGCCTCTGTTTTGGCTTTTATATCGCGCACCATGCTTTCTCTCTCAGAGTTAAGTTTTTGGAAGGCTTGCAGCTCTTTGTAGGTAACTAATGGGTTAAGTCTCTTTAACACTGCGATATACTGATCTGTTATTTTTGCATAACATTGATAATCTGAACACAGTTGTGCAAGGGCTCCCTCTGGTGGTCGTTGGAGAGAAGCAGGCTGAGATAGCCTGTCTATATGGCTCAACAGTTTTTGCCATAGCTCTGCTATAGCATGAGAAGATCATGTTTACTGGATTCTAGATTCTCCCTTATTTTCCATGTTGGCTTTGTGAAACGTCTAGCCTTCTCACCAAATGGTGGATTAGGGTCTACGCACTCTTCCTCTGACAATGGGTCTGACAGAGACCGTGTAGTCATTCCTTCAGCCATCCTGCTGCACAGGGAGAAGGAGAGCTGTACAGACTCTTATATGTTGAGAGCGGATGCTCTGCAGGAAGTTCTGTAGCTTTATAGAAGCTGTGGGTTTTACAGATGAATCTGATAAGTCTTTTTTACTATTCTGTCCCCGGGGCCTGTGGCTGTAAATATGGCTCTGTGAGATGCCGGATCTCTTCACCTTACTTACAATTGGCGACAATCGCAGATAGCTTAACTCAGCTGCCGGCACACACGTTATGAAGAATCCAGAAGAGACTTTGATTTCTTTAAGAATTCTTGTTGAATGCATACAAACAGCAGCAGGTAAAAAAGACTTTCTTCAGACAGACTGAAAACACTGTGATTGCTGATAAAATCAAGATGGAGAATGAAACACAGGAGAAAGAAGAAGGAAATGACATCATACCAGAAGAGGGAGACAGAGAGACAGACGGGACAAACTTGATGAAAAGGGATTATTTCAGCTATGAAAACACAGGGACACATAGCAACAGTAAACAATATGAGAGACTGCAATACAGCATGTAAAATGCACAGGACAGTCTGTAAAATGTCTCATTCATGGGACATAACAGAAGCAGTCACTGTCCCCCTGCCCCAGGCAGTTGGTGAAGTAATCCATTCGCCCCAAGGATAATGGAAAGAGAGTAATAAAAAAATTCTAGTGCATAGTGTCAAATTCAGCCTGGCTGTGAGTTCCTGCTGGGAGAGGGGAAGAAAGAACTGCTTTATTTAGTAATTTGGTATCACAATTTATCTATATGGCAGCTGGAGAGATTTCAAAGTCTAAAGAGAACAATAACAATTCAATCATTACATATGTGGTTCTCGCCTTAGTGGGGTTAAATTGTCATTTAAATTGTCTTTTTAAGTAGAAAAAATGCAGTATAATATACAGCACTCTGTGAGCAAAATGAAGAATATTGGAAGGGATGGGATTACCACTGTCTGTTCCTAATCTAACCTGCCCATAAAATGTCTATTATGTTGTCATTGGGACTAATATAATCAAGTGACGGGAATACAACGGCTAAGTCACTGTATTGTTCATAATTGCATTAATTTTTGTGCCATCTGTTCGCATTCAGCACAGATCTTTTCTGTTTTGTGCACGACTCGCTCTTGGATTCAGTTTCTACAACGTGCTTTGTTTATAGGAAACAAAATTCAAGGATGATCTAAAAACCGCAAAAACCTTCAGACTCCAGACCGAGAAAGAAGACACAACTTGTACAGTTCACCAACAAATGAGCTTCAAAAAAAAAAAAAACATCAGTTGCACCCAGTTCCTAGTGTCTAAGAGGGGTCAGGATCATCGATTTAAAGTACCTATACATCTTAAAGAAAAGTCATTCATATCTACTTGTATTCCACTTAGAGATTATGAACAGTATGCAAGTAGAGTATTTTGAAAAAGTATTCATACCCCGTGAACTTTTCCACATTTGTTCACATTGCAACCACAGACTTCAATGTGCTTTATTGGGATTTTATGTGATGTTAACACAAAGCAGCAAGTATTTGTGAAGTGTAAAGGAAATGATACATGGTTTTCTAATTATTTTAATAATATAAATCTGCAAATTTTGACATGCATATGTATTCAGCCCTTGTAGTTTGATACCACTAAATACACTCCTGAGTGACCATTTGCCTCCAGAAGTCACATGGTTAGTATACTGAGTCCACCAGTGTGTAATTTATACTCAGTATAACTACAGCTGTTCTGTAAAGGCCTCAGAGGTTTGTGTGAGAACATTAGGTAAAAAACAGCATCATGAAAGCCAAGGAGCACACCGGACAGGTCAGGGATAACTTTGTGCAAAAAAGTAAAGCAGGGTGATAAAAAAAAATAGCCCAAGCTCTGAACATCTCACTAAGCACTGTGGTGTGCGGCCAGTGTGTGAGGGCTATGTGCGGTGTACCACCAGTGTTTGAGGGCTGTGTGTGGTGTGCAACCAGTGTGTGAAGTCTGTGTGCGGTACATGTTAAGTTGAGTATGTGAGGACTGTGTGTGATATATGGCCAGTGTGTGAGTGGTATGTTTGCAGTATGGGGTGCGTGGGGAGTGCTAAAGCCCACTGAGCAGGTTTATCATAATTTATGCCACTAAGGTGTGGTAAATTACACCAGTAATGTACTGCAGATGGTGCCTGGAGCTATATTTCTGGTGGCGCAGTACACCTTATAAATTAAGAAGAATACACATGTATCAGATCGCTAAGGTTTTGACCCCTTGCACCTCCACTTCTCAGTGCCGGTGGCTGGACATGAGCAGCTGTGGAGTGGGACAGTACAGCTTCATCAACTCTGTAGTGTCGGCTTCAGGTACTGCAGATCTACTCCTATTCGAACGACTAGGCATGAATCTGTAGAATTTGACCATGGTCACTGTACAGTGGATGAAACTGCACTGTTCTACTCTACAGCAGCTCACGTCTGTCTTTCGGGACTGAGAACAGCTGATCGGTGGAGGTGCAAGGGGTCAGAACCCCAGCAATCTCATATCGATGACCTTTCCTTATCAATGTAAAAGCATTGGAGCAACACTTTAATGAATTAGGCCCATAGTACTCCAGCTCTTTCTTCATTATTATTATTATTATTATAATTATTTATTTATATAGCACCATTGATTCCATGGTGCTGTACATGAGAACGAGTTACATACAAATTACAGATATCACTTACAGTAAACAAACTAATAATGACAGACTGATACAGAGGGGAGAGGACCCTGCTCTTTCGGGCTTACATTCTACAGGATGGTGGGGAAGGAGACAGCAGGTTGGGGGATTGCAGCAGTTCCGGTGTTGGTTGAGGCGAGATCTCCGGTAGTGGTGAGGAGGTAGCAGGGTCATTGCAGGCTGTAAGCTTTCCTGAACAGGTGGGTTTTCAGGTTCCCTCTGAAGGATCCGAATGTGGTTGATAGTCGGATGTGTTGGGGCAAAGAATTCCAGACGATGGGGGATATTCGGGAGAAGTCTTGGAGACGGTTGCGTGAGGAGCGAATTAGTGTGGAGGAGAGAAGCTCTTGGGAAGATCGGAGATTACGTGAGGGAAGGTATCGGGAGATTAGTTCAGAGACATATGGGGGAGACAGGTTATAGATGGCCTTGTAGGTCAGTATTAGTAATTTTAACTGGATACGCTGAAAGAATGGGAGCCAGTGAAGAGATTTGCAGAGGGGAGTAGCGAGGAGAGAGATGAATTAGTTGGGCAGCAGAGTTAAGGATAGACTGGAGAGGGGCGAGAGTGTTAGCAGGGAGGCCAGAGAAAAGGATGTTGCAGTAGTCGAGGCGGGAGATGATGAGGGCATGCACAATCATTTTAGTAGATTGAGGGTTGAGGAAAGGACGGATTCTGGAAATATTTTTGAGCTAAAGGTGACAGGAGGTAGAAAGAGCTTGGGTGTGCGGTTTGAAGGACAGGGCAGAGTCAAGGGTTACTCCGAGGCAGCGGACTTCCGGTACGGGGGAAAGCGTGATGTCATTAATTGTGATAGATAGTTCAGGTAAGGAAGATCTGTGAGATGGGGGAAAGATGATGAGTTCAGATTTGTCCACATTGAGTTTGAGGAAGCAGGAGGAGTAAAATGAGGATATGGCTGATAGACACTCCGGGATTCTGGACAGCAGAGAGGTGACGTCTGGGCCAGAGAGGTAGAGTGTCATCAGCATAAAGGTGGTACTGGAATCCGTGGGACTTTATGAGTTGCCCCAGGCTAAGTGTATAGATTGAGAAGAGTAGGGGTCCTAGAACAGAGCCTTTGGGGACTCCAACAGAGAGAGGGTGGGACGAGGAGGTAGTGTGGGAGTGGGAGACGCTGAATGTGTGGTTGGAAAGGTATGAGGAGATCCAGGAAAGGGCGAGGTTCTTAATACCAAAGGAGGAGAGAACCTGTAGTAGAAGGCAGTGGTCAACTGTGTCAAAAGCAGAGGACAGGTCTAGAAGCAGGAGTATAGAGTATTGTCCGTTCCCTTTGGCTGTAAGTAGATTGTCAGTAACTTTAGTCAGGGCTGTCTCAGTGGAGTGATGGTGGCGGAAACCAGATTTTAGATTGTCAAAGTGCAATTTAGATGAGAGGTGGGAGGAAAGTTCAGCGTGGACGTGCTGCTCCAGGAGTTTGGAAGCGAATGGGAGCAACGATATTGGGCGATAGCTGGACATAGCGGTTGGGTCGAGGGTTGGCTTTTTGAGGATAGGCGTGATTGTGGCATGTTTGAAAGCAGAAGGTAAGGTACCAGAAGTTAGTGATACTGTAGATTGAAGAGGTGGGTTAGGAATGGGATAATAGTGGTGGTGAGGTTGGGGAGAAGGTGGGATGGGATGGGGTCAAGTGCACAGGTTGTGAGGTGCGATTTGGAGAGGAGACAATTAAGCTCCCCTTTGGTGATGTTGGAGAGGGAGGTTATGGGGTTTGGGCATTGGTCTGGTATACAAAGGGGTTGAGGTGGCTGAACAATGAAGACTTGCCTTGTTTGGTTCGATCTTATTTTTGAAGTGTGTGGCAAAGTCCTCAGCAGAGATGAGGGAGGTAGGAGGGGGCAGTGGTGGGCGGAGGAGGGAGTTAAAAGTTTTGATTAACTGTTTGGGGTCGTAGGACAGGGAAGATACGAGGGTTGTGAGGTAGGCCTGTTTAGCAGAGGTGAGGGCAAATTTGAAAGAGAGTGTTGCTTGTTTGAATGCAGTGAAGTCGCCTTGTGAATTTGTTTTCTTCCAACGTCGCTCTGCGATCCTGGACACTTGCTGGAGCTTTTTAGTGTGTTATTGTGCCAGGGTTGTCTGTTGGTACATCGCACTCTGCCATGAACGAGAGGGACGACCGTGTCAATAGCTGATGTGAGAGTGGCATTGTAGAAAACAGTGGCACTGTCTATGTCGTGGAGTGAGGATATGGATGCCTGTGGTAGAATAGAGTTAGAGAGTGTGTGGGTGTCTAGATGTGCGAGGTTTCTGCGGGGGTGCACATGTTGCTGGATGTGAGTGACAGGAGAGGAGGACA
This sequence comes from Oophaga sylvatica, assembly GCA_033576555.1. NCBI lineage: Eukaryota > Metazoa > Chordata > Amphibia > Anura > Dendrobatidae > Oophaga > Oophaga sylvatica. Next base: position 974,760,335 of record JARQOD010000001.1, on the reverse strand, counting down.
GGGATGAGAAAGTGAGTAGATGGTGGTCAGATAGAGGGAGAGGGGAGGTGGTGAAGTTAGATAGCAGAGTTGGGTGAAGACCAGGTCTAATGTATGTCCATCTGTGTGGGTGGCTGAGGAGGACCACTGAGTAAGTCCAAAGGATGAAGTAAGGGACAGGAGTTTGGAGGCTACAGACTGAAGGGTATCAGTGGGAATGTTGAAGTCACCCATGATGATAGTGGGGATGTCAGTGGAAAGAAAGTGAAGAAGCCAGGTAGAGAATTGGTCAATGAAGGCAGTGGTCGGGCCTGGAGGTCGGTATATGACGGCCACTTGGAGGTTGGAGGGAAAGTAGATGCGGACACAGTGGAATTCAAAAGAGGGGAGGATTAGGGAGGGAAGAGGTGAGATTGGGTTAAAGGTACAGTTAGAGGAAAGGAGAAAACCCACTCCTCCACAGTGTCTGTTGCAGGGCGAGGAGTGTGGGTGAAGTGGGGGCCGCTGTAACACAGCACAGCAAGCGAGGCGAGAAAGGCAAGATTGCGAGAGACAAAGAGGTCATGAATCACATGAAGCTTATTGCAGATGGAGCGGGCATTCCAGAGTGCTCCAGTGAGAGGGAGCAGGGAGGTGGGTGTCAATGGCACAGGTTTTAAGTTGGAAAGATTGCGGTAGTTCTTATTAGATAGGGAGTGGTAGGAAGGGGTAGTAATGGGGGGTATGAGCTGTGGGGGTCCAGGATTGGGAGATATGTCACCAGCAGTAAGGAGAAGCAGCGAAAGGGAGAGCAGGTGGGAGAAGGAGAGTAGGCAGCTTGTTTTATGTTTTATTAGGACAGATTTGAGGTTGAGGAGCAGGTCAGCAGAGGAGGTCAGGTGGGGAGGTAAGAGGGAAGGGGAGATGATTATTTGGTTAGAGGGTGCTGGGGTTTGGGGATAGAGAAGGAGAGTGAGAATTAACAGAGCAAACACTGTAAGAGCATATGTAAACATGGTGAAGGAGTAAGATGGGTAAATAGAAAAGCCAGGTACCAGTAATAAGAAGTGCTTACTCAGCAGACATACCCAAAAGACATATAGTGTAGGGTCCTGACTCCCGCCGTGACTAACTGCCGTTGAAATAACTGCAGCTTCTTGATACTTATGCTGCAGAAATACGCATGCCTGACCCCACACGCGTGCCCCCCTTAGGCTGCTACTGAATATATAGGACTGAGTAGAGTATCAGGTGAGAGGGATTGTGGGAGTTGGTTTGGGATAAATTAGCAGCTGCCCAGCACACCAGGGGAGCTTAGACAATCAAAGGCACAGGGCCTTGCTACATTCATATGCTGGTAACACCTTGCACCTGATAGCATCTCTACTGGCTCCAGCATGGCTATACAGCAGTAAGTATTGAATACAATGCAACAAATGAATTTAGCAAACATTCAGCAGGCACTGTTATATACCATTAAAGGAAATGTTGCCCAGTGGTACAAATCAGATGACAGCAAGCAGGGATTGTAGCAGAGATTGTACCTGTGTGAAGAGAGGAGATGGATGTTAATTCTCAGCCATTTAAATAACTGCAGCTTCTTGATACTTTTGCTGCAGTGATACTTATGCTACTTCATTAGGTCTTGTACGCAAAATGGAAAAAATGACAATCTCAATAATACAGAGCCTATATGTGAAGAAAGCTTCAATCATTTTTCCTAGGCTATAAAACACGCATTAGTGTCTTGGGCATACTGGGCAACAAAAAACATTGAAGTAAGGGATATCAAAGGCAATTTTGCACAGGGTATCATGTAGCCTAAAGGGTATGCCACACTAAACGAGATCGCTAACGAGATTGCAAACAAGATCACTAAAACGTCACTATTTTGCGATCTCGTTAGCGACTTAGCTGTGTGTGGCATGTAGCAACGATGTGGCCCCTGCTGTGATCTCGTTGATCGTTCACTAGCGTTCTGGACCGTTTTTTGATCGTTGGTGTCCTGCTGGTGAGCCTATATCGCTGTGTTTGGCACCTTTTGCGAACGACCTCGTTTGTGACGCATATGGGTTTAGCGTCACGGAGTGGATCGCAATATCTGTAAGTTCTCTTTTGCGTCACAGAGAGGATCGCAGCAGTTGCAAAGCAGGCTAGCAGGACGCAGAGAGCAGGAGCAATGCTGGAAATTCCTATGAATCAGAAGCGCTCAGTACATGCTAATGACATCCTAACGACCGCCAAAGTCGTTAAAGAGATCGCTGACCGCTGATGAGTCGTTTATGAGATCTCCTGTTTGGCAGCTACTAGCGACCTAAAAGAGATCTCACAAACGATCTCATTAGCTTGCGTCGCTATTGAGATCGCTAACGAGATCACTAAGTGTGGCAGTACCTTAAGACTGGCCCCGGGTCTAACCATGGCTCTTAGGTCTGCCTTCTTATTATACATATTAGACCCTGTTAAAGTTTTAAAACCTAAAAAAAGTTTAATAAAACTGTATGAAAAACACAAAACAGCACAAAAATATATATACATTTTTTTTAATCGTTTAATTAAAAAAACACATAATTCATATTTTTGTGTCCATAATAAACTGAGCTACAAATCTTTCATGTTAATTAGTTTGAGTGATGAGGGCCATGAAAAAGGCGATGACAGATTTATTATTGTGTTTACTCATCTCTGCCTTCCCCTCCAAAAAACTGAAAAAATACCACCAAAATAAAAACTATAGTCTGTTCAGCAAAAAACGAGTAAAAGTCTTCTACTTATATGTTGAACTAAAAATGGTGCAGGCAACAAAATTGGAATAACAAAAATTAATAATAATACACACTAAAATGGTAACATTAAAAACTGCAATTCGTGAGGAAATTTAAAAAGTGATGGCTCTTGAAAGGAAGGTGGCAATGAAACAAAAAAAAAAAAAACAATCCCACCATAAAGGCTAAATATGATTGCAGTTTTAATGGGTTAATCAGTTCTTACTCCAATAGCACAAGCCATTTTTTGCATGACTTGTAAATTTTGCACTGCATGTTCCCTGCAGGAGATTAACCCGATATCCCGACGCGGTCGAGCTCTGCTACATTGCATCACAAGCGTGACATCTGAACACAGTTTACAGAATGGAAAACAGCTGGAATGTCGTCCAAGTACAACATACGGCATTACATCAAGTCTTACGTCCACACTTGTGTTTAGTGCACAGTAAAATTGTCGCCTCTGCTTGGTCCTATTCTTGAAACGGGATCGGAAGTGTATCAAGCAGAAGAAGCTCACGCCCCGGAGTTCAGTGACCTCTATGGAGATAAAATGTTTGGTACGTGGTGAGCGCTGTGCTGTTTCGGGTTGTGATTTTAGGTTCCCTGGATAACTGATACTCAATGTTCAGAGTGAGTCCTGCATCTGATCATTAGAGATGTCAGTGAACACGAAAAATCAATTATAGCACCCCATTCACTCGTCTATATGCGCCGTTTCTAAGTCTATTTCATATGTGCTCACCTGTTTTTTTTATTTATTTTTTTCGGCTTTGTGGTCGTAGTTTAGCAATTCCAGATGCTTTCGTCTGATTCACGAATTAAAATTTCTTAAAAAGTTTGGCGTAGCTTCACTCTTTTACCCGCTGGAGTGTTTTCCTTCACTTACACCAAAGTTTGCTTCTTCTGCGACATTTTAAAAAGTTGCAGCTTTTTGGTCAAAAAGATGCAAAAAATGATAAGCGATAGGAAAAAAAAAAGCCAGTTTTTGACTCCGTGCCAAATTCATGAACCGCGTACGTCATTTTTATCATTTTGGTGCAATGAACATCAGCGAAAACTGCAAGATAGAAATAGAAAAGTGACATATAAAAAAGGCAATTGATAAATTGGGGCCTTAGGCCTAGCCCTGTTTCTAAATAACCTGGAAAAAGCAGAGTGGTTTATTGGCACTGTACCAGCACATGCTCCACTAGCCCCTCCTATCTTTGCCTCTGAACTAGTGGCATAGCGTGAAGCTCATGAGTCTACAGGGCCATAACGATCATAGTATTGGACTTTTATTATAGGCCAAAGTGCTCGGAAACTTACAACTCATGTACCCACAGGAGTTACTCCCTTGCAGTAGATTCAGTACGAGGCACCATATTGGCTCTTGTCTGCAATGTATCAGGAACACCGCACTGCACTTGCTCACTGAGCCAGTACGCGTGTCCTGAGTAAAACACACTGTGCCCAAAGATACCTGTGGCGCGGGGCAGCAGCGGTGAAGATACATGCTTCAGACAAACAGGACCTGAAGCACATGACTGCCAAGGGGCGGAGCCGGCCACAGGTCTCTCAGAGGAAGCAGGAGAAGAGAGATTGCTTCAGGCCAGATAGGACCTGAAGCACCTGACTGCTGTGGGCGTGGCCTAAGCTCCAGAGAGTCAGGAGCTGAAGGAAAACTCCTAGAAGGTTAACTACGGGACAAAGTTACCAAAGGCATAGACTGAACGGATAGTCAGGACATAGCCAAGAGGTCATACACAGAGAGGGCAGTGCAGTACAAGAGAAGCAGGCAGAGGGTAGTCAGGACGTAGCCAAGGGGTCATACACAGAGAGGGCAGCACAGTACAAAAGAAGCAGGCAAAACTCGTAACAGGGACACAGCCAAATCAGAACCAGACAGACGTAATGTAGCACAGGCACAAAGCACTGGCACAGGCACAACAGGGTCAAACACACTCGGCCAAGGGTCAGAGTATAAGCGACGAGGAATGACCTCACCATGAGGCTATAAGAAGCCTCCCAGAATTCCAGAGTGAGGCCGTCCAGCCTTCTCCTCCAGGGAGACTGGTGAAAAAAGGGAAAACTTGGATTCCCTGAAGAGCTGGAAAATTGTCCTGGCACTACGGAAACATTTCGAAATCTCCTAAAATGCGTGGTTTGGGAAACTTTGGAGGTGCCCAACCAAATTTGAATGGCATGGAAGAGGCATAAAGAGAGAATAGCCAGAAAAATAAAGGCATGGCTATATCGAAAAAATTTCCTTTTGGACAGATATTCTAAAAAGTTGGCACTCCTGCTTTGCTGGGGTGCTGGATTCAGATCGAGATGGTACAACATCTGTATGTTCTCCCTGTATCCACATGGGTTCACTCCAGGTTCTCCATTTCATCTCCAAAAGTCGGTCTATTGCAAAGTAAGAGCCCTGTTAACTATCCACAGACTGATGTACTTCTAGCTCTCCACACCCTCCCCTCCTTCATCTCACAGGCATTATTACTCATTGTGTCATCCGGCACAGAACATCACCATCAATGTCTATGGTTTATATTTATAATATATGCTTCATTAATTAGACGCAGCCTTAATATATCCAGGGCAGGACATGTGATTCCTTACACCTGCTCTCTTTCCCACAGGTTGATCAGTCCCAGCTGTAGAATAACTTCCAACCTATTCATCCAGAGTCCATGCATTCAAATGAGATGGAACTGTTCCTTGCTGGCGTTCCCATGCCGTCCTATAAGTACATGCATACTTCTGCACTTTCCTAAGAACGTGAAGCCTGAATAGAACAAAGTGAGTAGAAAAGATTAATGGACCTTAGAGTGAAGCCACGGTGATTTCCAGATGTGAAATAGATAGAAATGAAAATTGTTTTACATGTGTCACAGAAAAAATGTCATCAATGTATCTCATCCATAGCTCACAAAAGTTTTCATTACGGGTGGAGATGAAAGATTGTGGTAACTGTGTAAATATGTTAATGTTTTTGGTATAAAAATTGGTTGCTAAGAGCACAAGGACTGGAACCAAGCCGGCAGATCGATGGTCTTATTCATAGAAACCTATCAAAATCAGACACTGCATCATTAAATGTATTGTAGCTCTGTTATTTTTGGGAACAATTTTCTTTTTTATTTTGCAATTGAGTTTCATAAAAAAAAATTCACCACTTGCATTCCATATCCTCTGTGCTGCACTATCTATCTCTGGATATAGAATGAGAAAACAGAGAAAATACTTCATTGGGGGTACTGTGTCAGGATCATACTGTGAATTGGGCAAATTTATCAGAGAAATTCATGGTGGAGGCTATAAAAGGGATATTGTGCTGGGTATAAACGCTATGGAGGTTCAGTAGGGCCATTATATCTGTCTATCTGCAGCAATACATGTCCCTCTCAATGTCTTTAAAAATTGGGAGGTGTGCTCCTCTGCTACTGTAATCTATACACCTTGACCTGTGTACCCCATTAAATAATTTTTTTGGGGGGGAGGCAATTAGGACTTTTGCTATGTGTACCCACGATTTCTATGAACACCTGTTTAATCCCTTCCTGACATGCGCCATACATATACAGCGCTGCAGGAGTTGCGCTCCCACAAACCACTGAGCGCCACCGTGATCAGGTGCGAGTGTCAGCTCTATGAGAGAGCTGACACCCTGCAGCAACGCCCACGATCGGTGCTAGCACCAATCGTGGGTGTTTAAAGGGAATCTGTCACCCCATTTTTGCCCAATGAGACAGGGCCACCGCCATCAGGGGCTTATCTACAGCATTCTGTAATGCTGTAGATAAGCCCCCGATGTTACCTGAAAGTGAAGAAAAACGAGTTATAAAATACTCACCCAGGGGCGTTCCGCCGTCAGGTCCGGTCCGGAGGGAGTCGTGGTCCGGTTCGGCGCCTCCCATCTTGTAGCGAAGCCAGCCTCTTCTTTCCGTCAACGTCGCGGCTCCTGCGCAGGCGCACTGCTCTGCCCTGGTGAGGGCAGAGCAGAGTACTGCAGTGCGCAGGCGCCGGTAAAGATCAGAGAGGTCCGGCGCCTGCGCACTACAGTACTCTGCTCTGCCCTCACCAGGGCAGAGGAGTGCGCCTGCGCAGGAGCCGCCACAGGACGGAAAGAAGAGGCCGGATTTGCTACAAGATGGGAGGCGCCGAACCGGACCGCGACTCCCTCCGGACCGGACCTGACGGCGGAACGCCCCTGGGTGAGTATTTTATAACTCGTTTTTCTTCACTTTCAGGTAACATCGGGGGCTTATCTACAGCATTACAGAATGCTGTAGATAAGCCCCTGATGGCGGTGGCCCTATCTCATAGGGCAAAAATGGTAACAGATTCCCTTTAACCCCTCTGATGCTGTTGACCATAGTGACAGCGACATCGAGGAGCATCGCAGAGGGAGTGAACTCTCTCTGTGCTTTCATCGGCACAACAAAATGCAATCTCGTTGTGTCGATGTTCTCCATGGTGACCCCTGGCCACATGATGGCCGCAGTGTCCTTCGGTGAACTGCAGGGAATGTGGTTTGTGAGCACCTGCTAAGAGCAGGAGCTGTCACGCCTTCTCCTATGCCTGTCAGACACTGTTATGATGCCCTGCAGTGCAGAAGCAATGCAGAGTATCAGAGCAGCGATCTGTCAATGAAAAGATTATGTCCCATCCTGGGACAATATAAAAAAGTTTTAAAAAAAATTAAAAAGTGTAAAATTATTTTTCTTACATCCCCAAATAAAGAACGAAAAAAAAAAAATATTAATCATATCAATACATTTATTTATGTAAAAAAAGTATACATATTTGTTTGTTGAACGACCTGACCTATAAAACTGTCCCACTAGTTAACCCCTCCAGTGAATACCGTAAAAAAATAAATAAATAAAAAACAAGGCAAAAAACTATGCTTTATCATCATACCGCCAAACAAAAAGTGTATTAAAACGCAATCAAAAAGACGAATGTAGATAAAAATGGTACCGTTGAAAATGTCATCTTGTCCCATAAAAAAACAAGCTGCCATAAAGCTCTATCAGCTTAAAAATAAAAAGTTAGAGCTCTCAGAATAAAGCAATAAAAAAATAATTATTTTTTTCTATAAAATAGTTTTTATTGTGTAAAATCACCAAAATATGAAAAAATTATATAAATGGGGTATCGCTGTAATCTTACTTACCTGAAGAATAAAACTGCCTTATCAATTTAACCACACGCAGAACATTATAAAAAAAAAACAATTCCTAAATTGCTGGTTTTTATTCTTTCTTCCTCACAAAAATTTGAATAGAAAGTGCTAAAAAATTATCATGTGCCTTAAAATGGTAGCAATAAAAACGTCAACTTGTCCCGCAAAAAAACAAGCCCTAACATGATTCTGTGGGCTAAAATATGGAAAAATTATAGCTGTCTAAATACGGTGTGTGTGTGTGTGTGTGTGTGTGTGTGTGTGTGTGTGTGACAGTAGCCAAACATAAAATCCCAATAAAAATCTGGTATCGTTGTAATCGCAGCGATCCGAAGAATAAAGTCATCTAATAAATTATACCGCATGAAGAATGGCGTAAAAAATAAATAAAACCAATTCTTCACCTGCTGTTGATTTGTTTATTCCACCTCCCAAAGATCACAGAAAGGCTGGGCTCACATTTATCCTGCACTCTACGCTGAGCGCTTACACCGAGGTTTTCGTGTAAATGTCTGAAATACCTGACATGATGGAAGATTCCCTATAATGAGGCAGATGGAGGCACTGTGGAGGCCATAGGACCTGTGATCCGGCAGTGTCTGTCTTTTTAGGTGTGCATAAAAGTGCAGTTGATCACAGTTTTGTGCACTTCTGAAAAGAACGACAATGCTGAACAGAGGCCAGATGGAGTCCAGAGTAAGTTTGCTGCCTTGTAATAGTGAATGGATCCCTCAGTGGTTTCATCTATCACGTCACTTGGAGATTTAGATGGAAACCCCAAAGTAAGTTCTCAGTGTAGAGTGTCGGATAATTGTTATGTAAAATGTTCCTGATAAAAGCTTCAACTCAATCCACAAAAAAAGAAGTCCCCACTCAGGTCCGTCATCGGTCAATGGAATATAGGGGGCTTCCACATTACTGGTAGCACAAAGGCTCTGGAATAGTGAAATGGCTCCTCGCTCCTCTAAATAAATTCAGCAAATTCTGCACTCCCAAATCCAAATGCCCCCTCCCTTCTGAGCCCCAGTGTTCCTAAACCTCATTTAGTGCCCACATGTCTGGCATTTCTGTAGTGATGATAGCCCGCCTACTTTACGGGTACGTGTCACCAGAAGCATGAGCTGGGCATATTGTACTAGTCACTACAATGTACTGGTCACGTCAACATACTGGTCACTACAATGGTAGATTGCAATTTTCACTCAGCAACATCCACTACTGCTTGTTTCTGGAAAACACCTATGGGGACAAGATCATCACTAGACCTGTAGATAAATTCCCAAAGGGAATATAAATGGGGTCACTTGAAGGGGTATTCTGATTTTCTAGCTCTTAGGGGCTTTGTATATGGAGTCCACAAACTATTTCAGAAAAATCGGCGCTCCAGGAGGAAAATAACTCTCCGTCCCTCCCGAGTCTCGCTGTGAGGCTAAGAAGTTCTGTACAGCCATATACAGTAAAGGGTATTTCTACATTCAGCAGAAATTGTGAGACAAATTTTGGTGCCAATTTTAGACATTTCACAGTATGAAAATGTAAAATTTGGGGATAACACACAATCTTGGTGGTAAAAATGTAAGTTATGTTTTCTTCACTGCCCAATGGTATAAAATTCTGTGACACACTTGTAGTGTCAATATGATCACTGCACCCCTAGATAAATTCATTGAGAGGTGTAGTTTGTAGAATGGGGTCACATATGGGGTTCTGCTGTTCTGGCATCTCACGGGTTCTACTAATTTGACATGGAACCCACTGTAATATGGCGCTACTTCCCACTGTGCATTACTTTGCACTGTGCATCAAAAGTAGTTTTTGACAACATATGGTGTATTATTGTACTCAGAAGAAATTGTACAGCAAACATTGGGGTCAATTTTCTCCTGTTACACTTGTGAAAATGAAAAATTTTGGGCTAAAAACATTTTTGAGGGAAGAATGTGATGTTTTATTTTCAACATTATAAACTTCTGGAAGCACCTGGGGGTTCAAGGTGCTCAGTACTCATCTAGATAAGTTCCCTGAGAGGTTTAGTTTCCAAAATGGTGTCACTTGTGGGGGTTTCCACTGTTTAGGCACATCAGGGGCTCTCCAAACGCGACATGGCGTCCGCTAATTATTCCAGCAAATTTCGGATTTTTTCCCAAATAAAGGTAAGTCATATGAAATAAATTTTACCACTATCATGAAGTACAATATGTCACAAAAGAGAACCAGTGGAATCCATTGCAGAGTTATTATCACATAAAGTAGCAGTGGTCAGAATTGAAAAAATTGGCCTGGTCAGAAAGGTGAAAACAGGCTTTGGGTTGAAGGGGTTAATACACATGCTAGAAGGCTTGAAGATGCATAACTTGGAGCCATGTGGCCGTAACTCCAGGTCAGCAATGGACCCCCAGCTGCCATGGAACGTTAAGAATAGGTCTACATGGCAACTTTGGCCACGACATAGGTCACTCGGTCAAAATTTGCTATTTGTCAATGCTACATCACTGCACAATACTAGTCAATGTGGTTGCATTACAACACTAAGGGTACTGCGACAAGCAAGATGCAAAATGTCCAACTGCTCCTTCTTTTTGTGACTTGATTGTCACAGTGCCTTCCGAGTAGCAATGCAACCCTATTGACTTGTACGGTTGCATTGCAATCTAGCAGGGAAAATTAGCAGACTTTGATTGTGGCCAAAGTTGCACTGTAGCCTTACTGGTGTACTGGTGTCTTCTTCTGTAGGAGCTTAATGGTTCCTCCAAACACCCTCTATAGCTACACTCCTTGTTTGGGGACAATATTTTAGCTACTACTTTTACATATGCTAAAATGGTTATGGAAAGTTCTATCTGCTGTACCTTAGACTGCCTACTCCGTGCTATGAACTGTTAAGAGCTATGGGTCAGACGTAGATCGCCCTGAGAATCTGCCTCCAGAGTTTATTTTAAACGAAAGGGGGAGTTACCAGTGTGAGACATGTAATCACTGACTGTGGGCTTTCCTGATCTACATGTCTCACACAGGTAACGCCCTCTTGAAGCACCACTCCAGCAGGTTTTTTTTATTTACCGCTGGAGTGGTGCTTAAAATCCAAGTCCCCTGCCACCTGTCTGATATTCTCCTTCAGACATTTTCATTTGATTTGACCGCCGATCCGGTCGTTCTCTGTCAGTTTCTGAACTGCCGGCTGCTCCAGTGTTTCATGGAGCGCGCCGGAGGTCACTAATCACAGTAAGTCTATGAGGGCCTCGTTCTGGCTCTCATTGACTTGCATTGAGAGCTTGTCACGTAGCTTGTAACTTCCAGGCAGTCAGAAGCTGCACTCGCAAAAAGGGCACTGCGGCGCTAAAAAACGGTCAAGACGCTAAAGGGTGAGTATATGACCAGTGGCAGGGGATTTATGTTTAAAGCACCACTCCAGCGGTGAAAAATAAAATCCTGGAGTGGTGCTTTAAGCTCTGGAGGCAGATTCTCAGATAGATCTATGTACCACCCACAGATCTTAACAGCTCATTTACATATTAAGAAAAAGGTAGATTTCTCTGGAATAAGACATCGGATTACAGATATCAAAGCATCATTTTATTCAGCTTCCTGTGACCTACATGACCATATAGACGGCTTAGGAGGGTTGATCCTACTGGCAGATTCCCTTTAAGACTATAGTAACCCTTCACTGACTGTAGGGGCAGCATTATAACAGATATGCAGATATGCAGTAAATTAGGGGGAATGGGGTACTATTTCACTTTTTAGCTTAATGAGGTTTTCCAATCAATTATTTATTAAAGGATTTGTGCCAAGTTTGAAGTAACCCTATTGAATTTCTGCAGTTATATTCTATATAATTAATATGCATAAACGACATTTGACCTATCCGTGCTCTCGCAATGAACTCACAAAGCATCCAGTCCTAACGTGACATCTCCCATTGTCTTAAACCACAACTTCATCTAGTCTAATTTATGAAGGCAAATAAAAAGAAAATGATGCTGAATGTGATTTGCCCTCAGCGACTATTATAATATGTGCTAAATAAAAGCAGAATTTCCTAATAAACAAGAAAAAACAAGCAAACAAAGGACGAAGCCTTGAACCGCAAGCTCTTGGTAACAGAACAAAAAGTGAATCACTCGAGCATCTCTGTACAGTGTTACATGCATATTTTGGTACAGTCATCAGCACAAACCCCTTCACGACACTGCGATCTTTTTCGTCGCTTTCGTCTTTTCCTCCCCTTCTTCCAAGAGCCATAACATTTTTATTTATAGCCGTATGAGGGCTTGTTTTTTGCGGGACGAGTTTTACTTTTGAATGACATCATTAATTAGTTATGCGATGCACGGAAAACAAGAAAAAAAATCCAAGTGCGTTGAAATTTCAATTTCACAATCGTTTTTGGGTTATTTATTTATCACATTCGCTATACGGTAAATCTGACCTGGAAATATGATTTTCCGGGTCAGTACGAGTACGCAGATACCAAATATGTTTAGGTTTTCTTTTTTTATTTAAATGAGCAAAAAAAAAATTGGAAATTTGTAAGAAGAAATATTTTGCTTGTGTCGCCATATTCGGTTTTCATTTTTCGGGATCTGGGGCTTATGTTTTGTTCCCTGAGCTAACGTTTTTACTGATGCCAGTTTGGGTAGATTTATGTTTTGATCGCCCGATATTACATTTTATTGCAATGTTGCTGCTGCTAAAAAAGCATAATGCTGAAGTCAGATTTTTTTTAAATATTTTGGTTGATTGGCCATTTCAGAACGCAGCGGTACCAAATATGTGTGTTTTTTAATATTATTATTTTATTTTCAATAGGGCAAAAGGGGGATGATTTGAACATTTGTGTTTTTTTATATTTTTAAAAACTTTATTTTTTAAAAAACTTTTTACTGTATTTAATAGTCCCCTTAGGGGACTTGAAGCTGTGATCATCTGATCGGTTGTGAATAAAGACAGAGCATCATTACTGTTATACAGTACAGACCAAAAGTTTGGACACACCTTCTCCTTCAATGATTTTTCTGTATTTTCATGACTATGAAAATTATAGAATCACACTGAAGGCATCAAAACTATGAATTAACACATGTGGAATTATACATTACACTTTACAAAAAAGTGTGAAACAACTGAAAATATGTCTTATATTCTAGGTTCTTCAAAGTAGCCACCTTTTGCTTTGATTACTGCTTTGCACGCAGAAAAGGTGAACGGATGGACTCTACATGCCTGGCTCCCACCGTGAAGCATGGAGGAGGAGGTGTGATGGTGTCAGGGTGCTTTGCTGGTGACACTGTTGGGGATTTATTCAAAAAAGACTCTTTTGGAGTCTTTGAAAAGAAGTGAAGCGCTAAAAAAAGTGACCTGGCCATTCTTTAGGCGGCATCTGCTTGAAAGCCGCTCTCTAGCTTACATGCAAAATTTCATAAAAGAAATTTGGCGGCAGCAAAACTACTGAGAAAACGAACAGAAAGACAATAAAAAAGACATTTAAGGATAAGAACTGCCGACTCTTTGGTGAAACATTTTGGGTTGAACTAGATGGACTTAAAGTCTTCCTTCAACCTTAATAACTATGTTACTATGTTACATCTTCTCCTTCAAATACTCTAAAAGACGCAGTGAACACATAGCCTTAGAGCTTCCCTAGGCGTAAACAACAAAATATTGGGGGCCCTTCTTTTTAATAAAGAGTTGTGCAAATTAGACAACCTCTTTTAAGCCCAGTATATTGCATTTCCCCTCTTCTAGTGATTGAATAAGCAGAGATGGGACTGTGAAGACGTAACAGCGAAACGCCCTCATTAGTGCTTGCTGCAGCACTTGAAGTGTATTGATCCCTGAGGCCATTATTTAAAGGGGTATTCAATTTATAGGAAGTTATATGCTAGTCTGATGACAGTCTGACCTTTGGAAGCCCCAATAATTGCCATAGTTGTTACCACTCTATTTAAACTCTATGGAATATAGTAGAGAACAGCATAGATTTTCATTGATAGACAGCTGCAGCCTTCACTTCGGAGAGACGAGATTTTTTTTCTGGTGGCATTCTAGTTCTAGTACTTTAGAAAGTTAACAAGTTTTTACCTATATCAAGGATAGCCTTTTATTGGGACCTCCACTCACCTAGCAGTTTTTACTTATTGTTTCTTGTTGGTAAATGATGGCTTGTTACAACCAGAAAACCCCTTTAAATGGGTTGTTTCATCCTCTTAAATGGGTAAAATTGCAAAGTGCTTGAAAAACTAAACACTTTGCAATTCATCCCTTGTTAAAAATATATTCTTCTCTCAAGAACAGGGAGATTTTTAATTAGATTTTTCACTGCTTCTTGCTTAAGATACAGGCCACGTCTGCAGTGTATCAGTGGTGAACTGCCTCCTATGAAGCGCTTACAAGCTCTTTACTATAGAGCTTGTAAGCGCTGATCTGAGGATAGTCAGATTGCTGTCACTGTGCTCCTCCGATGTTGCTGAATCTGCCAATGATTCAGCTGCTCAACTGTAGGGAGGGTCAAGGATAAACCCTTTAAATGTTTATGCTGCTGTGTATATATTTGTCATTTATCTTACTGCAACGTATTTGTGTAAATTGCATAGCCTGTATGTATGTGTTCAATGCCTTTTGATTTGTATTTCAGTATAGATTTAGGTAAGGTAGTGCATCCTTTGGGAACATTAGAGGAGGGCACTTGTAGTATAGAGTTTATAGACTGGGTAAGTGTAGTTTTGCAAAGGGCCACTAGATGGGGGTATACTAGTGAGCCTTGGTAGGTATAGCTGTAGGAAGTTTCTAGATGTAGGAGGAGTGTTATGAATGTGCTAGAGATGGTTTCTGAGCAGAGGCTCCCTCTGCTGGTTACAGACAGTACTGAACCTTTCAGCGAGGAATGGCAATCTGGGATCACTGACTGGTCTGACATAAGGGAGGTTCCCTACCATGATGGTTGCCGGTGATCAATTGTTCTTGTCTCAATTGTGGTTCCTGGTTCATTTGGAAGTTTGCTGAGTCTTGCCTGCATCTTCTGCTTTCAGATAAGATATTTTCTGCTTTTATTTTTGTGCTTGCTTTTTGCATAGTTCCCTGCACTTCTGTGGAGGTCAGCCGGGTCCCCTCCGGGGCCTGTGCTCCTTTCAGTTTATCTGAAGCCACTGTTATTTGTTCATTTGCTTTTTCCTGTTTTTTCAGTGGCTGCGGCTTAGTTTTGTTACACCAGAGATCTGATTTAGGTGGTAGAGATCGTGTGATCTCAGGTGTTTTTGCAATCAGAAGAGTTGGTATTTTTAGGGTTTTTTGGATTGCAGTGAGAATACTTTCCTGTACTTTTCTGTCTAGACAGATTGGGCCCCAGCGTTTGCTCATTCTATTTTCTGTCTGTGTCCGTGCTTCTTCTTGTCTAACCGCCATTACATGTTTGGGGGCTTCCTATTTTCTTTGGGGATCTGCTCCGGGGCAGATAGCTTTCCTCTTTCTGCCTTTAGGTGTAGTTATCTCTCAGGCTGTGACGAGGCGTCTAGGATCAACGTAGGAACGCTCCACGGCTACCTCTAGTTGTGTGGTTAGTTCAGGTTACTGCGATTCAATAGGTTCCAGATTCTCTGGTGTATTGCCGTATTTGCTTTTTCTCCTCAGCTACCAAAACACAACAGTATCACTGGTCCAAACTGAAAATTATATGGTACTCACAGAAGGGAAAAATAGTGTGGAAAGAAAAAAAAGTTGTCAGAGTTGTCAGAGATTTTTTTTCCTGTTTGTTCCATTTTTTCCCTCTTTTTCTCTGGATGCTGAGGAGGATTTTTTTTTCTCTCAATGGAGCTTGCACAGTTGTCTGGCCGTGTGGATCAGCTTGCCACTGATGTTCGGAGTATTGCTACCTATCTTGCTAGGTTGCCGGTTGTGGAACCTAGGATTCCCATGCCAGATTTGTTTTTGGGGATCGGGCTAAATTTCTGAATTTCAAAAAAAACTGTAAGTTGTTTTTTGCCTTAAAGCCTAAAGGGTATGCCACACTAAGCGATCACACTAGTGATCACGACAACGACGCAAGCTAACGAGATCGTTGGTGTGATCGCTTTAAGGTCGCTAGTAGCTTCCAAACAGGAGATCTCATCAACGACACAACAGCGGTCAGCGATCTGTATAACGACTTCGGCGGTCGTTAGGATCTGTCATTAGCATGTATTGAGCGCAACCTTTTCCACGTCTCTCAGCACAGATTGGTGGTCACTGTATATGTTTTATAATTATATATGTATGTTATAATTAATGTTTTGACCGCGTCATGAAAGACGACGTATAGCGCTCCCTTCCATTGTTCTCGAGCGCTTCTGATTCATAGGAATTTCCAGCATCGCTCCTGCTTCCTGCGTCCTGCTAGCCTGCTTTGCATCTACTGCGATCCAGTCTGTGCCGCTAAAGAAAACCTAGTCCCATATGCGTCACCAACGAGGTCGCTCGTCGTTCACAAATGGTGCCAAACTCAGCGATTCAGGCTCACCAGCGGGACGCCAACGATCAAAAAACGGTCCAGAACGTTCGTGAACGATCAGCGACATCACAGCAGGGGCCACATCACTGCTACATGTCACACACAGCGACGTCGCTAACGATGTCGCTGCTTCGTCATATCGTCATAAAATCGCTGACGCTTCAGCGATCTCGCTAGCGATCCTTAGTGTGGCATACCCTTAAGTCCTCAGGGAACGCAGCACAGCAGGTTCAAATTGTCATCTCTCTCCTGCGTGGCGACCCTCAGGATTGGGATTTTTCCCTGACACCTGGGGATCCTGTTTTGAATGATATTGATGTATTTTTTCAGGCTCTGGGGTTATTGTATGATGAACCTAATGTCACTGATCAAGCTGAAAAAGCCTTGTTGGCATTAAATCAGGGTCTTGAAGATGCTGAGTTATACTGTCAGAAATTCCGAAAGTGGGCAGTCCTGACCAAATGGAATGATGATACTTTGGCAGCCCTTTTTCGGAAGGGGCTGTCAGAGAAAGTAAAGGATGTTATGGTGGGATTCCCTGCTCCCTCTGGTTTCAATGATTCTATGTCATTGGCTATTCAAATTGACAGACGTTTGCGTGAGCGCAGAGGTATGCGTGAGATAGTGTTGCCTTGTGAGCCAGCTTCTGAGCCCATGCAGTGTGATGGAGTGACTTCTGGGGCACAGCGTCATGAGTTTTGAAAGCGCAATGGGTTATGTTTCTACTGTGGTGACGCCTCTCATGCTATTTCAGTCTGCCCTAAGCGGGGAAGACGTTTTGCACGCTCAGTTGTCTTGGGTAGTGTTCAGACTAAATTTCTGTTGACTGTTACCCTGATTTGCTCCCTGTCCACATTTTCTGCTCAGGCTTTTGTTGATTCAGGAGCAGCTATTAACCTGATGGATTTTGACTTTGCCAAACGTTGTGGGTTTCCCATGATACCCCTGCGGAAGTCTATTCCCCTACTGGGCATTGATTCTACCCCTTTGGTGGAGAATAAACCCCAGTTTTCTACTCAGGTGATAATGAGGGTTGAACCAGATCATCAGGAGAGTTGCAAATTTCTGGTGCTGCATAATCTGCATGACATTATTGTACTAGGTTTCCCTTGGTTGCAGTCTCATAATCCTGTTTTGGATTGGAAATCTGTGTCTGTGACCAGTTGGGGCTGACAATGTGTTAATGCTGACACTCCTGTTTTTTCTGCCTCTCCCCAGTCTCAGGATGTTCCTGACTTTTTGACTGATTTTTCGGATGTATTTAGTGAAAGTAAATCTGCATCCTTGCCCCCTCACAGGAGCTATGATTGCGCTATTGAATTAGTGCCTGGTGGTAAATTTCCTAAAGGTCGCCTTTTTAACTTGTCTGTACCTAAACACAATGCTATGCGATCTTATATCAAGGAGTCATTGGAGAAGGGTCATATCAGTCCATCCTCTTCACCCTTGGGTGCCGGTTTTTTCTTTGTGACCAAAAAGGATGGTTCATTGAGGCCGTGTATTGATTATCGTCTCTTGAATAAGATCACTGTGAAGTATCAATATCCGTTACCCTTAATTTCTGACCTGTTTTCCAGAGTGAAAAGTGCTAGTTGGTTTACCAAGCTTGACCTCAGGGGGGCGTATAACCTTATTCGCATTAAGCACGGGGATGAATGGAATACGGCGTTTAATACCCCAGAGGGGCATTTTGAGTACCTAGTGATGCCCTTTGGGCTCACTAATGCTCCTTCCGTCTTCCAATCCTTCATGAATGATATTTTCAGGGATTTTGTGGATAAATTTCTGATTGTTTATTTGGATGATATCTTGATTTTTTCCAATGACTGGGACTCTCATGTGAAACATCTTTGGACTGTGCTCCAGATTTTGAGAGAGAATGCTCTGTATGTGAAGGGATCAAAGTGTCTTTTTGGCGCACAGAAGGTCTCATTTCTGGGATTCATTTTGTCTCCGTCTGTTAATGAAATGGACCCGGTCAAGGTTCAGGCCATCTGTGATTGGGTCCAACCTACTTCATTAAAGGCTCTTCAGAGATTTTTGGGTTTTGCCAATTTTTATCGAAAATTTATTGGTAATTTCTCCGGTATTGTTAAACCGTTGACTGATTTGACCAAAAAGGGTTCTGATGTGGTGAATTGGCCTCCTGAGGCAGTTTCTGCGTTTCAGGAACTTAAGCAGAGATTCATTTCTGCTCCTGTTCTATGGCAGCCTGATGTTTCTCTACCGTTTCAGGTGGAGGTTGATGCCTGTGAAATTGGGGCAGGTGCCGTTTTGTCCCAAAGAGATCCAGAGACCTCTAAGAGTAACCCTTGTGCCTTTTTCTCTCGAAAATTTTCTCCAACTGAACATAATTATGACGTGGGTAATCGGGAGTTATTGGCCATGAAGTGGGCCTTTGAAGAGTGGAGACATTGACTGGAAGAAGCCAAACATCAGGTGGTAGTCCTCACGGACCATAGGAATCTGGTTTATCTCGAATCAGCCAAGTGACTTAATCCTAGACAGGCCAGGTGGGCCTTGTTTTTCACACGTTTTAATTTTGTGGTTTCTTTTCTTCCTGGCACTAAGAATTTTAAGGCGGATGCCCTCTCGAGGAGTTTCTTTGCAGACTCTCCTGAGTTATCTGATCCTACTGTTATTTTGAAAGAGGGTGTAGTTCTTTCCGCCATCTCGCCCAATTTGAGACTGGCTCTGGAAGGGTGTCAGGAGGATAAACCTGAGCACTGCCCTATTGGGAAATTGTTTGTCCCAGACCAGTGGAAGAAGAGTGTGATGTCTGAGATTCATTGTTCCGCGTTGGCTGGTCATCCCGGGATTTTTGGTACCAGAGACTTGGTGAGTCGGTGCTTTTGGTGGCCTACTTTGTCTCGTGACGTCAGGGAATTTGTGCAGTCCTGTGGGACTTGCTCTCGCTCCAAGCCTTGCTCTCGCTCTAGTGGTTTGTTAATGCCATTACCTGTGCCCAAGAAACCATAGACCCATATCTCTATGGATTTTATTTCCGACCTCCCTGTTTCTCAGAGAATGACCATTATCTGGGTAATCTGTGATAGGTTTTCCAAGATGATACATCTTGTGCCATTACCTAAGTTACCTTCCTCCTCCGAGTTGGTGCCTTTGTTCCTTCAGCACGTGGTTCGGTTACATGGCATTCCGGAGAACATTGTGTCTGACAGAGGAGTCCAGTTTGTTTCCAGATTTTGGAGGACATTTTGTTCTAAACTTGGTGTTCAATTATCTTTCTCCTCTGCTTTTCATCCTCAGACCAATGGACAAACCAAGAGAACAAACCAGACCTTGGAGACTTATTTGAGATGTTTTGTGTCTGCTGATCAAGATGACTGGGTCTCTTTTTTGCCTTTGGCTGAGTTTGCTCTTAATAATAGGGCTAGCTCTGCCAACTTGATGTCTCTATTTTTCTGCAATTTTGGGTTTCACCCTCGATTTTCTACGGGAGGCTTCTGTCTGTCCGGGTGTTGACTCTGTTGTGGAGCGAATGCAGCAGATTTGGGACCAGGTAGTGGAGAGGTTGTCTCTCTCTCAGGAGAAGGCCCAACGGTTTGCCAACCGGCATAGGACTGATGGTCCTCGGTTTAAAGTGGGGGACTTGGTTTGGTTGTCCTCAAGAAATATCCCTATGAGGGTTGCATCTACAAAGTTTAAGCCTAGGTTCATTGGACCTTATAAGATCATGGAGATTCTTAATCCTGTTTCCTTCCGTTTGCTTCTTCCAGGGACATTTAAGATCCATAGCGTGTTCCACAATTCCTTATTGAAGAGGTTTATCGAGCCAGTGGTTCCTATGGCTGTGCCTCCTGACCCTGTTTTGGTTGAGGGCAATCTGGAGTATGTGGTTGAGAAGATATTGGATTCTCGTTTTTCTAGACAGAAACTCCAGTATTTGGTTAAGTGGAGAGGTTATGGTTAGGAGGACAATTCTTGGGTGTTTGCTTCGGACATCCATGCTAGGAGACTGATCTGTGCCTATCACCGAGCTCATCCTGATCGGCCTGGTTGCACAAGTGAGGGTTCGGTGACCCCTCCTCAAGGGGGAGGTACTGTTATGAATGTGCTAGAGATGGTTTCTGAACAGAGGCTCCCTCTGCTGGTTACAGACAGTACTGAACCTTTCAGTGAGGAATGGCAATCTGGGATCACTGACTGGTTTGATATAAGGGAGGTTCCCTCCCATGATGGTTGCCGGTGATCAATTGTTCTTGTCTCAATTGTGGTTCCTGGTTCATTTGGAAGTTTGCTGAGTCTTGCCTGCATCTTCTGCTTTCAGATAAGATTTTTCTGCTTTTATTTTTGTGCTTGCTTTTTGCATAGTTCCCTGCACTTCTGTGGAGGTCAGCCGGGTCCCCTCCGGGGCCTGTGCTCCTCTCAGTTTATCTGAAGCCACTGTTATTTGTTCATTTGCTTTTTTCTGTTTTTTCAGTGGCTGCGGCTTAGTTTTGTTACACCAGAGATCTGATTTAGGTGGTAGAGATCGTGTGATCTCAGGTGTTTTTGCAATCAGAAGAGTTGGTATTTTTTAGGGTTTTTTTTGGATTGCAGTGAGAATCCTTTCCTGTACTTTTCTGTCTAGACAGATTGGGCCCCAGCATTTGCTAATTCTATTGTCTGTCTGTGTCCGTGCTTCTTCTTGTCTAACCGCCATTACATGTTTGGGGGCTTTCTATTTTCTTTGGGGATCTGCTCCAGGGCAGATAGCTTTCCTCTTTCTGCCTTTAGGTGTAGTTATCTCTCAGGCTGTGACGAGGTGTCTAGGATCAACGTAGGAACGCTCCACGGCTACCTCTAGTTGTGTGGTTAGTTCAGGTTACTGCGATTCAATAGGTTCCAGCCTCTCTGGTGTATTGCCGTATTTGCTTTTTCTCCTCAGCTATCAAAACACAACAGAGGAGCTGCTGTTGATTAAGTTAGTGTAGATGACAGGAAAGGGCGGCACGCCTGAAGTGTCCACAAGGGCTCTGTGCCCTGGACACCATAGCAGCTACACAACGTTGTGAGAAAAGCCGAGATGCCCGGGCACAGTCAGATGGGTGCTCTATGAGGCTGGAGCACCCGGATAAGCTACAGTTCACAGCAGCAGCAGCAGAAAGGGAGAAGGAGACGTGGTCCAAGAGTTGTGCAGGGTGCAGAATATTCATGATGTAGCAGATCCTCAATTGGGCTGGAGCTGGCAAGTCCGAGGCGATGAGCGGGATCCCCTATGTACTGAGATCCTATGGTAGTGACGCTGCGGTACCGCCTAAGGCGCTATTAACCCGTAAGGCATGTGAGGGCGAAGAAAGTAAGAAAGGGAAAGAGCAGGAGGAATGCTGTGTGGACTGTGATGTAACTGATGTGTCCAAGTCCGTTGAAGAAGAAAGTAAAATCGTTGATTTAGCATCAGAATCGGTATCTGTGTCTGTTATTTTCACCCTGAGCACTGGAACCAAGTGGGCAGGAGCTGGGTCGCACCGCAGTGGAAGCCCTGAACGTGGACCAGCATCCCGAACAGGTACGCCGGTAGAAGCTGATGGTTTGTCTGTGGATGGAGGTCAGGACACCAGAAACCCGGTGTCCTTGGCTACGACTACCGTCCTGGCCCCATACCACACAACAACAACAAAGCAGTCCTTCCTGTAACAGGCAGGTAGTTGCAACCTACCTGTCTGTTATGCCCGGTGCCGATATTTGCCAGCACAGGATGGTCACAGATTGATCCTGCTGGCGATTCATTGCCACGTTAACAGAGCAGCGGCTTTTCTGCTCTGCTCTGTCGATGGGGCGTGACTGCTGGTGTCATGCTGATTGATAGCCATCACCCTGCAGTTTTGCAGTGGGGAGCCAATTGACAGTCTACATGACCACCACGCCCCATCAACAGAGCAGAGGGGAAGAGAAGTCGCTGCTGTGTCATCGTGACATCAGCAGAAACCGCTGAATCGCTAGCAGACATCGGCGTTGGTCACAACAGACAGGTAGATTGCAACTACCTGCCTATTAGTTTTAAGCCCCCAGTAAAAAAAATCTAGTCCTGGATAAGCCCTTTAAGTCATTGCACCACAATTTTTTGCGATTTTTGCTCTGACCAGAGCTTTAAATGTCCTTTGAATGTTAGCAGATATTTGTTTCCTAGGATCATGGACATACTGGAAGGGAAGGGGTCTATTACTATAGTATAAAGGTAGGGTTGATCCCCCCAATACACATTAGGCTAATGTCAACTGAAGCCTTTGATATCGTTGGCTTCAGCCAACAGTCTATTGTCTATGGGACCCCTGACAGATGACTGTCGGGGGAGATAAGGATCCAATTTTGGACTGCTGATCCTTTAGTTCCCCAAATGATAAGCCACCTCTGAAGATATCTGGCAGGGAGTCTATCATAGACTGTATATTGGAAAGACAATCAAGATGGCTGCCAGACGAATGACAGCTATCTAAAGTGTATGGAGGATTTAGGCTGAATAGTGTCTGCTCCATGTCTCTCAGGGATCTTACGTGACAGACTGGATTATCCAGATATAATAAGAAATGATTTATGTGAGTCTCATACTCAGAGTATGGCGCTGGCTTCTTCGAGTTTTCAGTAGTGTTTCATTTAAGTAAGCAAAGAAAATTGGACACGGTTTTATTTGATTTGCTTGAATGACAAAACCACCAAGTGCAAAGATATAGATTCTGGCAGCTGCTGACCAGGAAAAGTGTTGATGATCGACCATCATACAAGCCAGAGGAGGAAACCATGCTTCAGTGCCCGAACCTGGCAACAATTACAGATCATTGAAGCAAAACCTTAAATAACATTGTTCTCCGGCCTGCAGAAGACTCACTGCTATGTGCACATAACCTTATCTGCAATATCCTTGCTGATCTCTTGTCCAGGGGTGGACATACTGTAAAGCAGAAAGGGTGCTAGTTATGGCAACGAGCTGTAGTGTTGCCACACCCTGGCGCCCCACAAATGAAGCATAATGTAAATTCTGCTGTATGTGCAACGTGCGCAACAGAACACTCACGTTAATTGCCGGAGTCCCCTCTGCTTCTGTCACTCCAGATTCAGATCCACAGGTCTCACAAACAACTCTGGATCCAATGTCCATTCTTAACGTTCAACTTTACTTATTAACAGGGTTTTCATTACAGATGTGGCACAGTGTGTACATAGTAACAATCCGAGGGCTTTCCCTGTCTTCCCGGCAATCACTGCTCTTCCTGGACAATCCCTGTCTTCCCGGCAATCACTGCTCTTCCTGGACAATCCCTGTTCCATCCTGGCAAACACTGCTCTTCCTGGACAATCCCTGTCCCATCCTGGCAATCACTGCTCTTCCTGGACAATCCCTGTCCCATTCTGGCAAACACTGCTCTTCCTGGTCAGTCCCTTTCCCATCCTGGCAATCACTGCTCTTCCTGGACAATCCCTGTCCCATCCTGGCAATCACTGCTCTTCCTGGACAATCCCTGTCCCATCTCAACTCACTCTAAACCAGGAAGTGCCTCCCTATATCCCACTGCTCTGTGCTGCACCATCTGTAACCCCTCCCAGCTGGAAAACCCCTAATACTTACTATTCTATGCTAACATTCTCATTCTCTATGTCTATTATGCCCCCACTATTCTAATCCCACTATTGTTCTATGCTATCCCTACTCTTATACACAACACAAAACAAATGCATACACATTACATGAACACATTAACATTTATAAATGCTATGAAACCGTACGTTATACATGTGACCAATGTCAAAAGAGGGGAAGGCATATGATGGCCTCCGTTACTTCCTTATGTAAAGCACTGGCCGAGTGGTGGACTCTCCAGTGCTAGCTGTATTCTTTACGCTGGCAGCTGCTTCATCACTGGGGTAATTCTCACCCGTTTCAGCGCTTGAATAATTAGAGTCAGAGTCCAGAACAGCGTCAAACAGTTCAGCTTTATTTTCCTCCGGACACAGCACATCCAAGACACCATTAGCACGTCTGACACAGTACCAGTAATACATCTTCTACAACTCCGCTTCACTTCTTCTGCTACACCAGAATGGACCACAAAGTAACTGCGGAGCCCGGTGAAAATGGCACTTCGATCTCTTTCCCTCGAGACACTTCAATCCAATCACGGAAATACACATCTACTAGGTCGTCCACCCCCTTTTGGTTATCCTGCCCGCGTACTCGCTGGTGGCCCACTTGCTACTGCTGCAGCACGTACACTTCTGCTGAGTGCTGAGCATTCCCTCAGTGGCTCTACCACTGGCACTTCTACTTCATCGGTCCCACGGTGATTCCTTCACCGGCTTCACAACTGCTGGTACCTTTATTCACTTCTCTCTTCCTGTCCGTTACTCAGCTCAGGACCAGGGACATCCGAGCAGCAACAGGGTCCACCCCGACTGACTCTATCTTAGAAAGTCCCTCACACCAGTTCCCGAGACCGACACTTCACCTACTTAACCCCTTGGTGTCCTAACAAGTCTCCACTACGCTGAATGTGCTCAATGCCCCCATCTAGTGTCCTACCACTTACCTACACTAAACATCTAACAATTCTCTAACTGGAGCCACTAATATGCCCCCATCTAGTGGTCCCTTTGCAGAACTACATTTACCCAGTCTATGTATATTACACTACAAGTGCCGTCCTCTAATGTCCCCAAAGGATGCACTGCCTTACCTAACGCTATAGGAAATACCATGCAAAAAACACTGAAATGTGTCACTATAAAATACATCACAATTATATAAAAATACATACACACAGCAAAGACATTTAAAGGGTTAAATCTTGACCCTCCTTACACTTACAATACCATTGGTGCAACCTGTGCAGACATCCAGGGGGCCAAGAGGTCAGGGGGCCACTACAACCTCATAAGCAGGTGAAACTGTGCATTATGATAAGCTGTTCGACTGCAAAGGGCCCATATATTTTTCTTGCTCTGGGCCCCTCTTCTGTCTGTGGTGACGTATCAATGATTACGGCGAATTAAACAACATATTTTGCAATAATATTTTATTTCCTGTCGCCAGCATGTTCTGCAGCTCTGTACAGAGAGTGTCGTCACTCACATCAGTTGAAAACAACCAAAAAATTACAACTTCCCAATTGTTTAATATATTCTTTCTATGGTAGTGAGAATCAAGAGTGGAAAACACCAGCAATTTCAGTGAAAACACAGTAGGGCAGGTTTATCAAAGCCATCTGAAAGAAAAATCTGTCTTTGTCACCCCTAGCAACCAATCAAAGTGGAGCTTTTATTTTACCAGAGGTGTTTTAAAAATGAAAGCTGAGTTCTGATTGGTTGCTATGGATGACAAAGGCAGATTTCCTATTAGATAGTTTTGATAAACAAGGCCTAGTGATTTTATGTATTTTTTTTATTTTGCTCACTTAGCGCCATCATATTCTGCAGCCCATCACTGTCTCCATTGGGGCTCATAATCTACACCTCCTATAAGTACGTCTTTGCGTGGGTTTACATGGGGAGAACATACAAACTACTTACAGATGTTGTCCTTGGTCGGATTTGAACCCACCGTGCTGCCCATAACTTTACCCGCGACTTTACTAAAGATATGCAAATGCAGCAAAAAAAAGTGAAATGCTATGCAAAAGAAAAGTAATGGGCTCAAGTGATGGATAATTATAAAGCTAAAGAAAGATATATACAGAACTGTGCATAAGTTTTAGGCAGATGTGGAGAATATCCTGCAAAGTGAGAAGCTTCAAAAAATAAAAGTGTTAATAGTTTATTGTTGTCAATTAAGGCCTGTTTCACACATCCGTTTTTCCCCTTACGGCGCCCCCGGCATTTTCCCGCAGCGCCGCATCTGAAAATCTGATGCGCCGCATGCGGCTTTTTTCGCATTGACATGCATTAGCGCCGCATGGCGCCGCATGTCAATGCGTTGCATGCGGTTTTGTCCGGATACGGCGCAAATGTACATTGCGGCGTCCGGAAAAAACGCTGCATGTAACGTTTTTTTTTTTTGCCGGATGGTTTCTTATCTCTCCAAGCATCAGAAATCATCCGGCAAAAAAACGCATTTTGGGCGCCGGAAGTGTGAAAGCTTTTCACATGCGGCGCTGCGGTAAAATGCCGGGGGCGCCGTTTAGGCGCCCGCCGGATGTGTGAAACAGGCCTAACAAAACGAAAAGTGAATGAAGAAAAGAGAAATCTAAATCCCATCAATATCTGACATGGCCACCCTTTGGCTTTACCTAGGTACTTGTGCTTGCACACAGTTTTTGAAGGAACTCAACAAGAGGTTGTTTCAAACATCTTGGAGAACTGACCACAGGTCTTCTGTGTATGAAGTTTGTAGAAATCTTTCTGTCTATTCATGTAATCCCAGACAGACTCTATGGCCTGCCATACACATTAGATGGCTGTTGGCCAAAAGATCATTCAGCCGACGGCTATCTCAGCCAACTCAAGAGTGCTCACTTAGCCGAACGCTCCTGAGTTTTCTATGAGAAAGCTACTGACTGCCGGTGGCTTATCTCAAGAACAATGCAATCAGCAATCCAAAATTGGCATGCCTGATTGACATCCCTCCTGACCATCAGTCAGCTGATACCCCAATACACATTAGACCATCATCCAAACCTGTTCTTATCGGCTGGCTTGGCCAACATAAGTGCATTGTGTATAGCCAGCTTAAGATGTTAAGATCAGGACTCTGTGAGGACCAGATCGTCAATTCCAGGATTTCGTTACCTTCTTTACACTGAAGTTAGTTACTAAAACGGTCGTTTACTGCTGGACAACCCCAGCTTAATCAATTCAGGACCTTAAAGGGAATCTGTCAGCATGTTTTTGCTACGTAATCTGAAGACACCAGTAAATACAATGCCTTGCGAAAGTATTCGGCCCCCTGAAACTTTTCAACCTTTTCCCACATATCATGCTTCAAACATAAAGATACCAAGTGTAAATTTTTGGTGAAGAATCAACAACAAGTGGGACACAATTGTGAAGTTGAACAAAATGTATTAGTTATTTTAAATTTTTGTGGAAATACAAAAAATGAAAAGTGGGCGTGCAATATTATTCGGCCCCTTTAACTTAATACTTTGTTGCGCCACCTTTTGCTGTGATTACAGCTGCAAGTCGCTTGGGGTATGTCTCAATCAGTTTTGTACATCGAGAGACTGAAATTCTTGCCCATTCTTCCTTGGCAAACCGCTCGAGCTCAGTGAGGTTGGATGGAGATCGTTTGTGAACAGCAGTTTTCAGCTCTTTCCACAGATTCTTGATTGGATTCAGGTCTGGACTTTGACTTGGCCATTCTAACACCTGGATATGTTTATTTGTGAACCATTCCATTGTAGATTTTGCTTAGTTTTTGAACCAACCCGGCAAAACTATACAGCTGCGGGCTGCTATTCTCAGGCTGGTAACGGGCCATGAATATGGGCCCCCCAGCCTAAAAACATCTGCCCGCAGCTGCCCAGAAAAGGCACATTTATTAGATGCGCCTATTCTGGAGCTTTGTCGGGTTCTTCCCACTTGCCCTGTAACAGTGGCAAGTGGGGTTAATGTCACCTTTCTATTGTAAGGTGACATTAAGCCAGGCTTAGTAATGAAGAGGTGTCTATAAGACACCTCTTCATTACTAACCCTAGAGTTATTCAACGGTTAAATAAACACACACAATAAAAATAAAGTATTTTAATGAAAGAATATACTACACAGTTTTAAAATCTTTATTATACTCCTAATCCCATAGCTAATCCCTATTCCCTATGCCACACGGATATACCACGTATTTACACGGACACACGGACACGGATATCTCCGGTACCGATTAAGTATCTGGACGTGTGAGACAGGCCTTAATGATTCAGCAAAGCGCTCATCAGCATTCGGCAAGAACAATGAGAGAAGTGTGCGACTGCACAGTTCTCGTCCTCCCTGCCCTACAATGATCTGTCTGATCAAATATCAATGCAGGGCAGAAAGGAAGCTGAAAGTGTTGTGCATATCATGTTGAGTGTCCTGCAATGGAGAGAACTGTGCAGTGATTGAACTCTGCACAGTCCTCTCTCGCTCCCTGTCCCAGACTGATTGGTAGAATCACAACAGGAAAGGAAGCTGAATGCTATATGCACATCACACCTGCAATTGGGGAGCTGAGAACAGCCCCAGACCATCAAATATACATTGTAACAGGCAGGTTGTGACTAAGTGACAACCATTCTAGAAGCTTTGCAACCTAGCAGTGACATTGGTTGTTGCCCATCTTTCCCAGAAAAAGATAAAACAAAGATGTATTTTTATATTACATTTCCTTTATGGTTTTTTTTATGACTTTGTTTTGCATACTCTGTATTTTCTTTGTGCCTGAACATTTCCCGGGATGTAACACGAGATTTTATAGTCACTTCTAGGGAGAACGTGTCTAAAAAAACAGACTAGGAGCCATTCTGATCTACAATTGTCAGCGCTGCTACAGAATGAAGATAAAAATTATATATACGACCTGGCGCCGAGTTCACCATTTTATTTTTTTTGCTCCATTTAATGGACGATTGGTTCTGCATAGTTAATATCCATAAAAAATATCCTGTTTTAAAATCCTGCATTACTGACATCTATAGAAAAACACGGTGGAAAACAGGATTTACTTTGGCTCCGATGCAATAAGATAATGTTTTAGCCGAAAATGTTAGTTTTAATGTTATTTGCCAAAAAATATTGAAGTAGAAAGAAAAACAGATGCAAGCGCCTGCACGGGAAAGGTTTATCATAATTAAAGGGATACTTTAATTAGCCTTTTCAGCCATTATTGCATTTTTGCATCACTGTTTTTACATAGACAGCACTATTTTGGTTCCTGTTTTTGTTTCTCAAGTTTATAGCAGTTATTAACATGTGTCAATCACATTTTGGGGTGTGTGAGGCAGTGACTGGGATCGTTTACGAGGGACGTTATATTTCCCCCAGAATGTGTACAGAGACCTATTAAAGCCATTGGAGTGCATTGCAGTCACACACACAGCTGCGGCTGCAATGCAGGAATGAAGGTGAGCAATGACCTAGTCAGACTACCTGGCTAAGGCAGATTAAGTAAAATCCGGCAGGGCCTTCATTTCTTGGAGGAGGTCACAGGAGGCAGTGGGGCGGCCTCCTCCCTCCAACCCGGGTTTTCCAGTGGCTTTTGCCACAGGTCTTTAAAACTCCTGCACTAAGGATTAGTGTTGTTCTATGTTTGGACCCTGCTAGGAGCATAGCAGGAAAGCTCCACAGGACTGTGTGTAGCTGAACCCACGCCTGGGACGGCTCTGCACCTGTCAGGCTCTGTTCGGCCCGGCGCGGCCGTTGTCCCCGGCACCCATTGTTTATGGACTGATGTTACCCGGCTGCTTACCGGAGGACTTTTTAACCCGTGAGTTGCTGAATAAAAGCTGTTTAATTTGGACTTGCTTGGGTCACTGCCTCAGTTACTGAACGGTGTGAACACCGCCGCCTTACAGTTGGTTGGAGAATGCGGGCATTGTGACTGAGGTATACCCCCAC
The DNA here is from genome assembly GCA_033576555.1 of Oophaga sylvatica. Taxonomy (NCBI): domain Eukaryota; kingdom Metazoa; phylum Chordata; class Amphibia; order Anura; family Dendrobatidae; genus Oophaga; species Oophaga sylvatica. The sequence goes on along the minus strand of JARQOD010000001.1, from coordinate 974,730,433 downwards.
CGGCAGCTTCATGACCCCAATCCAGCCGGCCACTTTTCAGCCTCACCCCGTGGACAAAATGGAGGAGTTGGTAAAGCAGCTGGTAATTACACAACAGCAGCAGCTGCAGTCTCAGCGACAACAGCAGGAGCAGTACCTGAGTCTCCAGCGGCAACAGCAGGAGCGGGAGCAACAGCACAATGAGCAACAGCAGCTATTGTACCAGCAGCAGCAAAAAACAAACGAACTGTTGCTGCAACAGATTTCTGCACTTCGGGAGACCTCGACGGCACCAGCCCCTGAACGTCGCGAGGCCCGAGACAGGGTTCGCTCAGCGTTGAGGAAGATGGGACCGGAGGACGACGTGGAAGCTTTCCTGACAGTTTATGAGCGCACAGCGGAGCGGGAAAACCTACCCGCCGGCCAGTGGGCAGAAGTAGTAGCTCCGTTTCTGGTCAGCGATGCACAAAAGGCCTACTTCGGTCTCAGTCGGGAGGACGCCCAGGACTACCAGAGGCTCAAAGGTGAGATCCTTGCCCGACTGGGGGTTAATACATATGTGAGGGCTCAGCGTGTATTTTCATGGGCCTATGTGGAGACACTACCCGCGCGGTCTCAGGCTTATGACCTCCTGCAGCTGGTAAAGAAGTGGCTCCAGCCAGAGACTTTGTCTCCAGCCCAGATGGGGGAGAGGGTGGTGGTTGACCGGCTGGTAAGAACTCTGCCGGCTGCTATCCAACGTTGGGTGGGGCAAGGCGACCCCGGCACACTGGACCAGGTAGTCAGTTTGATCGAGCGCTACTCAGCCACTCAAGACTTTATTCGAGACTCCGCACCCTCTCGGCTGTCACGCCGATCCCTGCCAACCCAGGAATCGGGAAAGGGGTCGCGTTCCTCTGCTGGGGACAGTCAGCACCGTACCCGTGCTGAAGGGGAACCCCGGAGTGAGAGTGGAAGGAGACCGGTTCCCTCCCAAACCGGTTCCCTCCTTCATTCTCAAAAAATATCAAAGATGTAAATGTCCTTTATGCACAAAATCCATAAATACCCTTATAGTAAACATCAATGTGCAAAAGGCAATTAAGAAGAAAATATAAGTATACTTTATTGACTTACATAATAAAGCAATTATTAATCAAAAGAAAACCTCAGATAATAAAAGTAAAAAGCTCCCAATGTATATATAAACCAAAAAGACCAAAAAATGAGCTTAATTATTATTAATATTACACATTTATATAGCGCCATTTATTCCATGGCGCTTTACATATGAAAAGGGAAAATATAGACAGGTACAATAAACGTGTGCTAGACAAGGGACACACAAGTACAGAAGGAGAGAGGACCCTGCCCGCGAGGGCTCACAGTCTACAGGGATGGGTGAGGATACACTAGGAAAGGGTAGAGTTGGTCGTGCGATGGTTCAGTAGACTGAGGATCATTGTAGGCTGTAGCCTTGTCGGAACAGGTGGGTCTTCAGGTTCTTCTTGAAGGTTTCCGTTGTTGGTGAAAGTCTGATGTTTTGGGGCAGGGAGTTCCAGAGTATGGGGAAGCCCGGGAGAAGTCTTGTATGCGGTTGTGGGAAGAAGAGATGAGGGGGGAGTCGAGAAGGAGATCTTGAGAGGATCGAAGGTTGCGTGTGGGTAGGTAGCGGGAGACCATGTCACAGATGTATGGAGGAGAAAGGTTGTGGATAGCTTTGTATGTCATGGTTAGGGTTTTGAACTGAAGCTGTGTCGACCCGCCACCACAATTGTGGGTTACCAGGGCAATGGGGTACTCAGAGCCGAGCCCATGGAAGTCTATGGGGTTTGTCACAGGTAGCGGTGGCTCGGTCTGTGGCCCTGGCGGTCTGGCGTATGTTGGGGAAATATTTACAGGGGATAGATATATTTACAGTTCGTGACGCCACCTGTAGTCTCTGGTAATTTGTACCAGCGCTGCTGTAGATCTCTGAGGGGATGGTGAGGCAGCTAGATGTCGGGTCCCCTACAGGTGGGACTCTTCCCTCAGGTCGATGGTTATGATAGGGTAGTGCAGGAATGCAATCAAATAACACAGTCTCACACATCAGCGTCTTTCCATACCTTTACTTCAAGTTGTTCAGGCAGGTCCCAGGGAGGCTGATGGGGTTGATGGAGGATGAGCTTTGAGGCAACGGCTAAGCAAGTTAGGGGCCTCCTTTACTTTCCAATAATGATGAGTACAACCAGCATGAAGCGTAGTTCCCTCTATAACTCCAGCTTTTCCAAAGCTGTGCTGCCCGGTCAGTTTTGTGGTTGGAGCCTTCTTCTGAGAGAGCTGAGTTCCAATTCCTGTCGTGCACTGACTCAAGGTTCTCACTCTCCCTGACCCCAGTTACGTACTGACTCTTCAGGGGCTGCTTTCCGCGACCTAAGGTCCGATAAGCCTCTGGTTTTCTTACCACTATGCGTGCAGCTATAGTGATCCTTCGGTCCCCAGTGACCGGTAACAATATGCAGGTATTCTATACCTATGGCACTTTTCTGTTTTCTTCCACTATGCCCTTCGATTTGCTCAGACTCTCAACAGATGTCTCAGTCCGTCCTCTAGTGGGGCACAGCTCTGACCAGGCTGAGGTGAACTGGCTCACCTTTACTGGACTCCACTTTCTGAACTGCACAAAGACTGCACTTCCTAACTCTTTCGAGTCACTGACTGAACTGAACTCAGACTACTCAGCACTCCCCTCCACACCCCTGCTGGGTGTGTCCGAAGTGTACGTGATATCATGGAGAGACCTTAACCGTTACCTCTCCACTCATCCTCCTGGTATTGTGTACCAGGGCTACACATTCCCCATGGTAAACGACAGCACTCCCGGGCTGTGAAATACAAGAGACAGAAATTTTGTTTATGCATTAAACATCAACATTAAACATTAATTCGTCCCATCCGGGAGGTAAGGATGTCTTGAACGTTGCAAACAAAACATTATATATAGAAAAGTGCAAAAGATTAAATATACATTTTCATTTAATACACAGCAAAATTCTTGTGAAGGACCCGCACCAAACCTTCAACGTGGGTCCTGGGTGGGCTGCAGGACATATGAATGCAGACCTCACTCAGTGCCACACCACACGGGTTTTATGTTCAGAGGTAGTTGTGGTGGTTTTATGTAAAACCAAGATAATGCACTAGGTGCAACTATTTACAAAATCAGTTCTTGGGCTGGCTCAGTCCTCAACCTCGAAGTCCATTGTAAGAAAAAGACACATTATATCAAATCACATCACAATAAAGTGCAAAAACTTTTTATCTGATTACCCAGCCGGGCATTCTACTTTTAGCAATATATATATTCGTTATATACACATTTAACTTGTGCAAAATTGGCAAACATTCTTAAACTTTTTACAACATTACTTATGGTAGACCCCTATTTGGATCTCACCGATTCTTACTGTTTAACTATTTCAAATACATTTTCCACCCCGGTGTAATACTATTGTAGGAACTCGAGGATTCTGATAGCGTGGGGCAATGAACAATCAGAGACGGGTTTCTTTGAATGCAAATAATGTATTTGTGAAACAGCAAAACACCCAAAAACAATATTCAAACAACCCGTAGTGACATGCAATGAGTCCATATATATATATATATATACACAAGTCCAGTTATATGAATCCGGATATATAAGTCCTTGAACCTCTATAGCGAGGGTGGTAAAGTTCTTACGACGGAGTCCTCACACAAATGTGACCACAAGGTAAGTCTGATGCACAGGTAACGTGGCTGGATTTACACACTGCTGGTGTGTGAAGAGTCAGATCCAGGTATGCAGAAAACACAGGGAGGTCCAGGAACAAGTTAATCTCAGTTGTGGCTTAATTCAGTGAAGTCCAACAACAAGTTCATATGTCAGTAAGGTTCCAGTAACAGTTCCAACAGCTCTCACCAGAGGTAATGCACGAAGGGTTAAACAGCAACAGTTCAGAAACACAGTTCTTATCAGATGGAGTGAACCAAGGGTTAAATTCCCAAGTCAACAGTTTAGTGATAACACAGTATGTGCAACTTACGTATGCAGAGAATGTCCAGAGCCATGGGTAGAAACTGCTGTGGCTGAGAAACACCTGAAGATAAGGTTATGCACTTTCCTGGTAAATACACAAAAGATCTGTGAGGAACAAAGCAGCTGGGTTGCAGGGAAACGGAAGCAGAATATTCCAGCAGTGAAGCCAGCACCTGAGCCGGGTTTTAAACAAACGAACAGGAAGTAGGGCACAGAAAACAGCAAACTCCATTTTAACAAAGGGCAAAATCATTGACAAAGTTACCTAGAAAACCCGGAATACTGACATTACTCCCCCCCTAAAGACGGCCTCCGGACGGTCCTGGACCAGGCCTGTCCGGGTATCTCCGATGAAACTGAGCAATCTTCAGAGGCGCATTGATGTTACTTACTGGTTCCCAAGAATCATTTTCAGGAGAGTAACCTTGCCATCTAACTAGATACTGAAGCCGGTTTCTATGAAGTCTCGAATTAACAATATCCTGTACCACGAATTGTTCTTCGCCATCAACCAACACTGGTGGAGGGGGAGGTACGATACGTCCCTGAAACGTGTTAGGAGAGACTGGTTTTAATAAGGAAACATGAAATACTGGGTGTACCTTTAAAGTCCGTGGTAGCTTCAACCGACAGGCAACAGAGCTCACAATCCCAGTGATCTTGAATGGACCGATGAATTTCTGTCCCAGTTTCTGCGAAGGAACACCCAATTTTAGATTCTTGGTGGACAACCAAACTGAGTCTCCTACCTTATACATAGGTGCTGGTTTCCGGAATCTATCGGCCGACTTCTTGTAACGCTCCTGTGCTGTGGTCAGGGAGTCCTTCAAAACTTCAAGATTACGTTGCAACGCCGTCACTCTGTCTTCAACCGCTGGTACCGAAATCGTAACCGGAGACCTAGGCAAAATACTTGGATGATAACCCAGGTTGGCAAAAAAAGGCGTTACCTTCGTGGAACTGCTTTGGGAGTTGTTGTACGAAAATTCCGCTAGAGGAAGTAGCTTCAGCCAATCGTCCTGCAAATGACTGACGTAACAGCGTAGATATTGCTCCAAGGTTTGATTTGTCCGTTCGGTCTGCCCGTTGGTCTGAGGATGGTATGCAGAAGACAAGCAAACATTAATGTGGAGCGCAGAACAAAATCCTTTCCAAAATCTAGAGGTAAATTGTATTCCCCGGTCAGAAATGATGTCATCTGGTACCCCATGCAGCCGGAAAATGTTCTGGATAACTAGATCTACTGTCTCTGTAGCTGAGGGAAGACCAGCACACGGAATGAAATGAGCAGCTTTCGTTAAACGATCTACTACCACCAAAATAGTATTTTTACCACCAGAGGTGGGTAACTCCACAATAAAGTCCATCGAAATAGACCCCCAAGGGCGAGACGATACAGGTAGCGGTTTAAGAAGACCAGTAGGTGAAACGCGAGGAACCTTGTACCGGGCACAAACTTCACAAGAGCGGACATAGTCATTCACATCCTTCAAGCAGGTAGGCCACCAAAAAAAACGAGTTAACAATTCCTGCGTCTTCTGTACCCCCTATGACCAGCCAATTTAGAGTCGTGGACCAATCTGAGAACTCGAAGTCTTACAGCCTCTGGGACATAAATACATCGATCTCTAAGCCACACACCATTCCGAAGGACAAGATTCACATTGTCAGGTGGAGCTGCAAGAAATACGTCACCGTCATAGGCCAGCTTGATCTCCTGCCACAAGTCCCGGTTCCGGAGCACTCCAACGAAATTGGCCTCCGACAAGATGGTCTTCGACGGGGTCCCAGGCACGGAATCCACGGTATGGATTCGGGATAATGCGTCAGCTTTCCCATTACGTGAACCTGGGCGGTACGAAATAATAAAATTAAACTGGTTCAAGAACAAACTCCACCTAGCTTGTCGAGGAGAAAGACACCTGGCAGACTTAAGGAATTCCAAATTGCGATGATCCGTGAGTACTACTACCTGCTGAGTTGCCCCCTGCAAATGGTGTCTCCATTCCTTAAAGGCAGAAATAATTGCCAAAAGTTCCTTATCTGCCACATCATAGTTCAGTTCTGCAGAAGATAACCTACGAGAGAAGAAGGCACACGGGTGCAGCAAACCTTTGTCTCCGGTACGTTGTGAGAGGATAGCTCCCAATGCACAGTCAGACGCGTCCACCTCTACGATAAAAGGCTGTGCAGGATCCGGATGCATCAATATTGGAGCCGTGGTAAAACAACCCTTCAGGCGATCAAAGGCTTCCTGAGCTTGCGAAGACCATTCAAACTTCTTCCCCTTCTTGGTGAGGAGAGTGATGGGACGGACAATTTCTGAAAAATTTCGGATAAACCGTCTATAAAAGTTAGCAAAGCCAATGAATCGTTGTACCTCCTTAATGTTTCCTGGTACCGGCCAGTCCAAGATTGCCTGGATCTTGCTGGACTCCATATTCAATCCCTGAGGCGAGATAACATAGCCTAAAAATTGAATTTCAGAACAATGGAACTCACACTTTTCGAGTTTGATGTACAAATGATTATCTCTCAAACGTCTAAGTACGGTCTTGACATGTTCCTGATGTTCCTGTAAGGAGTCAGAAAAGATTAAGATGTCATCAAGGTAAATTACCACATATTGGTCCAATAAATCCCTGAAAATGTCGTTGGCTAAATGTTGAAAAGCAGCAGGAGCGTTACAGAGTCCGAATGGCATCACCAAATATTCAAAATGTCCATACCGGCATCTAAAAGCTGTCTTCCATTCGTCTCCGGGCCGTATACGGAGTAAATTATATGCCCCACGAAGATCTAATTTGGTAAATACTTTGGCCTGGCGAACTCTTTCCAACAATTCTGGAATTAGGGGCAACGGGTACCTGTTACGAATGGTCACCTTATTTAACTCCCGGTAGTCAATGCAGGGTCTTAGAGTACCATCCTTCTTCTTTACAAAGAATATTGGAGCTCCCGCTGGTGAAGAAGATGGTCGGATAAACCCCTTGGCTAAATTCTCATCTATATACTCTCGTAAAGATTCTAATTCCGGAGCCGCCAACGGGTAAACATGGCCGAAAGGAATCGCTGCTCCAGGAAGCAATTCTATGGGGCAGTCATACGGTCTATGTGGGGGAAGTTGATCTGCCTTCCTTTTATCACAAATGTCTGAGAATTCCTGATAAATCAGAGGGAGAGTAGGTACCTGTATCACCTCTTCCAAGTTCTGGGTAACTGGAGCCGCCACAGTTGGACTGATGGTAGAACTGCACTTCGGGAGAAAGGATATCTCCTTGGTTTCCCAATTGATGATTGGATTTTGTGACCGTAACCAGGGAATTCCTAAAATTACAGGAAAATGAGGAGAAGATATTAACATGAATGAAAGTGTTTCTTGATGGTCTGGTTCCATCTTACACTCCAGAGGCACTGTCTCCCGATCTACTGGTCCAGAAACTAATGGGGAACCATCCACCGTTTCCATAGTGATTGGTGAAGCTCTTAGTTGTGTCTTTATACCATGTTCCTCTGCAAAAGAAGAATCCATGAAATTCCCACCTGCTCCAGAGTCTATCATGGCAGAACTTGATATCCACTGTTCCTCCCACTGAATCTGTATAGGAAGAGAACAATGTGAATATTTCTCCCCTTGATCTTTAGGGGAAGTCGGCATCAGTATTGGGGGAAAAAACCGCATCTAGATGTAGACTGGTTTCCGAAACTTCAGACTCAGCGTCTGTGTTATCATAATCCCCTACTACCGCCAACACCTTGTTGGGTCGCCTAGGACATTTAGGACAATTGATGAGGAAATGGTCCGATTGACCACAATAGAAACATAAGCGCTCACGGAGACGGTGTTCGCGGCGTTCATTATTCTCACGTCTCTGCAGTGAGTCCACCTGCATAGGCACCTCCTCAGCCTCTCGCGGGTTTTTGCCTGTGGTTTCCCTGGACGGAAGAGAGTAATTAGTAATGCGATTTACAGCGGCCCATTTTTCTTGTCTGCGTTCAGTTAAACGGATATCAATACGTACACAGTGCTGTATAAACAATTCAAACTCCTGTGGAGACTCTGAACGAGCTAGCTCATCCTTGATTGCATTTGACAAACCTTTTCTAAAGATTGGTAATAAAGCATTGTTTTCCCACTGGGTGTCCACCACTAACCTTTTAAATTCAGTAACATATTCTATGACTGACCGTTTCCCCTGGCGTAAGGAAAGCAAGGCAGATTCAGCGGTAGCACGGCGGTTGGGATCGTCGAACATTTGCGCCATGGCTGCCAGAAAATTGTCCAAATTATTTAGACGGGTATCATGACTTTCAACCATAGGATTTGCCCAAGCCAGTGCACGTGATGTCAACAACATAATAATACATAGAACCTTAGATCTATCAGACCGGTAGTAGGAGGCATGTACATCAAAAAATAATATACATTGATTAACAAACCCACGGAATTGACTTCGGTCACCATTAAAACGGAATGGAGGCAATTTGGGCATACTGGTGGATGAGGTAGGCTCAGTAGGTAAGGCCTCCAGGACTCCTAACCTAGAACGTAGATCTTGGAGAGCCTGACCAAACCCCTGTGCATTGTGGTTAACCCGAGACTCCAAGTCTCTAATCTGATTGTGTGCAGCCGCCACCTCCTGCTGCAAGGAGTTAACTATGGTGAACAATTTGTCTGCCCGTGTCTCCGTCATTGCCCCAGCAGAATCCTCTTTTTTAGGCTGGAATATCCTGTAATACTATTGTAGGAACTCGAGGATTCTGATAGCGTGGGGCAATGAACAATCAGAGACGGGTTTCTTTGAATGCAAATAATGTATTTGTGAAACAGCAAAACACCCAAAAACATATTCAAACAACCCGTAGTGACATGCAATGAGTCCATATATATATATATATACACAAGTCCAGTTATATGAATCCGGATATATAAGTCCTTGAACCTCTATAGCGAGGGTGGTAAAGTTCTTACGACGGAGTCCTCACACAAATGTGACCACAAGGTAAGTCTGATGCACAGGTAACGTGGCTGGATTTACACACTGCTGGTGTGTGAAGAGTCAGATCCAGGTATGCAGAAAACACAGGGAGGTCCAGGAACAAGTTAATCTCAGTTGTGGCTTAATTCAGTGAAGTCCAACAACAAGTTCATATGTCAGTAAGGTTCCAGTAACAGTTCCAACAGCTCTCACCAGAGGTAATGCACGAAGGGTTAAACAGCAACAGTTCAGAAACACAGTTCTTATCAGATGGAGTGAACCAAGGGTTAAATTCCCAAGTCAACAGTTTAGTGATAACACAGTATGTGCAACTTACGTATGCAGAGAATGTCCAGAGCCATGGGTAGAAACTGCTGTGGCTGAGAAACACCTGAAGATAAGGTTATGCACTTTCCTGGTAAATACACAAAAGATCTGTGAGGAACAAAGCAGCTGGGTTGCAGGGAAACGGAAGCAGAATATTCCAGCAGTGAAGCCAGCACCTGAGCCGGGTTTTAAACAAACGAACAGGAAGTAGGGCACAGAAAACAGCAAACTCCATTTTAACAAAGGGCAAAATCATTGACAAAGTTACCTAGAAAACCCGGAATACTGACACCCGGGGGCTGGAACAATGCGATGGTCCCTAGATCCCATAACTAACAAGTCGTGTGCTGCTATTAGGGTCTGGGTCGCCACAGTTCTCGTGCGAACCTCTAGGGGCGCAACGGGTACTTTCTCCTTGCGAGACACCGATTGCG
>JARQOD010000001.1:974611114-974720572 GCA_033576555.1 Oophaga sylvatica | reverse complement strand
CCTTTATACCCTATTGGAGTGCTACATTTTTTCTATGGGGGGGACTTCTTTTCCTTATGAGGGGTTTAAAATTTATATTTTTGGGTGCTGCATTATATTCAAAGGAGGGGGCTTATTTTTTAGGGGGGGCTAAAAATTTTTTATGGGGGGGGCAAATTATTTTCCCATGAGGAGGCTACTTTATTTCATGAGGGCTCATATATTCTATGAGGGGGCAACCTCTCTATGTTTTCTACCCAACCCCCCTGTACATAAAAAAAGGTTTACTACCTTAATTATACCCTGATATTAGTGTGTTTTACCAACAATTGGTGGTCTTGTAATTTTTCATGTAGCTAGATAGGGGGCCCCAAAAATTTTTTCTGGGGGGCCCAAGGTGTCCAGCCCGACGTGATAGATAAAGAAGATGATAATAGAAAGGTAGATACAGATAGAAGATGATAATGATAGATGTTGAAGTAGATAATAATAGATGATAGAAGATAATAATAATATAATAGATAGAAATATAGAGGATGAAAATTTCGATAAGCCACTACAGGGCAAGTGTCCCAAATGAAAGGCAAGGGGAAAAGGTTTTCCCCTTGTGGAGGGGAAATCCCAGCCTGGTTGTCGAGGTAAGGGGGCTTAGCCCGCCTTGCAAGTCCTTTGGGAAATTTAATATGAAAATTTGCCTCTTCGAGAAAAGAGGATTTTGAACTCTATACCCTCCCTGGGGAATTTTAAAAAAGGAAGGCTTGCGAAGTATATAAAGGAGACAACTTTCCGTCATTTTCCTAAATTTGCTGCTCTGCAGGCCCTATAATGAAATAATCCTGACTGAAAAGCGTTATCTCTGTTTCCTTTGTTGAAGAGACAGATGGCGACAGTCGCGGGGCACAAGTCTGTTAAGGTCAGATCTTTGAAGATGCAAGAAACGGGCACATGGAGACGGCTGCCTTTTCCCCTGGGACTTTTAAAAGAAAACAAATCCCCGTGGCGTCAGGTGGGGACGCCACCTCACTTGCAGGGCCCAAGGCCCCCGCGTTTTAGATACCCAGATGCAGCACACGAGCAGCCCTAAGGCCATAGAAAGGGGGCCATTTGGCGTACAAAAGACTTTCCAGTGGCTGCAGCGAATAGCCTATCATCCCCGGTTACAAGCCGTAATAGAAGTGTGCTGAGCATGCCACTTATGTGAGTTGACTAAACCACCAGAACAACGAGCCCCCTTACAAGCAATTGTCACCACCGCGCCCCTTGAACTGTTAATGGTGGATTACTTAACCATTGGCCCGGCTCATCAGGGATATCAGCACTGCTTAGTCATGGTGGACCATTTTACAAAGTTTGCCGTAGTGGTCCCCACCCGAGATCAAACAGCAGAATAGGCAGCTTATGCTATCTGTAAAAACTTTATCCAAGTGTATGGCTGCCCGCAACGAATCCACTCAGAACAAGGGGCCTGCTTCCTGGGGAAAGTGATGGAGGAACTGCATCGCCTGTACAGCATTGACAAATCCCGGACCACACCATATCACCCGCAAGGGAATGGGGCCTGTGAACGGTTCAACTGGACTCTAATTCAAACGTTGCGGACCCTGCAAGATGACCAGAAAGCCCGTTGGCCTGAATACGTCCCGAATTGGTCTGGGTATATAACAACCGGGTACATCGGGTCAAAAGGTACACCCCATACATGCTACTCTTCGGTCGGGAAGGCAAGGGAATTACTGAGGTAGAGCTGGACCCCGAGGAAGAACGGTCATGGGCTGAGGTTCACTCCTGCGTCCGGGACCACCGGTATCGTCTGCAGACCCTACACAGATTAGTGTAGACTAAGCTCCAAGATCTGGAACACCCTGAAAAGCCCACGTCACAGTCCATTGAATTTCAAAAAGGAGATTGCGTGCTTGTACGAGATCAACGACCCCAAAGCAAATTGAGCCATCGATGGGAAGACAGTCCCTACAAAATTCTATGCCGAGTAAGTCCAGATAGACCAGTATATGAGATACAATCAGATGAAGGTGGGAATCAACCCACGCGTATTGTGCACCGCAATATGCTACGGCCCTGTATGTCCACAGATCCGATGCAGGGCAAGGCCTCTCTGCAGACTCCGGACCCTTTAGTGCAGGCTCCAGCCCCCCAGCAGCTGTCTGATACAATGAAGATGAAGAGGACTTGCCCGCGAGACCAGTGGACACTTCCATGGCCTGTGCCCTAGCAACTCCAGTTGCTCAGCCATCTGCCACCACTCAAGAGGACTCCATTCCAACCATTGGACCGCGACGCTCTGAGCGGTCTACAGCAGGCAAACCCCCCGAGCGATATGAACAAGATCAGTTCGTGAGGCAGAGACAACTTCAGTGCCCAGATATTAGCACAAAATCCCCCAAACCGAGGACTGGCGAGCTCACGGGATGGGGAAATGTAGGGGAGGGGGCCCCCGCTGTGTGCCTGGGCCAGAACCAAGGGGGCTGTCAAATAAGTTCCTAGGGAGAAGATGCCCGGGGAAGGAACTGGAGGGGGAGGCAGAGACTTTTCTGGAAGGTGTGGGGGCGGGGCCAATATAAAAGGAGCACAGGAGTTGAGCAAAGGGTAGTTGCCACGGAGACAGACAGGAGTAAGGAGAGAGAGACGCAGGAGAGACAGGACACAGACTGAGGAGAAGAAAGCGGGACATCTCTGACAAGTACTGTAGAGGCAGGAGAGTTCTGTCAGCCGCGGCCGCCACTGCCACACTCGAGCCCGCGGTTGCGGCCTGCTCGTCCGCAGCCATGACCGCCACTGTCTCACCTGAGCCCGCGGCTGCGGCCTGTGTCCCATCTCCTGGGGTCGCTACGGTCCCGCTCCAGTCCGCGGTTGTGGCCTACCCGACAGCTGCCACCATCCCGCCTCTTGGAGGGGCGAACTCTACGCCGGAGGATTTCTCCGGGGCCTATTGTGCCCCATCTGCTCCTGAGTGTGGGAACACTCGAGGCTTACGTCAGCTCCTCATCGGGTGGGCCCAGCGGCTGCGACAACGGACGAACAACAACCGGACCACAACTCTACAGAACGTCCCAGAAGCTAAGTGACACTCTGTTACCGTTGTTTATTACCTGAGGGCATTGGACGGCCATATCGCGGCCCTATAGGCCCTGACTCTCGCCGAGTATTTGTTAGTTCATTATATCGTGTTTTGTGTACGGTTTCCCTGCGTGGAGAACCAGTTTTTGCCTGTTATCCATACAAAAACTTCACTTATAAAGTTATAGTTAAAGCTTGCTCCGTCTCCGACCCGTCACTGCATCCCACGTACCTGCGAATATCACACTAGTCCAACAACGTCACCACCTCTGATTAGCAGCTTTTGTAATGTATGTAGTACAGTTCATATAGCGTCTTGTGCTTGGGTGCGATGAAAACACAGGAGTCACAGGTTTGATATAGAAAAGTCCTGTATTACTTCATACAAGTTGGCAGAAATAGTCACACAGTTTGCAGACACAGAAACAGGAGACACAGCAGGCCAGAGTAATCCAAGCTCAGCAATCACTCTCCAATACAGATTCAGGATCTTCTTCTCTGTTACCGTAAGTCCATGCAAACGTGGGTCTTTCAAAGAGCAGGGTTCAGAGTCCACAAGTGCTTCAGAGTTCCTCAGTAGGAATAGCTGGAGTACAAGGTCCAAGGCTTACAGGAGTCAAGTCACAGGTTCACTGCAGGCTAGATTCTGAAGCACTGATTGCTCAGCTGTGGCTGCTTAAGAAGCAAAGGAGAGAATCAGGGCGGGAACATGCAAGCTGGAAACTCCATTTTGACTGAGGGCAAGATAGCTGCAGCAAGACAGAAAGTAAAATGGCTGACGAACAAACTGAGTTTCAGGAATATATACATAGAACCTTACATTACTCCCCCCTTAAGGACAACCTCCGGATGACCTCAGACCAGGCTTGTGTGGGTACCTCTGATGAAACTGACGGAGCAAGCGAGGAGCATTAACGTTATTGACCGGTTCCCATGAGTTGTCCTCCACTGGGTAGCCCTGCCATTTAATCAGATATTGTAACTGATTTCTATACAACCTGGAATCTAAAATCCTTTCCACCACAAATTCTTCCTGACCATCGACTAGCACTGGGTCAGGGCAAGGAGAGGAACGTCCAGGAAACGTATTGGGTGTCGCAGCCTTTAGTAGGGATACATGAAAGACAGGGTGGATTCTCATAGTTCTGGGCAGTTGAAGACGACAAGCAACGGCACTTATAATTTTACTGATTTTATAGGGTCCAATGTACTTATGTCCCAACTTAGACGATGGAATCCTTAACTTAAGATTTCTGGTTGACAGCCAGACCAAGTCTCCTACCTTGAAAGCTGGTGCAGGTTTACGAAATTTATCTGCTGCTTTCTTGTACCTTTCTTGAGCCGATTCCAGATTTTCCTTTAGAAGATCCATATTCTTCTGTAAAGACGTGATTCTTTCAGCCACTGCTGGTAAAGGCGTTTCTATGGGAAATCGTGGTAGAATGTTAGGATGATAACCTAGATTAGAGTAAAAAGGAGACTGTTTAGTGGAGGCACTCTGAGAGTTGTTATACGAGAACTCAGCTAATGGAAGTAGATCCACCCAATCATCCTGTAGGTGGCAGATAAAGCAGCGGAGATACTGCTCCAGGGTTTGATTGGTTCGTTCGGTCTGTCCATTAGTCTGGTGATGAAAAGCAGAAGAAAGGTTTACTTTAATGTCCAATGCTGCACAGAAATTTTGCCAAAACCTAGAAGTGAATTGCACCCCTCGATCCGAAATAACCTCATCCGGTACTCCATGTAAGCGAAACACATCTTTAATCATCAAATCTGATGTCTGTTTTGCAGTGGGTAAGCCGACACAAGGGATAAAATGAGCTGCCTTTGTTAGACGGTCAACCACCACTAGAATGGTGTTCTTCCCCTGAGAGGTTGGTAACTCCACAATGAAGTCCATAGAAATGGATCCCCACGGGCGGGACGGGGTGGGAAGAGGCTGTAACAGACCAGTTGGTGAGGAGCGAGGTGTTTTGCATCTTGCACAGACCTCACATGAAGTGACATAATTCAAAACATCCTTCCTGCAAGTGGGCCACCAAAAGAAACGAGAAAGAAATTCCTGTGTCTTTAGAATTCCTCTATGCCCAGCTATCTTGGAATCATGAATGAGTTGCAATACTCTTAATCTGACTGTTTCAGGAATATACAGACGTTGTCCCTGAATCCACACACCATTCTTAAAGACAAGACTTACGTCCCTTGGGGGTTGTGCCAAAAAGGAATCCGCATGGTATGCTTCCTTGATGTCCTTAAGTAGGTCTTGATTATGAATTACTCCTAGGAATCTAGAGTCAGGAAGAATAGTCTTAGGAGGAGTAATTGGACGTGTCTCTGCTGAGTAAATCCTAGAGAGTGCATCAGCCTTTCCATTGCGCGATCCTGGTCTATAAGAGATGATAAAATTAAATTGGTTTAAGAAAAGATTCCAGCAAGCCTGGCGAGGAGTCAGGCACTTAGCCGACCTGATAAACTCAAGGTTACGATGGTCTGTCAGGACGACTATTTGCTGTGCAGCTCCCTGAAGAAGGTGTCTCCATTCTTTGAAGGCGGCAATAATGGCCAACAACTCTCTATTGCCCACATCGTAGTTCCTCTCAGCTGAAGACAACTGCTGGGAAAAGAAGGCACAGGGATGCAAGACATTCTTCTCACCTGTTCTCTGAGAGAGTATAGCTCCAACGGCACAGTCTGAAGCATCCACCTCTATTATGAAGGCAAGCTCGGGGTTGGGATGTACTAGGATAGGTGCAGTGGTAAATTTATCTTTTAGACGGGAAAATGCTTCCTGGGCTTGGGGAGTCCAGGAAAACCTAGACTCTTTCCGGGTAAGTTGAGTGATAGGTGACACTACCTCAGAGAAATTTCTAATGAAACGTCTATAGAAGTTGGCAAACCCGATGAAGCGCTGTACCTCCTTCACATTTCTAGGACTTGGCCAATCCTTGATGGCTTGGGTTTTGCTTCCATCCATACTAATTCCTTGTGTAGACAGTACATACCCCAGAAATTGAATTTCGGTCCTATGGAATTCACACTTTTCAAGTTTGATGTAAAGATGATTTTGTCTTAGACGTTCCAAGACCATTCTCACATGTCCATGATGTTCCTCTGTGGAGTTAGAAAAAATTAGAATATCATCCAAATAAATTACCACGAATGTATCTAGGAGATCCCTGAAGATGTCATTCACCAAGTGTTGGAAAGTGGCTGGGGCGGTACTCAGACCAAAAGGCATAACTAGATATTCAAAGTGTCCATAGCGTGACCTGAATGCAGTCTTCCATTCATCCCCAGGTCTAATACGGACTAAGTTATAGGCCCCACGAAGATCTAGTTTAGAAAAAATTTTGGCATGTCGCACTCTCTCCAATAACTCAGGGATTAAAGGCAATGGATAACGGTTTCTAATAGTAACCTTATTGAGTTCCCTATAGCCTACGCATGGTCTCAGAGATCCATCTTTCTTCTTTACAAAGAAGATGGGTGCACCTGCAGGAGATGAAGAGGGGCGTATGAAGCCCTTGGCTAGATTTTCATCTATGCAATCCTTTAAAGCCTTTAGCTCGGGCCCCGCCAGGGGTAGATCTTACCAAAAGGTATCTCTGCTCCAGGCAATAATTCAATTGGACAATCATATGGACGGTGAGGAGGAAGCTGGTCAGCGTTCTTCTTGTCACATAAATCCACATAGTCCTGGTATACAGCTGGTAGTTCAGGGACTGACATGATTCCTTTAGGAACAGAGCAAGCTGAAACTTTTGGACTCATCTGTTTCTCTGGAAAGTGTAATTCCTTGGTCTCCCAGTTAATGGTAGGATTCTGAGCCTGCAGCCATGGTAGCCCTAGAATAATGGGAAAGTGGGGAGAAGAGATAAGCATAAAGGACAGTTTCTCTTGATGATCTTTACCCATAAGAACCCTCAAAGGCTCTGTTTCCTGATCCACTGGTCCAGAGGTCAGCAGGGAGCCATCCACAGTTTCCATCTGTACTGGAGTAGCCTTCTTCACTGAACGTATTCCCTGTTTCAGAGCAAAGGAGACATCCATAAAATTTCCACTTGCCCCTGAGTCGATCATAGCAGAGCTAGACACTCAAGCTGAGTCAACCCAGAGTTTGATGGAAAGAAAGCAATGAGAATTGTTTTTCTTACAACTCAGCTGGGACACCGCTGAGGAAACTTGAAAAATGGCAGCGTTTACACAGTCAACGTCCTCAGAGGTAACGGAGTTTAAGTCCGAGAAATCAAGATCTGTTGCTGCAGATCTCTCTGGAGCCTGAGGCTCGGACCTGACAGATCCCCTCTCGCAACACTCACAATGAATGAGTGCTGCAGTAGTCTTACGAGAACGGCTGGGGCAGTTTATAATGAAGTGCCCTGACTTACCACAATAGAAACATAGATTCTCCTTAAAACGATGTTCCTTGCGTGCATCACTAACCCGTCGTTGTAAAGAGTCTACCTGCATGGGTTCAGGTTCAGGTTCCCGTGTAATCCTACTCAAAGGTTCCTTAGCTGGAGAGGAAGGTAGGAAAAGGTTAGTACGATTGCTTTTGAACCATCTCTCTTGCCTGCGTTCAGTCAGACGAGTATCAATACGGATGCAGTAGTTAATAAAGTCACCTAACGCAGTGGGAGGGTCGGCACGAGCAAGTTCATCCTTAATCAGTGGAGATAACCCCTTTCGAAAAATAGATTTTTTGGCGGAACTGTCCCAGGTGGTATCAAGGGCCCATCTCCTGAAATCCAAGGCATATTCAGCTACCGAGTGCTTACCTTGGCGCAAAGCTAACATGGCTGCTTCAGCTGTTGCACCTCGATTGGGGTCATCAAACACCTGCCCCATGGCTGAAATAAAATCATCAAGGTGATTCAAACAATCATCCTCAGTCTCAATCAGAGGGTTTGCCCACATTAAAGCCTTGTTGGTAAGCAACATAATTATAGTAAGCACCTTAGATCGTTCAGTGGGAAATTGTGAAGCATGTGCAGAAAAAAAAAAAGATTGCATTGATTAATAAATCCCCTGAATTTCTCACGTTCACCGCCAAAACGAAAAGGGGGCAACTTGGGAATCCCAGCACTCGGGGCTACGGCAGGAGCCTGGACTCGCCCCTCTAGAACCTCAATCCTGGCTCGCAAATCCTGGGTAGTCTGTCCAACCACTTGCAAATTGTGATTATTGAGGTCCTGTAGATTTGTAAAACGGGTCTTTATATTCTGCAAATCTGCAAGGATATTATCAGTCACTCCGCAAAGTTCCTTTATGCGGGCCTCCATTTTCCAGATCTTTTAAGACAGGATTACTGGAAGAAGAGGAGAGAAAAAAAAACAATAGTGTTCACCTGTGGCAACACTGCAGAGAGAAAAAAAAATTAAGGGAACTGCTCACCTGGAATGGTTGTGAGAAGTCACAACCACTATCATCACAGAAAGTTTCAACCAGACATCTGATATCCAGAGTTACAGCAGACAAAAAAGAGAAAAGAAAGGAAAAAAAAACAAAAACAATAGTGTTTACCTGTGGTAACACTGCAAAAAGAAAAAACTTAAGGGAATTGCTCACCTGGAATGGTTGTGAGAAGTCACAACCACTGTCATCACAGAAAGTACAACCGGACGTCTGATATCCACAGTACAGCAGACACAGCCTTCCAGACCCAGCAGACACTAACGTTTTGGCTTCAGAATCTTGTAATGTATGTAGTACAGTTCATATAGCGTCTTGTGCTTGGGTGCGATGAAAACACAGGAGTCACAGGTTTGATATAGAAAAGTCCTGTATTACTTCATACAAGTTGGCAGAAATAGTCACACAGTTTGCAGACACAGAAACAGGAGACACAGCAGGCCAGAGTAATGTCTCACCTGAGCCCGCGGCTGCGGCCTGTGTCCCATCTCCTGGGGTCGCTACGGTCCCGCTCCAGTCCGCGGTTGTGGCCTACCCGACAGCTGCCACCATCCCGCCTCTTGGAGGGGCGAACTCTACGCCGGAGGATTTCTCCGGGGCCTATTGTGCCCCAT
Source organism: Oophaga sylvatica (assembly GCA_033576555.1). Lineage (NCBI taxonomy): Eukaryota > Metazoa > Chordata > Amphibia > Anura > Dendrobatidae > Oophaga > Oophaga sylvatica. The sequence continues at coordinate 974,711,492 of JARQOD010000001.1, read as the reverse complement.
CTGCTCCTGAGTGTGGGAACACTCGAGGCTTACGTCAGCTCCTCATCGGGTGGGCCCAGCGGCTGCGACAACGGACGAACAACAACCGGACCACAACTCTACAGAACGTCCCAGAAGCTAAGTGACACTCTGTTACCGTTGTTTATTACCTGAGGGCATTGGACGGCCATATCGCGGCCCTATAGGCCCTGACTCTCGCCGAGTATTTGTTAGTTCATTATATCGTGTTTTGTGTACGGTTTCCCTGCGTGGAGAACCAGTTTTTGCCTGTTATCCATACAAAAACTTCACTTATAAAGTTATAGTTAAAGCTTGCTCCGTCTCCGACCCGTCACTGCATCCCACGTACCTGCGAATATCACACTAGTCCAACAACGTCACCACCTCTGATTAGCAGCTTTTGTAATGTATGTAGTACAGTTCATATAGCGTCTTGTGCTTGGGTGCGATGAAAACACAGGAGTCACAGGTTTGATATAGAAAAGTCCTGTATTACTTCATACAAGTTGGCAGAAATAGTCACACAGTTTGCAGACACAGAAACAGGAGACACAGCAGGCCAGAGTAATCCAAGCTCAGCAATCACTCTCCAATACAGATTCAGGATCTTCTTCTCTGTTACCGTAAGTCCATGCAAACGTGGGTCTTTCAAAGAGCAGGGTTCAGAGTCCACAAGTGCTTCAGAGTTCCTCAGTAGGAATAGCTGGAGTACAAGGTCCAAGGCTTACAGGAGTCAAGTCACAGGTTCACTGCAGGCTAGATTCTGAAGCACTGATTGCTCAGCTGTGGCTGCTTAAGAAGCAAAGGAGAGAATCAGGGCGGGAACATGCAAGCTGGAAACTCCATTTTGACTGAGGGCAAGATAGCTGCAGCAAGACAGAAAGTAAAATGGCTGACGAACAAACTGAGTTTCAGGAATATATACATAGAACCTTACAGCTTTCTGCCTATGCACAGTGTACACAAAAAGCTGCCAATCGGTGGTGTGGACAGGCTTGTACACAGCTCAGCTTCCGAGCTCTGCTAGATCTGCAGCAGTCAAAACTGTGATTGTATCTCAGCTGCTACACCCAGTAAGCCAAGTGACACATCGCTGGAGTCAGGATCTCTGACCCTACATCCTGCTGCTGTCAGATTACATAGCAAAAGCCTGCTGATAGATTCCCTTTAGGCTTCCTTGCGTGCCTAACTCTTTCTGGGAGCTCATTTGGAGAGTTTTGACAGGTATGGTGATACCCCTGTTATTGACAGCCAAAATGCCACCCAAATTTTCCCAGAAACCAAACTATCAGGTTTTACAGATTACTTTGGGGAATTTTCAATATTTTTTTTTACATTTATGGAATAATTTCATTATTATTATTACATGATTGTTTTGTTTCTCACTAGTGTACCCTAAAATATCATACAAAAGGGATGTAATAGTATGTAGTGATTTCTGGCCAGTTCTAGTAGAATCTCTCCTGAGATGAATAATATTTATGCCCTAACTGTGTTATTATGTATTCTCTATTTTTTTTTTTTTTTTTAGATTTTTTCCCAAATGTTTGTTCCAAAAACAGCAACCATGTCCCTTGGCCAAAAAACTCATGTCAAACACCAGCAGACCATGGGTGGGCAGCTGCTCTGCTATTTTGTGCTTATAGTTGGCAGCGGCGGCTTTTTCTCTAGTGACTTCTTCGTAACTAAAGGACGCACGGCTGTTGGCGCCACTCTGTAAGGAAGTCTGTTTTTCCAATAATGTCTCCGTGTTGTTTCCTGCGCTGTGAATTATACAGAACTCACACGATTTCTTTGGGTCATTAATGTGTATCTTCACACAGGAAGGGAGTGCATAAGGGGCGTGAAGAACCAACGGGCCACAAACAAGGCAACGTCTTCAGATCTGCCCTGCCCGGTCACTATCCAAATACATTGTCAAGGACCTTCCACTTACCATAAAATGGCCCTGTCTATATTCATTAGCCCTATGTGTCACAGTAAGTTGAGTTTACAATACGTCCATCCTAATTTTTGTTGTATTTGAAAAATTTGAGAAATATTTTAACATTAACAAAAAAAAGTAGGATCGTGTTAGAGGTCAGAGTCACTCACGGACACAGACCGGAAAGGGCCTTTATGAAAAACAATATATGGGCCCTTTGCAGTTTAATAACTCATCATAATGCAAAATTCCACCTGCTTTGGAAGTAGGAACGAGCCACTTACCTCTTGGGTTACACCAATGATATGTCCGTTCCTGGTCGGAGTTGTCAATGCCAAAATATCTCACATGTTCAAATGACTCCACCAGAATATATTATTTTTTTCTGGTCATATTATTTACCCCCAAAACTTCAGAAGACAACCAATTTGAAGCCAGTGTCTAGCCATGAATGAATGAATGAACTGATCACTGCTGTTTCCATGGGCTAATATCCGGAAGCATAGAATGCTCTTTGTACAGATGTTGGCCTCTATAAAATGCTCTTTATTGGATGGTTCACAAATTTTCTATTATTTCTTATTGATAAAATGTCTGGGGTGTGCAATTCAAACAAAACTGGATGCACATACAGTACAGACCAAAAGTTTGGACACCTTCTCATTTAAAGATTTTTCTGTATTTTCATGACTGTGAAAATTGTACATTCACACTGAAGGCATCAAAACTATGAAACAGTGTGAAACAACTGAAAATATGTCATATATATTCTAGGTTCTTCAAAGTAGCCACCTTTTGCTTTGATGACTGCTTTGCACACTCTTGGCATTCTCTTGATGAGCTTCTGTTTCGACACGCACCACAATTGTGGATACCAAGGCTATGGGGTACTCGGAGCCGAGCCCATGGAAATCTATGGGAGTTGTCACTGGTAGCGGTGGCTCGGTCCGTGGCCCTGGTGGTCGTGCAATGGGGGATATTTACAGGGGATTATTAGGATAGGTAGTTCGTGACGCCACCTGTGGTTTCTGGTAATTGTACCAGCGCTGCTATGAGGACTTTCACAGGGGATGTTATGGGGCAGCTGGGTGGTGAGTCTCCCACAGGCGAGACGGGTCCCTGGAAGTCTATGGTGGAGATGATGCAGGGTGTAGTAATGTGTAGCCCTGGTACACAATACCAGGAGGATGAGTGGAGAGGTAACAGTTAAGGTCTCTTCATGACATCATGTACACTTCTGACACACCCAGCAGGGGTGTGGAAGGGAGTGATTTCTAGTCAGTCAGTTTCCTGTCCTTGGACAGAGTAGACGTGTCCAGTTTGAGCCTGTCATCAGTTCAGAAAGTGGAGGCTGGTACAGGTGGTCTAATTCACCTTAGCCTAGTCAGAGCTGTGCCCCACTGGAAGAAAGACTGAACTATCTATTAAGAGTCGAGCAAATCGAAGGGCAAAGTGGAAGGAAGATAATTGGAAAAGTGCTTTTGACTTGGAAAAGTCCTGCACATTGCTACCGGTCACTGGGGACCGAAGGATCACTATTAGCTACAAGCATAGTGAAGAGAAAACCAGAGATTTACCGGACCCTAGGTCGCGGCAAACAAGCCCCTTATAGTCAGTACGTAACTGGGGTCAGGGGGAGTGAAGACTTTGAGTCAGTGCACGACAAGATAAGAATTCAGCTCTCTCGCAGGAAGGCTTCACCACAAATCTGACTGGGCAGAACAGCTTTGGAAAAGCTGGAATCATAGAGGGGACTACGCTTCAGGCTGGTCGTACTCATCTTCATTGGACAGTAAAGGAGGCCCCTAACTTGCTTAGCTGTTGCCTCAAAGCTCATCCTCCATCAACCCCATCAGCCTCCCTGGGACCTGCCTTATCATCTTGCAAGTAAAGGTATGGAAAGACGCTGACCGTGTGAGACTGAGTTATTATTGCATGCCTGCACAATCCCTACCTAACTACCGACCTGAGGGAAGAGTCCCACCTGTAGGGGACCCGACATCTAGCTGCCTCACCATCCCCTCAGAGATCTACAGCAGCGCTGGTACTAATTACCAGAATACTACAGGTGGCGTCACGAACTGTATATAAATCATTCCCCTGTAAATATATCCCCAACATACGCCAGACCGCCAGGGCCACAGACCGAGCCACAGCTACCTGTGACAATCCCCATAGACTTCTACGGGCTCGGCTCTGAGTACCCCATTGCCCTGGTAACCCACAATTGTGGTGGCGGGTCGACACAAAACTTGGCGTCACGAACAGGATACGAAACTTGCAGCATTGCGAGCACTGTGTGCCTGTGGATTGTTTTTGTGAAAAAGGACTGTTTGCACTTTTGGCGCCAAAATCGCCATTTTTGTCGCCATATTCGCGCCCTAAGGCGCTGGAGAAGAAGGTGGGCGTACCTGAAAGAGCGCGCAAAGTCTTGGACACGCCCCTGGCTCTGACTCATCGGCAGGTCCTGCAACAGGAAGTGAACGCTCTGACATCAGAGCGCCTGCGACGAAGGTCCTGTTCCCACTGCGGTGCCTGTGGTGCCAGTTGAGCCCGCTCAGGAGTTACCCATCCCAGCAACACCTCAACCTATGGAACCTCAAGATGGATCATCTGAAGCAGCGCCCCATACTATGGGATCTCCTGGTGAAGCTGACTCACACCGCCCAGCCATCAGTACGCTTGCCAGATCCATAGAAAGATTAAGGCAGTTCTATAGTTTGCCGTTACGCAGTGCAGACAGATCGCAACTTGATATACCTGAAACTACACCACGTAGATCAGAGAGAATCACAAAAGGGAAATTACCCATTAGATATCAGCAGTAGTTATAAACGAATTTATGTGAACATTGTAAAAGTCTATATATATAAATGTGTTTTCCCTATTATGTCTTCGTTTAACAATGGACTCAGAGGCTGAGGACTGAGCCAGCCCAAAAACTGTATCCTGTAAATAGTTGCACTTTGTGCCTTTTTAATGGTTTCACATGAAACCTTGACTTACCTCTGAACCAAAAACCCGTGTGGTGTGGCACTGAGTGAGGTCTGCATTCGGATGTCCTGCAGCCCACCCAGGACCTACGTTGAAGGTTTGGTGCGGGTCCTTCACAAGGAATACTGTATATTTATTGAATGCTATTTAATATTTGTATTTTTTCTATAATGTTTGCAACGTTCAAGATATCCTCACCTCCCGGATGGGACGAATTAATGTTATTGTTGATGTTTTCATGCATAAACAAAACTGTCTCTTCATATTTTACAGCCCGGGAGTGCTGTCGTTTACCATGGGGGAATGTGTAGCCCTGGTACACAATACCAGGAGGATGAGTGGAGAGGTAACAGTTAAGGTCTCTTCATGACATCATGTACACTTCTGACACACCCAGCAGGGGTGTGGAAGGGAGTGATTTCTAGTCAGTCAGTTTCCTGTCCTTGGACAGAGTAGACGTGTCCAGTTTGAGCCTGTCATCAGTTCAGAAAGTGGAGGCTGGTACAGGTGGTCTAATTCACCTTAGCCTAGTCAGAGCTGTGCCCCACTGGAAGAAAGACTGAACTATCTATTAAGAGTCGAGCAAATCGAAGGGCAAAGTGGAAGGAAGATAATTGGAAAAGTGCTTTTGACTTGGAAAAGTCCTGCACATTGCTACCGGTCACTGGGGACCGAAGGATCACTATTAGCTACAAGCATAGTGAAGAGAAAACCAGAGATTTACCGGACCCTAGGTCGCGGCAAACAAGCCCCTTATAGTCAGTACGTAACTGGGGTCAGGGGGAGTGAAGACTTTGAGTCAGTGCACGACAAGATAAGAATTCAGCTCTCTCGCAGGAAGGCTTCACCACAAATCTGACTGGGCAGAACAGCTTTGGAAAAGCTGGAATCATAGAGGGGACTACGCTTCAGGCTGGTCGTACTCATCTTCATTGGACAGTAAAGGAGGCCCCTAACTTGCTTAGCTGTTGCCTCAAAGCTCATCCTCCATCAACCCCATCAGCCTCCCTGGGACCTGCCTTATCATCTTGCAAGTAAAGGTATGGAAAGACGCTGACCGTGTGAGACTGAGTTATTATTGCATGCCTGCACAATCCCTACCTAACTACCGACCTGAGGGAAGAGTCCCACCTGTAGGGGACCCGACATCTAGCTGCCTCACCATCCCTCAGAGATCTACAGCAGCGCTGGTACTAATTACCAGAATACTACAGGTGGCGTCACGAACTGTATATAAATCATTCCCCTGTAAATATATCCCCAACATACGCCAGACCGCCAGGGCCACAGACCGAGCCACAGCTACCTGTGACAATCCCCATAGACTTCTACGGGCTCGGCTCTGAGTACCCCATTGCCCTGGTAACCCACAATTGTGGTGGTGGGTCGACACAGTAATAATTCAGTCACACACAAGGTAGCTCCTTTTCATACCTTTTACTGATGATGGTTCAAGCAGATCCCGGGGAGCTGGTCGGGGTGGAGAGTGCACATTCCGGTAACAGCTGAGCAGGTTAGAGGCCTCCTTAACTTCAATGTACATGCGAGTCCAACTTGCCTGAAGCGAAGTTAACTCTGAAACTCCAGCTTTCTCAATAGCTGTACTGCCCGGCCAACGTTGTGGTGGAGCCTTCTAAGTGATGAAACTAAGTCCTTACTTTTGTCGTGCACTTGACTCAAAGTCCCTGTTCCACCTGACTCCGGTTACGTATTGACACTTAGGGCTGCTCTCTGCGACCTGTAGTCCAGATGCCTCCGGTAATCTTGTCACTAAGCTTGAAACTGTAGCAACACCTCGGACTCCGGGGTCCGGCAGTTTAGTGCAGGCAATCCAATACCTAAAGCACTTCTCTATCTTCTCCACTGTGCCCTTCGCCCTGCTCTCGCTCTTAGCACAAGCAATGGTAACTTTGATGGTAATGTCGGCTTTCTTCTAGAGCTCGCCGAGCAGCTCTCAGTATCCTCCTCCCTCCAGCTTCTGTTGAGGTACTGATTAAGGGTAGCTCTGACTAGGCTAGGATGATCCACTTCACCCGTACTAGCCTCCACTTGCTTGTCAGGTGAGCTACGTTAGCTCTGCGAGGATTCAGTCCTCCCTTCACTCTCTCCTTCCAAGTCCAGACTCCACTGGCACTGATCTGCACTGTCTGAAGACAGGAAACTGACTGAACTACACTGTCCTGAGACAGGAAGCTTGACTGAGCTCTGCTACATGTCACCACCTCCTATACCCCTGATGGGTGTGTCTAAAAATGTGAGTGAAGTGCATATCAAGCTTTTGCTGTTACCTTCCAGTGCACTCTCCTGGACTTTTATGTGTGCCTGCGAAGCTGGGCTACACACTTCAAGAGGTACTCATCGGGAATTGTGATTCTCAGACACAGAGCTTCCTCTCATCAAAGCAGGATTGTAGACTTTTTGTCTCCAGTGGTCAGTGATAAATATTGGGGGTTTGTATAGATCCAATATTTATGGGATATAGATTTTCAGGGTTGTAGCAAAGGGACAAACATAAAGCATTCACTCACAACACTGTAGGGCCATTAGAACCCCTTCAATATAATAACGGTCTGATGGATGCTGCTATTTATGTCATATTGTACCTCTATGTAAAGGTAAAATCACGATAAGAAATATGATGACAATATCTTCCGCCTGGATCCAGGGGTGACGATATTCTATACGTTATGGATCTCATAAAATTCTGAAGGGCTGAGCACATCCCACGATCAGCCCCCAAATGAGCTCATTTATGGGAGGTATGTGGGCGTAACCTTGAGCTAATAAAAAGTAGAATCTGGGTTTAGGTCACTGGTCATTCTGAGAAGGTAGAGTTCGCTGTGAGAGTGGTCCATTTTCCTAATCAGAGTGCTTCCCCCCACTAAACTCAGAGCCACTTCCGTGACACAAATTTAATAATTTTCTTTTGTTGTTCCTTTTTATTTTATGTAATTGTATATATCGTATTATTTTGTTCCCATTCTGTATCATGTTTGTATATTTGTATAAACTCTGCCTTTCTTTCTGAATTAAATATATAAAATTTAATAGCTCTGTTCCTCTTGCTTTGTAAACCGCACCCCTGAAGCCATATGCTACCTGTAATGGGTGTCCAATTGGCCTGTATAAAAGATTGGTGGTGGCAGCTAGTAGTTCTTTCTGTTATTGTGGAGCTGGCAATGACCTTACTGGGGTATATATATATATATATATATATATATATGTTGGAATTGGAGGTGTATATACCAAACACTCATTGTGAGTTCCCCAATAACTGGTCTACTAGTGGAAGCAACCACGGCCTCGTCCAAAATTCGTCACTCAGTTGTGTAATTGACCTGACAATTGGAGGCAGCGCAGTTGCGTTCCCATGACAAAGTCATGGCAGTGGTGAGATCTGGGTGATCTCTCCGGTGTGATCTGTGACAAAGTGGTAACAGTGGTGAGATCTGTGCGACATCCCCCACTCCGGCTATTATCTTCTGACACTTCCCTTACAGTATGATACCCCCATTGTGCCCTACCTTACAGTATGATGACCCCACAATTGTCTTTCTTACAGTATGATAAACCTGCAGTGCCCTCCCTTACAGTATGATGACCCCGCAATGCCCTCTCTTACAGGATGATGACTCCACAGTGCCCTCTCTTACAGTATGATGAACCTGCAGTGCCCTCCCTTACAGTATGATGAACCTGCAGTGCCCTCTCTTACAGGATGATGACTCCACAGTGCCCTCTCTTACAGTATGATGAACCTGCAGTGCCCTCCCTTACAGTATGATGAACCTGCAGTGCCCTCTCTTACAGGATGATGACTCCACAGTGCCCTCTCTTACAGTATGATGAACCTGCAGTGCCCTCTCTTACAGGATGATGACTCCACAGTGCTCTTCTTTATAGTACAATGCCCCCACAGTTCCCTCCCTTACAGTATAATGCCCCCACAGTGCCCTCCCATATAGTACAATGCACCAACAGTTCCCTCCCTTACAGTATGATGCTCCAAGAGTGCCCTCCTTTACAGTATTAGGTCCCCAAGAGTAGTTCCCCTCCACACAGTATGATTACCTTACCACAAGCATCCCACTCTCCAGTGTGTCCTGATCCTCTGACTAAGCTGGTCTCTGATGCCAGTCACTTGACATGAAAATATCACTTGACCTAAAGGACCTTGCAAGTCCTTAAAGGGGTTGTCCATGGAAAACAAGTTATTATCACCTATACACAGGATAGGTGATAACTTATTGATCTGTTAAGATCCAACCACTGGGCCTTGTACCTATCAGTAGAACGGTGCACTTTTATCCCCATAGGAATGGAGCGGCACATTCTCAGCTGCCGCTCCATCATTCCCTATTATGCTGCTGAGCACTGCACTCGTTTTTTTTCGACAGCCTCATATGGAATGTATGGAGTTGCATTTAGGTGTCCAACCTGCTGCTCCATTTTGTCAAAGAGGTAAAAGAAGCCGATTAGGAATAAATAGGTGAATACTTATTTTAGCTGGACAATCCCTTTAAATCTCTATGCAGACTGAATGATGGAATACTAATTCCATGGTCCCTTGCGCCACCATTGTATTCAACTGTATCTGTGTCTTGGGGACATACATCTGATCTCCCGGGACAGGTGGGACAGCTCCCCAAATTCAGGTCTGGTGGATTCTGGACGACTGGGACCTATGATGTCTGCACTAGGTCTAATGCCACCTGTCTCCATCTCGGCAGTGCAGATATGGTGTTTCCTGCCCCTCCCTCCGCACTTGATATTTATCATCTTTTCGGTTTATTATTCATTATTTATCCAGCAATATCTGAGGGCTGAGGTCAGCGGCTTCGCATTGCAAATATCTTGGAAATTGTTTTCAAAAGAAAAAAAATGCTACGTACATTTCCCACAGATTTTGATAAGCAAAACCATGTGTGGTGGCGAGAAATCCTGCAAGCAGGAAAATCACCTACAAGCGACAGCGCTCAAGTGCGCGCTCCTCCTCCCCCGACTAATGGAAATCAAGGGAAGCATCAATTATTGCATCGGCCAAAACAAGCAAAAACACGTGAGGAGCTGCGGTATCCCGCCGCTTGTGACTGCTCATATATGATGGTTTAGAACGCCGGTGATTTGTGGCTCCGATCAACCTGCAGGAAGCCTCGGAAAATGGTGACATATTAGATGTGATCCGCAGGCGACTGACATATGGCTGCCTGGAGAACAGCGGGTAATAGATCATCTATGAGGAATAGACTGTCAACAGCGCCGCAGTCGGGTCCAAATGACAACTTAATGGTTCATTTTGCCTCCTAAAAAATAAACGTATAAGATCCCAAGTGCAGGTTTCCTCATTATGTCTGAATCTAGGTGTAAGGGACTGCCAGAGGTGTAGTCATGGCCGGGTACTCAGGTACATCAGAGCCCTGGCCTCCTCTTACATGAAAACAGCATTCTTTCATCAGCATACCTGTGTCTTCTCTCACTGCACCGTCAGGGACTCCTCTGTGGTGCTGGGGACCTTCTGTAGTCAGTTCCGCAATAACTGAGACACAGTCTGGTTCCAATGCAAAACGAAGAACTTTACTAAGCACACTTTGCAGCACATTTTTGTCAGATACAGCAACAGCATCAGGTTCCAAACAGTCCACATCCTGCACTTTCCCTGCGCTTCATTCCACGTCCTCCAGTAAATTACGGGGTAATAGCGCCTTAGGCGGTACAGCAGCATTCTCCTTGTCCAGATTCACTACTTCTGGGGATTCCCTCGTCCGTTTCACCCCGAACCTGAGTGCATAAGCCCATGCAATGACCTGCCACATCTTGAACAATCTGTGCCCTGTACTTTCCAGACTGCTTTCTTGCTTCCACTTCAAGCTGCTGTAACTCTGCTGCTGCACACTGTCCTTCTGTCCCTAATGGACTCTGAATGGCTGTGTTTCCTTCTTAATAATGTTGCGTGAAAACTGCGGTGTCCAGGGCCTATAACCAGTATGGACGGTTCGGGTGCCCAGCCCTAACTGACTCTACTAAGGAAATGTTCCTGTCTTACCAGACAGCAGCCCCTCCTATGTTTAACCATTTCCTATGCTAATTCCTAACCTATATTCTATAATGCCCCATCTAGTAGCCAAACATGAACACTACATTTTCCTATTATTGTAAATACAGCAGTAAATGAATTATACATTATATACAGTTTACAACATGGCAATACACATTCAGGTGTAGCAATACCAGTGAAGAATAATGGTAATACACATTTTAAGTGTAGCAGTACCATTGTCTATAAGCGGTAATACATATACTTACGTAGCAGTACCACAATTTAGTAACAAGTACACATTAACTTATATCATACTAACACATATGGTACTGGGACCAACTAAGGAGGAAAGGTCGGGCAGCAACATTATTCAATCCCCTTACATAGGAATACTGGGTGACAAACAATATGGCCACGGGGAGTCCTAAAAGTCAAGACTATCTATGCATACAGCAACGTAGGAACAGGAGATGTGTCACAGAGAAAATTTGCAGCTTAAGGGCTCATACTCACATGCGAGGAAAGCGTCCGATGCTCGCATGTGAAATCCCAGCTCTGGCGCCGGCACTCGGGAGTGGAGCGGAAATTAGAGGCGAGAGACTCCCGAGCGTTTCTCGCATTGCACTCGCAAGTGTGACCCCGTCATAAGCCTTGGATGGAGAACATATGATCATCAGCACCTCCCCCTAAAAAGTTATCGGATGGCACTCGGCAATTCATGTCTTTGAGTCCATGTAAAACCATCAGACTGCACTCGGATGACATCGGAGCGTGGTCCAATTTTCTAGGACCGACTGAATGGAGAAGATGGAGAATTTTTTTTTAAGCTCTCCACATCCGAGAAAAAAACAGACCCCTCTCTGATCAAACTCTGATCAACCAATAAGTGGTTTGGACTTAGGCCGGGACACACACTTTGCGAGAAACTCGCACAAGTCTCGCACTTCGATACCCGGCACTCGGACCGGAGCGTTCAGCTGCATAGATATACATGCAGCCGCACACTCCGGTCCTGAGTGCCAGCGGCAGTGCCGGGTACTGAGGTGCGAGACTCGTGCGAGTTTTTCACAAGTGTGACCTCGGCCTTAGGCTCCAATTCATTAATTGCACATTTTATAAGTCCTTTTTTTGTCTTTCAGCTTTCACTGGTGGATTTTGTGCTACATGAATCAAAATGGGGCAGAATTTCTGATTAACAGATTTTATTTTTTTTTGTATTTTCTTGCTCTTGGGCTTGAGTCACGCAAATCCTTTCGGTAAGCTTTACAATGTTGCATGTTCATTTGACCGATATTGTACTGGAGTAAATATTTCTCAAAAACGTTGCCACGTTTAGCTGAAAAAATTCCGGATCATGAAATCCACCGCCCACATTTTAAAGCAAAACCCTAAAAATCACCAAGATTGGAATAACCAAAATAAAAAAGTCTGCACAAGCTATAATGAATTTGGTGCAGAAATAAAAAAATGCCTAAAATCCAGCCCTTTAATTAACAAATAAAATATTAAATATTATATATATTTAAATACTCCATTATAACATCAGATTTATAAAATAATGTGAACGACTTTAATACTTGTGGTGCATTTTAAAGGGAACCTGTCACCCCATTTGAATGCAGGGCGCGATATCTCACAGCGAATATAAAAGGTTTTTATGGGTGATACATGAGGAGTCAGGGGTTACCTATTTAGGGAATGCATAGCTGACACTGAATAAAATATTTTTAGTTGGTAGGACAGAAAAGTGGTGACAGGTTCCCTTTTAAGACTGTCCAGTCTAAAGTTTACTAACGCTTAGACATTATTAACCTGAATACACCCAAGCCAATTTTCTGTTTTTTTTTTCTTTTTTTGCTCCCCTTCTTCCAAGAGCCAAGAGCCACAAGCCGCCGTTCACAGTAGTATGGTAATGACAGGTCATCATCAGCAGGCGCACCGATGGGCACGTGGAATGACGCGCGCTGCTGTTGCATGTTAAATGCCATTGTCAGAGATTGACAGCGACAGGTTAACAGCCGTGAGAGGAACTCTACTCCACCTGCGGCTGTTAAAGTCACATGACAGCTGATTAAATCAGCTGTCATGTACAGGGAAGGATGCGGGCTCAGTGCGTGAGCCTGAATCAAAGGCAGGGACACCACAGATGACATAAATATATGTCATATGTCTTGAGGGGATAAAAAATCTGCTCCAATATCTGTCCCATCTGCTTTACATTGGATGGTGCCCTGTGCAGTAATTTCTTTTAATAACTGCAAACCTCTTTGCCCCCCACTCAAGTGCAGCATATAGGGCCCAAAGAATACAATACTAAAGTGCCCATTGCCTTAAAGTGGTTATCACACCTGTCCAAAGGATTGCTCAATGGGACTCTAACCACTCCGAAGAATGGGGTTCCCAATGTCCTGTGAGAATTGCTCAGTAGCGCACACACCTGACCAATGCGCCAATTACTTCTGTGGATCTATGGGAGCTGTAACACACTTTGGTGCCTAGAGGACGGTGAAGCATTGGTCATGCATGTGCACTACAGCTCCATTCGCACAAGTGACACAGGTCCCTCATTGGATTGGTGAGGAACCCACCAGTTACCACTGGTCACGAAGTTATCAGTTATCCTGTGCATAGGGATATGTTTAGTTGTAGGATAAAGCCTTAAAGGGAATCCATCAACGACCTATTGTTTAAATCAGGTATTTCTGTTACATTTAGTTTTTAGCAATTATTATTTTTTTCATATCATAATCGGTATTGAAAAACAAATCCAAACAAATGGCTTTTAGCACATTGATCAGGGAGAGTTTACAGAAGTTTCCTTATCAGCAGAGGCAGGATTACAATGACTGATAACACCTCTATATACAGTAGATAAAGCAGGAAGCACTATTCACAATAGGTGATGTCACAGCTCACCTCCTCTTCCTGTACAATGATTGATAACACCTCTATATACAGTAGATTACACAGGATCTACTGTTCACAATAGGTGATGTCACAGCTCACCTCCTGCTCCTGTACAGTGACTGATAACAACTCTATAAAGAGTAGTGTTATGAATGTGCTAAAAATGGTTTCAGAGCAGATGCTCCCTCTGGTGGTTACTAAAAGTACTGAACCTTTCAGCGAGGAGTGGCAATCTGGGATCACGGACTGGTCTGATATAAGGGAGGTTTCCTCCCATGATGGTTGCCGGTGATCAATTGTTCTTGTCTCAATTGTGGTTCCTGGTTCATTTGGAAGCTTGCTGAGTCTTGCCTGCATCTTCTGCTATCAGATAAGATATTTCTGCTTTTATTTTTGTGCTTGCTTTGTGCATTGTTCCCTGCACTTCTGTGGAAGTCAGCCAGGTCCCCTCCGGGGGCTTGTGCTCCTCTCAGTTTATCTTAAGCCACAGTTATTTGTTCATTTGCTTTTTCCTGTTTTTACAGTGGCTGCGGCTTAGTTTTGTTACACCAGAGAACTGATTTAGGTGGTAGAGGTCGTGTGATCTCAGTGTTTTTGCAATCAGTAGAGTTGGTATTTTTTAGGTTTTTTTTTGGTTTTCAGAGAGTATCCTTTCCCGAACTTTTCTGTCTAGACAGATTGGGCCCCAGCGTTTGCTCATTCTATTTTCTGTCTGTGTCCGTGTTTCTTCTTGTCTAACCGCCATTACATGTCTGGGGGCTTCCAATTTTCTTTGGGGATCTGCTCCGGGGCAGATAGCGTTCATCTTTCTGCCTTTAGGTGTAGTTATCTCTCAGGCTGTGACGAGGCGTCTAGGATCAACGTAGGAACGCTCCACGGCTACCTCTAGTTGTGTGGTTAGTTCAGGTTACTGCAATCCAATAGGTTCCAGCCTCTCTGGTGTATTGCCGTTTTTGCTTATTCTCCTCAGCTACCAAAACACAACACTGTACAATGACTGGTGATAACACCTCTATATACAGTAGATAACACAGGATCCACCATTCACAATAGGTGATGTCACAGCTCACCTCCTCCTCCTGTACAATGACTGATAACACCTCTATATACATTCGATGACACAGGATCCACCATTCACAATAGGTGATATCACAGCTCACCTCCTCCTCCTGTACAATGACTGATAACACCTCTATATACAGTAGATAACACAGGATCCACCATTCACAATAGGTGATGTCACAGTGTGTGGCCCAGCTATGCCAGGCACACATAATTCCAGGAAAATGCACAGAAAGGTAACCGTAAAGCTTGATATGCATTCACGTCACTCACATTTCCCAACACACCCACTAGGGGTATAAAAGGCAGTGACACGTAGCAGTCAGTGTTCAGTCAGTGTTCAGTCTTTCTAGACAGTCTGTGCAGGAGGAGAGGAGTGGGCACATTCTGTTCAGTTTCAGTTCAGTCTGGACTTGGAGGGAGAGGAGATAAGACTGAGATCTGAAGGAGCTCTTGTAGCTCACCTCATACAGAAGTGGAGGCTAGTAAGAGTGGACAAGAGAGGCACTCTAGCCTAGTCAGAGCTACAACTGAAGCAAGTGAAACAGTTACCTCAGAAGAAGCTGTCTGTGTTCTCTAGAAGGTGGGAAGGTGACTCTCGGAGCTACAGCATTTTACACAGTTGACAGAGTACCTGTGTGCTGCTCTGGACAGGGTCTGAGAAAGGAGAGAAGAAGGGAATCACAGGAGCTACAACAGAGAGTGTACTTGGAACTGTTCAGCGAGCTCTGGAGAAAAGCTGACATTCACAACATCGCTACTTGTGCTTATGTTAAGAGCGAGAGAAGGGCGAAGGGCGAGTGGAGAAGTAAGAGTGACAAAGGGACAGACCACCCTCACTCAGTTAACCGGACACCGGGGTCCGAAGCGTTGCTAGTGCTTCACGCCTAGTAATAAGATACACCGGAGGCTTTCTGGACTACAAGTAGCAGAAGGTAGCCCTCAGCGCTGATACGTAACCGGAGTCAGGGAGAACAGGAGTCTAGCCTGATCAGCAAATATAGACTTAGTTCTTTCAACATCTGATAATCAGAGACATAGAAGGCTCTACCACAATGTCAGCCGGGCGTTGCAGCTATTGAACAAGCTGGAGATTAGCAGAGTTAACTTGACTTCATGCAAGTTTGTACTCACACATATACAAGGTTAAAGGAGGCCTCTAACCTGCTCAGCGGTTATCCTGAATGTGCATTCTCCACCCCGACCAGCTTCCCGGGACCTGCCTGAAACATCTACAAGTAAAGGTATGGAAAGAGATTGCCTTGTGTGAGACTGCTTTATTACCTACACCCTGCACCACCATAAACTTCCAGGGACCAGTCTCACCTGTGGGAGACTTACCATCTAGCTGCCCCATAACATCCCCTGTGAAGATCCATATAGCAGCGCTGGTCCAATTGATCAGATACCACGGGTGGCGTCACGAACTATCTAATCTACAATTCCCCTGTAAATATCCCCCATTGTATGAGCGCCCAGGGCCACGGACCGAGTCCTGCTGCCAGTGACAAACCCCATAGAAATCAATGGGCTCGGTGCCGAGTACCCCATAGCCCTGGTACCCACATCACTTGGTGTGTGCGACTCATCTTCTGGCGTCACGAACAGGATACGAAGCTTGCAAAATTGTGAGTCCTGTGTTGCCTATATTGACTGTTTTATGCAAGAAAAGACTGTTTGCTGTTTGTCACTTTTGGCGCCAAATACCGCCATTTTTACCGCCATATTCGCGCCCTGAGGCGCTGGTGAAGAAGGTGGGCGTGCATTTGTGGGCGTACCTGAAAGAACGCGCTGTTCCCTAGCCCCGCCCCCAACGCTGACGCAGCGGCAGGTCCTGTGAAAGAGGAAGTGAACGCTCTGACATCAGAGCGCCAGCGACTAGGGTCCTGTCACCACCGCTGTGTCTGGAGAGCTGCAGCCTTTGGAAAAGGTAGGCTCAGAGGAAACAGGGGGACGCCAATGTGTCGACCCGCCACCACAATTGTGGGTTACCAGGGCAATGGGGTACTCAGAGCCGAGCCCGTAGAAGTCTATGGGGATTGTCACAGGTAGCTGTGGCTCGGTCTGTGGCCCTGGCGGTCTGGCGTATGTTGGGGATGTATTTACAGGGGATAAATATATTTACAGTTCGTGACGCCACCTGTAGTATTCTGGTAATTAGTACCAGCGCTGCTGTAGATCTCTGAGGGGATGGTGAGGCAGCTAGATGTCGGGTCCCCTACAGGTGGGACTGGTCCCTCAAAGTCTATGGGATTTGTGAAGTCGGGTGCGGATAAAGAACACAGTCTCACACGGTCAGCGTCTTTCCATACCTTTACTTGTAAGATGTTCAAGCAGGTCCCAGGGAGGCTGATCCAAGGAGGATGTATTTCGAGATAGCAGCTGGGCAAGTTAGGGGCCTCCTTTACTTCCAATATGACGAGTCCAACTAGCATGAAGCGTAGTTCCCTCCAATAAATCTGGTTCTTCTACCACCATGCATGAAGCTATGGTGATGCTTCGGTCCCAGTAACCGGTTAACAGTGCAGGACTTCCAATCCTAAAGCACTCACAATATCTACCACTGTGCCTTTCGCCTTGCCCGTGCTGGTAGCATAAGCATCCCTCACTTCACAGATATATATATCAGTCAGTTCCTTCTTAGTTCCTTCCAGAGCTTGCTAGCAGAATACCAGTAATACTTTTAGGCAGGAGCACGTCTCTGAACCTCTACCGTCCTCTAGACAGGCGTCTGAATTATCTGCAGCTCACTCCTCTCTCCTGCACAGACTTCTCGCTGACTGACTGTCTCCTCAGACAAACTGAACTGACTGAAGACAGGACACTCTCTGACTGAACACTCCCTGCTGATGTCACAAGCTTATAAACCTGTGGGCGTGTCTAAGTGCATGTTGGAATGAATGTTCATTTAGCATTAAACTGCTATCTCTCCACACATCCTCCAGGGTACTGCGTGTGCCTTCACACACCAGGGCTACACATTCCCCCATGGTAAAAGACAGCACTCCCGGGCTGTGAAATACAAGAAGACAGAAAATTTTGTTTATGCATAACAACAAACATTAACTTCTTCCCATCCGGGAGGTACGAATATCTTGAACGTTGCATTAAACATAGAAAAATACACAAAGTATCAAATAGACATTTTTCATATTAACGGTACAACTACTTTCACTTTTATAAAAACTTATATACATCTTCTCAGCTGCGGTAAACCCTGTCTGGGTCCTACCGTTCTTCACATCTCTTTATTAATTTCTGTTACACTTTCTATCCCGGGGGCTGGAACAATGCGATGATCCCTAGATCTCATGACGAACAGATCATGTGCTGCGATCAGAGTCTGGGTCGCAACAGTCTTTGTATGAACCATCAGGGGCGCACCGGGTATCTCTTTCTCGTGAGACGCCGACTGCGTCTCAATTTGCGTTGCAGGGGGCGATTCAGCTGTAACCGCAGTTTGCGATGTAGATTGGGTCGCCGATTGCGATGCAGAGTAGGTCGCCGATTGCGATACTGAGGTGTACGCAGGGGGCGATGCGGAATAGGACGCACAATGCTGGTGTGATGCAGAGCAGGAAGCAGGTGTGCGCAATGGCTCAATTGAGGACGCACTAACCTGCTGCTGTCGCTGCTCCATCTCTTCCCAGTCGCTCTCCATCATTGACGGCTGGGTCCCCGCCGGTGTCCCTACCAGGGATTGATCATCTGCTGCGGCCTCCTGGCCGGGCGGGCGTTCCGGAACTGGCGGTACCTCCTCAACCTCCTTTGCCTCCACCGCTCCATCGTGGGATCAGGATCGGTACTTTTGGGGGCAGCCTCCGGTTTCTCTTCAGCCTTCCTCAGCAGGGAACTTGGGAATTCAGGAGACGGCATTGTGCTTGTAGGAGAGAACACTGCGTCCCACAGCAGCCGCTGTTTCAGGGCACGCCAGCGTCTCTCTGTCTCCTTCATTCCTTTTCGGTGGGGACAGGACCTTCGTCGCAGGACCTGCCGCTGAGTCAGAGCTGGGGCGGAGCCAGGCAACAGCGCGCTTTTACAGGTACGCCCACCTTCTTCTCCAGCGCCTGAGGGCGCGAATATGGCGGCAAAATGGCGATTTTGGCGCCAAAAGTGCAAACAGTCCTTTTCACAAAAACAAGTCCTTAGGCACACAGGGCTCGCAATTTCGCGAGTTTCGCATCCTGTTCGGGGACGCCAAGTTTTTGTGTCGACCCGCCACCACAATTGTGGGTTACCAGGGCAATGGGGTACTCAGAGCCGAGCCCGTAGAAGTCTATGGGGATTGTCACAGGTAGCTGTGGCTCGGTCTGTGGCCCTGGCGGTCTGGCGTATGTTGGGGATGTATTTACAGGGGATAAATATATTTACAGTTCGTGACGCCACCTGTAGTATTCTGGTAATTAGTACCAGCGCTGCTGTAGATCTCTGAGGGGATGGTGAGGCAGCTAGATGTCGGGTCCCCTACAGGTGGGACTGGTCCCTCAAAGTCTATGGGATTTGTGAAGTCGGGTGCGGATAAAGAACACAGTCTCACACGGTCAGCGTCTTTCCATACCTTTACTTGTAAGATGTTCAAGCAGGTCCCAGGGAGGCTGATCCAAGGAGGATGTATTTCGAGATAGCAGCTGGGCAAGTTAGGGGCCTCCTTTACTTCCAATATGACGAGTCCAACTAGCATGAAGCGTAGTTCCCTCCAATAAATCTGGTTCTTCTACCACCATGCATGAAGCTATGGTGATGCTTCGGTCCCAGTAACCGGTTAACAGTGCAGGACTTCCAATCCTAAAGCACTCACAATATCTACCACTGTGCCTTTCGCCTTGCCCGTGCTGGTAGCATAAGCATCCCTCACTTCACAGATATATATATCAGTCAGTTCCTTCTTAGTTCCTTCCAGAGCTTGCTAGCAGAATACCAGTAATACTTTTAGGCAGGAGCACGTCTCTGAACCTCTACCGTCCTCTAGACAGGCGTCTGAATTATCTGCAGCTCACTCCTCTCTCCTGCACAGACTTCTCGCTGACTGACTGTCTCCTCAGACAAACTGAACTGACTGAAGACAGGACACTCTCTGACTGAACACTCCCTGCTGATGTCACAAGCTTATAAACCTGTGGGCGTGTCTAAGTGCATGTTGGAATGAATGTTCATTTAGCATTAAACTGCTATCTCTCCACACATCCTCCAGGGTACTGCGTGTGCCTTCACACACCAGGGCTACACACCAACATGTCGCAACAACAGGCAGACAGCGCAGCCCCAGCTGGGGGCCCCAATGACTTACCGCTGGGCGTTGTAGCGCAGGATGGAAATGCGGGTCCCTCACCCGGTCCTGTGGTCCCACTCATGCCCCTAACGCTCCCATACATGCCAGGAGCGAAGTGGCTCCCTCAGTACAGCGGCGAGTCAGACACCCTGTCAGTGTTCAAACGGAAAATATGTAGTATACTGGAAATGTACTCAATGACAGAGAAGCAAAAAGCTGCAGTGGTAATAGGGCAGTTAGCTGGTGCTGCTGAGAGAGAAGTGGAGACTTGGACCGCTGCAGACCAGGAGTTGGTGCCTGCGATTCTCTTAAAGCTACAGGCTATCTTTGAGGACCGCACAGAAACAGATCTCCGGATGGCATTTTACCAATGCTCTCAGAGACCAGGTGACAGTATTAGGGACTACGCCTGCCGACTACAGGGGGCCCTGCGAGCTCTCAAACAGGTTAACCCTATAAATGCCGTTGATGAAAGCAAAATGTTGAAAGAACAATTTGTACGGGGACTGAGGTCCCAAGCGGAAGGCAGGACTGTGAACTGGTGGTCCCTGGATCATCCTGATGCTACCTTTGATGCCTTAAAGAATAGGGCTATAAAAGGACTGCGATCCCTGGAAAAGCCTGAAGTGGCGACCCAGTATCACCCGGGTGAAGCCACTCTAGAGCCGGCAGTACCCACCTTTTCCCCGCTAGTGGCAGAAGCCAAAACGCAGGTGACACCCCCTACTGAGTTGGACTGTCTGCGCTCAGAAGTGCGCCAGCTGACTAAAAACCTGGCCACTGTAATGAGTGCCCTGCAACTGCGGAAAGAGGAAGGAGGAAAGATCCTGCTAGCCGACTGCCCAGAGGATGTCCCTTGGATGAACCGGAGGAAATGGAGGACGTCGCCTCACCGGAGGAGGACAACGCCACCCCCAGGAGCGACCCCTGATCAGCACCAGCCTCGCCGAGAGATCATCTGCTACCGCTGCAACCGAAAAGGTCATATGGCTCGTCAGTGTCCTTTAAACGAGCAGATCCTGGGTCCGAGGGCCAACACCCAGGAGTAGACTCATCAGGCCCCTTAGACTGGAACCGCAGGTTTGTAGGTGGAAGGCCCTACCTGTCCATCATTCTGGACGGGATCGCAATCCCTGCACTGCTAGACACTGGATCTCAGGTGACCATCATACCTGATGTCCTTTATAATAAATTCTGGTCCATGGACAGTCTCCAGCCCCCGAGCCCTGACTTTACAGTGTACGCCTCTAATGGTCTCCCTGTTGAAGTACTCGGAGCCAAAAACGTGGACGTAAAGGTGGGCAGAGTGGAGCTGGAGGATCAGGGACTCTTAGTGGTAAAGACTGTGAATGAGGAAAATGGCTTAAATGTGATTTTAGGTACTAACATTATCAGTAACTGTCTGGGAGAAGTTGTGTTTTTGCTCCAACAGCTCGCTGAAGTTGCCAAGCCAAAGCAGAAGGGAGTGATCCAGAGGGAGATCCGGGCTCTGATGTGCCAGCAGCAAGCGAAGCTTACAGATGGTGAAATTGGTAATGTACGGGTAACGGACCCGAACCCCATTGTGATACCCCCAATGAGTGAAATGCTAATATGGTGTAGAGCAGCAATAGGTCTGAAAGGACAGAACTACCAAGCAGTAGTAGAGCCCTATTGTTCAGAGCACAGACCTACACTCTTGACTGCTAGGTGGGTAGTGGAAGAAATAAATGGGAGAGTACCAGTACGACTTCTCAACTGGGGGGAAGATGAAGTAAATTTACCACGTTATGCCACTGTTGCTAAATTACATACCGTAGACAACAATTCTATTCTCCCAACCGAGTCCTTAGCATCCCGCCAACCAGCAGAGGATAATGACCCGACAACCCAGGTGGCGGATTGGTGTCAGCAACTCCATGTCGGGACAGACACCACTCCCGCCCACCAGAAACAGGGAGTACTACGGGTGGTACAAGAGTACGCACAGGTATTTAGCAAGCACCCACTTGACTTTGGGACAATTAAGGGAGTACAGCATCATATCCCTACAGGCAGTCATCCTCCCATCAAAGAGCGATACAGGCCTATACCTCCAGCCCACTATCAAAAAGCTAAGGAAATGTTGCGTGACATGAAGGAAGCCGGGGTGATAAGGGATAGTTGTAGTCCCTGGGCAGCACCTCTAGTCCTAGTTAAGAAAAAGGATGGAAGCATGAGAATGTGTGTAGATTACAGACAAGTAAATCGCATAACACATAAAGATGCATACCCATTACCACGCATTGAGGAATCCTTAGCTGCTTTGAAAACGGCTAACTACTTTTCTACCCTCGACCTCACTAGTGGGTACTGGCAAGTAGCTGTGGCTGAGGAGGATCGGGAAAAGACGGCTTTCACCACCCCAATGGGACTCTGTGAGTTTGACAGAATGCCGTTTGGACTCAGCAGTGCCCCGGGAACGTTCCAGAGAGTGATGGAGAGCTGCCTGGGACATCTCAACTTTGAAACCGTGTTGCTGTACCTGGACGACGTTATCGTGTACTCCAAGACGTATGAGGATTATCTGAAACACCTGGCAGAGGTATTCGAATCACTGTCCAAGTATGGGATGAAACTGAAGCCCTCAAAGTGCCATCTGCTCAAGCGAAAGGTACAGTACTTGGGGCATATTGTCAGCTCCGAAGGAGTAGCGCCGGATCCCGAGAAGGTCACGGCCATCCAGAAATGGCCGGAGCCGAAGAATCTCAAGGAGGTGCGCCAGTTCCTGGGACTAACAGGTTACTACAGGAGGTTCGTAAAAGATTACACCAAGAAAGCAGCGCCTCTGCAGGATCTCCTGGTAGGACAACCCCTCAAGAGCAGAAATCCTCCATTCCACTGGGGTAAAGAACAAGCTGAGGCATTCAAAGAGATGAAAGAGATCCTGACAGGCGATGAAATCTTAGCCTACCCTGATTACAACCAACCGTTCCTGCTGTATACCGATGCCAGTAACGAAGGATTGGGAGCTGTCCTCAGTCAGAAGCAGAATGGCCAAGAAAAAGTCATCGCATATGCAAGCAGGAAGCTCCGGCCAACTGAGAGAAACCCAGAAAACTATAGCAGCTTTAAGTTGGAGTTCCTGGCGCTGGTCTGGGCCATTACGGAAAGATTCAAGCATTACCTTACCTCCAACAAGTTCACTGCGTCAATAACCCCTTGACGCATCTGGAAACAGCCAAGCTGGGAGCCATGGAGCAACGTTGGATGGCTCGGCTGTCAAACTATCAATTTACCATCAAGTACAGGGCGGGCCGTAAAAATGCAAACGCGGACGCCTTGTCCAGAATGCCGCATGAATCCGACACGGAAGAAGAATCGGATGACCTGGAAGAAATTGAGCTACCTGCGTTCCACAGAAATGGGATGATCCATGAGCAACGAGTCCACGGAAAGCGGTGTGAAAAGACGTTAAACCCTTTACCTCATCACAGCTGGAAGGAGACTCAAGACAGCGATCCAGTGGTCAGCCGTATCAAGGAGCTGATAAGACAGGAAGGTTCCTCCTTGGAAAAAGATGCACCTATACCAGCAAAGCTCCTGTGGAATGAGAGGAGCCGGTTGTTCATCTACCGCAGAAGTTGTGCAGGAGATACGTCGACCCAAGGACCCATGAGATGGTTTGGCAGATAGTGGTCCCCAGGGCAGACATCCAAATGGTGTTAGAAGCCTACCACGATCAAGCGGGACACTTTGGCTGGAAAAAGCTGGAGACCCTGTTGAGGTGTCGATTCTACTGGGTAGGGATGCGCAGCTCCATCGAGAAGTGGTGCCGGAACTGTGGACCCTGTGGCCTCAGAAGAAAAGACTATTCTAGTCAGAGAGCACCCCTGCAGCCTATCCAGACGACTCGTCCCTTGGAGATCGTGGCATTGGACCATGTCAAGTTCTCACCAAGCAGGTCGGGATACTCATATGCCCTGACCATGGTGGATCACTATTCTAAATTTCTGGTGGTCGCCCCGGTCAAAGATCTGACAGCAGAGACAGCAGCCAAGATCTTCCAAGCAAGTTTCTGCAGACCACACGGATATCCAGAGCAGGTACTGACTGATCGAGGTCCAGCCTTTGAAGCTGAACTGTTTCAGGAATTCTGTCACTTGTATGGGTGTAAGAAGATCAGAACAACACCGTACCACCCTCAAACCAATGGCCTTTGTGAAAAGATGAATCACATTGTCATGGATTTACTGAAATCTGTACCACTGGAAGAAAGAAATCGGTGGCCAGACTTGTTACCTGACCTGGTCGACTTGTACAACCACATACCAGTAAGTTCCACCAACTGCACTCCGGCCTACCTTATGAGAGCAAGACCAGGAAGACTGCCAATGGATTTGGAACTTGGTGTGGTATAACCAGAGGCTGATGACACTGCTGAAGATTGGGACACAAACCGACAGGAACAGTACAGGAGAGTACAAGCCTGCGTAGAAGACAGTCTCAATAAAGTAAGAGAAAGGCTAGAGACTACTACAATACCTGACACCACTCCACGTAGGTCAGAACGTACAACGAAAGGAAGGTTACCTATTCGTTATCAA
The DNA here is from genome assembly GCA_033576555.1 of Oophaga sylvatica. Classification (NCBI taxonomy): domain Eukaryota; kingdom Metazoa; phylum Chordata; class Amphibia; order Anura; family Dendrobatidae; genus Oophaga; species Oophaga sylvatica. Next base: position 974,686,734 of record JARQOD010000001.1, on the reverse strand, counting down.
GAGTAGTTCTAGTAAACTAGTTTAGTATGACCCAGACAAGGGTTTACTGCATCAGAAAATGTAAAAAGTTAATATCTCTTGAAATGTTATATGTGAAATGTTTTATCATGCAAAGGACTGCGTGGCTGTGGACTGTGCCAGCCCAAAAACTTTTAATGTAAATAGTTTGCACTTCGGTGCTACATCTTGGTTTTACACAAAACCATATCTACAATATCTACCTCTGAAGAAAAACCCGTATGGTGGGCCTAGAGTGAGGTCTGCAGTCAGAAGTCCTGCAGCCCACCCAGGACCCACGTGGGAGGTTTTTGGTGCGGGTCCTCCACAAGAATCTGTCTTGTATTTATGAAAGTGTTTTTTGATACTTTTATATTTTTCTAATGTACAAATTGTAACGTTCAAGAATTTGTACCTCCCGGATGGGAAGAGTTAAAACTGTTTGTTGTTATATGCAAAACAAAATGTTTTTCTTTTCTCTTTTACAGCCCGGGAGTGCTGTGTTTAACCAAGGGGGGATGTGTGGCCCAGCTATGCCAGGCACACATAATTCCAGGAAAATGCACAGAAAGGTAACCGTAAAGCTTGATATGCATTCACGTCACTCACATTTCCCAACACACCCACTAGGGGTATAAAAGGCAGTGACACGTAGCAGTCAGTGTTCAGTCGGTGTTCAGTCTTTCTAGACAGTCTGTGCAGGAGGAGAGGAGTGGGCACATTCTGTTCAGTTTCAGTTCAGTCTGGACTTGGAGGGAGAGGAGATAAGACTGAGATCTGAAGGAGCTCTTGTAGCTCACCTCATACAGAAGTGGAGGCTAGTAAGAGTGGACAAGAGAGGCACTCTAGCCTAGTCAGAGCTACAACTGAAGCAAGTGAAACAGTTACCTCAGAAGAAGCTGTCTGTGTTCTCTAGAAGGTGGGAAGGTGACTCTCGGAGCTACAGCATTTTACACAGTTGACAGAGTACCTGTGTGCTGCTCTGGACAGGGTCTGAGAAAGGAGAGAAGAAGGGAATCACAGGAGCTACAACAGAGAGTGTACTTGGAACTGTTCAGCGAGCTCTGGAGAAAAGCTGACATTCACAACATTGCTACTTGTGCTTATGTTAAGAGCGAGAGAAGGGCGAAGGGCGAGTGGAGAAGTAAGAGTGACAAAGGGACAGACCACCCTCACTCAGTTAACCGGACACCGGGGTCCGAAGCATTGCTAGTGCTTCACGCCTAGTAATAAGATACACCGGAGCTTTCTGGACTACAAGTAGCAGAAGGTAGCCCTCAGCGCTGATACGTAACCGGAGTCAGGGAGAACAGGAGTCTAGCCTGATCAGCAAATATAGACTTAGTTCTTTCAACATCTGATAATCAGAGACATAGAAGGCTCTACCACAATGTCAGCCGGGCGTTGCAGCTATTGAACAAGCTGGAGATTAGCAGAGTTAACTTGACTTCATGCAAGTTTGTACTCACACATATACAAGGTTAAAGGAGGCCTCTAATCTGCTCAGCGGTTATCCTGAATGTGCATTCTCCACCCCGACCAGCTTCCCGGGACCTGCCTGAAACATCTACAAGTAAAGGTATGGAAAGAGATTGCCTTGTGTGAGACTGCTTTATTACCTACACCCTGCACCACCATAGACTTCCAGGGACCAGTCTCACCTGTGGGAGACTTACCATCTAGCTGCCCCATAACATCCCCTGTGAAGATCCATATAGCAGCGCTGGTCCAATTGATCAGATACCACGGGTGGCGTCACAAACTATCTAATCTACAATTCCCCTGTAAATATCCCCCATTGTATGAGCGCCCAGGGCCACGGACCGAGTCCTGCTGCCAGTGACAAACCCCATAGAAATCAATGGGCTCGGTGCCGAGTACCCCATAGCCCTGGTACCCACATCACTTGGTGTGTGCGACTCAACAGCTCACCTCCTTCTCCTGTACAATGACTGATAACACCTCTATATACATTCGATGACACAGAATCCACCATTCACAATGGGTGATGTCACAGCTCACCTCCCCCTCCTGTACAATGACTGATGATAACACCTCTATATACAGGAGATAACACAGGATCCACCATTCACAATAGGTGATGTCACAGCTCACCTCCTCCTCCTGTACAATGACTGATAACACCTCTATATACAGAAGATAACACAGTATCCACCATTCACATTAGGTGATATCACAGCTCATCTCCTCCTGTACAGTAAAGGTACTGCCACACTAAACAATCCCGCTAGCGATCGCGATAACGACGCATACTAATGCGATCGCTAGCGGGATTGTTTCTATATCGCTAAATGCTGCCACATTTAGCGATATAGTTAACGACGCTATCGCCGTTAGCGATCTTCTTAACGACTTTAGCGGTACAAAAGTACCGCTAAATCGCTAAGAAAAGGTGCCACACAGCGATTAAATACTTACCCAGCGGGAGCGCCGACGAGAAAATAGGGTCCGGAGCGATTCCAGCGACGAGCGAGATCACAGCAGGAAGCTCGTCGCTGGAAGCTGCCGCACTGAACAATATCGCTAACGGGATCGCTAAATAGTGACGTTTTTTAGCGATCCCGTTAGCGATATTGTTTAGTGTGGCATACCCTTAACTGTTAACACCTCTATATACAGTAGATGACACAGGATCCACCATTCACAATAGGTGATATCACAGCTCACCTCCTCCTCCTATACAATGACTGATAACACCTCTATATACAGTAGATAACACAGGATCCACCATTCACGATAGGTGATGTCACAGCTCACCTCCTCCTGTACAATGACTGATAACACCTCTATATACAGTAGATAACACAGGATCCACCATTCACAATAGGTGATATCACAGCTCACCTCCTCCTCCTGTGCAATGACTGATAACACCTCTATATACAGTAGTTAACACAGGATCCACAATTCACAATAGGTGATATCACAGCTCACCTCCTCCTCCTGTACAATGACTGATAACACCTCTATATATACAGTAGATAACACAGGATCCACCATTCACAATAGGTGATGTCACAGCTCACCTCCTCCTCCTGTACAATGACTGAAAACACCTCTATATACAGGAGATAACACAGTATCCACCATTCACATTAGGTGATATCACAGCTCACCTCCTCCTGTACAGTAACTGTTAACACCTCTATATACAGTAGATGACACAGGATCCACCATTCACAATAGGGGATGTCACAGCTCACCTCCTCCTGTACAATGACTGATAACACCTCTATATACAGTATATAACACAGGATCCACCATTCACAATAGGTGATATCACAGCTCACCTCCTCCTGTACAATGACTGATAACACCTCTATATACAGTATATAACACAGGATCCACCATTCACAATAGGTGATGTTACAGCTCACCTCCTCCTCCTGTACAATGACTAATAACACCTCTATATACAGTAGATAACACAGGATCCACCATTCACAATAGGTGATATCACAGCTCACCTCCTCCTCCTGTACAATGACTGATAACACCTCTATATACAGTAGATAACACAGGATCCACTATTCACAATAGGTGATATCACAGCTCACCTCCTCCTCCTGTACAATGACTGATAACACCTCTATATACAGTAGATGGACACATGATCCACCATTCACAATAGGGGATGTCACAGCTCACCTCCTCCTCCTGTACAATGACTGATAACACCTCTATATACAGTAGATGACACAGGATCCACCATTCACAATAGGTGATGTCACAGGTCACCTTATCCTCCTTCCTTCACAATGACCTTTGCATACCCTTGTTAGACAGAGTCAGGGTCAGATCAATGCTGCTAATATATAAGTGGATTTCCTCAAACAATACTAAGTTAGAGCTTCCAGTGTGAAAATGGCAAGATTTCTATTTTTTTTTATTTTTAAGAAATATTGTAATATGGAAAAACAAATATTACAAAAATGAAAAACAATAAATGTAACACAAAATCCTGATTTAAACAATAGGTAATTATTTGGTGCTAGCTTCCGTCTCATGTGCCTGTCATAGATATAAGCCTTAGGTGTGAGCTATGCAGAACCATGGTGACCTCCTTGGTAGTATTGAGTGTGTACACACCCCTACGACAACCCCGCTTACATTGCACCCACCTAATTCTCTAATTTGTGTTTTTTGTCCCCACTTGCCTATGGTAGAACACACCATCATCTACTACAATACGTACATAGACAAAGGTTGTCCTGCAAGGGGCTTCACAGTATGCTCCACTACATGGATCCATGTTGTAGACCACAAGGATTGAGTGGGCTTTCTATGGATTCCTCCAATGCTGTGACTTCTAGCGCCCCCTACAGGTGAAATGTCAGCCTGGAATGATTCCAGGAATCTGTGATCCAGAAGGACATGAATAAAACATTCTGCAGCCTGTGCGCAGACGATAGCAGGTTTTTACCGCTCCAGATGAATAATGCCCGTCTTCCTGTCCGCGGCAGCTGCTTACAATATAAGACGTTCCTTATCTGCCAGCGAAGCCCCCTGTGTTTTCCCAATATATTCACTTGCCCGGGAGGGATGTCAGACAGGTTAGCAAACATGCTGATTCTTAGGTGGGTGACACCGACACAGCGACACTAACCATAGTGCTTCACCGAGCCACACGAGGGTCTTGGTAGGACGTCCACCCCTTGACGTGACCATGGAGCTGTCATGGTGTAACCGTGGGCAATGCAGAATTATGTTTAGCCTTATGGTATGGTCACACTGACATTTTTTGTGGATTTTTCAGAGCAGTACATGTGGACATGGCATCGTGCAGCCACCAAATTTTCCCATGCGCAGCCACTTTAGGAAAATGCCTGCGGCTTGGTCGCGATTCTTGAGGTAGCTCCACCGCCGGTGTTCTTACTGTCTGCTGTGGATTATAGAGAGTGGGCAGCTTCTGAGTGGAAGTCGCCAGAAGGATGAGCGTGTCACTTCTTCTAACTTTTTCAGAGTTTCGGTACCATAAAGCCATTAAAAGCAGTAACAGGGTCGCGGAGCGGCGTTGGAAGAAAACACGCCTGCCAGACGACTTCACAGCTTTCAAACAAGCTACACTTGCCTTCAAAATAGCCCTCACCTCTGCTAAACAGACCTATTTCACAAACCTTGTATCTTCATTATCCTACAACCAAAAACAACTGTTCAACACATTCAACTCTCTCCTCCGCCCACCACTGCCACCTCCAACTCCCCTCATCTCTGCCGAGGACTTTGCCACCTACTTCAAAAATAAGATTGACCGAACAAAGCAAACCTTTACTGTTCCACCACCCCAACCACTCCATATACCAGACCTCTGCCCTTCCCTAATAACATCCCTCTCCAACATCACTTTAGGAGAGCTTACTTATCTCCTTTCCAAATCACACCTCACCACCTGTGCACTTGACCCCATCCCTTCCCACCTGCTCCCCAACCTCACTAAGACGCTCATTCCAGCCCTAACCCATCTCTTCAACCTATCGCTATCTTCTGGTACCTTTCACTCTGCCTTCAAACATGCCACCATCACACCCCTCCTCAAAAAAACAAACCTTGACCCAACTGCTATGCCCAGCTATCACCTAATATCATTGCTCCCGTTTGCTTCCAAACTCCTTGAGCAGCATGTCCACGCTCAACTTTCCACCCACCTCTCATCTAACTCTCTCCTTGACAACCTCCAATCTGGCTTCCGCCCCCACCACTCCACTGAAACTGCCCTGACCAAAATTACTAATGACTTAGGGCCCCGTCTCACATAGCGACACACCAGCGATCCCGACAACGATCAGGATCGCTGGTGTGTCGTTACATGATCGCTGCTGAGCTGCCAAACAGCACAGCCCCGCGCTTGGAAACCCGACGTGTACCTTGGTTACCAGTAGATCGCTGGTCTCCTACCTGTCACACGCAGCAATGCGTGCTGGCCAGCGGGAGACCAGCGATCAAAAAAAAGTCATGGCATTTCTGACACGACCAGCGATTCACAGCAGGGCCTGATCGCTGGTACATGTCAGACATAGCGAGATCGCTGCTGAGATCGCTGTTTAGCAGCGATCTCGCTAGCGATCTCGCTATGTGAGACGGGGCCCTTACTCACAGCCAAAGCTAACAGACAGTTCTCCATCCTCCTCCTCCTTGACCTGTCATCTGCCTTCGACACAGTCGACCACTGCCTACTGCTACAGATTCTTTCTTCCCTTGGCATCAAAGACCTTGCTCTGTCCTGGATCGCCACTTACCTTTCCGACCGCACATTTAGCGTCTCCCACTTCCACACTACCTCCTCATCCCGCCCTCTCTCTGTTGGAGTCCCTCATGGCTCTGTCCTGGGGCCCCTACTTTTTTCCATCTATACCCTTGGCCTAGGACAACTCATAAAGTCCCATGGCTTCCAGTACTACCTGTATGCAGACGACACTTAGATCTACCTCTCTGGCCCAGATGTCACCCCTCTGCTGTCCAGAATCCCGGAGTGTCTATCAGCCATATCCTTCTTCACCTCTCGTTTCCTAAAACTCAATGTGGACAAAACCAAACTCATCATCTTTCCTCCATCTCACGTATCTTCCCTACCCGATCTATCTATTATGGTAAATGGCATCACGCTCTCTCCCGCACCTGAAATCCGCTGCCTCGGAGTAACTCACGACTCTGCCCTGTCCTTCAAACCACATGTCCAAACTCTTGCCACCTCCTGTCGCTTCCAACTTAAAAACATTTCCAGAATCCATCCCTTCCTCAGCCCTCAATCTACTAAAACTCTTATGCATGCCCTCATCATCTCCCGCCTTGATTACTGCAACACCCTCCTTTGTGTCCTCCCTGTCAATTCTCTTACACCACTCCAGTCTGTCCTCAATTTTGCTGCCCGACTAATCCACCTCTCCCCTCGCTACTCCCCTGCTTCTCCCCTCTGCAAATCCCTCCACTGGCTCCCAATACCCCAACAAATCCAGTTCAAACTACTAACACTGACCTACAAAGCCATCCACAACCTGTCCCCTCCCTCTATCTCTGAACTAATCTCCCAAAATCTTCCTTCACGTAATCTTCGATCCTCCCAAGACCTCCTACTATCCTCCACACTTATTCGTTCCTCACACAACCGCCTCCAAGATTTCTTCCGAATATCCCCCATCCTCTGGAATTACACGCCTCAACATGTACGATTATCCACCACCCTTGGATCCTTCAGACGGAACCTGAAAACCCATCTCTTCAGGAAAGCCTACAGCCTGCAATAACCACTCTGCCGCCTCGCCACCACCCGAGCTTCCACCTAGCCACCACCACCCTAGCTGCCACCTCGTCACCATCACCCGATCTGCCACCTCGCCACCACCACCAGAGCTGCCACCATGCGAGCTACCGCCTCGCTGCCACCACCAGAGCTGCCGCCTCGCCGCCACCAGAGCTGCCGCCTCGCCAGCACCACCAGAGCTGCCACCTCACCACCACCAGAGCTGCCGCATCGCCACCACCAGAGCTGCCGCCTCGCCACCACCACCAGAGCTGCCGCACCTCGACCTTCTGTTTCTTCCCCATTATCCCGTAGAATGTAAGTCTGCAAGGACAGGGTCCTCTCCCCTCTGTACCAGTCTGTCATTGTAAATTTGTTTATTGTAAACAATATCTATAACTTTGTATGTAACCCCTTCTCATGTACAGCACCACGGAATTAATGGCGCTATATAAATAAATAATAATAATAATAACATAAGACAGAGCGTGTGCACAGCACTGCCGGATTGACATTGCCGTGTACTATGTTCACTTTATGGGGCGTTTTTGCTTTTGTGGAGCCTTTTTACGCAGATTCCGAGCGGAATCCTCCTGAAAAATACATAGTGTCCACATACCCCAACTCTACAATCAAAACTCGCGGTTTTTGAACTTCTCATGGAAGAGTTTTTTGGAAGAGTTTTTGCTCCAAATGCTTAGCAACATATCCATTTTTGATCCAAGGATATAACTCACCCATAGGTCCGTAAAAAAAAAAACTGACAGGACACAGACAACAAGTCCTGTCCCTTTGTCGCTGTTTAATGGATAGGATATTTTTATTGTTTTTTTGCGTACAAGAGTAACGGATGCCACAGTGATGGTATAAATGGACACACGAACCAAGAAATGGAAGAAAGTTGTATCCAGCGCATTGATGACAAAGGGTCTGCTTTTCCCCAAATGCAAAAATTATTGAATGAGGCCTATAACTGGGTTTTCATGTTGTATTTGCGAGAATTAGTGAAATGTTTGGCCCAGAACTTCATCAGATTCGCACACAATTTACCACAATTTGCGGCTGTTTTGCAGGAAATCCATGTGTAACACAAAAAAGCTACAGTTGCATCAAAAACTAAAGCAAATCTGCCTGTAGATTTTCAGATGTGGTTTTTGATGCAGTTTAAACCACATTGTCTGAATACACCCTAAGAGCCACCACCTTCCGTCTGCTAAGCCCATATACCATTATATTACTGGGGTCTTTTAGTGTAGACAGGGAGTCCTCAGGGTCATATTTCTTACTTGTATGCATTCACTTTGGGCAATAAATCATTTTTGCGATTGGGTTCCTTTCAAAATGATGCTCCCGTTAGCTTTTACAGGCTCTTTGTGTTTTTGTACATTGATGGCTGCAGAATGAGTTAACTGAGAATCGATCAATGAGCTCATTCTGATGAGAGTTTGTAATTTTTTTTTTAGCAATCTCAGTGCTGGTTTTTATTCAGACCACATCAAAGCTGAGCTGTACTTTGATGTGGTCATAAATTGGCTATGACCAGTTTAAAAAAAGATTGATAAAAGAGTTAAAAAATCTGTGTGGCTTTGGTTAATCGATGGAGCGTTAGTTGCCCCAGACTAGTCAGTCCTCTTTCCATGTTATTACACCCCTGTGGGTGTGATAAGATAATTTGCACATCACCAGCTCATGCAAATCTCGCGCATGCGCACCGCTCATTTCGGGAGCATCACTGCATCTCTGTAGAAGTGTGTACACTTCCTGGCTAAAGAGGAGCACTGTGCATGACCGAAAGTTCAGAAGATGGCTTCCGGTCATGCGCAATGCGCCTCTGAAGCAGAGAATCGTACACCCGGCTACAGAGGCGAAGTGATGCTGCTGAAATGAGCGGTGCGCATGTGCGAGATTTGCATGAACTGGCAATGAGTTTACTCATACATACTGTAGGTGAATGCTGCTGGGTTGGAGGGCATAGGGGACCTGACGGGTTTCCTTTAAAGTATGTTTTTTATGCAAATTCTTCAGAAACATACATGGCTGGAATCATGCAGTCAGTGTGGGATACATGCTGCCCGTGGAAGGAGAAGCCTGTATCCTCTGTCACACCAGAATCTGGATGTGACGGCCACTTCTGCACTCCTTACAGAGATACCCCTGTACACAAGTGTGTGGCCCAGCTATGTCAGGCACACATAATCCAGGAAAATGCACAGGAAGGTAACCGCAAAAGCTTGATATCCATTCACGTCACTCACACTTTCAGACACACCCACTAGGGGTATAAAAGGAAGTGACACGTAGCAGTCAGGTTTTTTGTTTTTCATGCCTTGGGAGACTCAGGAGTGAGTCATCCCCCAGATAGTTTCTTGTCTGAGAAGAGCTCAGATAAGTCTGTTTCCTGTCTTAGGACAGTGCAGTTCAGTGTCAGTTCAGTCTGGACTTGAAGGATACTGAGAGCTGTTCAGTGAGCTCTGGAGAAAGCTGACATTTCCATCAAAGCTACAAGTGCTTATGTTAAGAGCGCGAGCAGGGCGAAGGGCGCAGTGGAGAAGTAAGAGTGACAAAGGGACAGACACCCTCACTCAGTTAACCGGACACCGGGGTCCGAAGCGTTGCTAGCGCTTCACGCCTAGTAACAAGATAACCGGAGGCTTTCTGGACTACAGGTCGCAGAAGGTAGCCCTAAGTGCTGATACGTAAACGGAGTCAGGGAGAACGGGACTTTGAGTCAGGTGCACGACAAAAGTAAGGACTTAGTTCTCTCAACATCTGGAAATCAGAGACATAGAAGGCTCCACCACAATGTCGGCCGGGCGTTGCAGCTAATGAACAAGCTGGAGATTGCAGAGTTAACTTCGCTTCATGCAAGTTTGGACTCAGATACATATGAAGTAAAGGAGGCCTCTAACCTGCTCAGCGGTTTCCCGAATGTGCATTCTGCACCCCGACCAGCTCCCCGGACTTGCCTGAAACACCTACAAGTAAAGGTATGAAAAGAAGCTGCATTGTGTGTGACTGAATTATTCCCTACACCCTGCTTCATCATAGACTTCCAGGGACCCGTCTCACCTGTGGGAGACTTACCACCCAGCTGCCCCCCATAACATCCCCTGTGAAGATCCTTATAGCAGCGCTGGTCCAATTGATCAGACACCACAGGTGGCGTCACAAACTAACTACAAATCCCCTGTAAATACCCCCCATTGCATGACCGCCAGGGCCACGGACCGAGCTCTGCTGCCAGTGACAACTCCCATAGACTTCCATGGGCTCGGCTCCGAGTACCCCATAGCCCTGGTATCCACCTCAGTGTGGTGCGCGTCATATTTTCTGGCGTCACGAACAGGATCCGAAGCTTGCAATTGTGAGTCCTGTGTGCCTATATTGAACTGTTTGGTGAAAAGGACTGTTTGTCATTTTTGGCGCCAAATACCGCCATTTTACCGCCATGTTCGCGCCCTGAGGCGCTGGTGAAGAAGGTGGGCGTGCATTCGTGGGCGTGTACCCCCCCTGTGGCGCGAAAGTGATGGCCGCCCTCTCAAAATGCTACTATAATGTGCGAGCCTGTCCCACTGCTAAGGAAATACGCCTCCTCTTCATCTTCTATGCAAAAAGGAGGAGACGCAAATCCCGCCTCCACGGAAGGGACCGGACTGTTCCTGATGGAAACTACAGTCTGGCCTGGGACGAGATGGCGGAAGGACAGGAGAATCTGTGCGGAGGAGCGGACGCGTGCAGACCCTGCCCCCCGGAGGATTTACTGCCTGTGCCGGAGCTGTCCCCAGATCGGGACACTGACCCCGCTATGCTGGAGCTGCAGAAAGAGAATGCAGTGCTCAGAAGATTAATCCAGCGTCATGCAGACGTGCAGGAGACAGAGAGACGCTGGCGTGCCCAGACACAGCGGCTGCTGTGGGACGCAGTGTTCTCTCCCACCGACATCACCCCATCACTTGATTTTTCAAAGTCTCTGCTAAAGAAGGCTGAAGGACAACCGGAGGCTGCCCCCAAAAGTGCTGTACCTGATCCCACCGATGCGGAGGTGGAGGAGAAGGAGGCTGAGGAGGCCCTGCCCGTTCCGGAGTGCCGGCCGGGCCAGGAGACCGCAGCAGACTGCGATTCCCCGGTAGGGACACCGGAGGGGTCCCAGCCATCATTGCCGGAAATCGACTGGGATTAGATGGAGCGTCTGGATGATGTGACTTACGACCTCCAAATCGGAAACGCCTGGCAACACTGCGGGAAAGAGAGACAGCGGCAGGAGGAAGAGAGAAAGATACAGCGAGACCGACAGGAATGGCATGAGAAGTTTTTCGCTGACAAAGAAATCATCCGCCGAGATAAAGGTACCCGACAGGAACCGCGGCGTCAGGGGTGCGTCACCGAATTTCAACTCCGCAAGGGCTGGGGCTTTATTCGGGAACCGGGCCTCTATCCGGGGGTCTTTGTGAGCCGCCGGGACGTAGAGTCCCACTTGCCCATCGGTCATCCTGGGAGGGATCTGATAAATGGGGACATAGTAAGCTACACGCGACACTGGGGTTTAAAGGGATGGTATGCCCTAAACGTTTCTGTTATCAGTAACCCCGTCCCCGACGTCGGTACCGTACACAATACTGAAGCGTCTCAGTCCCGAGCTCCCACAGCATCAGACCGCGCACTGGAGTCACCCCCTGCATACTCATCTCGACCTACGTCGCCCCCTGCATCGCAATCAGTGACTCATCCTGCATCGCAAGCTAGATCTTATTCTGTGGCACCTACTGCAGCGCAACCTACGTTATATTCCGGAGAGGTCCCAGTGAGGTTCCTACCAGCACAAACAAGAGATGTTGCGACCCAGACTTATATTGCAGGACATGATATCCTAGTAATGGAAACCAAAGGACATCGTGTTATTCTGTCCCCTGCGATTTAAAAGGTCAATGTCGCCACTACTAAGAAGGAAGATAAAAGCCAGTAGGACCCAGACAGGGGTTTACTGCAACTGAAAAATGTAAAAAGTTTAAAGAAGAAATTTTGCCGATTTGCACTTTAATAATATGTATGGTGTTTACATATTTAAATAGAATACCCGGCTGGGTAAAGAGTTTGGAAAGTTAAGGAGTAAATGTAATAATAATTGCATAGTTTGCATAAAATACCCCGGTTGGGTAAAGTGAGTTAAAGTGAAAGTGAAGAATTGTATAAAGTTTTACAAAGAAGATTTTTGCACTTTAATAGAAGTTAAAGTATTAGTGTGATTTCTATTGATATGTCATGATTAGAGTTGAGCGATACTTTCCGATATCCAAAAGTATCGGAATCGGAATGGTATCGTCGATACCATTAAAATATCGGCGATACCCGATACCGATACCGGAAGTCCCATGTAAGTCTATGGGAACAAAATATCGCAACTAAAAAAACCTCTTTCTTTCCTTGTAAACACTAAATATACACACATAGAATACATATATATATATATACATGTCATTGTGACATATATATATATACATATATGTATAGTTTATACACTTCTACATAGTAAAATATCCTCTGATTTAATTGCCGGGTAAAGTCGGCTTCTATGAAAAGACAGAAGCACCCGACATGAAATGACACTTGGTGTACATAGGGTTAACCATGTCTTTTCATGTCGTTTGCTATCTGATTTGCACAAACAATTACATGAGTGGCTGTGTGCAAAATTTCACACCTGTAGGGGTTAATTAAAGCTGTAAATTCGTTGTAAAAAAAACGGACTTTTTTGCTACGAATTTACACCTTTAATTAACCCCTACAGGTGTGAACTTTTGCACACTTACACTCATGTAATTGTTTGTGCAAATCAGATATCAAACTACATGAAAAGACATGGTTAACCCTATGTACACCAAGTGTCATTTCATGTCGGGTTCTGCATTTTCACAAAAGCCGGCAATTGAATTAGCGGCTATTATACTATGTAGAAGTGTATGAACTATAAATATATATATATATAATTGTGTCACAAATTCAATGACATGTATATATATATATGAGGTGTAAAATTGCTGAAAAAAAATGTGTGGGCTCCCGCCCTATTTTCGCAACCAGACAGACAAAGCCAGTGAGTGGGGGCAGATAATAATAGCCCAGAGAGGGACCATTTTTTTTGGCCCCCCCCCGGCTACTTAACATCTGACCCCAGACACCCCAGAAAGGGCAAATCTCTAATTAGATTTGCCCTTTCTGGCACTTTGCCCGTCTATTCCCATTGCCCTGTAGTGGTGGCGAATGGGTTAATAAGGGGTTAAAATGACCTTGCAATTGAAAGGTCACTTTAAGCCAGGTTAATAATTGAGAGCTGTCAATTAGACAACTATCAATTATTAATCCTATTGTATGAAAGAAAAATCAAACACACACACTTTAATAAAAAAGAAGTTTAATGAAATAATCACACAGTTTTTGACCATATTTTATTTACCTGCTAAAACCATTTCCTGTAATAAAAATAAAATAATAAAGCAAAATTATTCAATCCGATGCACAGTCAGGTCCCACGGTGTAATCCTTCAGAAAGGGTTAATGTTTACTGCAGGGACCGCAGCTAATGCTGCAGCCTCACAGTAAACCCCCAAATGAATGAGTTCCTCTCCTGGCTGACAGGAGAGGAAGTGGAAAGCTTAATTGATTGCTTTCCACTTTCACTTCAGGTCAGCCAGGGACACCATCAGTGACGTCAGAGGGAACTGGTTAACAAAAATAGGGGTTCCCTTCTAGAAAAAAATGGCGTGGGGTCCCCCCTATTTTTGTTAACCAGCCAGATGAAGCAGACCGCTGAGGCCTGGATTTTCAGGCTGTTAAGGAGCCAAGATCCATGGACCTTGCCAGCCTGATAATACCAGGCCACAGCAGTCTGCATATCTTGGCTGATTAACAAAAATAGGGGATCCCCTCGAAAAAAATTGGCGTGGGGTCCCCCCTATTTTTGTTAACCAGCCAGATGAAGCAGACCGCTGAGGCCTGGTTTTTCAGGCTGTTAAGGAGCCAAGATCCATGGACCTTGCCAGCCTGATAATACCAGGCCACAGCAGTCTGCATATCTTGGCTGATTAACAAAAATAGGGGATCCCCTCGAAAAAAATTGGCGTGGGGTCCCCCCTATTTTTGTTAACCAGCCAGATGAAGCAGACCGCTGAGGCCTAGTTTTTCAGGCTGGTAAGGATCCAATATCCATGGACCTTGCAAGCCTGATAATACCAGGCCACAGCAGTCTGCTTAGCTTGGCTGGTTAACAAAAATAGGGGATCCCCTCGAAAAAAAAACGGCGTAGGGGTCCCCCTATTTTTGTTAACCAGCCAAGTAAAATGCAGACTGCTGCGGCCTGGTATTAAAAGACTGTCAAGGCCCATGGATTTTGGCCCTCAACAGCCTGATAATACCAGGCTACAGCAGCCCCACATTTGGCGCATCAAAAGATGTGCCAATTGTGGCACTTTACCCGGCTCTTCCCACTGCCCTGTAGCGGTGGCAAGTGGGGTAATAAGGGGTTAATGTCACCGTTGATTGCACGGTGACAATAAGCCCGGTTAATAATGGAGAGGCGTCAATAAGACACCGATCCATTATTAATCCCAAAGTTTTTAAATGTGTAAAAAAAAGACACAGCAAGAAAAAAGTCTTTTAATGAAATAAAAGAGACAGTTTTCATTAATTTTATTATACTCTCATTCCTGCGACGCCATCGATCTCCTGTAAAAAAAGAAAAAAAACAAACCAACAGTATACCACCTGTCCGACGCAGTCCATAACGACAGTCCCACGACGATCCAGCTCTGCTACATCGCAATGACAGGCAGAGCCTGTCATTGCAACACAGCACAGCTGATTACCTGCTTCCCCGGCGGTGACGTCATCGGACTGACTGCTTTATGGCCGGGATTACCCAGCAGTCACTGCAGTTATCGCGAGAAACTGCATGTGACCGCCGGGGAGAAGAGGATGTCGGCCATGAAGCAGTCCAGCCCGTGACCGCCGGAGATCTTCTGCCAGGTAAGTGCCGCTGACTCCTGACAGACCCGACAGACGGACACTGACAGTGACAGTGACATCCCGATTCCGGTATCCGATATGACGAAAATATCGGAACTCGGAATCGGAATTCCGATACAGCCAATATCGGTCGATACCCGATATTTGCAGTATCGGAATGCTCAACCCTAGTCATGATATGTGTTTTAACCATGCATGGACTGCGTGGCTGTGGACTGTGCCAGCCCAAGAACTTTCAATGTAAATAGTTTGCACCATGGTGCCTTATCTTGGTTTTACACAAAGCCTTGAATTACCTCTGAAGAAAAACCCGTATGGTGGGCCTAGAGTGAGGTCTGCAGTCAGAAGTCCTGCAGCCCACCCAGGACCCACGTGGGAGGTTTTTGGTGCGGGTCCTCCACAACAATATTGTCTAGTATTTATGAGAATGTTTTGATACTTTTGTATTTTTTCTAGTGTACAAATTGTAACGTTCAAGAAGTCTTACCTCCCGGATGGGAAGAGTTAAAATGTTGATGTTAAATGCAAAACAAAAATGTTTTCTTTTTCTCTTTTACAGCCCGGGAGTGCTGTGTTTAACCAAGGGGGGATGTGTGGCCCAGCTATGTCAGGCACACATAATCCAGGAAAATGCACAGGAAGGTAACCGCAAAAGCTTGATATCCATTCACGTCACTCACACTTTCAGACACACCCACTAGGGGTATAAAAGGAAGTGACACGTAGCAGTCAGGTTTTTTGTTTTTCAAGCCTTGGGAGACTCAGGAGTGAGTCATCCCCCAGATAGTTTCCTGTCTGAGAAGAGCTCAGATCAGTCTGTTTCCTGTCTTAGGACAGTGCAGTTCAGTGTCAGTTCAGTCTGGACTTGAAGGATACTGAGAGCTGTTCAGTGAGCTCTGGAGAAAGCTGACATTTCCATCAAAGCTACAAGTGCTTATGTTAAGAGCGCGAGCAGGGCGAAGGGCGCAGTGGAGAAGTAAGAGTGACAAAGGGACAGACACCCTCACTCAGTTAACCGGACACCGGGGTCCGAAGCGTTGCTAGCGCTTCACGCCTAGTAACAAGATAACCGGAGGCTTTCTGGACTACAGGTCGCAGAAGGTAGCCCTAAGTGCTGATACGTAAACGGAGTCAGGGAGAACGGGGACTTTGAGTCAGGTGCACGACAAAAGTAAGGACTTAGTTCTCTCAACATCTGGAAATCAGAGACATAGAAGGCTCCACCACAATGTCGGCCGGGCGTTGCAGCTAATGAACAAGCTGGAGATTGCAGAGTTAACTTCGCTTCATGCAAGTTTGGACTCAGATACATATGAAGTAAAGGAGGCCTCTAACCTGCTCAGCGGTTTCCCGAATGTGCATTCTGCACCCCGACCAGCTCCCCGGGACTTGCCTGAAACACCTACAAGTAAAGGTATGAAAAGAAGCTGCATTGTGTGTGACTGAATTATTCCCTACACCCTGCTTCATCATAGACTTCCAGGGACCCGTCTCACCTGTGGGAGACTTACCACCCAGCTGCCCCCCATAACATCCCCTGTGAAGATCCTTATAGCAGCGCTGGTCCAATTGATCAGACACCACAGGTGGCGTCACGAACTAACTACAAATCCCCTGTAAATACCCCCCATTGCATGACCGCCAGGGCCACGGACCGAGCTCTGCTGCCAGTGACAACTCCCATAGACTTCCATGGGCTCGGCTCCGAGTACCCCATAGCCCTGGTATCCACCTCAGTGTGGTGCGCGTCACAAGCATAGAACGAAGCTGCAAATGCTTTAGCCAAATTCCATTTATGGTTCAGGAGCAATGATCACTAAATATAGCGAGATAACACAAACCAGCTGCTGCAACCAGAACAATTTCAACGAGAGCATGGTGATAAAAGCAAATTCACCCTCAGCTTGATGCAAGTCGTATATTAACCTTTTTAACTCTATACATGTTTAACAGACCGCACTGTTGCCAGAAATACGCTGCTTCTGAGATGTAGTGGTTAGTGTCTACCAAAAATGGTTCAAAGAAGCATAACCCAAAGGTGCAGTGACAGTGTATGAAATCCCAAGCTTTATTAATTCATTAAAGAAGTGCAAAAATGATGCAGTGTAGGTGCATTAAAAAACTTACCAATCACCATCTTACCTGGTTTCCAGTCCCGCTCCAGTCCTCTTCTGGATAACGTGACTTCAAATCAGACTAGAGGTTTATGTGTAGCCCAGAAGATACTTTCACAATGTAAGCCTAAGCAGACTTATTCTGAGGCTCCATAGGGTTACATCAGTGGAAGGAGCCAAACACAATGATCCCTGTGTGAGGCGGCAAAGTAGAGGAGCGCTCATGTGTCCCACAAGACGAAAGAAGTGATACTGCAATCAGGGAATACCGCAATTGGTCAGTATTTCAATGCCCCTACACTGCATAACAGGATCTGACTGGCACTCCGGGAAACTGGGGAATTTCCCGGTGGGCCTCCAGTCCTCGGTAGGTCCTTGAGCCAGGGAAAACTGATTACAGAGGAAGAAAGTTTGACCTCAACTGGGAATGGGGCAAAGGAGGCTCACCAGTACCAGAGATAGTTTCAGCCACTGGCTCCCACCCCACAATACCTATCAGTGGCCAGTGAGTGACTTTGCAGAAAGCACAGTGACAATACTGTATTGGGCCACCTGCGACATGCGATCTGTGATAGAGGATGAAGAAGCAGCGGGAACAAATTAGTTGAATCTTTTTTTTTATTAGCTTGAAAGAGAAGAACACCATACTATACTGCACAGGGCTATAATACATGGGGAACATTACACAGTATGTCTAGAGGACATTATACTACATGGGGGACATTATTCAGTATGGGGGCCAGAATGTGGACATTATAGGGGTCAGAATGGAGACATTATACTGTATTGGACCAGAGAAGGCATTATTACTAATTTGGGGGACAGATCATTATCGGGAAGCACAGGGATATTAAATTATAAGAAAGCATGGAGGTTGCACTTCATAAGGGCAGATGCTGTGGAGGGTATAGTTCATAAACATGGAGGGAGCAGCAGTTATAGATCTTAAAGAGTGATGGTGTCTTATAATTCAGACGGACAGTGTTGAGGCAATATTTTAGAGAAGAGGACAGAGTTACAGTCATATTTTGTGCATGGACGATACGAGGGGCACAGTGTAGGGCAAATATTTTAATTCCAGAGCATTATAAAGACATTATTGTTACAGGCATCTTGTTGTGCAGCAGAAAACCAGAGAAGATGGAAGTTTGCAGAGACGAGTTGTGAGTGTCCAAAGTCATTATGGTGTCTGGATAAGATTGAGGGAACGACAGAAATCAGAGAAGATGTCATCTGTAAATTACTTGGATGTAGATGTTTGTTTATGATACTGACTGCATCAATTCAGTACTGTGGTTCCTGTATAGTCCAAAGTCAGGTGGTGATTTGTAACAACTACTCCTTACTATTGTTCAGGATTTACTAGAAGTTGTAAGTTCATGTGATATCAAAGTATATTGTGGGAGCTGACATAGCATTACAGCTTTTTTATAATTTTTTTTTTTTTTATAGCGCTAACATATTCTGTAGCGCTTTACAGTTTGCACACATTATTCCCAATCAGTATGTCTTTGGAATATTTGAGGAAACCGGAGTACCTGAAGGAAACCCACGCAAACACGGGGAGAACATACAAACTTCTTCCAGATGTCCTTGGTGGGATTAAAACACAGGAAGTGCTAACCACTGAGCCACCGTGTTGCCCGTGCAGCTGATTGCTGTTCTAAACTTGGTGCTGTATGCATGTACTAATGTTGGTGCTGGAGATGTATTTATGTACTGATGGTGGTTCTGGTGCTGTATTTCTGTACTAATGATGACTTTGGTGCTGCATTTCTGTACTGATGGTGGTCTTGGTGCTGCATGCCATTTCTTATGGTGGTTCTGTTGATGCATTCATGAATTGATGTTGGTTATTGAACTGTATGCCTGTACTGATCGTGCTTCTGATGCTATATTCCTGGTGGTTGTGGTGATGCATTCATGAATTGATGGTGGTTCTGATGATATTTTCTTCTAAAGATCTTGGTTCTTGTGATTCTTTCATAGTTCACAGACGTCTATGCAAGCACCTTGCATTGCACGTTACATAAGTATGGAATAGTGGCTCAAAAAAAGGTGAAGAAACCTTGACTTCAATATCGTCATAAGAAGCACTGGCTCAAGTTTGCAAAAACGTAAAAAAAAGTGGACAGTAGAAGACTGGAAGGGGGGTTATTTGGAGCGATGAGATGAAAGTCAATAGACTAGGCTCTGATTTGTGTAAATGGGTCTGGAGGAAACAAGGGTAACTGATCTAGAAATTGAATCGAGAACTGTCAAGCTCGGTGGAAGAAGTCAAAACTTAGCATTGGATATTTGACCAGGATCAATGGTGGTCTCAATGCTGAGCTATATGTGAGTACTGTACAAAACGAGTTACTTTGTACTATGGGTATGAAAAGGACGACATAGTGTTCCAGTAGAATAATGATCTGAAGCATATGTCGAGATTGGTGAAGAATTAGTTCAATGACAATGAAGTAGAGGTGCTGGATTGGCACCCACAGTCCCCAGACCTCAACCCAATTGAAGACTTGTGGGTAGAGTTGAAGAAAAAACTATATACAGACCCAAGTGAATCGATCAGTATGCACCAACTTTGGGAATGTATGGAAGAGACTTGGGACCAGATTTCAGTCGAGACATGCTTGAATCTGATCGAGAGCAGCCCAGAAGGATTCAGGCAGTGTTGAAAGCCAAAGGTGGATTTACAAAATACTAACAAAATAATAAAAAATAAAATTTAGATTTTTAGGAGCAAAACAGTAACAATGTAGTGACAAGACAAGAATCTGCATAACTAATCATATACAAAATAGTTGTAAGTAAAATTTATGTAGGAGATAGCCAAGATGATTGTCTATAAAATGATGGTAGTCTTATGTTCGAAGCTGCAGTGGAAGGTGAAATATGGAGCCTGAAAGTCGAAAGTTCAAAACATTGTTACCCTTTTGCTCGTCAGTGTATAGTATACTGTAAGCAATCAGATGACTGCAGTGGACTAAATAATGATTAATGAATAACTTAAAAGCAGCAAAGCCCCCAAAACAATTATGGAATTGCGTTTGTTCACTACAGTTTTAAATTGCACTGTCAAAAGGGGAGCCATTTCAAAGCTAAAATCGGCACTGGTTACACTATATACTATCTACAGAGCTCTGGTGTATAATGTAATTAATATAATTTATTTTTAACCACTAAATAAAATATAATATATGTGACTTGTGATATATAATATATATAATATTTAGGGCAGCACCTGCAAGGAGTTTGTATGTTCTCTACATGTTTGTGTGAGTTTCCTCCTGGCACTCCAGTTTCCTCCCACACTCCAAAGGCATACTGATTTAGAATTTAGATTGTAAGCCCCGATGGGGACAGTGATGCTGATGTCTGTAAAGTGCTACGGAATTAATGGTGCTATATGAGTGAGTAAAATAAATAAATATATAATATACATTAAAAAACGGACAGACTGGTATAGAGGGGGAGAGGACCTTGCCCTCACAACTCTACAATCTACAAGGTGATCACTGTATTACCTGTTCACCTACACTACTGTATATACTATCTACAGAGCTCCTGTGTATAATTTCACTGGTGATAATAATGGTTAGAATTGTAGTTTTTGTCAATGACCAGCATGGAAGTATTATTTGGTTACTTTGATGATAATATGCAATCTAGTCACATGACTGTTGTGAACACTCTGGCTTCTGAGTTGGGGCTCCATCTGGTGGCTGTTGATAGTAATGAAGCTGCTTTGACTGACAGAGGCCCTTCAGCTGAGGATTCAGCTGCGGACGATTGGCAATCTGGGAGTGCTGACTGGGGAGCATATAAGTGAGCAGCTTTCCCATGATCCTTGTCGGTAATTAGTTGTTCCTGGTCTCTTTTGGAAGTCAGCTTGCTGCTTGCCTTGTCCTGTAACTTTCAGATAAGTCTTTTGCTGTTTACTTCAGTGGCTTGTGTTTTTGTCTATCTCAGTTCTCTGCCCTATTGGATTGTTCAGCCAGGTTCCCCTGTGGGGGCCTGCGCTGGACACTGCCTCTCTTTTGCCATTGTTTATGCATTTTCAGTTCCCTGTTATTTCTGCACCCGCTGAATTGCTACCTGTTCACACCAGAGACAGTTTATGTTTTTTCGGTTCTCTGTTATTTCAGTATCTGCTGTATTGCTACCAGGGCACGCCAGAGTCTGATCTAGCGGGGGAGAGATCGTATGGTCTCAGTATTTTTGTGTATCAGAAGTGTTGGAGTTTTTATAGTGTTTTTTCCGGATTGCAGACAGTATTCCTTCCTGTCCTTTTCTATCTAGTGTAGTGATAGTAAGACTTCACTATACCTTTGTATGTGGTTTGAGGACCTGTGATGAGGTCACAAGAGCACATGACAGGTCATGTGCTCTGTGTTAGCTGAATGGCTGGTGTATATAATTGAGCCTGCTGCTGACCACAGGTGTGAGTGGCTGGAGGTGTGGAAACCTCCAGTGTGGGAGTTCTGAGGAGACCACCAGTCTGGTTGCTGAAAGAGTGCTCAGTTAGAGTACCAGGACTTTATATCTGTTTTTGTTACTTTGTGCCAGAGAAGGCTGTTTTCTTTTCTGTTTTAAGGCAAGTTTATGAAGTTGTAATAAACTTGCTTAAAGAACCTGGAAGAGTTGCCCTCCTGCTTACCTCCGGTCGCACACCAGCGAGACCACATCCCTACACTAGACAGTTTGGGCCCCAGCATTTGCTTGTACTATTTTCTGCCTGTGTACGTATTTCATCTTGTCTCACCGCCAATATATGTTGGGGGCTACCTATTCCTTTGGGGGTCTATTCCGGGGCAGTAAGCTTTCCCCTTTCTCTCTTTAGGCTTAGTTATCTCTCTGGCTGTGTCGAGGCATCTAGGGCACCGTAGGCACGTCCCACGGCTACTTCTAGCTGTGCTGGCAGTTCAGGGGTCTGCAATCCGCCAGTTACCAACCTCTCTGGGTGTCTGGTCACTTAGCCTGTTTTTTGCTGCTGTCCTCCTCGGCTACCAAACCATAACACATGACATGGTGTTATGTGGTATTATTCAGTCACTATGTGGCAGTAATATATGATCTGGTCATGGCGTGATGGTATTTGTTCCTTGTATGTGGTATTATTCGGTCGCTATGTGGTGGTAATATGTGGTATGGTCATTGTGTGATGGTATTTATATCTTGTAGGTTGTATTATTCTATCATTATGTGGTGGTAATATGTGGTCTGGTCATGGCGTAATGGTATTTGTTCCTTGTATGTGGTGTTATTCGGTCACTATGTGGTGGTAATATGTGGTCTGGTCATGGTGTAATGGTATTTATCCCTTGTATGTTGTATTATAAGGTCTCTATGTGGTGGTAACATGTGATCTGGTCATGCTGTGGTGATATTTGTTCCTTGTATGTGGTATTTTTCAGTAATTATGTGGTGATAATACGTGGTCTGGTCATGGTGTGACGGTATTTATCCCTTGTATGTGCTATTCAGTCACTTTGTGGTGGTAGTATGTGGTCTGGTCATGGTGTGACGGTATTTATCCCTTGTATGTTGTATTATTCAGTCACTATGTGGTGGTAATATGTGATCTGGTCATGGTGTGGTGGTATTTGTCCCTGGTATGTGGTATTATACAGTCACCATGTGGTGATAATATGTGGTCTGGTCATGGTGTGACAGTATTTGTACCTTGTATGTGGTATTATTCGGTCACTATGTGGTGGTAATATGTGATCTGGTCATTGTGTGGCAATATTTTTTCTTTGTATGTGGTATTATTCGGTCACTATGTGGTGGCAATATGTGGTCTGGTCATGGCGTGATGGTATTTGTTCCTTGTATGTGGTGTTATTCGGTCACTATGTGGTGGTAATATGTGGTCTGGTCATGGTGTGATGGTATTTATCCCTTGTATGTTGTATTATTCAGTCACTATGTGGTGGCAATATGTGATCTGGTCATGGTGTGGCAGTATTTGTCCCTTGTATGTGGTATTATACAGTCACCATGTGGTGATAATATGTGGTCTGGTTATGGTGTGGCAGTATTTGTACCTTGTATGAGGTATTATTCGGTCACTATGTTGTGGTAATATGTGATCTGGTCATGGTGTGGCAATAGTTGTTCTTTCTATGTGGTATTTTTTGGTCACTATGTGGTGGTAATATGTGGACTGGCAATGGTGTGGACTTTATTTGTCCCTTGCATGTGGAGTTATTCGGTCACTATGTGGTGGTAATGTATGGTCTGGTGATGGTATTTGTTCCTTGTATGTGGTATTATTCGGTCGCTATGTGGTGGTAATATGTGGTATGGTCATGGTGTGATGATATTTATATCTTGTAGGTTGTATTATTCTATCATTATGTGGTGGTAATATGTGGTCTGGTCATGGCGTAATGGTATTTGTTCCTTGTATGTGGTGTTATTCGGTCACTTTGTGGTGACAATATGTGGTCTGATAATTGTGTGATGGTATTTATCCCTTGTATGTTGTATTATTCAGTCACTATGTGGTGGTAATATGTGGTCTGGTCATGGTGTGATGATATTTATATCTTGTAGGTTGTATTATTCTATCATTATGTGGTGGTAATATGTGGTCTGGTCATGGCGTAATGGTATTTGTTCCTTGTATGTGGTGTTATTCGGTCACTTTGTGGTGACAATATGTGGTCTGATAATTGTGTGATGGTATTTGTCCCTTGTATGTGGTATTATGCAGTCACTATGTGGTGATAATATGTACTGTAGTCTGGTTATGGTGTGGCAGTATTTGTACCTTGTATGTGGTATTATTCGATCACAATGTGGTGGTAATATGTGGTATGGTCATGTTGTGGCAGTATTTGTCCCTTGTATGCGGTATTATTCGGTCACTATGTGGTGGTAGTATGCGGTCTGGTCATGGTGTGGCGGTATTTGTCCCTTGTATGCGGTATTATTCGGTCACTAAGTGGTGGTAGTATGTGATCTGGTCATGGTGTGGCGGTATTTTTCCCTTGTATGTGGTATTATTCGGTCACTATGTGGTGGTATTATGTGTTCTGGTCATGGTGTGGTGGTGTTTGTCGCTTGTATGTGGTATTATTCTGTCATATGTGGTGGTAGTGTGTGAGCTGGTCATGGTGTGGTGGTATTTGTCCCTTCTATGTGGTATTATTTGGTCACTATGTGGAGGTAATATATGGTCTGGTCATGTTATTCTATCATTATCAAGTAATTTATTCTATCTGCAATCAATAGAGTGAAAATTCTTTATTTTCATTAGAGTTTAAACAATTTAAAGTTGAACCTCTCCCTGTACTGTGACATACTGTTACACAGTGGCAAAAATGCTCTTAAAGGGGTTCATTGGAGATAACTTGCTTTCATCAAAGAACCCATTTAATGTAAACCACCATCATTGTACATCCCAGTTATGGTGTGCACACAGTAGATGTACAGGAGCCTCCTGTATTTTACAGCAGGCGCTCCACTCTAACGGGGATAACAGCTAAAGGATATTTGTATGTAGTTGAGTCAATGCTACTTGTGGGCCCCCCAGTCCGACACTACTACCTCACATACATATTTAGAAAGGATTAGAGGATAAAACATTTGCCGGGAGTGCTTCCTTAAGGCCTCTTTCACACTTCCGGCGGGCGCCTATCGGCGCCCCCGGCATTTTGCCGCAGCGCCGCATCAGAAAACCTGATGCGCCGCCGTCGGCCGCATGCGTTTTTTTGCCGGATGGTTTCTGATGCTTGGAGACATCAGAAACCATCCGGCAAAAACAAAAAACGTTACATGCAGCGTTTTGTCCGGCCGCCGCAATGTACATTTGCGCCGCATCCGGACAAAACCGCATGCAACGCATTGACATGCGGCGCCATCCGGCGCTAATGCATGTCAATGCGAAAAAAGCCACATGCGGCGCATCAGGTTTTCTGATGCGGCGCTGCGGCAAAATGCCGGGGGCGCCGCAAGGCGCCCGCCGGATGTGTGAAAGAGGCCTAAGATAGAACAGGTGCACAATACCTGACAATCGTGCACACGGCCAAGTGGGTATGTGCAGTCTCTTTAAGGAGCATCCATAGTACAGTATCAGAAGTGTCTAAATTCTACAATTTTTAGCTGCACCTGTGCAATCACTGACAGGGAAACACTAGACCTGATTTAATGTAATCACATCACAATGTACTACGCTGCTGCCTCTAAGGTGAAACAGTAAGAAATAATTATACACAAGTCTCGTTCTGTTTACACGGTGTCTGTACGGCGAGATGCCCAGGGAACATATGGTTATATTTATCCGCAGTCAGAATATGGAATGTATCGTCATTCTCACTATGCTATGTACAGGCCTGCACTGTACCCTGTTTGAAAATACAGTATTTGGCTTCCAGCATTAAATGGGTTGTCCAAAGCATTAATATTGATGTCAACCCCATCAATCCGCTGATTGAAAAAGTCATTGTACACCAGAATCAGCACGGCTCCAGAGATTGTATAGTGGCCATGAATGGTGCTGCAAGCTTGCTACCATTCACTTGTATAGGACAGAACTTGTAGTACCTAAAATGGCCACTAGATAATGTATAGCGCTGTGCCACTTACAACGTGTCGTGATCCCTTCAATCAGTTGATCAACAGGGATGCTGGGACTTGGACTGTTACCAGTCTGATATTGATGACCTGTCCTATGCATAAGTCCTTTAAATAGGACATTTTTATTTCAGCGTAGACAATCCAATTACACAACGGTTGATCGCTGGCATGTTTTTTAGTAATTTCTTGGGATTTTATATATTTTTGGCTTCTGGTCCACCTTCTGTGTTCATGCTCTCCTATCTTTTCCATCTGTTCCTGGGGTAATTCTTACTGAAGTTTTTCTGGGTGACCTTATATTTTTGGCCTACCTGACCCTAACTGTGTTGTCTTTGTACTGCTGCTGCCAGTCACTGTTATTACATTCTCATAATTTGCAATATGTGAGATTTTTGGAATGTGCCTAATTTTTGGGGACTTTAAGCCTGACAACATTTATTGGCTGCAGTGTAGACCTCATACCCTGGGCACATTGCGTGTTTGCAGTTGTGGTAAGATCGGAGTCAGTGAAAGATAGTGTCTTAGCACCCCCCAAAAGACCTACAGAGGTATAATATAGTTTCATATTGCGCCCCAGCGATTGACGTAAAAGTGGAGTAGACTGAGGCAGGCGATGGCTCGGAAGAGACTCACCATGGCCCAACAGAGCAGGCAGCTTAGCCTATTATCACTTTGAAACAACCCAATGAGATGGGGAAATCCTGTAGAGTCAAGATACACATCATTCATCAGGACTATGCCATCCGGTAAAGACAGACATGTTAACGAAACTGATGTAGTCCCGCTTACTCTGGGTCTTCTCTTACATATATGTATGTTCTTTTGGTCCCATCTTCAGCATTCATGCATATTTGACTTTTTGTCTCCATTAATGCATTCTTTCTTCTTCTCCCATATTTTGCGGTCTTGTGTTCCTGGTTTTTGGTTTCATCTCTGTCTACGTATTTATGGTTTCTAGACCCATGCTTGATGTCCATCCCTATCTTCTGGCACTTCTTTACTAATTATGGAATGACTTATGGTCCCATTTTTGGTGGACACGTGTTCCTGGTTTTGTTGTCTATGTGTTTATGGCTTCTAGACCCATATTTGATGTCCATGTCTCCTATATTTGATGTCTCTTCTGGTTCCATCTTCACTTATCGTGCACTATTGACTTCTGGTCTAATTTTTGCTGTCTACATGTTCACAACTTTTAGTCCCTTCTTCAGTTTCCATACATTCATGGTTTCTGGATCTTATTGGGTGTCTATGTGTCTATGACTTCTGGTCTAATTTTTGCTGTTCATGACTTTTAGTCCCTTCTTCAGTTTCATTGTTTCTGGATCTTATTTGGTATCTGTGTGTCCATGACTTCTAGTCTAATTTTTGGTGTTCATAACTTAGTCCCTTCTTCAGTTTCCATACATTCATGGTTTCTGGATCTTATTTGGTGTCTATGTGTCCATGTCTTCTGGTCTAATTTTTGGTGTTCATTATTATTATTATTATTCATTTATATAGCGCCATTTATTTCATGGCGCTTTACATGTGAGGGGGGGTGAGTATAGACAAGTACAATAAATATGAGCAATACAGGACACACATAAGTACAGAAGGAGAGAGGACCCTGCCCGCAAAGGCTCACAATCTATAGGGGATGGGTGAGGATACACTAGGAGATGGTATGACTTAGTCCCTTCTTCAGTTTCCATACATTCATGGTTTCTGAATCTTATTTGGTGTCTATGTGTCCATGACTTTTGGTCTAATTTTTGCTCTTCATGACTTAGTCCCTTCTTCAGTTTCCATACATTCATGGTTTCTGGATCTTATTTGGTGTCTTTGTGTCCATGACTTCTGGTCTAATTTTTGGAATTCATGACTTTTAGTCCCTTATTTGGTTTCTGTACATTCATGGCTTCTGGATCTTATTGGGTGTCTATGTGTCCATGACTTCTGGTCTAATTTTTGGTGTTTATGACTTTTAGTCCATTTTTTAGTTTCCATATATTCATGACTTCTGGATCTTATTGGGTTTCTGTGTGTCCATGAGTTCTGGTCTAATTTTTGGTGTTAATGACATTTAGTCCCTTCTTTGGTTTCCATGCATTCATGTCTTTTGGATTCTATTTGTCCATGACTTCTGGCAATATCTTTATCATCTCCAGGTCTCATCTACGATCTCTATGCCTCCACAATATCTAACAAGGCTAATTTCTCTATTCAAAGCTTTGTAAAAAAGAAAACTTTTCTAGAAAAGGATGTTATGGATGAGTTTTACCACCGATGTATCTTGTTATAAAGCACTGAAATCAATCATCAGTTAGAATCAATGTCCATTGTAGATTTTGGTCCAAGTCCATCAATGAACAATAATACATAACAATTATGCAAATTGCAGATATTGAGCGGTTTCCTTTCATCGATGCCACAAAATCCCCCTCCTTGGAATTTATTTGAGCTTACGTCTGTGTTCTATAATCTGAGGCATCCTACGGAGATGTTTCACAAGATCCTTGCATTGCAATCTCGGAGGAATGTGTAAAACAACACCAGATAGCTGGAGGGAAGACTGAGGATTCGGATGGAACAATCCAAGGACATCTCTAGGAAATGTACAACTTTTATTAAACTTCTGGCCTCATTCCTTCTCTTTTCCACCGTCCTGCAAAAACTGCAGAATGTAAAGAAGGAAATGTAGAAAAAATGAAAATGTTGCCTTTTCACATATTTTAGGATTTAATTATTTTCATTTTTATAGGGTTTTGTTAATATCACATATGTGGGGGGGGGGAGGGTCCGACACCTGGTGCCCCAAACATTCACCTGATACTTGGAGCAGCAGCCAATAGAAATCACAGCAGCACAGCGCCGTGCACTGTGTAGTGGACGTTCTCATGTACTGCACTTCAAATCACATTCACTTAAATGGGAGCAAAACTGCAGCACCCGAGAACAGCCACAACACAGTATACGGTGCTGTTCTGTTCTATATATACTGTTAACTTCTAATGGCCCAAGGCATAAGCTGAGCAGTGGGGGGTTATAGCTGTTGGACCCCCCACAAATCTAATTTTCATGACCCATCCTACAGATAGGTCATCAATATCTTAGCCTCGAATAACAGCTTTAATAAATAGAGAATGCACACAAACATCATGGGCACTATAGATGGAGTATCCTACTATTAGCCAGATGTGTAAAGAAGCTTCTGGTCTGGTGGACTATGCAATATAATGCATTTTTGCCCATTGATGTGAGTGGCCAACATGTTAAAAACACATGGTGACTACATGTCATATTATATCTGAATATACCTGGAGAGATTAAACGATCTGGAGGACATCACAGACAAGTCACAGATTCCTGAGAAGTGAACACAGAAGGATGTGGCACACTCAGGAATCTGGAGAACAGCGAGAAGTGGACGTCAGCAGGAAATTATGCAAGTTAAAGCACAGTGTCCACAGGAGGTGGAGTAGACCAAACCAAAGATGTGAATCTCAGTCTTAAGACACAGGTGTGTGTCCTAATGGGCCTTAAATAGGATCATGGAGATGACGTCACAGAACCATGCCAGGCAACCTACAAAACGTGACGTGGAGCACAACAGAGGGCAGCGGATGGAGGTGAAGGAAGCAGAGCCCGGGATACCAGGGTGAGATAATAATAATAATAATAATAATAATCTTTATTTATATAGCGCCAACATATTCCGCAGCGCTTTACAGTTTAACAGTTTCAAAACACAAGTCATAGGTAACAACGTTAACAATACAATAATTAAAGCAAAATAAGCCGACCCTGCTCGTGAGAGCTTACAATCTACAATGAGGTGGGGGAGATACAAAGTACAGGTGTGTATATACAATGGTGCATTTACAATGATGGTCCAGCCATCTTGAGGGAGTGAGGCATGGATGGAGATAGTGAATGGGCTACACACATACACACTTAAACATAGAACGACTTTGGTTAGTGAATGTGATAGGCCACTCTGAACAAATGTGTTTTCAGGGAGCTCCTGAAACCATGCAAATTGTGGATAGTCCTAATTTCTTGGGGTAGAGCATTCCAGAGGATTGGCGCAGCGCGGGAGAAGTCTTGGAGTCGGGAGTGGGAGATACGGATTAGTGCAGAGGTTAGTCGAAAGTCATTTGCAGAGCGCAGCAGTCGGTTAGGCCGATAGATAGAAATGAGGGAGGAGATGTAGGGTAGGGGGGTGCTGCACTGTGGAGAGCTTTGTGGGTGAGAACCAGTACTTTGAATTGGATCCTATAATGAATGGGCAGCCAGTGTAAGGACTGGCGAAGAGCGGACGCGTCCGAGTACCGATTAGCCAGATGGATGACCCTGGCTGCTGCATTAAGGATGGACTGGAGAGGGGATAGTCGAGTAATGGGGAGGCCAAGTAATAGAGCGTTGCAGTAGTCCAGGCGGGAGTGGATCAATGCTACAGTGAGGGTTTTTGTTGTTTCCATGGTGAGAAAAGGGCGGATTCTAGAGATGTTCTTTAGGTGTAGACGGCAAGAGCGGGCAAGAGATTGTATATGGGAGGTGAAGGAGAGATTGGTGTCAAACATAACACCCAGACAGCGAGCCTGCTGCCGGGGTGTTATTATGGTGCCGCCCACAGAGAGGGAAATGTCAGATTTAGGGAGGTTAGTAGACGGCGGGAGCAGAAGGAGTTCAGTCTTGGAGAGGTTACGTTTCAGATAGAGAGCGGACATGATGTTGGAGACTGCGGACAGACAGTCGGTGGTGTTCTGTAGAACAGCGGGGGTAAGGTCGGGGGATGACGTGTATAGTTGTGTGTCATCGGCATAAAGATGGTACTGAAAGCCAAATCTGCTGATGGTCTGTCCAATTGGGGCCGTGTAGAGAGAGAAGAGAAGGGGGCCAAGGACTGAGCCCTGGGGTACACCGACAGTGAGAGGAAGAGGAGATGACGTGGAGCCAGAGAACAAAACACTGAAGGAGCGGTCAGAAAGATAGGAGGAGAACCAGGAGAGAACAGTGTCCTTAATACCTAGTGACTGGAGCCTAGACAGTAGGAGACAGTGGTCAACAGTGTCAAGCTGCAGAAAGGTCGAGTAGAATGAGCAGAGAGTGGTCGCCGTTACGTTTTGCTGTCAGAAGGTCATTGGTCACTTTGATGAGTGCAGTTTCAGTCGAATGTAGGGGGCGGAAGCCGGACTGTGAAGGGTCTAGGAGGGAGTAAGTGGAGAGGTAACGGATGAGGCGGGAGTAGACTAGGCGCTCCAAGAGTTTAGAGATGAAGGGGAGATTGGAGACCGGTCTGTAGTTGTTTGTGCAGGAAGGGTCGAGAGCGGGTTTCTTTAGTAATGGAGTAATGATGGAGTGTTTGAAGGAGGATGGGAAAATGCCAGAGGAGAGTGAGAGATTAAAGATTGTAGTTAGGTGAGTTGTGACAACTGGAGAGAGAGACTGGAGGAGATGTGAGGGAATGGGGTCGGTAGTGCATGTAGTCGGACGAGAGGAAGAGAGGAGTCTGGAGACTTCTTCTTCTGTGATGGGATCAAATGTGGAAAGTGAGCCAGGGGAAATGCAGGGAGGGATGGGAGTCACAGCACTTGGTGGTTGAGAGCAGATTTCCTGACGGATAGTATCTATTTTTTCTATAAAGTGGGAGGCCAGGTCGTCAGCACAAATGTCTGTGATAGGGGCTTGTGCTTTTGGCCTGAGGAGGGAGTGAAAAGTGTCAAAAAGTTTCTTGGGGTTGTTGGCTAGTGACTGGAGATCAGGGTGGTGAAGTAGGTCTGTTTGGCGAGGTGAAGGGCAGCATTATAAGTTCTTAACATGAATTTAAAGTGGATGAAGTCCACTTTAGTCCAAGTGAGATGTGTAACACTTTCCTCCAATGGATGTCCGTAGAGAGTGAACCTTCTTCCTCTTAGAAGAGGGTTACTTTACAAAGCCTGAGAAGGAAGACAGCTGAAATAAAGCCGAAAGTCAAGATCAAAGTCAGGCTCAATCTAGATCAAGATACTATACGTTACCTCCTGCTGCCTTTAGTGAGAATCCATAAGTATGAATCTCAAATGACCCTACATTGGATGTGCAATACCTTAGATTGACGCTTCTTCCGTAGGGGTACTTCCATCCAATGTACAAGTAACCATACCATTCGGAGACTAGTATGTAGGTATGCATGGCATGCTGCCGAAATTATGGCATACTTTGGCTTAACTGGATTTATAAAACCCATCTGTTGTACTAAAGGAAAAAAAAACATAAGAACAATGCAGGCCTGACCCATAATATGTGACTCCATATAACCCCTGCACAATAGCTTTGTAGTGCTAGTATACAAGTGTTTGCGCTCGGCTGACGTATCGGCATTACATGTGATCGTTCCTATTCTCATCATACTCATCGTAATTACTAGTGTGTGTTTCTTATCAAACCTTTAGCCAGATGGGCTGATCACAGGGCAGGTGAGCCAGCCGAAAGTTTACATTCTCCAGAGCAATTTTTGGAGAACGTACTCATCTTTGACTAATCAATTGATTACATCGTACAGATGAAACCACATGTTTCCCAACTCAGTCATATTTTACTGACAATCCAGCAAAGAGAAGAACTGCAATTTTCCTGACAACCTCTGTACTTTTTGATAGATGGCTCAAGTGAGTATAAACACAGCATGCGATGAAAGATAAAGTGTATTTTTTCAAGAAGTTGTAACATGAACTTTAGTGTTGACTACGTCTTAAAGTGGGCACTTGTCTCTCATTATTCTTGAGTTTTGGGTTTCAGCTGAGACGTTCAGTGAGTATTATATACACCTAGTATTATGTACAGCATTGTGTACAGTATTATGTACAGTGAGTATTATGGGCAAATAAATAAGAGGGGCGTCATTGTGGCACTAATGTATCCCACTACATGTCTTCACTCTTCACCTTAGGCTAGAAGGAACTTGTTCTTGCAGAGGAATATAATTTGAAACTCATGGAACTCAATGTCACATCTATACCAGCTTGACCCCAAAGATGTGCACCACTTACAGTACCCTGACCATATCTCATCCAGATTAAATCTATTATATTTCGTGTGTCTTGTGCTGCAGTCAGGATGGAGCTGTGGGTCAGGTAGAGTTGTCTGCCAGTGGTTCTCCTATGTGGACCATGCTTTGGTAGTTCCTTGATCAGACATCAGCGTCAGTCAGATACTTAGTGGAGGAATTATCAGCCTGGATGGTGATCTTCTAATCTAGAGGACTTGGACAGCCTATATCTGGAGTGGGGTCTTCCAGATGGGACAGCCGGTATAATGGCAGAGACCAACATCTCCGAGATCTTACTCAAGCTCCATCCTCTGTCAGTGTGCTGTGTGGTGAGGACAGGATGGTGGTGATGGTCAACAGAGACTATTATATTTCATCCATATTCTCCTAATAGATCTCATCCATACCCTTTCTACCAGGGTCGAACATATCATTTATGTAACCTGCCGCACAGGGACCCAAAGGGTTAGAGAGGTCATTTCTAACTACAAAGCTGGTGGAATTGTGAATTAAGTTGAGCTCTTGGGCTGCAAAGGGTCCATATATTGTTCTAGCACAGGTGCCCACTTATGTATGTGTCCACCAGTGCCTTCTACCGAATCTCATTCATACCTTCCTATTGTATTTAATCCCTAACCGAAACTGCCCTAACCAAAATTACTAACGACTTACCGTTACCGCCAAAGCTAACAGACAACTCTCTTTACTTCTCCTGCTAGACCTGTCTTCTGCCTTTGACACAAATCCTCCTACTGCAGATCCTCTCTTCTCCTGGATCTCCTCATACCTCATTAGCCACACCTTTATCGTGTCCCATTGCCATACTACATCCTCATCCTGCGCTCTCTCTGTTGGTGTCCCTCAGTGCTCCTTCTTGGGACTCCTACTCTTCTCAAGCTATACCTTTAGCCTGCCTGGGGCAACTCATAAAGTCCCACGGCTTCCAGTACCACCTACTGTATAAGCTGATGACATTCAGCTCTATCTCTGTGGCACAAACGCCAGATCACTGCTGTCCAGAATACCAGAGTGTCTATCAGCCATTTCCTCCTTCTTCTCATAACGCTTCCTAAAACGCAATATAGACAAAATTCTCACCTAACTCCCCTACCTTATCTATTCCCATAAATGACATCAGGCTTTCCGCTATATCGGGAGTGAATCGGAGTAAGCCTTGACACTGCTTTGTCCTTCAAACCGTACATTAAAGCTCTTACCAACACCTGCCACCTCCAACTCAAAAATATTTCTAGAATCCGTCCTTTCCTCAACCCTCACCTACTAAAATGTTAGTCCATGCTGTCAT
Organism: Oophaga sylvatica; assembly: GCA_033576555.1. NCBI lineage: Eukaryota > Metazoa > Chordata > Amphibia > Anura > Dendrobatidae > Oophaga > Oophaga sylvatica. The sequence goes on along the minus strand of JARQOD010000001.1, from coordinate 974,652,445 downwards.
CATCTCACACCTTCCAGTCTGTCCTTAACTCTGCTGCCCAACTAATCCATCTTCCCTTCTGCAAATCCCTTCATTGACTTCAAATTCCCGAACATATCCAGGTCAAACTATTAACGCTGACCTACAAAGCCATCCATAATCTGTCAACTCCATATATCTCTGAACTAATCTAATGCAAAGGCATATGTAAACTCTGGTCCTCCTGAGAACTCCTCTGCTCCACACTCGTATGCTCCTCACAAAGTCACCTCCAAGACTTCTCCCTCTGGAATTCTGAGCCCCAACACGTCCGATTAGTCGTCATATTCGGAATTAACATACAGAAATTGAAAACCAATTTCTTCCATGAAAGCTTACAGCATGCAATAACTCACCTCACCACCACCAGGCTGTTGCAACCCCCCAATCTACTATCTCCTTTTCCAACACCCTGTAGAATGTAAGCCCGCAAGAGCAGGGCCCTGCCCCATCTGTACCTGTCTGTTATTATTAGTTTGTTCGCTGTAATTAATGTTTGTGTTTTATATGTAACCCCTTCTCATGTACAGCACCATGGAACAATGGTGCTCTAAAATAATAATAATAATAGCCTTCTACCTCATCTCATCTATAACTCTCCAATATGTACCATCCATAACCTTCTCCTAAATGTCATCCATAACCCACTACCAGAACTCATCTACATACCACATCATAATCACATCCCTCTACCACATCTCAATCACATCCCTCTACCACATCTTAATCATATCCCTCTACCACATCTCATCCATAACTTCCTACTATAGCTCATCCACATCCCTCTACCACATCTGATCCACATACCCCTACCACATCTCATCCATAACCTTCTACCACATCTCATCCACATACCTCTACCACATCTCATCCATAACCTTCTACCACATCTCATCCATAACCTTCTACCACATCTCATCCACATCCCTGTACCACATATCATCCACATACCCCTACCACATCTCATCTGTTATGATTTGGTAGCTGAGGAGAGCAGGCAAAAACGGCAATACACCAGAGAGGTTGGAATCTACTGGATTGCAGTACCCTGACTAACCACCACAACTAAAGGCAGCCGTGGAGCGTTCCTAAGTTGGTCCTAGACGCCTCGTCACAGCCTGAGAGGTTAACTACACCTAAAGATAGAAAGAGGAAAGCTATCTGCCCCGGAGCAGATCCCCAAAGAACATAGGAAGCCCCCAAACATGTAATGGGGTTAGACAAGAGGAAATACCGACACAGACAGAAAATAGTATGAGCAAACGTTGGGGCCCAATCTTCCTAGAAAGAAAAGGATAGGAAGGATACTTACTGCAATCCAAAAAACCCTAAAAATACCAACTCTACTAATTGCAAAAACACCTGAGATCACACGACCTCTACCACCTAAATTAGTTCTCTGGTGTAACAAAACTCAGACGCAGCCACTGAAAAAAATGGAAAAGGCAAATGAACAAATAAGAGTGGCTCCAGAGGAACCGAGAGGAGCCCAAGCCCCCGGAGGGGACCTGGCTGACCTCCAAAGAAGTGCAGGAAACAATGCAAAAAGCAAGCACAAAAATAAAAGCAGAAAATATCTTATCTGATAGCAGAAGATGCAGGCAAGACTCAGCAAGCTTCAAAGTGAACCAGGAACCACAGTTGAGACAAGAACAATTGATCACCGGCAACCACGATGGGAGGGAACCTCCCTTATATAAGACCAGTCTGTAACTCCTGATTCCCAATCCTCATTGAATGGTTCAGTACTGTTTGTAACCACCAGAGGGAGCTTCTGCTCAGAATTCATTTCTAACACATTCACAACACTCATCCACATCCCTCTAACACATCTCATCCATAACCTTCTACCACATCTTATCCACATCCCTCTAAAAGATCTCATTCACATCCTTCTACCACATCTCCTCCACATACCCCTACCACATCTCATCCACATCCCTCTACCACATCTCATCCATAACCTTCTACCACATCTCATCCACATCCCTGTACCACATATCATCCACATACCCCTACCACATCTCATTCACATCCCTCTAACACATCTCATCCATAACCTTCTACCACATCTTATCCACATCCCTCTAAAAGATCTCATTCACATCCTTCTACCACATCTCCTCCACATACCCCTACCACATCTCATCCACATCCCTCTAACACAGGTGTGGGGAATCTTTTTTCTGCCAAGGGCCATTTGGATATTTATACCATCCTTCGAGGGCCGTACAAACTCCGCCCACAAAGTACATCCTGACTCTGGCACTGGTCTCAAGGCGTAATCTTGCATTGCATGCCCTTCAGTGTTCAGTAGTGAACACTGCGTGTGTGTGCTCACAGATCAAGAAGAAATTAATGAGCTGCAGGCAATCAAAATACAGCTCCCTGCCAAAGCACTGCGGTCCCTGAGAATCTGCCCGGGGCCGGATAAAAGGTCATCGAGGGCTGTAAATGGCCCTGGGGCCTGACGTTCCCCACCCCTGCTCTAACACATCTCATCCATAACCTTCTACCACATCTCATCCACATCCCTGTACCACATATCATCCACATACCCCTACCACATCTCATCCACATCCCTCTAACACATCTCATCCATAACCTACCGCATCTTATCCACATCCCTCTAAAAGATCTCATTCACATCCTTCTACCACATCTCCTCCACATACCCCTACCACATATCATCCACATCCCTCTACCACATCTCATCCATAACCTTCCGCCACATCCCATCCTCATCCCTCTACAACATCTCATCCACATCCCTCTACCACATCTCATCCACCTTCGTCTACCAACTTATCCACATCCCTCTTCCACATCTCATCTACATCCCTCTTCCACATCTCATCCATATTCCCCTACCATATCTCATCTATAACTTTGTACTACATTTCAACCATAAACCTCTACCACATCTCATTCATAACCATCTATAACAAATCATCCATAGCCCTTACATTATCCACATCCCTCTACCATATTTATTCTTTGACCCTCTTCTATGTGTTATCCAAAATCCTCTACCACATCTCATAATCCAACATGAACAGTGGATTAAGCAGAGTCAATGTTTTGTTTCATGCACATGACATTGTAAATTAAATTACCCTCATGTCTACATTGTGATTGTCAAGCCATTTACCAAAACTTTCTGATGTAGTTTAAATTAAATGGACACTTTCTGGTAAGATGGTCCACATCTAGGATGGACCACTGTCAATTCACACTGCATTTCATGTGTTATGGAAGCTGGAATAGCAGGTTGTGTCATTTACCATCCACTATACGATGAGCAAAAACATTCTATTGAATTCTTCATCTTACTCTTGCGCAAGGACAGAATGATGGGTCATGATGACATAACTTTATAGTGTCAGGGTCACCACCCACAATGTGCCATATATAATACTGTGGTCTTCTAATATGGCAGGTGGCTCTTTGTTCAGCGGTCAGGACACATCTCCAATTTTGTCACTGTGTGTATACTGTATTAGTGCAAATGACAGTAACTGATGGCACCTGCTACGAAGCTGAGAATCGATGACTTCGGAGCTACTGTTTGGTGGTCCAGGTCTAGGGACTTTTGTGCGCGATGACCTTCTCAGACCTAAAGAATATATTGTCTCTGCACTGTTCCTTGGGTTTTGGAGACGAGAATCGTAGCATCTCCGGAGCCCTTCCCTAAACTCTGTCTTATGTGTAAATCAGATTATGTTATCTGAGTAACAGTTGAAATCATGTGGGATATTTTAGGATAACTAATGTTCTCTCATGTCACGGTATCACAGCGTCCAGAAATATGTTGGTCAAAAGTTACAAGATACTTTATTTCATGTTGGACAAAAAACATGTATTTTAATTTTAGCAAAAATTCAACTCCCAGTATCACATGAGGAGGAATGCAGTCCGTAGTGGCCAATCTGTTTTCATCAACGGCACAATATTTATGTATTGTATTTATTCAGCTGATTGAACCCAGATCTTGGACAACAGCTAGAATTAAGTCTATCACGGCAGCTTTGCTAGAAGGAGGCAGGGTCAGAATTTTATTTCACAGTGAAGGCCGGTAGTTAAAGGGTTGTGATATTTCAACTCGCTCAGCGGTACACGAAGGTAGAAAACAGGAACACTGTCTCTTTAAATCTTCGGTTGGTTTATTATATGGCGACATAAACCAACAAGAGGGGGCAAAAACAGAAAAACAACAAAGCAAACAAAAATGCTGTACACAGTCCATACACTTGTGGGGAGCTGCCTGCTCTGGAGAAACACAGGTTCAGTCGTTCCTCCTCAGAACACAAACCACTAGAGATCCTCACTCCAGCCCTGCTTAACCAAGACTGCCTCTGGAGACCATCTAGTTAAGCCCCAGACGTCACCCTGAGGTGGAGATAAGGTGGACATCCTCCCACCCACTCTATGGATGTCCACATAAAAGCCAGCCTATTATGACAATTAGCTTAATCCCTCACCGCACTTAGTGTGCTGGAGGAAAATACTCTGGGCTTCACATCACTGACGCCATTAAGCGTAGTGACACATACCTCCCCTCCAGTACTTTACCAGTGACTTTGTCACAGGGTTTAAAGTGTTAAAAAGACTACAACTTTTTTCAAAAATAGTGCCACATTTGTCAATAGGCTATGTCCAGTATCACATCTCATATCAAAAAACTGACCGGCACATCCAAACTTAGATTCAGTGTGAACAGGTGCTAAACCTAGAGTCACCAACTCATATACATACAAGAAGAAAAGGTAGCACACTGTAGCGCTGTAGCTTGCAAACACGAAATATGAAAAATATGAAAAATGAATTACATCATTACCTTAGAAATATGAAAAATTGAGAAGTCTTAGCGCATAAGATGGCCAAATTATGTGAGCCTGATAGCCACGTCAAGGCTCTTCTCGTATATCAGGTCCCTAACTAATGCCTATCCTCGCTTTAGAAAAGTCTGTCTGCATGGGAACCTATGAATCCTCTTTTCAGACTAAAATCTACATCTCTGTGGAGGGGTGATGAACCTGCTGTAATTAAAAGGCCTGTGACCACCAGGTGGAGTGCTCAGGCAGAAGGTAAATGAATACATATCAAAAAACTGACCGGCACATCCAAACTTAGATTCAGTGTGAACAGGTGCTAAACCTAGAGTCACCAACTCATATACATACAAGCACCTGTTCACACTGAATCTAAGTTTGGATGTGCCGGTCAGTTTTTTGATATGTATTCATTTACCTTCTGCCTGAGCACTCCACCTGGTGGTCACAGGCCTTTTAATTACAGCAGGTTCATCACCCCTCCACAGAGATGTAGATTTTAGTCTGAAAAGAGGATTCATAGGTTCCCATGCAGACAGACTTTTCTAAAGCGAGGATAGGCATTAGTTAGGGACCTGATATACGAGAATAGCCTTGACGTGGCTATCAGGCTCACATAATTTGGCCATCTTATGCGCTAAGACTTCTCAATTTTTCATATTTCTAAGGTAATGATGTAATTCATTTTTCATATTTTTCATATTTCGTGTTTGCAAGCTACAGCGCTACAGTGTGCTACCTTTTCTTCTTGTATGTATATGAGTTGGTGACTCTAGGTTTAGCACCTGTTCACACTGAATCTAAGTTTGGATGTGCCGGTCAGTTTTTTGATATGTATTCATTTACCTTCTGCCTGAGCACTCCACCTGGTGGTCACAGGCCTTTTAATTACAGCAGGTTCATCACCCCTCCACAGAGATGTAGATTTTAGTCTGAAAAGAGGATTCATAGGTTCCCATGCAGACAGATTTTTCTAAAGCGAGGATATGCATTAGTTAGGGACCTGATATACGAGAAGAGCCTTGACGTGGCTATCAGGCTCACATAATTTGGCCATCTTATGCGCTAAGACTTCTCAATTTTTCATATTTCTAAGGTAATGATGTAATTCATTTTTCATATTTTTCATATTTCGTGTTTGCAAGCTACAGCGCTACAGTATCACATCTCAGTCACGTTCATTTGAAAGGACAGCTCCGAGTATATTACCAAGTTTCTGTCACTTAGAGTTATCATGTGCCCTAGATAGCTGACAGCCAAAAGATGTACGGTCACTTCTGACCCCAGATTGACATGCACAGTCGGTTTGATAGAGTGTGCTTGTGTTCTTAACTAGGAGTGGAAAAAACAGAGATCTCCCATAAAAATGGATTGGACATGTTGAAATCTAGCATGCCCAATTCTTGTTGTCTCCAACATCTGCTGGTTATGTCTGCCCTAAACTCAAAATCGCTAGGCTGCTTGGCCAACGTTAAACTAAGGGTCTATTCACTTGACGGTTTCAGCAGTCTTTTTTTATCCTATGTAGTGTCCATTTTGCATTCATTTTTAATGGATCCCAATAGACTTAAATGGTCAATTGTCTGATTCTGAACACCACACTGATCTGTAAAAACAAATATGGATGATGTCCCAGCAGAGAATAAATGTAAATAGTTAATATAAATAACTGCAGAACAAAAACCGTCTGGCGTGGCCGAAGACGTGGTCCAAAAGGGAAATCATCCATGCCTTGTAGTCTACCCAAGGCCTACGTTGAGGGTTTGAGGCGGGTCCCTCACATTGTACTTTGTAGGGTGAAAAAGGGCACCCCATTTCAGACTCTGCCAAATGTATATATTTAATGTTATAATTCCTGTAAATAGTAAAAAAGGGGAGAAGCCAGCGCTGCCTATGGTCAGCATGCAATACATAAAGTGCATATGCACATATTGGTTTCTAACTGTATTTAAAAATGAGACATTTGGCAAAAAAATGTATCAATTCTTTGAGCCACCCCGCCACGACAAGGCATTTTCATATGGGGCAGTCCTACTCTACTTTTTTATATTCGCTGTGCCATTACGGCCTCCTGAATGTATAAAAGCAAGACTGCAAAAAAACCTGCAAAAGTACCTGAAGCATTACTGGATCACTCCCATGGTGCCAGTAAGGCAAGCGCAGGTAAAAGCCGACCAGGTCCAGAGATGGACATTTCAGATCTAACTTCTACACTTGCCAAACCAGCAACCACAGATGAAGGGTGAAACAGGCCCAGACACAGGTGTACAATCAAATAGAGCCTAGGGCAGGGCAGGGTTGCTGTATGTGTGTACAGCAGTCTAGGTCAATCACAAAAAAAAACACAGAATGGCGTGCATAACCCAGCGCGCACGGCAACAAGTGGTGGTCAGCCACAAACCAACATCAAGTACACACATACAGCAGCCCTGCCCTGCCCTAGGCTCTATTTGATTGTGCACCTGTGTCTGGGCCTGTTTCACCCTTCATCTGTGGTTGCTGGTTTGGCAGTGTGGAGGTCAGATCTGAAATGTCCGTCTCCGGACCTGGTCGGCTTTTACCTGCGTTTGCCTTACTGGCACCATGGGAGTGATTCAGCAATGCTTCAGGTACTTTTGCATTTTGCAAAAAAAAATTTTTGCAGTCTTGCTTGCATTTAATACACTTAGGAGGCCGTAATGGCACAGCAAATATAAAAAATGTAGAGTAGGACTGTCCCATATGAGAATGCCTTGTCGTGGCGGGGTGGCTCAAAGAATTGATCAATTATTTGCCAAATGTCTCATTTTTAAATACAGTTAGAAACCAATATGTGCATATGCACTTTATGTATTGCATGCTGACCATAGGCAGCGCTGGCTTCTCCCCCTTTTTTTACTTAATTCCTGTAAATAGTTATAATATGTTTTCTTTATGTTTCCTCAGTCCAGGAGTACTGAATTGCACTAGGGGGGAATGTGGCACCCCAGGAGTTTGGTTGCCACAGTGATCTTGCTTTCCTCCAGGGGAGGGTGATGTCATGCCTGAAAGCAAAGAGGGATCCCTTAACAGGTAACACAGCATACAACACCTTTCTGACTCCAGACCAGAAGGGGGAGCTCAAACACCTGATTTGAGGGGAGATTCCCGGGAATATTCTGGCTGGGGGAGGAATGAGAAGTGTAGCTGGAGGGACGAGAGAGGACAAACGTGTGGAGACAAGCTGGGGAAGAGGGGCTATAGATAGCTCACCCCCAGGTCTGAGCGCCAGAAACCGGACCCCTGGAGTCCGAGGCTGAGAGGGAGAAGTAAAGTCCCAGCAGCAGAATCCGGAGGGCAGAGGACGGCAGGTTCTCTGTCCCAATTAAGACTCTCTGCAAAGCAGCAGCACATGTGAGCCGGAGACTCCATAAGTGAGTGATTCCTGAAACAGGTTACAGCTGCATGTTATGAGAGTGAAGTTCAACTTAAATAAGAGACAGAGAGCAAGAGGAACTTGGACGGAGCTTATAGCAGCCAATGCCTCACAGAACAGCACTAGAAAGGAGACCTCACATCCCACCTGTAATAAGGGATCCTAAACTGCTTTCATCTCCCAGCACCATTACCACCTTTTACTACATCTACCTGCCCTGGGATCCCATAGCCTCACCTGTGGGAGGCTGTACCAACTCTGCTGCATCTCACCATCTATCCCGGAGGATCTGCACCACAGCGCTGGTCACCATTGAACAGATACCACAGGTGGCGTCACGAATACCTTACTATAAACTCTAACATCCTCTGTAAATAATTCCCCTTTTATTGGACGCTCAGGGCCACGGACCGGGTCACTGCCGCTGTGACACATCCCTACAATACACCGGCCCGGTACCGAGTATCCCACTGCCCTGGCGGGCGACCCACAAGTGCTCCCATCGCAGTATTAAGCGACGGACAGCAAATTTTGCCCTGGAAGAGAAAGAATTCAAATGCTTCCACCCAAACCGGAGGCTGCATGGATCAGCCCCCACCCAAGTAAAGCTTTTTCTTCCTTCAGGCAAGGAACTGTATATAGTTAAGCCCAGGAGGGTTCCAGCAAAAATGTTTTAAATTTGTTTTTGTTCTTTGATCAGTGAAAGACTAAGTGATCATGAACAGTGAGTGATCCAAAAACTCTCCCTTGTAAATAGTGCTCCTTCTTGGTTTTGCATGTACTTTTAGCCGAATAAGGTCCCATCATTGCACAACTACAGATCAGAAGAAAAACCCGTTAAGTGTGGCCGAACATGAGGTCTAAGGGGAGACCAGTTAGGTCTTGCAACCCACCCTAGACCAACGTTGGAGGTTTTGAGAGGGTCCTCCACAAAGCACAAGGACATTAGAAGATACCCAATCCCAACTGCACTTGACCCAATCCCATCCCACTTCATCCCAAACCTCACCACAGTGTTCATCCCAACCCTAACCCATCTCTTCAACCTATCACTAACAACTGGTGTTTTCCCCTCAAGCTTTAAACATGCCTCTATCACACCTATCCTCAAAAAGCCCTCTCTTGACCCATCCTCTGTATCTAGCTATCGCCCTATATCACTTCTCCCCTATGCCTCAAAACTACTGGAACAACACGTCCATCTTGAACTGTCCTCCCACCTCTCATCTTGCTCCCTCATCGACCACCTACAATCTGGCTTCCGGCCACACCACTCCACTGAAACTGCCCTAACTAAGGTCACCAATGACCTACTATCTGCCAAGGCCAAGCGACACTACTCTGTCCTCCTCCTCCTGGACCTGTCCTCTGCCTTTGACACAGTGGACCATTCCCTATTACTACAGACCCTCTCATCTCTTGGTATCACAGGCTTGGCCCTATCTTGGAATCGCGTCATACCTAACAGACAGGACATTCAGCGTCTCCCACTCACACACCACCTCCTCACCGCACCCTCTATCTGTGGGAGTACCGCAAGGTTCAGTCCTAGGGCCCCTGCTCTTCTCCATCTACACCTTCGGCCTCGGACAGCTCATAGAATCTCACGGCTTTGAATATCACCTCTATGCTGATGACACACAGATCTACATCTCTGGACCAGATATCACCTCCCTACTAAACAGAATCCCTCAATGTCTGTCCGCTATTTCATCCTTTTTCTCCGCTAGATTCCTAAAGCTTAATATGGACAAAACAGAATTCATCATCTTTCCCCCATCTCACACAACCCCTCCAATGGACCTATCAATTAATGTAAACGACTGCCCACTCTCTCCAGTCCCACAAGCTCGCTGCCTCGGGGTTATCCTTGACACTGATCTCTCTTTTAAACCACATATCCAAGCCCTTTCCACTTCCTGCTGACTTCAACTCAAAAATATCTCACGTATCCGTACATTCCTCAACCAAGAATTTGCAAAAACCCTAGTCCATGCCCTCATCATCTCCCCCCTCGACTACTGCAACCTACTGCTCTGTGGCCTCCCCTCTAACACTCTTGCACCCCTCCAATCTATTCTAAACTCTGCTGCCCGACTAATCCACCTGTCCCCTGCTATTCCCCGGCCTCTCCCCTCTGTCAATCCCTGCACTGGCTCCCCATTACCCAAAGACTCCAGTTCAAAACCCTAATCATGACATACAAAGCCATCCACAACCTGTGTTCTCCATACATCTGTGACCTTGTCTCCCGGTACCTACCTGCACGCAACTTCCGATCCTCACAAGATCTCCTTCTCTACTCCCCTCTTATCTCCTCTTCCCACAATCGCATACAAGATTTCTCCCGCGCATCCCCCCTACTCTGGAACTCTCTACCACAACATATCAGACTCTCGCCTACCATGGAAACCTTCAAAAAGAACCTGAAGACCTACCTCTTCTGACAAGCCTACAACCTGCAGTAACCACCGATCCATCAAACCGCTGCACGACCAGCTCTACCCTCGCCTACTGTATCCTCACCCATCCTTTGTAGATTGTGAGCCCTCACGGGCAGGGTCCTCTCTCCTACTGTACCAGTCGTAACTTGTATTGTCTAAAATTACTGTACTTGCATTTATTATGTGTACCCCACCTCACATGTAAAGCGCCATGGATTAAATGGCGCTATAATAATAAATAATAATAATACCCGGCTGGGATAGTATCTGCCACCTACCTCAAATGATGACAGCTTTTGATTGTGTATTAATAAAAATGTTATTATACTTGTATATTATGCTTGAAGTGAAGTAAGAATTGTTTTATATTGTAGAGTTACTGAATAGTATTTATAGATAATGTGTATGACATTTGTTGGTAACAGGTACCACTTAATAAGTAAACAGACAGCAGTTTAGGAACTGAAAGCACTTTTGTAGAATATGTTGTAAAGCATTGTTGCAGGGACAAGATGTCCAGATTAGGTAGCGAACCTTGTAGCAACAGTTGCTACCCAGAGAGCCTAGAAGAAGAGAATAAGTGTTAATATAGTGACAGTACTTTTGCAGGGATAGTGTGCCCTGTCCTGGTGGCGAACTTTAAAGTTGCTGCCAGTTGCACTTTTAGAGTAAATAATGTAAGAAAATGTTATTATGTAACGTTAAAAGAAATAGTGCCTCCCATAAAGGGAAGTTGTGTTTTAAACTATTTTCTACCTGTTTTGATGCATCACTAAAAATTTTGTATGTTTCCTGTAACACCATTTGCTCTGTTTCAGCCCACGGACGTGTATAAGGGAAAAAGGATTTCTCAGAGGCACGGCTGAGCAGAGGCTACCCGTGGGGCTCGTTCCAGGCTGACGGATGTCAGCTGGGAGAATCCAGGTCGCAGAAAGGTCTCGGCCCCTAGCCTAGTGGAGCGTACAACAGATCTAAGCTAGCAAGCCAACAGCTGTGACAACTTTAGGGGTCACAGCCAACAACCACAATCATCTTCTCCGGGAAGGCAGCTATATAGAATCAAGGAAATGCCTGGGTCACGTTGACCGACAGGATTCGGAACTGCTGGACTGGGACACTGTTTGTGTGGTGCTGGGAAAGAAGTAGGAGCAGGAATCAGCACAGTGAGACGGCCAGGGAAGGTATACTATACTGCAGACAGAACTGTGAGTAAAGCTTTGGAAACTGCACCTGAATGCGTCTCCTCAAATTCTTCCTGCGGCACTCACTCCACACTGCTACATCTCCTAGCACATTTATCCTCTACAACATCTCTCTGCCCTGGGACAACAAGCTCTGCCTGTGGAGAGCTATTCCAACTCTGCTGCATCACACCATCAGTCCCAGAGGTTCTGCACTGCAGCGCTGGTCATCTCTGACCAGAAACCACAGGTGGCGTCATGAACACTTCAAAACAACCTCCTTATCATCCCCTGTAAATATTCCCCTTTTCATTGGACGCCCAGGGCCGCGGACCGGGTCACTGCTGCCGTGACACATCCCTTTAAGACACCGGCCCGGTACCGAGTACCCCACTGCCCTGGCGGGCGATCCAGTTCCTCAAGGAGAACATGGTACACCGGGAGCACAACGCCGTACAGGCCGCAGGGGAGACAAGGCCTCGCACGATATCACAAAGTTCAGGAGAAGACGGTATGTCTGCTGCACTGCACGCTCTGGGTCTGGTTTGTGGAGGGACACTCGGTAAAGGGCATGTAAATCGGGCAGTCTCTAAAGGGCTGGCATCAGTGGCGGTAGTTAAGGAGAGGGAGTCAATCTTCTTCCTGCTCTGTAGTCGCCTTCCTGCCAAGTCTCCCTCTTTTCGCGCTCAGCTCTTTTTATGTCCCCCATGCCCCTTCTGTCAGGTGCTCAGGCTTTCCCCACACAGACAAGGCATTCCCCTGCAACACTGATGACGGCCCTGATAGTTCCGGCTCCAGAGCGTTCCTCGAACCGGCAGCACTGCTCCTGTCCATCTCCTTACACTCCACGTTGGTTGTCAGTTATTATATTATTCTGTGTAATATATCTCTGCAGTCATCTCTTATATCTCTTATGATGCCCTCAAACACTGTGCACACTATTATTATTATTATACATTTATATAGCGCCATTTATTCCATGGCGCTTTACATATGAAAAGGGAAAAATATAGACAGGTACAATAAACGTGTGCTAGACAAGGGACGCACAAGTACAGAAGGAGAGAGGACCCTGCCCCCGAGGGCTCACAGTCTACAGGGATGGGTGAGGATACACTAGGAGAGGGTAGAGCTGGTCATGCGATGGTTCAGTAGACTGAGGATCATTGCAGGTTGTAGGCTTGTCGGAACAGGTGGGTCTTCAGGTTCTTCTTGAAGGTCTCCGTTGTTGGAGTCTGATGTTACACTACTGAGGTCAGACTCACTCATCTCCTCCAATGGGTCCAATGTACAGCAGTCCAACACTGGAAGTCCAGATAAATGAAAGGGGATGTATTTTATTAATAACCATAGTACAGTCATGGCCAAAAGTTTTGAGAATGACACAAATATTATATTTTCACATGATCTGCTGCCCTCTGGTTTTTATGTGTGTTTGACAGATGTTTTTATCACAGACAGAAATATAATAATTGCAAACATATGAGTAACAAAAGCTTATATTGACAGTTAGAATGAGTTAATGCAGCAAGTCAATATTTGCAGTGTTGACCCTTCTTCTTCAGGACCTCTGCAATTCTCCCTGGCATGCTCTCAATCAACTTCTGGACCAAATCCTGACTGATAGCAGTCCATTCTTGCACAATCAATGCTTTCATTTTGTCAGAATTTTTAGGTTTTTGTTTGTCCACCCGTCTCTTGATGATTGACCACAAGTTCTCAATGGGATTAAGATCTGGGGAGTTTCCAGGCCATGGACCCAAAATCTCTATGTTTTGTTCCCTGAGCCATTTAGTTATCACCTTTGCTTTATGGCAAGGTTCTCCATCATGCTGGAAAAGGCATTGTTGATCGCCAAACTGCTCTTGGAGGGTTGGGAGAAGTTGCTCTTGGAGGACATTCTGGTACCATTCTTTATTTATGGCTGTGTTTTTAGGCAAGACTGTGAGAGAGCCGATTCCCTTGGCTGAGAAGCAACCCCACACATGAATGGTTTCAGGATGCTTAACAGTTGGCATGAGACAAGACTGGTGGTAGCGCTCACCTTGTCTTCTCCGAATGAGGCGTTTTCCTGATGTCCCAAACAATCGAAAAGGGGATTCATCAGAGAAAATAACTTTACCCCAGTCCTCAGCAGTCCACTGCCTGTACCTTTTGCAGAATATCAGTCTGTCCATGATGTTTTTTCTGGAGAGAAGTGGCTTCTTTGCTGCCCTCCTTGAGACCAGGCCTTGCTCCAAGAGTCTCCGCCTCACAGTGCGTGCAGATGCACTCACACCTGCCTGCTGCCATTCCTGAGCAAGCTCTGCACTGCTGGTAGCCTGATCCCGCAGCTGAAACACTTTTAAGAGACGGTCCTGGCGCTTGCTGGTCTTTCTTGGGCGCCCTGAAGCCTTTTTGGCAACAATGGAACCTCTCTCCTTGAAGTTCTTGATGATGCGATAGATTGTTGACTGAGCTGCAATCTTTCTAGCTGCGATACTCTTCCCTGTTAGGCCATTTTTGTGCATTGCAATGATGTCTGCACGTGTTTCTTTAGAGATAACCATGGTTAACAGAAGAGAAACAATGATGCCAAGCACCAGCCTCCTTTTAAAGTGTCCAGTGGTGTCATTCTTACTTAATCATGACAGATTGATCTCCAGCCATGTCCTCATCAACACCCACACCTGTGTTAATGGAGCAATGACTGAAAAGAGGTTAGCTGGTCCTTTTAAGGCAGGGCTGCAATGATGCTGAAATGTGTTTTGGGGATAAAGTTCATTTTCTAGCCAAATATTGACTTTGCAAGTAATTGCTGTTAAGCTGATCACTCTTTATAACATTCTGGAGTATATGCAAATTGCCATTAGAAAAAGTGAAGCAGTAGACTTTGTAAAAATTAATATTTGTGTCATTCTCAAAACTTTTGGCCATGACTGTATAGTGTCAATGTGGACATGTTTTGGGGTCTTACACTATTTTTCAGAATCAGTCCCTCAATATCAGCCTCTGAAGAGTCCTATCGGAATGGAGCCATTATCCTGCATGCACAACGCTAAGTGAGCGCTTTATTCTCTTATGTCTGACAGTCTTGAAATCCTGTAGTTGTAATGGTGGACAAATCCCTTTAATGGCAGAGTAAGTCAAAGTGGGCTGCTGTCTCCATTATTTATCAATATATCACTAAATACCATGGCTAAGGCAGTGTGCCCCTATAGTTTATATAACGGGAAAATTATGGGACCCCAAGCAATACTAGTCATGACTGCTACTGTATATCACCCATAATACAATGGAGGCTATTGGTGACCTATGGCACCATGTACCTAACCTTACACTATACTAATAAATGTGCCCGTTCACCTTCAGTCACTATATAAAATTACTCCACAAAAGTTTAGCTTTAAGAATTATTAATTAATGGATGGTGCAGATTTCACCTTTTGCATTGACATTCTGGACCATTTATACTACATATTTTTTCCCCGCAGAGGATGGATGAGAATTTGTAGAATCTCTTTCACTTTGCAGGTACAGCTCATCCCAGAATGTGTCTTGTGCTCATTTTAAATATTTCCTTTTTTTCAGGCTGGTATCACCTAGACATTAAGTTAAAGTAGGCAGAAACATTAATATTGAGCCACAGACTGCACAATAAAAAATTAAAAGAGAATTTTTTCTGCCTAAAGATCTAAATATCTATCAGGTGCAAGGTGTTACCAGCATATGGATGCAGCCAGGCCCTGTGCCTTTGATTGTCTATCCTCCCCTGGTGTGCTGGGCAGCTGCTAATTTATCCCAAAGCAGCTACCATAACTCCTCCCACCTGATCCTCTACTCAGTCCTATATATTCAGTAGCAGTCTAAGGGGGGCACGCGTGTGGGGTCAGGCACGCAACTGCAGCAGAAGTACCACTGCAGCAAAAGTACAGAGAAGCTGCAGTTATTTCAACGGCAGTTAGTCACGGCAGGAGTCAGGACCCCACACTATGTCTCTTTTGGGTATGTCTGCTGAGTAAGCACTTCTAATTACTTGTACCTGGCTTTTCTAATTACCCATCTTACTCTTTCACCATGTTTACATATGCCTTCACAGTGTTTGCTCCTTTAATCCTCTCTCTCCTTCGCTATCCCCAAACCCCAGCACCCTCTAATCAAATAATCATCTCCCCTTACCTCCTTCCTCCCCACCTATCCTCCTCTGCTGACCTGCTCCTCAACCTCAAATCTGTCCTAATAAAACACAAAACAAGCTTCCCTCTCTCCTTCTCCCACCTGCTCTCCCTTTCTCTGCTCCTCCTCACTGCTGGTGACATATCTCCCAATCCTGGACCTCCACAGTTCATACCCACCATTAGTACTCCTTCCTACCGCTCCCTATCTAATAGGAACTACCGCAATCTTTCCAACGTAAAACCTGTGCCATTGACACCCACCCCCCTGCTCCCTCTCTCTGGAGCACTCTGGAATGCCCGCTCCATCTGCAATAAGCTTCATGTGATTCATGACCTCTTTCTCTCTCGCAATCTTGCTTTCCTCGCCCTCACAGAAACATGGCTGACACCCTCTGACACCGCCTCCCCTGCTGCGCTGTGTTACGGTGGCCTCCAATTCACCCACACTCCTCGCCCTGGAAACAGACATGGTGGAGGAGTGGATGTTCTCCTTTCCTCTAACTGCAACTTTAACACAATCCCACCTCTTCCCTCCCTAATCCTCCCTTCCTTTGAAGTCCACTCTGTCCGCATCTACTCTCCCTCCAACCTCCAAGTGGCCGTCATATACCGACCTCCAGGCCCGACCACTGCCTTCATCGACCAATTCACTACCTGGCTTCTTCACTTTCTCTCCACTGACATCCCCACCATCATCATGGGTGACTTCAACATCCCCACTGATACCCTTCAGTCAGCAGCCTCCAAACTTCTGTCCCTTACTTCATCCTTTGGACTTACTCAGTGGTCCTCCTCAGCCACCCACACGGATGGTCATACATTAGACTTGGTCTTCACCCGCCTCTGCTCTCTATCTAACTTCACCACCTCCCCTCTCCCTCTATCCGACCACCATCTACTCACTTTCTCATCCCTGTCCTCCTCTCCTGTCACCCATGTCCAGCAACACGTGCACCCCCGCAGACACCTTGCACACCTAGACATCCACACACTCTCTGACTCTATTCTTTCACTGGCATCAATATCCTCACTCCACGATACAGACAGTGCCACTGCTTTCTACAATGCCACTCTCACATTGGCTATTGACACGGTCGCCCCTCTCGTTCATGGCAGAGTGCGACGTACCAACAGACAACCCTGGCACAATAACACCACTAAAAAGCTCCGGCAAGTGTCCAGGATTACAGAGCGGCGCTGGAAAAAAACAAATTCGCAAGACGACTTCACTGCATTCAAACAAGCAACACTCTCTTTCAAATCTGCCCTCACCTCTGCTAAACAGGCCTACTTCACAACCCTCGTATCTTCCCTATCCTACAACCCCAAACAGTTATTCAAAACTTTTAACTCCCTCCTCCGCCCACCACTGCCCCCTCCTACCTCCCTCATCTCTGCTGAGGACTTTGCCACACACTTCAAAAATAAGATCGACCAAACAAGGCAAGTCTTCATTGTTCAACCACCTCAACCACTTTGTATACCAGACCAATGCCCTAACCCCATAACCTCCCTCTCCAATATAACTGAAGGGGAGCTTAATTGTCTTCTCTCCAAATCGCACCTCACAACCTGTGCACTTGACCCCATCCCAACCCACCTCCTCCCCAACCTCACCACCACTATTATTCCATCCCTAACCCACCTCTTCAACCTATCACTAACTTCCGGTACCTTCCCTTCTGCTTTCAAGCATGCCACAATCACGCCTATCCTTAAAAAGCCAACCCTTCGACCCAACCGCTATGTCCAGCTATCGCCCAATATCGCTGCTCCCATTCGCTTCCAAACTCCTGGAGCTGCATGTCCACGCTGAGCTTTCCTACCACTTCTCTTCTAACTTGCTCTTTGACACTCTACAATCTGGTTTCCGCCCCCATCACTCCACTGAGACAGCCCTGACCAAAATTACTAATGACCTACTTACAGCCAAAGCAAACGGACAATACTCTATACTCCTGCTTCTTGACCTGTCCTCTGCTTTTGACACAGTTGACCACTGCCTTCTACTACAGATTCTTTCCTCCTTTGGCGTCAAAGACTTCGCCCTATCTTGGATCTCCTCATACCTTTCCAACCGCACATTCAGCGTCTCCCACTCCCACACTACCTCCTCGTCCCACCCTCTCTCTGTTGGAGTTCCCCAAGGCTCTGTTCTAGGACCCCTACTCTTCTCAATCTATACACTTGGCCTGGGGCAACTCATAAAGTCCCACGGATTCCAGTACCACCTTTACGCTGATGACACTCAGATCTACCTCTCTGGCCCAGACATCACTTCTCTGCTATCCAGAATCCCGGAGTGTCTATCAGCCATATCCTCCTTCTTCTCCTCCCGCTTCCTCAAACTCAATGTGGACAAATCTGAACTCATAATCTTTCCCCCATCCCACAGATCTTCCTTACCTGACCTATCTACCACAATTAACGACATCACGCTTTCCCCCGTACCAGAAGTCCGCTGCCTCGGAGTAACCCTTGACTCTGCCCTGTCCTTCAAACCGCACATCCAAGCTCTTTCTACCTCCTGTCGCCTTCAGCTCAAAAATATTTCAAGAATCCGTCCTTTCCTCAACCCTCAATCTACTAAAATGATTGTGCACGCCCTCATCATCTCCCGCCTCGACTACTGCAACACCCTTTTCTCTGGCCTCCCTGCTAACACCCTCGCACCTCTCCAGTCCATCCTTAACTCTGCTGCACGACTAATTCACCTCTCTCCTCGCTACTCCTCCGCTTCTCCCCTCTGCAAATCTCTTCACTGGCTCCCATTCCCTCAGCGTATCCAGTTCAAATTACTAATACTGACCTACAAGGCCATCTATAATCTGTCTCCTCCATATATCTCTGAACTAATCTCCCGATATCTTCCCTCACGTAATCTCCGATCCTCCCAAGACATCCTTCTCTCCTCCACACTTATTCGCTCCTCACCCAACCGCCTCCAAGACTTCTCCCGAATATCCCCCATCCTCTGGAATTCTTTGCCCCAACACATCCGACTATCAAACTCATTCAGATCCTACAGACGGAACCTGAAAACCCATCTCTTCAGGAAAGCCTACAGCCTGCAATGACCCTGCTGCCTCCTCACCACTACCGGAGTTATTGCCTCAACCAACACCGGAACTGCTGCAACCCCCCGACCTACTGTCTCCTGCCTCACAATCCTGTAGAATGTAAGCCCGAAAGGGCAGGGTCCTCTCCCCTCTGTATCAGTCTGTCATTGTTAGTTTGTTTACTGTAAGTGATACCTGTAATTTGTATGTAACCCCTTCTCATGTACAGCACCATGGAATCAATGGTGCTATAGAAATAAATATTAATAATAATAATAATAATAATAATAAATAGTATTCTCATTTTTTTTGTAGGAATATTATACTGATACATAGCGTTAACTGTCTATATGGGATTACATTGTAAAGTTTGTAAAAGAAAATAGCAAAAATACAATTTTTACATCTTTGCCATAGAATAAAAAAAAAGTTACAAATTAAAAAATAACATGAATATATTTGGTGTCCTTGTAATCCTAAAAACTCATGCAATGTATTAAACCCACTGTAGTGATCCATAAATGGCGTTAAAAAAACGTATTTTTAATTTTTTAGTCAATCCATAAGAAAAATGAATACAAAACAAAAGCTTATATATATACAGTACAGATCAAAAGTTTGGACACACCTTCTCATTCAAAGATTTTTCTGTATTTTCATGACTATGAAAATTGTACATTCACACTGAAGGCATCAAAACTATGAATTAACACATGTGGAATTATATACTTAACAAAAAAGTGTGAAACTACTGAAAATATGTCTTATATTCTAGGTTCTTTAAAGTAGCCACCTTTTGCTTTGATTACTGCTTTGCATACTCTTGGCATTCTCTTAAAGAGCTTCAAGAGGTAGTCACCGGAAATGGTCTACCAACAATCTTGAAGGAGTTCCCAGAGATGCTTAGCACTTGTTGGCCTTTTTGCCTTCACTCTGCGCTCCAGCTCACCCCAAACCATCTCGATTGGGTTCAGGTCTGGTGACTGTGGAGGCCAGGTCATCTGGCGTAGCACCCCATCATTCTCCTTCTTGGTCAAATAGCCCTTACACAGCCTGGAGGTGTGTTTGGGGTCATTGTCATGTTGAAAAATAAATGATGGTCCAACTAAACGCAAACTGGATGGAATAGCATGCTGCTGCAAGATGCTGTAATGTATGTGATACAGTTCATATAGCGTCTTGTGCTTGGGTGCGATGAAAATACTTGAGACACAGGTTGATAAAGAAAGTCTTGTATTGCTTCATACAAATTGGCAAAAATAAACACACAGGTTGCAAACACAGAAGCAGGAGACACAGCAGGCCAGAGTAATCTAAGCTCAGCAATAACTCTCCACAACAGATTCAGATCTTCTTCTCTGTTACCGCAAGTTCATGCAAACGTGAGGCTCTCAAGAGCAGAGTTCAGAGTCCACAAGTGCTTCAGAGTTCCTCAGTAGGAATGGCTGGAGTACAAGGTCCAAGGCTTCAGGAGTCAGAACACAGGTTCACTGCAGGCTAGATTCTGAAGCACTGATTACTCAGCTGTGGCTGTTTAAGAAGCAAACGGAGAGAATCAGGGCGGGAACATGCAAGCTGGAAAACTCCATTTTGACTGAGGGCAAGATAGCTGCAGCAAAACAGAAAGCAAAATGGCAGACGAACAAACTGAGTTTCAGAAACAGATACACAGAACCTTACATTACTCCCCCCTTAGGGACAACCTCCGGATGACCTCAGACCAGGCTTGTGTGGGTACCTCTGATGAAACTGACGGAGCAAGCGAGGAGCATTAACGTTATTGACTGGCTCCCATGAGTTGTCCTCCACTGGGTAGCCCTGCCATTTAATCAGATATTGTAACTGATTTCTATACAACCTGGAATCTAAAATCCTTTCCACCACAAATTCTTCCTGACCATCGACTAGCACTGGGTCAGGGCAAGGAGAAGAACGTCCAGGAAACGTATTGGGTGTCGCAGCCTTTAGTAGGGATACATGAAAGACAGGGTGAATTCTCATAGTTCTGGGCAATTGAAGACGACAAGCAACGGCACTTATAATCTTACTGATTTTATAGGGTCCAATGTACTTATGTCCCAACTTAGACGATGGAATCCTTAATTTAAGATTTCTGGTTGACAGCCAGACCAGGTCTCCTACCTTAAAAGCTGGTGCAGGTTTACGAAATTTATCTGCTGCCTTCTTGTACCTTTCCTGAGCCGATTCCAGATTCTCCTTTAGAAGATCCATATTCTTCTGCAAAGTCGTGACTCTTTCAGCCACTGCTGGCAAAGGCGTCTCTATGGGAAATCGTGGTAGAATGTTAGGATGAT
This sequence comes from Oophaga sylvatica, assembly GCA_033576555.1. Lineage (NCBI taxonomy): Eukaryota > Metazoa > Chordata > Amphibia > Anura > Dendrobatidae > Oophaga > Oophaga sylvatica. The sequence continues at coordinate 974,631,045 of JARQOD010000001.1, read as the reverse complement.
AACCTAGATTAGAGTAAAAAGGAGACTGTTTAGTGGAGGCACTCTGAGAGTTGTTGTAAGAGAACTCAGCCAATGGAAGTAGATCCACCCAATCATCCTGTAGGTGGCAGATAAAGCAGCGGAGATACTGCTCCAGGGTTTGATTGGTTCGTTCGGTTTGTCCATTAGTCTGGGGATGAAAAGCAGAAGAAAGGTTTACTTTAATGTCCAATGCTGCACAGAAATTTTGCCAAAACCTAGAAGTGAATTGCACCCCTCGATCCGAAATAACCTCATCCGGTACTCCATGTAAACGAAACACATCTTTAATCATCAAATCTGATGTCTGTTTTGCAGTGGGTAAGCCGACACAAGGGATAAAATGAGCTGCCTTTGTTAAACGGTCAACCACCACTAGAATAGTGTTCTTCCCTTGAGAGGTTGGTAATTCCACAATGAAGTCCATAGAAATGGATCCCCACGGGCGGGACGGGTGGGAAGAGGCTGTAACAGACCAGTTGGTGAAGAGCGAGGTGTCTTGCATCTTGCACAAACCTCACACGAAGTGACATAGTCCAAAACATCCTTCCTACAAGTGGGCCACCAAAAGAAACGAGAAAGAAATTCCTGTGTCTTTAGAATTCCTCTATGCCCGGCTATTTTGGAATCGTGAATGAGTTGCAATACTCTCAATCTGACTGTTTCAGGTATATACAGACGTTGTCCCAGAATCCACACACCATTCTTAAAGACAAGACTTACGTCCCTTGGGGGTTGAGCCAAAAAAGAATCCGCATGGTATGCTTCCTTGATGTCTTTAATTAGGTCTTGATGATGAATCACTCCTAGGAATCTAGAGTCAGGAAGAATAGTCTTAGGAGGAGTAATTGGACGTGTCTCTGCTGAGTAAATCCTAGAGAGTGCATCAGCCTTTCCATTGCGCGATCCTGGTCTATAAGAAATAATAAAATTAAATTGGTTTAAGAAAAGATTCCAGCGAGCCTGGCGAGGAGTCAGGCACTTAGCCGACCTGATGAACTCAAGATTACGATGATCTGTCAGAACGACTATTTGCTGTGCAGCTCCTTGAAGAAGGTGTCTCCATTCTTTGAAGGCGGCAATAATGGCCAACAACTCTCTATTGCCCACATCGTAGTTCTTCTCAGCCGAAGACAACTGCTGGGAAAAGAAGGCACAGGGATGCAAGACATTCTTCTCACCTGTTCTCTGAGAGAGTATAGCTCCCACGGCACAGTCTGAAGCATCCACCTCTATTATGAAGGCAAGCTCTGGGTTGGGATGTACTAGGATAGGTGCAGTGGTAAATTTATCTTTTAGACGGGAAAATGCTTCCTGGGCTTGGGGAGTCCAGGAGAACTTAGACTCTTTCCGGGTAAGTTGGGTGATAGGTGACACTACCTCAGAGAAATTTCTAATGAAACGTCTATAGAAGTTTGCAAACCCGATGAAGCGCTGTACCTCCTTCACATTTCTAGGACTTGGCCAATCATTGATGGCTTGGGTTTTACTTCCATCCATACTAATTCCTTGTGTAGACAGTACATACCCCAGAAATTGAATTTCGGTCTTATGGAATTCACACTTTTCAAGCTTGATGTAAAGATGATTTTGTCTTAGACGTTCCAAGACCATTCTCACATGTCCATGATGTTCCTCTGTGGAGTTAGAAAAAATTAAAATATCATCCAAATAAATTACCACGAATGTATCTAGGAGATCCCTGAAGATGTCATTCACCAAGTGTTGGAAAGTGGCTGGGGCGGTACTCAGACCAAAAGGCATAACCAGATATTCAAAGTGTCCATAGCGTGACCTGAATGCAGTCTTCCATTCATCCCCAGGTCTAATACGGACTAAGTTATAGGCCCCACGAAGATCTAGTTTAGAAAAAATTTTGGCATGTCGCACTCTCTCCAATAACTCAGGGATTAAAGGCAATGGATAACGGTTTCTAATAGTAACCTTATTGAGTTCCCTATAGTCTACGCATGGTCTCAGGGATCCATCTTTCTTCTTTACAAAGAATATGGGTGCCCCTGCAGGAGATGAAGAGGGGCGTATGAAGCCCTTGGCTAGATTTTCGTCTATGTACTCTTTTAAAGCCTTCAGCTCGGGCCCCGCCAGGGGGTAGATCTTACCAAAAGGTATCTCTGCTCCAGGCAATAATTCAATTGGACAATCATATGGACGGTGAGGAGGAAGCTGGTCAGCGTTCTTCTTGTCACATAAATCCACATAGTCCTGGTATACAGCTGGTAGTTCAGGGACTGACATGGTTCCTTTAGGAACAGAGCAAGCTGAAATTTTTGGACTCATCTGTTTCTCTGGAAAGTGTAATTCCTTGGTCTCCCAGTTAATGGTAGGATTCTGAGCCTGCAGCCATGGTAGCCCTAGAATAATGGGAAAGTGAGGAGAAGAGATAAGCATAAAGGACAGTTTCTCTTGATGATCTTTACCCATAAGAACCTTTAAAGGCTCTGTTTCCTGATCCACTGGTCCAGAGGTCAGCAGGGAGCCATCCACAGTTTCCATCTGTACTGGAGCAGCCTTCTTCACTGAACGTATTCCCTGTTTTAGAGCAAAGGAGACATCCATAAAATTTCCACTTGCACCTGAGTCGATCATAGCAGAGCTAGACACCCAGGCTGAGTCAACCCAGAGTTTGATGGAAAGAAAACAGTGAGAATTGTTTTTCTTACAACTCAGCTGGGACACCGCTGAGGAAACTTGAAAGATGGCAGCATTTACACAGTCAACATCCTCAGAGGTAACGGAGTTTAAGTCCGAGAAATCAAGATCTGTTGCTGCAGCTCTCTCTGGAGCCTGAGGCTCGGACCTGACAGATCCCCTCTCGCAACACTCACAATGAATGAGTGCTGCAGTAGTCTTGCGAGAACGGCTGGGACAGTTAATAATAAAGTGCCCTGACTTACCACAATAAAAACATAGATTCTCCTTAAAACGATGTTCCTTGCGTGCATCACTAACCCGTCGTAGTAAAGAGTCTACCTGCATGGGTTCAGGTTCAGGTTCCCGTGTAATCCTACTCAAAGGTTCCCTAGCTGGAGAGGAAGGCAGGAAAAGGTTAGTACGATTGCTTTCGAACCATCTCTCTTGCCTGCGTTCAGTTAAACGAGTATCAATACGGATGCAGTAGTTAATAAAGTCACCTAACGCAGTGGGAGGGTCGGCACGAGCAAGTTCATCCTTAATTAGTGGGGATAACCCTTTCGAAAAATAGATTTTTTGGCGGAATTGTCCCAGGTGGTATCAAGGGCCCATCTCCTGAAATCCAAGGCATATTCAGCTACCGAGTGCTTACCTTGGCGCAAAGCTAACATGGCTGCTTCAGCTGTTGCACCTCGATTGGGGTCATCAAACACCTGCCCCATGGCTGAAATAAAATCATCAAGGTGATTCAAACAATCATCCTCAGTCTCAATCAGAGGGTTTGCCCATATCAAAGCCTTGTTGGTAAGCAACATAATTACAGTAAGCACCTTAGATCGTTCAGTAGGAAATTGTGAAGCATGTGCAGAAAAAAAAGATTGCATTGATTAACAAATCCCCTGAATTTTTCACGTTCACCGCAAAAACGAAAAGGGGGCAACTTGGGAATCCCAGAACTCGGGGCCACGGCAGGAGCCTGGACTCGCCCCTCCAGAACCTCAATCCTGGCTCGCAAATCCTGGGTAGTCTGTCCAACCACTTGCAAATTGTGATTATTTAGGTCCTGAAGATTTGTAAAACGGGTCTTTATATTCTGCAAATCTGCAAGGATATTATCAGTCACTCCGCAAAGTTCCTTTATACGGGCCTCCATTTTCCAGATCTTTTAAGACAGGATACTGGAAGAAGAGGAGAAAAAAAAAAAACAATAGTGTTCACCTGTGGCAACACTGAAGAAAGAAAAAACTTTAAGGGAACTGCTCACCTGGAATGGTTGTGAAAAGTCACAACCACTGTCATCACAGAAAGTACAACCGGACATCCGATATCCACAGTACAGCAGACAAGCCTTTCCAGACCCAGCAGACACTAACGTTTGGCTTCAGAATCTTGTAATGTATGTGATACAGTTCATATAGCGTCTTGTGCTTGGGTGCGATGAAAATACTTGAGACACAGGTTGATAAAGAAAGTCTTGTATTGCTTCATACAAATTGGCAAAAATAAACACACAGGTTGCAAACACAGAAGCAGGAGACACAGCAGGCCAGAGTAATCTAAGCTCAGCAATAACTCTCCACAACAGATTCAGATCTTCTTCTCTGTTACCGCAAGTCCATGCAAACGTGAGGCTCTCAAGAGCAGAGTTCAGAGTCCACAAGTGCTTCAGAGTTCCTCAGTAGGAATGGCTGGAGTACAAGGTCCAAGGCTTCAGGAGTCAGAACACAGGTTCACTGCAGGCTAGATTCTGAAGCACTGATTACTCAGCTGTGGCTGTTTAAGAAGCAAACGGAGAGAATCAGGGCGGGAACATGCAAGCTGGAAAACTCCATTTTGACTGAGGGCAAGATAGCTGCAGCAAAACAGAAAGCAAAATGGCAGACGAACAAACTGAGTTTCAGAAACAGATACACAGAACCTTACAGATGCTGTGGTAGCCATGCTGGTTCAGTATGCCTTCAATTTTGAATAAATCCCCAACAGTGTCACCAGCAAAGCACCCCCACACCACCACACCTCCTCCTCCATGCTTCACGGTGGGAACCAGGCATGTAGAGTCCATCCGTTCACCTTTTCTGCCTCGCACAAAGACACGGTGGTTGGAACCAAAGATCTCAAATTTGAACTCATCTGACCAAAGCACAGATTTCCACCGGTCTAATGTCCATTCCTTGTGTTCTTTAGCCCAAACAAGTCTCTTCTGCTTGTTGCCTGTCCTTAGCAGTGGTTTCCTAGCAGCGATTTTACCATGAAGGCCTGCTGCACAAAGTCTCCTCTTAACAGTTGTTGTAGAGATGTGTCTGCTGCTAGAACTCTGTGTGGCATTGACCTGGTCTCTAATCTGAGCTGCTGTTAACCTGCGATTTCTGAGACTGGTGACTCGAATAAACTTATCCTCAGAAGCAGAGGTGACTCTTGGTTTTCCTTTCCTGGGGCGGTCCTCATGTGAGCCAGTTTCTTTGTAGCACTTGATGGTTTTTGCAACTGCACTTGGGGACATTTTCAAAGTTTTCCCAATTTTTCGGACTGACTGACCTTCATTTCTTAAAGTAATGATGGCCACTCGTTTTTTTTTACTTAGCGGCTTTTTTCTTGCCATAATACAAATTCTAACAGTCTATTCAGTAGGACTATCAGCTGTGTATCCACCAGACTTCTGCACAACACAACTGATGGTCCTTTCCGGTGACTACCTCTTGAAGCTCATCAAGAGAATGCCAAGAGTGTGCAAAGCAGTCATCAAAGCAAAAGGTGGCTACTTTGAAGAACCTAGAATATAAGACATAATTTAAGTTGTTTCACACTTTTTTGTTAAGTGTAATGTATAATTCCACATGTGTTAATTCATAGTTTTGATGCCTTCAGTGTGAATGTACAATTTTCATAGTCCTGAAAATACAGAAAAATCTTTGAATGAGAAGGTGTGTCCAAACTTTTGGTCTGTACTGTACATGGCAAAATGATGCCTAAAAAATTACTAACATTTTCTCTGCAAAAAGCAACACTCATGTAGGAAAGTTTTGGTAAAAATAAAAAAAAAAGGTATGGCCGTTGTGGCTACAAATGTCGAAAGGTGGGAACAAGAATTTCTTCTGGTCATCCGAACAAGTGCATCACAAAAATGTCCATGTATGTGGGCTTCTGTTATGTGTATGTTCAGGTTTTAATGCAGATTTGTGTATTCTATGCATATGTGTGTAATGTAATGTAGTAACAGGCGCAGCGTTTTTTACAAGTGAGTCACGACACACATCCTGCATTGGTGGCCATTATCAGTGTCCAACCCTCATGTATATGTAATCTAACAGTAAATTTAGCCATTTTGCACTGGTGATAACTCAATACTATCAGATAGATAGACAATAGATAGATAGTGTAAGGTGGTAGCTGGACAGATCCTGGATATGTGTCACCAAGGTCTTTAGCCCTCAGTGATGTGAAGCCCGGATACGCTGGCACAGATAATGCTGAGAGGGTATTTCATAGGCTCAGATTTTAGGTCTGGGGTTTCAGAAACGGCCAGAAGTGCTGGGTGGACCTGGCCGTTCCCATGTCTCCACTTCCAGGCTATGAACGTCCTATTTAAGTCGGTGTCTGTGAGTGAGAGGCAGAGAGACCTCTTTCTGCTGTGAGAGTCTGGATGTTATTCTGACCAGATAAGACCGTTCTATGATATCGACTGTTTTGTTTTTACTATTCTTGTCTTTATGCCAAAGAAAAGGCTGTTTGTTTTTTCATGCTGGAAGATTATGAACTGTGAGTGTATCTAACCCTCTGCCAGAGAGAGTAAATCCCTACATTAGAAATATGAGAGCGTTAGACATAGATAGATAGATAGATAGATAGATAGATAGATAGATAGATAGATAGATAGATAGATAGATAAACAGACATATAGATAGATAATAGATAGATAAACAGACACATAGATAGATAAATAGATAGATAATAGATAGATAGAGAAACAGACATATAGATAGATAAATAGATAGATAGATAATAGATAGATATATAGATAAATAGACATATTAGATAGATAGACAGACAGACAGACAGACAGACAGACAGACAGACAGACAGACAGACAGACAGACAGACAGACAGATAGATAGATAGATAGATAGATAGATAGATAGATAGATAGATAGATAGAGGGGTAGATTGATAATAGATAATAAAAAGATAGATAATATATAAATGATAGATAAATAATAAATAATAGATAAGTGATAGATAATAGATAGATTGAGAGAGAGAGAGAGAGAGAGAGAGATAGAGGGATACATAGATAAATAAATAGATAATATATAGATAGGTGATAGATAATAGATAGATGATAGATACATGATAGATAGATAATAGATAGATGATAGATAGATGATAGATAGATAATAGATAGATGATAGATAGATGATAGATAGATGATAGACAATAGATAGATGATAGATAGATGATAGATATATGATAGATAGAAAGATAGATATATGATAGATAGATAGATAGATGATAGATAGATGATAGATATATGATAGATAGATAGATAGATAGATAGATAGATAGATAGATAGATAGATAATAGATAGATAGATAGATAGATAATAGATAGATAGATAGATAGATAGATAGATAATAGATAGATAAATAATAGATGATAGATAGATAGATAATAGATAGATAAATAATAGATGATAGATAGATAATAGATAGATAGATAGATAGATAATAGATAGATAAATAATAGATGATAGATAGATAATAGATAGATAGATAGATAGATAGATAATAGATAGATAGATAGATATATGATAGATAGATAGATAGATAGATAGATAGATAGATAGATAGATAGATAGATAGATAGATAAATAGATAGATAGATAGATAGATAGATAGATAGATAGATAGATAAATAGATAGATAGATCTCAGCACAGAAATTACTGGAAAGGACTATGAGTAATTGTGTGTGTGTTTTCATCATCAGACCAATCAAGCAGGGAAAAGTTCATCCAAGTTTCTAGATAAACCAAGCAACGTATATTTGATTATTTATACTACAGAGCCGTCCATCAATCATCCCGCACATCATGTCTCATCCCCAGCCCTTCCCCGGATTCTCCGCCACTTAGTTCCCCGCCATTGTTTTACTGATGGTGAAGGTTTAACGGCTCTGGGAGACGGCTGTAATGTTCTGCTCATTGAAGTCATCATTAATGTACCGGGTGGAGTAAACAGACGATCTCTTCCAGGACATGTGCTGCTTATTTCCAGTTTTTTACATTGCTGAAGTGTGAAAAGACTGACGAGCCTCGTGGATTTACTGATGTTAACCTAATTTTGACCAGTCAGCTTTAATTGGGCCAAATTTCTTTCCAAGAACAAGACGTCTTTAATGTAATGTTTGTTGAAAGTAGCTTTTTTTCTCTCTTTCAGGAGTATACATTAGGTTCTAAGATGATGCTCAGCTACTAGACTGCTGTGCACCCAATCTGAACTGCAATTTAAAGGGTTCCTATCGATTCAGGTGACATTTCAGAATGTCGTGTTTGTGTCTAAGAAGAATAACCCTATCAATGGATATTTTTAAGACTTGTATGTTGTGCTTTTTCCCTCTCCATACATGTAAATTGGACATGAAAAGGTCAGAGGATGTGTGGTCCCGAGCAGGACCTGAATTGCCAACACAAATGTTATTAACTGTGTATCCCTAATTTTCAGTTGTCTCTGAGCTACTGGGTCGAAACTGACTGATGTCTCCCATACACAACACAGACAGGAGAAATTCCTGCTCTCCTGTCTCTATGCAGCATATTTTAACATACAGTACAGACCAAAAGTTTGGACACACCTTCTCATTCAGCGATTTTTCTGTATTTTCATGACTATGAAAATTGTAGAATCACACTGAAGGCATCAAAACTATGAATTAACACATGTGGAATTATACATTACACTTTACAAAAAAGTGCAAAACAACTGAAAATATGTCTTATATTCTAGGTTCTTCAAAGTAGCCACCTTTTGCTTTGATGAGTGCTTTGCCCGCAGAAAAGGTGAACGGCTGGACTCTACATGCCTGGTTCCCACCGTGAAGCATGGAGGAGGTGGTGTGATGGTGTGAGGGTGCTTTTCTGGTGACACTGTTGGGGATTTATTCAAAATTGAAGAGGTGAGCGGTCCAGCTCACCCCAAACCATCTCGATTGGGTTCAGGTCTGGTGACTGTGGAGGCCAGGTCATCTGGTGTAGCACCCCAGCACTCTCCTTCTTGGTCAAATAGCCCTTACACAGTCTGGAGGTGTGTTTGGAGTCATTGTCCTGTTGAAAAATAAATGATGGTCCAGCTAAACGCAAACCGGATGGAATAGCATGCTGCTGCAAGATGCTGTGGTAGCCATGCTGGTTCACTATGCCTTCAATTTTGAATAAATCCCCAACAGTGTCACCAGCAAAGCACCCCCACACAATCACACCACCTCCTCCATGCTTCACGGTGGGAACCAGGCATGTACAGTCCATCCGTTCACCTTTTCTGCGCGCAAAGCAGTAATCAAAGCAAAAGGTGGCTACTTTGAAGAACCTAGAATATAAGACATATTTTCAGTTGTTTCACACTTTTTTGTAAAGTGTAATGTATAATTCCACATGTGTTAATTCAAAGTTTTGATGCCTTCAGTGTGAATGTACAATTTTCACAGTCATGAAAATACAGAAAAATCGTTGAATGAGAAGGTGTGTCCAAACTTTTGGTCTGTACTGTATATACAGCTAAATTGCCACGTATGAATAGATCATAGAAAATATATGGACTAATAGCTTGATCCATTACCCGTGGCCATAATAGAAAGGATGTAGGGCAAGTTCACCGCACCTCGACGCGCGTTTCAGCGTCTGTGCAGTTTCGTGGCAATTTAGCTGCAGTATTTTCAATTCACAAGAGGTTCTGTGCTGCCATAATAGTTTTGTGGACATATCAGATAAATTACATCTATATACTGTTTAGGATTCATCTTTGAATGAATTCTGTGGCTATCAAAGTTAATTAATTTAACACCATCAGTTCATATCTTTGCTAGATGTTCGCTTTGTTATACTCCAGACTAACCTAATAGGATGTATTGGTGCATTCATTGGTTTCTGGAATCATGTTTTATGTTGGCAGTGAGCTCATTACTCATATAGTCATTCCATTACACTCAGTCTGAGAATGGACTGCAATGCATAGACTCATATATGCCTATGAGGCGGTCGAGCTCAGTTCAGAAGACGCGCGGTCCCTGCTCGGACAGAGTTTAACAGAACTATGAGTTGTCTTTTTTCTAAGATAAAACACCATAACTTGTATAATCTCTCATTATAAGGATAACCATCCATCCTGTATAATAATGTAGTCACCTGGCTTTGAACCAAACGCAGCAGTACTAGCGGTGTAGCTGTGAATCCAGCTCTAGGGTGAGCTAAAACACTTACTAGAATGCATCAGCACAGAACTGGCTGGCTATCAGTCAGTGCTTACGGCCGTTGCTCTCAGTGCTGTGAGAGGTGACTGTAATTGCTCTGGCGTGACTGAAAGCCGGCAGCTGCCAGGACAAATAAATGCTATTAACCTGCAGATTAACCCTATAGCTGCATCTTAATAGCATTTTCGGACATGACAGGTTCCTTTTAAAATATGCAATCTTGGTCAGTGAAGAAAGTGATCCCGCCAGTACAAACGTGACCTAACTGGGACAAAACGGGACACAGCCTACACCAAATAAAACTTCTCTACTTTCCTTCTTCATGCTTAACCCTTTATGTTCTAGCCCACAACCCTTAAAGTGCCATAGCGTGAACTTCCCGCACCATCCAGGGCACATGCGCAGCGTTATACGGAGCGTGCCACGTTATCTCCAAAGATTGAACGCTCTGAGATGCTTTCTCCAGGGCTTTGCCTTTCACACATATCAGATGTTGGGCGTTTTCGTCCATTGCCCGGTATTTCTTTTGAGTCTATCGTTACATCTGTTTTGATTCTTCTATCGGATCCAATTGAAGGTTTGTACTATACCAGATATTATGATACATTTCAGTTCTCATGGTTACTATGGGCTATTGCAAATGTTTATAACCCCAGAGCTCACATAAGTGGAGTGTTTTGCTCCTTGTGTTTCCATATATCTCAGCATTGCCAGGACTCTTATCTAATTACAGCAAGTGAAACGCTGCGCTCCACGATAACCCAAAACTGATACTACTATCTGTAATGAAATAACTGCAATGATAATAACCATAGAAAGCTGAAACAATATACAAGCAAAGAAGCGTCTAAGACCGAGTTCACTCGGGAGGCGAGACACTGTGCAACAACGGTACAAGGACCATTGCTACAGGGTTGCACTAGGAACCGCAGTTTTGTGCAATCCCTGCAATACTTGCCATTGGATTTGTATGTATATATATAATTTATATAAACGGGAAAAAAATCAGACTGACAGAGCTGTTAGCAGCTGGTGAAGAACGCCCACCGATCTGATATTGATGACCTATCCAAAGAAGACGGTGGTACTTGAAAGTTCGTGAAACCTTCAGAATTCTCCATATTTCCCAATAAAATTGACTTAATACTACGTCAAATCTTCACACAAGTCCTAAAAGTGGATAAATCAAACAAATGATTCAAAAATATATAGACTTTGTCCTTTTTTTTAGTTAGTAAAATGATCCAATATCATATCATGTCTGTGAGTGGGAAAAGAAGTATGTGACCCTTTCCTTTCAGTATCTGGTGTGACCACTTGTGCAGCAATAACTACATCTAAATGTTTCCAGTAACCGTGGATTAGTCCTGCTCATTGGCTTACAGGAATTTTAGCTGATTCCTTCCTGCAAAACAGCTTCACCTCTGTGATGTCGGTAGGTTTTTCTCCCACAAACTTCTCACTTCAGGCCCTTCTACAACATCTCAACAGGATTAAGGTCAGGACTGTGACTTGTCCTTTACAAAACTGTACCTTTCTTCTTCTGCAATCATTCTTTTGTAGAACTATTTGTGGCTTTGGTCGTTTTCTTGCTACATGACTCACATTCTCTTGAGATTAAGCTCATGGACTGATGTCCTGACATTTTCACATAGAATTTGCTGATAAAATTTACTGATGGCCGCCTTCCTGGCCCAGGTGCATAAAAATAAGCTCAGACCATTATACCACCGCTGTGTTTCACACATGGTAAGAGGTTTTATCCTCTAATGCAGTGTTCTTCTTTCTCCAAACATAATACTTCTCATTTAAACCAAATTGGTCTCATCCATCCAAAAAAATATTATTCCAATAGCTTGCCAGCTTTCTTTTTGCAGAGTAGTGGTTTTCTTCTTGAAGTTCTGCCATGCACACTATTTTTGTTCAGTGCCTTCCTTATGGTGGACTCGGAAACCTTAAAACTAGCTAATGTGAGAGCAGCCTTTAGTTGCTTAGAGGTTACCTTGGGTTCCTTTGTTACCTTACCAACTATTATCCGCCTTGCTCATGGAGTGATCTTTGTTGGTTGATCACTCCCAGGGTTCTGAATTTCCTTCATTTGTGCACAATCTGTCTATGGAGTAGTGGAGTTCAAATTTTTAAAATTATGGTTTTGTTCCTTTTCCAGCCTGATGAACATTAACAACTCTTTTTCTAAGTTCCCTAGAAATCTCCTTCGCTCTTTCTCTAAACATAACACTTTGCATTTAAACCAAAAAGATCTATTTTTGTCTCATCCATCCAAAAATATTATTCCAATAGCTTTCCAGCTTATCCAAATAATGATTAGCAAACTGCAGTTGGGCAGCAAAGTTCTTTTTGCAGAGCAGTGGTTTTCTTCTTGAAGTTCTGCCATGTACACTATTTTTGTTCAGTGACTTCCTTATGTTGGACTCGGAAACCTTAATATTAGCTGATGTGAGAGCAGCCTTTAGTTGCTTAGATGTTTCCTTGGATTCCTTTGTTACCTCAACGACTATTATATGCCTTGCTCATGGAGTGATGTTTGTTGGTCGATCACTCCTGGGGTCTTGAATTTCCTTCATTTGTGCACAATCTGTCTATGGAGTAGTGGAGGTCAAATTTTTAAAAAGATGATTTTGTTCCTTTTCCAGCCTGTTGAACATTAACAACTCTTTTTCTAAGTTCCCTGGAAATCTCCTTTGCTTGTTGTATGATACATTTCCACAAACATTTGTTATGAAGATCAGACTTTGATAAGTCCTTGTTCTTTAAATAAAACAGGTCACCCAATCACATTTGCTTGACATCCCATTGGTCAAAAACATCAGAATCTAATTCTAAAGGTTCACATACTTTTGCCATTCACAGACATGTGATATTGGATAATTTTCCTCAATACAAACATGTTTGATTTGGTTGTCTCTACCAACTTTTAGGACTTGACAATCTGATGTAGTTTTAAGTTACATTTCTGCAGAAATATTTACAATTCTGAAGAGTTCACAAATTTACAATCACTGCTGTCGGTGTTCAATATCAGAATAGCGATAAAGTCCTTTAAAAAGTATCCGTCGTTTTAATTTTTATTTTCCATAAATCAATAGGACACAGGAAAATAAGATACTTGGTAATATATCCTATTAGAGAAATTGGTTTCTTTCTCCTTCTGAGCTGGGATTTCGCTCTGTAATCTCTGTACAGTCATGGCCAAAAGTTTTGAGACTGACACAAATTTTGTTTTTCTCGTTTGCTGTTTCAGTGTTTTTAAACCTTTTCGGTTGCCTATTTCTATGGTTACTGAAGTACAATTATCAGCGTTTCATAAGTTTTTACACTGTCATTGACAAATACATAGTTTATGTAAAGACTTAATATTTACAGTGTTGACTAGGGATGAGGGAACCGAAACTAAAGTTTGGCGTTCGTACCGGACGCCTAGTGTCTGGTACCGAACGCCGAACACTGACTTTTTCCCTAAAGTCCATATAACTGTTTGGGTTCGGTGCCGAATAAAAATTGTTGAAAGGCTGCAGTGCAGAAAATCAACAAGCTTTTAGGCTGTGGTCACTTCCAGAGCCATCACAGCCATGTCAAGTATTGTCACAGCTGTGATTGGCAGACACAACACGTGACCCGGCCTGTTTAAACGCCAGATCATGAGTGCCGCTCTTGAAGAACTTTTCGGTAGTAGCCAAACCTCTTACGGATATGACCAGGAAGGGGACGGACTTCTCCAAGTAAGTATAAAATGACAAATAAGTCAGCTCACCTTGTATGAGGGCTCTTTCACATCCATACCTGCAAGGAACGAAGGCTAAGCAGCTAGTCCAGAGCAATCCACAAACGAGGTATGATCCAGCGGGTAATCAATGGTTAAAATACAAAATTTTTTAATCCATAAAAAAAGTACACTTGGCGTACCAAAAATGCTATAAATATGTTTAAGCACACATCAGCATAACACACCTTGTTATCGCTTTACCAGCTCTACCGAACGCCAAATCCTTGGTGCAAGTTTTCATCAGGGAAATAATTAGATTACATGCGATCCCGACCGATATTGTTTCTGAGCGGAGGGTAAAGTTTGTTTCCAAGTTTTGGAGGGCATTTTACACACGTCTGGGGATCCATTTGCTATTTTCTTCCGCATTTCACCCACAGTCTAATGGGCAGACTGAACGGGTTAACCAGAATCTAGAGACATATCTCAGGTGTTTTGTATCTGAAAATCAGGAGGACTGGGTTACCTATTTATCGTTAGATGAATTCTCTGTAAATAATCGTTGTCAGGTATTGACCAGTAAGCCAATCTTTTCGGGGCATATGGGTTCCATCCTCAGTTTAGTTCATTTAATGGTAATTGTAATCGCCCTTCTGGATTACTAGAAGAACGGTTTTCATCTTCTATTACTACCATATGGCAGGGGGTTACGAATAATTTGAGGAAGATGGGAACCAAATATAAGAGTGTGGCTGATCTGAGACGTTTTGTGGGTCCGTACCTGTGTGTTGGTGACTTGGTGTGGCTGCCCTCTAAGAACATTAAGCTGAAGGTTCTGTCTTGGAAACTGAGTCCTAGGTTTATCGGTCCTTATAAAATGGTAACCATTGTCAATCCCGTAGCATTTCACCTTGCTTTACCGCTTACTTTTAGAATCCATAATGTATTTAATCGATCTCTCCTCCAAAAATAAGTTGCACCTTCAGTACCATCACCTCTACCACCATCTCCTGTCATTGTCGATGGAAACTTGGAGTTTTAGATTGCGAAGATTTTGGATTCTTGTCTTGTTCGTCGGCCACTGCTACAATGGAGGGGGTACGGTCATGAGGAGAGGATATGGGTACCAGCATCTGATGTTCATGCTGCCAGACTGGTCGGGGCTTTTCATGTGGCACACCCCGATAAGCTTGGTCCTGAGGTTCCAGAGGTACCTCGTAGAACGAGGGGTCCTGTCACGGGGTTACCACGACAGTGTGGAGCCAGAAGATCACAGCGTCTGATTGCTTCTACTCCATCGCTGAGAAGAAGCACTTATTCATTTTAATGGTGTTTATTCCTTCTGGCAGAACAGGGTTTAATCAGCCATGTTGGAAATCTCTGTGCTCACATCTGAGCTCGGTTAGCCACTCCTTTCCCCTTTATAATCTGGGCTCTGATACAAATCCTTGTCAGAGCTAGCATTTGCTGCATGGCTAACAGAGGGATAGAAGTTCATATGAGAAGGAGAGTTGAAGGAGATATCAGTGAATGTTACTTGGTTTGTATGTAGGCAAAGTAGAGAAAAGAAACATGCTAACAATCAGGGACCATCAATGAAATATGCCAACATTTATTAGAGTATACAAGAACCAAAAAAGCTAAAAACAATTAAAAAATGCTCATGAGATATATGCCCAAAATTGGAGTCCAGCCCTGCAGACATAAATGCACCAATAAATTACATGTAGAAATTATAATAACATACAGTAATACCAATGAACAACACCATATGAAGTACTCTGGCCCCTATTTAAATGGTCAAGCTGCATTATGTCACCAAGTATAGGATCAATTAAATTTTTCCTATTCCATTGACCTCAAGTCAGAAGGTCAGGCAATATTTTGTCACCAAATGTAAAAGCAGAAAAATTCCCTGACTGTGTAAGGAGTGTATGGTACAGCCCTTTAAAATACATGTCTAATATATCTGAAGCAAAATCCAAATAGTATGTCCTTGAAAAGTAGATGCAGCTACCTTATGACAACAAACAAAATAGGTCAATGAAGGACTTTGAAGATGGTACAGAGGAGTCAGTGGGATAAGAGGTTATGCAGAATTAATGCATACCAGAGGTATAAAGAGTAACTCTAACCTTAAGATAATGTCCCACTGACAGATCCATAAGATCTGATAAAGGCCGGGGTCACACATGCGAGTGTGATGCGACAAACTCGCGCGAGTCTCTCGCATCAATACCCAGCACTGCCACCGGCACTCAGGACCGGAGTGTTGTATTTCTATGCAGCCGCACACTCCGGTCCGAGTGTCGGTGGCATTGCCAGGTAGAGACTCGTGCGAGTTTCTCACATCACACTCGCAAGTGTGACCACAGCCAAATAAACAAACACCAGGAGATAGCTGAAAACTAGTATCAAAAGTGGGTCACTCAAAGCTGATGTAAGCACAACATTAGGACACATGATTAGAAGACACATAAAGGGGTTTTGAATAAACCTGAGGTGCAGGCAATAAAGATGTCCACGGCCACACAGAGCCTGCCACCAGAGAAGTCTGCAGACAAATGTCAATAGAACAGGACCAAAGCCGAGCAGGTGCAGGAAGGTCTGGAGGGCGTGAAGAGCCCAGCGCATGTCGCCACACACGTGGCTTCATCAGGGGCAAGTGTGCTTGGTTTGTAAGTGTGGTAATTCTCTATCGTTCTCTATTTTGGTTTATTCCCCTACCTCCACGCCCCGGTGCATTCCTCTGCTATATGTGAGTGACAATTTTGTATGCCTGGAGTTTTCTGTTAACCCTTGTTTGTGTTGCCTTGCTTGTATCTAAGCACCCCAAATGACGCACCTAATGGATGCGCCATTTCTGGTTAGGCTAATGGCTGGTCATACTAGCCTGGGAAGTAGCGAATATCCATGGACCTTCCCAGCCTATTAATATCAGCCCCCAGCTCCGCGCCGGTGCAGTTCTAGCGATGTCGTCACTTGCGGTCCCAGGGATCTTGTGCGGTTGTTGTGACACGTGACCCCGGTGCCCAATTAGTGCTGACTTCACCTTCTCCGCCTTTTGACATCTGAACATGAGGAGGAAGTCAGAGATTAGCTGTTATTCGGTCTTCCTCA
Source organism: Oophaga sylvatica (assembly GCA_033576555.1). Lineage (NCBI taxonomy): Eukaryota > Metazoa > Chordata > Amphibia > Anura > Dendrobatidae > Oophaga > Oophaga sylvatica. Next base: position 974,614,073 of record JARQOD010000001.1, on the reverse strand, counting down.
GCATGTTCAAAATGTCCGAAAGCGGAGACAGTGACGCCAGCGAGCAACCGCACGAGAGCACCGGGGAGAGTGAGTACCGACAACCGCAGGAACGGCGCCGGAGGTGAGTATAGGCTTTATTATTTTATCATCCCCAAACATTTAGATCAAGAAGGGTTGTCCTAGTAGTGGACAACCTCTTTAAGGGAACCATGCCTAATGCTAGGTTAACCCCATAAGACCAAGAGGTCATGTCAGTGAATGGGGCTTGAGGCAACACAACAATGAACAAGGATGATATTTATATAGAATTAAACAATAAATTAAACAGCATAATATACAATATATAGAGAGATCAATAAATAAGACCTGAATGGCAAGAGGACAGGACCACAGGGTCCAGGGACCACTATAGCTGCACCCATGGAGATCTGCAATCTGTAATGAAGGTCTAAGAACGGAGTTTGTGGTTAATGGAGATCTGCTAGCAAGAAACCTCATTGAAAAGCCTGTATTTACCAGGCACCATATACTTAGTAACCAGGCGGTGAGACCGGACTGACCGTGGACAGTAAAGGCCAATTAGAAGTCACACCATTAATTTTCATAAACCTGCAGTAAGGAAAAATGATCTGCAGGTGGCACCACAGTACCCCAAAGCACACTACCACAAAGATGCTTACAGACATCACAAACAAATTCAAACATTTGCCTTGGGGGCTTTCCAGCTTGCCAAACTGCTTGCCCAGCCTATTTCAGGCACCTTGGAGGATTGCACACTTCACTGCAGGTGAGCGACATATGCACAGGGGTGGATTAAGGGTAGCCAGGGCCCCGGGCTGTTCAGACTCTGTGGGCCCCCCGGTCATGTGACGGCGTCATGTGATGGGGTCATCATATACCTGAAACAGATTATTCCAGTCGCCTCCACCCCTCGAACTGTCCACAGTCCCACCGCTCTCTCTTGGAAAAACTCCACTTCTCACCTATCATACATTAACAGTTCCCATCACCAGATCACACATATAGCCAGAAGCTTTTGTTTTGGCCAAAAGATTTTTTAAGCCGCCACCATAACACAGTAGACACTTTTGGCCGGGCCCTACTCTACTGTAACCTATTAAATATTTGTTAAAATATGCAATACAATTTAGGTATATTTTAATTTATTTTTCAATTTCAAAATGACCAATAACACCACATACAAGGAACAAATACCACAACACCATGACCAGAGCACATATTACCACCACAAAGTGACCAAATAGTACATACAAGGGTCAAATACCGCAACACCATGTCCAAACCACATATTACCACCACATAGTGACTGAATACTACAATACTGATCAGTAATAAAAAAAAACACAATATTATCACCATAAGTGCCATTATACACAGGAGATCTTACTTAGTATGCAGTGTCTGTGTACAGGTAATACAGTGATCACTGGTGGTGACATTATACACAGCTCTGTATATAGTATACAGTGTATAGTGTCAGTGTATAGGTAACACACTGACTCACGAGTGACATCTCTAGGTGAAGTCCTTCATCTTTGCTTTTCATCTTTCATCCAGCACAGACCGCCATCACTTCTTCCAGCCAGGGCTCGTCTCTGCAGGAAATAACACAGTTATCTAGCGCTCCGCTTGCAGAACACATTGCTTAATTTTTCCCAACTTCTACATTACACCACATGAAGAAAAAAAGGCGACAGTGTCGCTCTGCACAGTAACAGGAACGCCTCCCCCATTTAAAACAGTATCCTCAAAAAATAAAATAAATACATGACTGCAGTAATATCCCTTAATTAACCCCTATGGTAATAAAATTCCTCATCCTAGCCCCCGTGTGTCTCATTCCTGGCTTCAGCCATATGTTCTCCCATCCCGCCCCCATATGATCTCTCCATCCTGCCTCATCTGTCTCCATCGTATCCATCCTGCCCCATGATCCTGCACGATCTGTCTCCAATCATGCCCCCTGTGTCTCTATTCTGCCCCATCTGTCTCCAATCCTGCCCCAAGTATCTCCAGTCATGCCTCCAGTGTCTCCACTCATGCCCCCAGTGTCTCATTCTGCCCCCTGTGTCTACAATCATGCCCGGTATCTCCATCCTGCCTCCTCTATCCAGCAGTCTGCCCCCATGTCTCAGTTTGCCCCATGTCTCACAGTTTGCCCCATGTCCAGCATTCTGCCCGCATGTCTCACAGTCTTCCCCATGTCCAGCATTCTGCCCCCATGTCCAGCATTCTGCCCCATGTCCAGCATTCTGCCCCCATGTCCAGCATTCTGCCCCATGTCCAGCATTCTGCCCCCATGTCCAGCATTCTTCCCCCATGTCCAGCATTCTGCCCCCATCATGTCCAGCATTATGCCCCATGTCTCACAGTTTGCCCCATGTCTCACAGTCTGCCCCCATCATGGCCAGCATTCTGCCTCCATCATTGCCAGCATTCTGCCCCCATCATGGCCAGCATTCTGTCCCCATCATGGCCAGCATTCTGCCCCCATCATGTCCAGCATTACAGTCATGGCCAAAAGTTTTGAGAATGACACAAATATTATATTTTCACATGATCTGCTGCCCTCTGGTTTTTATGTGTGTTTGACAGATGTTTTTATCACAGACAGAAATATAATAATTGCAAACATATGAGTAACAAAAGCTTATATTGACAGTTAGAATGAGTTAATGCAGCAAGTCAATATTTGCAGTGTTGACCCTTCTTCTTGAGGACCTCTGCAATTCTCCCTGGCATGCTCTCAATCAACTTCTGGACCAAATCCTGACTGATAGCAGTCCATTCTTGCACAATCAATGCTTTCATTTTGTCAGAATTTTTAGGTTTTTGTTTGTCCACCCGTCTCTTGATGATTGACCACAAGTTCTCAATGGGATTAAGATCTGGGGAGTTTCCAGGCCATGGACCCAAAATCTCTATGTTTTGCTCCCTGAGCCATTTAGTTATCACC
>JARQOD010000001.1:974515913-974611014 GCA_033576555.1 Oophaga sylvatica | reverse complement strand
CAAAATGTCCGAAAGCGGAGACAGTGACGCCAGCGAGCAACCGCACGAGAGCACCGGGGAGAGTGAGTACCGACAACCGCAGGAACGGCGCCGGAGGTGAGTATAGGCTTTATTATTTTATCATCCCCAAACATTTAGATCAAGAAGGGGTTGTCCTAGTAGTGGACAACCTCTTTAAGGGAACCATGCCTAATGCTAGGTTAACCCCATAAGACCAAGAGGTCATGTCAGTGAATGGGGCTTGAGGCAACACAACAATGAACAAGGATGATATTTATATAGAATTAAACAATAAATTAAACAGCATAATATACAATATATAGAGAGATCAATAAATAAGACCTGAATGGCAAGAGGACAGGACCACAGGGTCCAGGGACCACTATAGCTGCACCCATGGAGATCTGCAATCTGTAATGAAGGTCTAAGGAACGGGAGTTTGTGGTTAATGGAGATCTGCTAGCAAGAAACCTCATTGAAAAGCCTGTATTTACCAGGCACCATATACTTAGTAACCAGGCGGTGAGACCGGACTGACCGTGGACAGTAAAGGCCAATTAGAAGTCACACCATTAATTTTCATAAACCTGCAGTAAGGAAAAATGATCTGCAGGTGGCACCACAGTACCCCAAAGCACACTACCACAAAGATGCTTACAGACATCACAAACAAATTCAAACATTTGCCTTGGGGGCTTTCCAGCTTGCCAAACTGCTTGCCCAGCCTATTTCAGGCACCTTGGAGGATTGCACACTTCACTGCAGGTGAGCGACATATGCACAGGGGTGGATTAAGGGTAGCCAGGGCCCCGGGCTGTTCAGACTCTGTGGGCCCCCGGTCATGTGACGGCGTCATGTGATGGGGTCATCATATACCTGAAACAGATTATTCCAGTCGCCTCCACCCCTCGAACTGTCCACAGTCCCACCGCTCTCTCTTGGAAAAACTCCACTTCTCACCTATCATACATTAACAGTTCCCATCACCAGATCACACATATAGCCAGAAGCTTTTGTTTTGGCCAAAAGATTTTTTAAGCCGCCACCATAACACAGTAGACACTTTTGGCCGGGCCCTACTCTACTGTAACCTATTAAATATTTGTTAAAATATGCAATACAATTTAGGTATATTTTAATTTATTTTTCAATTTTCAAAATGACCAATAACACCACATACAAGGAACAAATACCACAACACCATGACCAGAGCACATATTACCACCACAAAGTGACCAAATAGTACATACAAGGGTCAAATACCGCAACACCATGTCCAAACCACATATTACCACCACATAGTGACTGAATACTACAATACTGATCAGTAATAAAAAAAAACACAATATTATCACCATAAGTGCCATTATACACAGGAGATCTGTACTTAGTATGCAGTGTCTGTGTACAGGTAATACAGTGATCACTGGTGGTGACATTATACACAGCTCTGTATATAGTATACAGTGTATAGTGTCAGTGTATAGGTAACACACTGACTCACGAGTGACATCTCTAGGTGAAGTCCTTCATCTTTGCTTTTCATCTTTCATCCAGCACAGACCGCCATCACTTCTTCCAGCCAGGGCTCGTCTCTGCAGGAAATAACACAGTTATCTAGCGCTCCGCTTGCAGAACACATTGCTTAATTTTTCCCAACTTCTACATTACACCACATGAAGAAAAAAAGGCGACAGTGTCGCTCTGCACAGTAACAGGAACGCCTCCCCCATTTAAAACAGTATCCTCAAAAAATAAAATAAATACATGACTGCAGTAATATCCCTTAATTAACCCCTATGGTAATAAAATTCCTCATCCTAGCCCCCGTGTGTCTCATTCCTGGCTTCAGCCATATGTTCTCCCATCCCGCCCCCATATGATCTCTCCATCCTGCCTCATCTGTCTCCATCGTATCCATCCTGCCCCATGATCCTGCACGATCTGTCTCCAATCATGCCCCCTGTGTCTCTATTCTGCCCCATCTGTCTCCAATCCTGCCCCAAGTATCTCCAGTCATGCCTCCAGTGTCTCCACTCATGCCCCCAGTGTCTCATTCTGCCCCCTGTGTCTACAATCATGCCCGGTATCTCCATCCTGCCTCCTCTATCCAGCAGTCTGCCCCCATGTCTCAGTTTGCCCCATGTCTCACAGTTTGCCCCATGTCCAGCATTCTGCCGCATGTCTCACAGTCTTCCCCCATGTCCAGCATTCTGCCCCCATGTCCAGCATTCTGCCCCATGTCCAGCATTCTGCCCCCATGTCCAGCATTCTGCCCCATGTCCAGCATTCTGCCCCCATGTCCAGCATTCTTCCCCATGTCCAGCATTCTGCCCCCATCATGTCCAGCATTATGCCCCCATGTCTCACAGTTTGCCCCATGTCTCACAGTCTGCCCCCATCATGGCCAGCATTCTGCCTCCATCATTGCCAGCATTCTGCCCCCATCATGGCCAGCATTCTGTCCCCATCATGGCCAGCATTCTGCCCCCATCATGTCCAGCATTACAGTCATGGCCAAAAGTTTTGAGAATGACACAAATATTATATTTTCACATGATCTGCTGCCCTCTGGTTTTTATGTGTGTTTGACAGATGTTTTTATCACAGACAGAAATATAATAATTGCAAACATATGAGTAACAAAAGCTTATATTGACAGTTAGAATGAGTTAATGCAGCAAGTCAATATTTGCAGTGTTGACCCTTCTTCTTGAGGACCTCTGCAATTCTCCCTGGCATGCTCTCAATCAACTTCTGGACCAAATCCTGACTGATAGCAGTCCATTCTTGCACAATCAATGCTTTCATTTTGTCAGAATTTTTAGGTTTTTGTTTGTCCACCCGTCTCTTGATGATTGACCACAAGTTCTCAATGGGATTAAGATCTGGGGAGTTTCCAGGCCATGGACCCAAAATCTCTATGTTTTGCTCCCTGAGCCATTTAGTTATCACCTTTGCTTTATGGCAAGGTGCTCCATCATGCTGGAAAAGGCATTGTTGATCGCCAAACTGCTCTTGGAGGGTTGGGAGAAGTTGCTCTTGGAGGACATTCTGGTACCATTCTTTATTCATGGCTGTGTTTTTAGGCAAGACTGTGAGAGAGCCGATTCCCTTGGCTGAGAAGCAACCCCACACATGAATGGTTTCAGGATGCTTAACAGTTGGCATGAGACAAGACTGGTGGTAGCGCTCACCTTGTCTTCTCCGAATGAGGCGTTTTCCTGATGTCCCAAACAATCGAAAAGGGGATTCATCAGAGAAAATAACTTTACCCCAGTCCTCAGCAGTCCACTGCCTGTACCTTTTGCAGAATATCAGTCTGTCCATGTTTTTTCTGGAGAGAAGTGGCTTCTTTGCTGCCCTCCTTGAGACCAGGCCTTGCTCCAAGAGTCTCCGCCTCACAGTGCGTGCAGATGCACTCACACCTGCCTGCTGCCATTCCTGAGCAAGCTCTGCACTGCTGGTAGCCCGATCCCGCAGCTGAAACACTTTTAAGAGATGGTCCTGGAGCTTGCTGGTCTTTCTTGGGCGCCCTGGAGCCTTTTTGGCAACAATGGAACCTCTCTCCTTGAAGTTCTTGATGATGCGATAGATTGTTGACTGAGGTGCAATCTTTCTAGCTGCGATACTCTTCCCTGTTAGGCCATTTTTGTGCATTGCAATGATGACTGCACATGTTTCTTTAGAGATAACCATGGTTAACAGAAGAGAAACAATGATGCCAAGCACAAGCCTCCTTTTAAAGTGTCCAGTGGTGTCATTCTTACTTAATCATGACAGATTAATCTCCAGCCATGTCCTCATCAACACCCACACCTGTGTTAATGGAGCAATCACTGAAAAGAGGTTAGCTGGTCCTTTTTAAGGCAGGGCTGCAATGATGTTGAAATGTGTTTTGGGGGATAAAGTTCATTTTCTAGCCAAATATTGACTTTGCAAGTAATTTCTGTTAAGCTGATCACTCTTTATAACATTCTGGAGTATATGCAAATTGCCATTAGAAAAAGTGAAGCAGTAGACTTTGTAAAAATTAATATTTGTGTCATTCTCAAAACTTTTGGCCATGACTGTATGTCCCCATCATGGCCAGCATTCTGCCCCCATTATGGCCAGCATTCTGCCCCATCATGTCCAGCATTCTGCCCCCATCATGTACAGAATTATGTCCCCATCATGGCCAGCATTCTGCCCCCATCATGTCCAGCATTCTGCCCCATCATGTCCAGCATTCTGCCCCCATCATGTCCAGCATTCTGCCCCCATTATGGCCAGCATTCTGCCCCATCATGTCCAGCATTCTGCCCCCATCATGTCCAGCATTATGTCCCCATCATGGCCAGCATTCTGCCCCATCATGTCCAGCATTCTGCCCCCATCATGTCCAGCATTCTGCCCCCATCATGTCCAGCATTCTGCCCCATCATGGCCAGCATTCTGCCCCCATCATGGCCAGCATTCTGCCCCATCATGTCCAGCATTCTTCCCCAATGTCCAGCTTTCTTTCCCCATCATGGCCAGCATTCTGCCCCCATTATGGCCAGCATTCTGCCCCATCATGTCCAGCATTCTGCCCCCATCATGTCCAGCATTATGTCCCCATCATGGCCAGCATTCTGCCCCCATCATGGCCAGCATTCTGCCCCCATCATGTCCAGCATTCTGCCCCATCATGTCCAGCATTCTGCCCCATCATGGCCAGCATTCTGTCCCCATCATGGCCAGCATTCTGCCCCCATCATGGCCAGCATTCTGCCGCCATCATGTCCAGCACTGTGTCCCCATCATGGCCAGCATTCTGCCCCCATCATGTCCAGCATTCTGCCCCATCATGGTCAGCATTCTGTCCCCATCATGGCCAGCATTCTGCCCCATCATGTCCAGCATTATGTCCCCATCATGGCCTGCATTCTGCCCCCATCATGTCCAGCATTATGTCCCCATCATGGCCAGCATTCTGCCCCATCATGTCCAGCATTCTGCCCCCATCATGGCCAGCATTCTGCCCCCATCATGGCCAGCATTCTGCCCCATCATGGCCAGCATTCTGCCCCCATCATGTCCAGCATTCTGCCCCATCATATCCAGCATTCTGCCCCATCATGGTCAGCATTCTCCCCCATCATGGCCAGCATTCTGCCCCCATCATGGCAAGCATTCTGCCCCCATCAAGGCCAGCATTCTGCCCCATCAAGGCCAGCATTCTGCCCCTATCAAGGCCAGCATTCTGCCCCCATCGTGTCCAGCATTCTGCACCCATCATGGCCAGCATTCTGCCCCCATCATGGCCAGCATTCTGCCCCATCATGTCCAGCATTCTGCCCCATCATGGTCAGCATTCTGCCCCCATCGTGTCCAGCATTCTGCCCCCATCGTGTCCAGCATTCTGCCCCCATCGTGTCCAGCATTCTGCCCCCATCGTGTCCAGCATTATGTCCCCATCGTGGCCAGCATTCTGCCCCCATCATGTCCAGCATTCTTCCCCCATCATGGCCAGTATTCTGCCCCCATCATGTCCAGCATTCTGCCCCCATCATGGCCAGCATTCTGCCCCATCATGTCCAACATTCTGCTCCCATCATGGCCAGCATTCTGCCCCCATCTTGTCCAGCATTCTGCCCCCATCATGTCCAGCATTCTGCCCCATCATATCCAGCATTATGTCCCCATCGTGGCCAGCATTCTGACCCCATCATGGCCAGCATTATGTCCCCATCATGGCCAGCATTCTGTCCCCATCATGGCCAGCATTCTGCCCCCATCATGTCCAGCATTATGTCCCCATCATGGCAGGCAGCATTCTTCCCCCATGTGTCCAGTGAGTCTGTCCCCCGGCCTGCCGCTCAATAAAAAAAAAAAAAACACGTTCTCTTCTTACCTTTCCGATTCCATGCTCCAGCGTCGAAGCTCCCTCCACAAGCGCGCCCTCGCCGGTGATGTCAGACGTCGGCGACGTGTGCGCTGCGACTGACGTCAGCTGCCAGCCTCCGATTGGCTGGCGGCTGTTAACTATTGACGTGCAGGCGGCCGCACGTCAATAGCGTTAAACTGCCACAGCGCGACGCCATCAGGGCTGTAATGCCCTGATGGCGGCCCTGTGATGGGCCCCCCCACACCACTGGCCCTGGGCGGTAGTCCAGATTGATCCTATTATAATCCGCCCCTGCATATGCAAACACATTTGTAAACATGCACTGCCTATTGAATTGCACACTTACTCCGTTCATACTCCACCCACACAAACAAATGATACACCATTTGAAAGGTCAAATTACCTGCAGGTGGCAGCACACTACCCCAAAGCACACTACCACAAAGCTGCTTACAGATATCACAAACAAATCCAAACATTTGCCTTGGGGTCTTTCCAGCTTGCTCAAGTGCCTGCTCAGCCTATTTCAGTACATTGGAGGATTGCACACTTCACTGCAGGTGAGTCACATATGCAAACACATTTGTAAACATGCACTGCTTTTTCGCTGATTACTTCACCCCACACACACAAATGATACAACATTTGAAAGGTAAACTTGCTCCCTTCACAAGAAAAGAGCCAAACAAACCACACATTCATGATTTTATCACTAAAGACAGTTTAAAGATTCATTTTCATAAACCTGCAGAAAGGCACAATGACCTGCAGGTGGCACCTCAACTGGAAGACATGTTTTGGCCTCTACTTATCAAACCAATTTATTGTATTACCAATTGTGAAGGAAACCGGTTCCTCCCACGTCACCAATGTGACGTAACTACACAGTCACAGCTCTACGGCGCCCCCTTTGTCTCTCAGGTCAGTAAGGGAACTGCACCTAGAGCAAATGGCTGCAGGGGAGGATGTCCTGTTACCCACTGGGTATTCTAAGATTTGTAATCAGAGTAAAAGCATCAGCCCAAAATTAATTTTATGGTTAAATTGCCTTAAGGGCTCACTAGATAATTACAGAAATATACAGTAAGCTATACAACGGAATTACAGTGCATTTGCAGTCAGAGTAAAATATAACAATAATGGTACAAGGCTTAGAGATATTAAGCTGGAGCTCAATTTTACCAGGTTGTAAGTTGCATGTGGATGCCGGGAGCTCTGCAGTCCACAGGTATAAGAATCTTAGTTGCCGGACAGTCCCCAAAGAGCATGCCACTGCTCCCTTGGCAGATCTGTCCCCTGTTACTTCTTAGATCATCATCCTCTTGTTCTTCTGTGAGAGTGAGTCTCTCTGCCATGTGCTCTCAGTTCTTAAACATGCTGGGTTCCTCCCCCAGTGTCAGAGGGTGGGCTAATAATCTCCAACCTTCAGCTCCCTGCAGAATTTATTCCCAATATCTAAGAAAGGGGTAACTTTCTCCAGGATGATCGGATCAGGAAACGAGAGGTGCAAGTGAATGCGGTTTGTTTTGCCTGTCGTGTGGAGAGCAAACATGGCCCCATTGGGTCGCTGTGGAGGGCCAGTCTCTATATCTCAGGTTCCAGAGCCCTCACCGAGTCGGAGTCACACTGTCAGATGCACGATTTCCGCAGGTTCACGCTGATATTTTTTATGAGTCTGTACCTCGAAAGGTGTGCTCATAATCCATAATCCTAGGATGGAGTCGGAGTGGCTGGGAGAGACAATGGATGTGTATTTCTGTGTCTAGCTGACAGGTATAATCTAATTGAAGCCCGCAGTCACCTCCAGGCCCCATGTTGGCATGGCTCCTTACTCAAGCTTTGAAGTCCTGTTTTGGCCCTATCTCCTTATCATACTAAAAGACCTTGCTATTCAACATTGGAGCATTAAATCCTGTTTTTTTCAATATGCTTACAGGGATGGGGGGGTAGGAGCAGTTAGCTGCCTGTGACTCTGTGAACTCAGACAAAATGGCATCTGGGACAGGCCAAGCTCAGACATGAGGCGAGCATTATGCCCCATATCCAAGATGGTGGCTGTTCCTTCATCACACCAATCTACATATGTAAATACCTGTCTGTATTCATCATCTCATGTAATACATTTACATTTGTCCAGCTTGCTTTTTCTGAAATTGCCTGCGCCCCCAACGACCAATGTGTGAAAATTTTGCACGGGCCAAGCTAGCTATATTATTATTATTATTCAGATTTTACTAAAACCAAGTTTCAATGTTAGAATTCATCACAGAAAATTAGAAATGTAGAAATTTAGCAATTTACTTATCAAAAAATGTATTCGTTTTCTGGAATGGATGGGTTCTAAATGTAATAGTTAACTTCTGGCTGCCTAGGTTACTGGCCACCTCTGCAGTCTATCAGGGCTGGCCAGTTTTAGAGGCAAAGAGCTCTTTGCTAGAAAGCTTGTAAGCGCTGAACTGAAGCTGTCTGCATTGTTCGATCAGATGTTATGCTCCTTCGAAGCTTCAAACACAAAACTAACACTGTTTGCAGGATTGGAGAGTTGGAGCTAGATCTGTATCATCCATAGCGGCAGACCATATGGCCGCAATAGGGCCTGTGAGTCGGGAGGGTATGGTACCAACAGCACCATTATGGATCTGGATTTCAATGTTATCTGCATCCTCTTAATATAAATACTGTTAAATAGAATGGTGCAGCCAACAGCTCCCTGCTCCACCATTCAGCAAGTGCGTCTGAGAATCAACTTAGTAGATCACGTCTGCTGCACGGCGCTTCAGACAGTAGTAGCTCATCATGCAGCTTTAGGGCCATCAAACTGTGTACAGGGAGCTGTAGGGGCCATCATACTGTGTGTAGGGAGCTGTAGGGGCCATCATACTGTGTACAAGGAGCTGTAGGGGTCATCATACTGTGTACAGTGAGCGGTAGGGGTCATCATACTGTGTACAGGGAGTGGTAGGGGTCATCATACTGTGTACAGGGAGCGGTAGGGGTCATCATACTGTGTACAGGGAGCGGTAGGGGTCATCATACTGTGTACAGGGAGCTTTAGGGGCCATCATAATGTGTGTAGGGAGATGTGAGGCTACATTCTGTATATAGGGAGCTGTGAGGGCCTCATACTGTATATAGGGAGCTGTGGGGGCATCATACTATACAGCTCTGGCAACAATTAAGAGACCACCACATCAAAACCCTGTCATGGCTGCCCAATCTCCAGACCTGAACCCCATTGAAAACCTCTGGAATGTAATAAAGGGGATGATGGATAGTCACAAGCCATCAAACAAAGAGAAACTGCTTCAATTTTTGCACCAGGAGCAATGTGAAAGACTGGTGGAAAGCATGCCAAGACGCATGAAAGCTGTGATTAAAAATCAGGGTTTTTCCACATAATATTGATTTCTGAACTCTTCCTGTGGTAAAACATTAGTATTGTTGTTTCTAAGTGATTATGAACTTGTTTTCTTAGCATTATTTGAGGTCTGAAAGCACTGGTTCTTTTATTTAAGTTTTGACCATTTCTCTTTTTTGGAAAAAAAAATACAACATTTATTGCTTGGAAATTCGGAGACATGTTGTCAGTAGTTTATAGAATAAAAGAGCAATTTACATTTTACTCAAAAATATACTTATAAAGAGAAAAATCAGACAAACTGAAAATGTTGCAGTGGTCTCTTAACCCCTTACTGCCATCGGACGTACTATCCCGTCCATGGTACCTGGGCCCGTATGACCATGGACGGGATAGTACGTCTCGTGCGATCGGATCGCGCCCGGGTGTCAGCTGATCATCACAGCTGACACCCATGACTGTGTGTCAGGAGCGGTCACGGACCGCTCCCGGCACATTAACCCCTTGCACACCGCGATCAAACATGATCGCGGTGTACTGGGGGCACAGGGGAGGATCGCGCAGGGTGGGGGCTCCCTGCGCGCCCCCCTGAGACCCTCAGAGCAGCGCGATGTGATCGCGCTGTTCTGAGGGCTTCCTCCCTCCCAGGACCCGGATCCAAGATGGCGCCGGGGTCCTGGAGGGAGGCGGCTACCTCAGTGCCTGCCGAGAGCAGGCACTGAGAAGCCTGCTGCACTGCCTGAGCGATCGCTGGTGTGACACACTGTCACACCAGCGATCTGCTCAAATACAGTGATGTCCCACCCTGGGACAAAGTAAAAAAGTTAAAAATATAAAAATAAACATGTTTTAAAAAAAAATCCAAAATAAATAAAAAAAAAAATATATATTCCCCAATAAATTCACTTCTTCCTGTAAATAAAAAAAACAAAGCAATAAAAGTACACATATTTGGTATTGCCGCGTCCGTAACGACCCCCCCTATAAAATTGTCCCACTAGTTAACCCCTTCAGTGAACCCCTTAAAAAAAAAAAAAAAAACGAAGCAAAAAATCAATGCTTTATCATCATACCGCCGAACAAAAAGTGGAATAACACGCGATCAAAAAGACCGATATAAAAAACATGGTACTGCTGAAAACGTCATCTTGTCCCGCAAAAAACGAGCTGTCATACAGCATCATCAGCGAAAAAATAAAAAAGTTATAGCTCGCAGAATAAAGCGATGCAAAAATAATTATTTTTTATATAAAATTGTTTTTATTCTATAAAAGCGACAAAACATGAAAAAATGATATAAATGAGGTATCGCCATAATCGTACTGACCCGAAGAATAAAACTGCTTTATCAATTTTACCACACGCGGAACGGTATAAACGCCTCCCCCAAAAGAAATTCATGAATTGCTGATTTTTGTTCATTCTAACCTCCCAAAAATCGAAATAAAAAGCGATCAAAAAACGTCACGTGCTCAAAAATGGTACCAATAAAAACGGCAACTCGTCCCGCAAAAAATAAGACCTCACATGACTCTGTGGGCCAAAATATGCAAAAATTATAGCTCTCAAAATGTGATGATGCAAAAACTATTTTTGCAATAAAAAGTGTCTTTTAGCATGACAGCTGCCAATCATAAAAACCCGCTATAAATAGTAAATCAAACCCCCCTTTATCACCCCCTTAGTAAGGGAAAAATAATAAAATTAAAAAAAAGTATTTATTTCCATTTTCCCATTAGGGTTAGGGTTAGGGTTGCGGCTAAAGTTAGGGTTAGGGTTGGCGCTAAAGTTAGGATTAGGGTTAGGGTTGGGATTAGGGGTGTGTTAGGGTTAGGTTTGTGGTTAGGGTTGGGACTAGGGTTAGGGGTGTGTTGGGGTTAGGGTTGGAGTTAGAATTGGGGGGTTTCCGCTGTTTAGGCACATCAGGGGCTCTCCAAATGTGACATGGCGTCTGATCTCAATTCCAGCCAATTCTGCGTTGAAAAAGTCAAACGGTGCTCCTTCACTTCTCAGCTCTGCCATGCGTCCAAACAGTAGTTTATCCCCACATATGGGGTATCAGCGTACTCTGGACCCCAAGAGTTATTGTGCAATTTGTCCTATTTCTTCTGCTACCCTTGGGAAAATAAAAAACTGGGGGCGAAAATATCATTTTTGTACAAAAAAAATTATTTTTTTGTTTTTTACGGCTGTACATTATAAACTTCTGTGAAGCACTTGGGGCTTCATAGCGCTCACCACACATCTAGATAAGTTCCTTGTGGGGTCTATTTTCCAAAATGGGGTCACTTGTTGGGGATTTCCACTGTTTAGGCGCATCAGGGGCTCTCCAAATGCGACATGACGCCCCCAGACCATTCCATCAAAGTCTGCAATCCAAAACGTCACTACTTCCCTTCCGAGCCCCAACATGTACCCATACAGTAGTTTTCTCCCACATATTGGATATCAGCGTACTCAGGACAAATTGGACAACAACTTTTGGGGTCCAATTTCTCCTGTTACCCTTGTAAAAATAAAATATTGGGGCAAAAAAATAATTTTTGCAAAAAAAAAAAAGATTTTTTATTTTTACGGCTGTGCGTTATAAACTTCTGTGAAGCACTTCGGGGTTCAAAGTGCTCACCACCATCTAGACAAGTTCCTTGTGGGGTCTATTTTCCAAAATGGGGTCACTTGTGGGGGGTTTCCACTGTTTAGGCGCATCAGGGGCTCTCCAAATGCGACATGACGCCCCCAGACCATTCCATCAAAGTCTGCAATCCAAAACGTCACTACTTCCCTTCCGAGCCCTGACGTGCGCCCATACAGTAGTTTTCTCCCACATATTGGGTATCAGCGTACTCAGGACAAATTGGACAACAACTTTTGGTGTCCAATTTCTCCTGTCACCCTTGTGAAAATAAAATATTGGGGGCGAAAAAATCATTTTTGTAAAAAAAAAAGATTTTTTTATTCTTACGGCTGTACGTTATAAACTTCTGTGAAGCACTTTGGGGTTCAAAGTGCTCACCACACATCTAGATAAGTTCCTTGTGGGGTCTATTTGCCAAAATGGGGTCACTTGTGGGGGGTTTCCACTGTATAGGTGCATCAGGGGCTCTCCAAATGTGACATGACGCCCCCAGACCATTCCATCAAAGTCTGCAATCCAAAACGTCGCTACTTCCCTTCCGAGCCCTGACGTGCGCCCATACAGTAGTTTTCTCCCACATATTGGGTATCAGCGTACTCAGGACAAATTGGACAACAACTTTTGGGTTCCAATTTCTTCTGTTACCCTTGTGAAAATAAAATATTGGGGGCGAAAAAATCATTTTTGTAAAAAAAAAAGGATTTTTTATTTTATGGCTGTACGTTATAAACTTTAGTGAAACACCTGGGGGTTAAAAGTTCTCACCACACATCTAGATAAGTTCCTTGAGGGGTCTAGTTTCCAAAATGGTGTCATTTATGGGGGTTTCCACTGTTTAGGCAGATGAGGAGCTCTCCAAACACGACATGGCGTCCAGCCAATTCTGCGTTGAAAAAGTCAGACGGCGCTCCTTCCCTTCTAAACTCTGCCATGCACCCAAACAGTGGTTTACCCCCACATATGGGGTTTCAGCGCACTCAGGACAAATTGCAAAATAACTTTTGGAGTCTTGTTACCCTTGGAAAAATAAAAATTGGGGTGAAAAGATCATTTTTGTGGAAAAAATATGATTTTTAAATTTTACGGCTCTACGTTATAAACTTGTGTGAAGCACTTGGGGGTTCAAATTGCTTACCAAAGATCTAGAAAAGTTCCTTAGGGGGTCTAGTTTCCAAAATAGGGTCATTTGTGGGGGGTTTCCACTGTTTAGGCACATCAGGGGCTCTCCAAATGCAACATGGCATCCAATCTCAATTCCAGCCAATTTTGGTTGGAAAAAGTCAAATGGTGCTCCTTCCATTCCGAGCTCTGCCGTGCGCCCAAACAGTGGTTCCCACCCACATATGGGGTATCAGCGTACTCAGGACAAATTGGACAACAACTTACGTGGTCCAATTTCTCCTGTTACCCTTGGGAAAATAAAAAATTAGTGACTAAAAGATAATTTTTGTGGGAAAAAAATAGGATTTTTTATTTTCATGCCCGGGCATTATAAACTTGTGTGAAGCACTTGGGGGTTCAAAGTGCTCACCAAAGATCTAGATAAGTTCCTTAGGGGGTATAGTTTCCAAAATGGGGTCACTTGTGGGGGGTTTCCACTGTTTAGGCTCATCTGGGGCACTGCAAACGGAACATGACCCCCATCAACGTCTGCATTCCAAAACGTTACTACTTCCTTTCCAAGCCCTGCCGTGCACCCAAACAATTTCCCCCCCCCAACATATGGGGTATCAGCGTACTCAGGACAAATTGGACAACAACTTTTGGGGTCCAATTTCCTTGGGAAAATTCAAAAATTTGGGACTAAAAAATCATTTTTGTGGAAAATTTTTTTTTTTTTTTTTCACACCCAGGCATTATAAGCTTTTGTGAAACACTTGGGGGTTCAAAGTGCTCACAACAGATCTAGATAAGTACCTTAGGGGGTCTAGTTTCCAAAATGGTGTCACTTGTGGGGGTTTCCACTGTTTAGGTGCATCAGGGGCTCTCCAAACACGACATGGCGTCCAATCTCAATTCCAGCCAATTTTAGTTTGAAAAAGTCAAACGGCGCTCCTTCCCTTACGAGCTCTGCCGTGTGCCCAAACAGTGGTTTTCCCCCACATATTGGGTATTGGCGTACTCAGGAGAAATTGCATAACAACCTTATCTGTCCATTTTCTCCTTTTACCCTTGTGAAAATAAAAAAAAAGTTTGTAAAAGATCATTTTTGTGGCTAAAAAGTTAAATATTCATTTTTTCCTTCCACGTTGCTTTAGTTCCTGTGAAGCACCTGAAGGGTTAATAATCTTCTTGAATGTGGTTTTGAGTACCTTGAGGGGTGCAGTTTTTAGAATGGTGTCACTTTTGGGTATTTTCTGCCATATAGACCCCTCAAAGTGACTTCAAATGTGAGGTGGTCCCTAAAAAAATGGCTTTGTAAATTTTGTTGTAAAAATGAGAAATCGCTGGTCAACTTTTAACACTTATAACTTCCTAACAAAAAAAAATTTTGGTTCCAAAATTGTGCTGATGTAAAGTAGACATGTGGGAAATGTTATTTCTTAACTATTTTGTGTGATATATTTCTCTGTTTTAAGGGAATAAAAATTCAAAGTTTGAAAATTGCAAAATTTTAAAAATTTTCGCCATATTTGCGTTTTTTTCAAAAATAAACGCAAGTTATATCGAAGAAATTTTACTTCTAACGTGAAGTACAATATGTCACGAGAAAACAATCTCAGAATCGCGAAGATCCGTTGAAGCGTTCCAGAGTTATAACCTCATAAAGAGACAGTGGTCAGAATTGTAAAAATTGGCCCGGTCATTAACGTGCAAACCACCCTTGGGGGTGAAGGGGTTAATTTTTGCCAGGGCTGTATATGGGGAGTTGTTGGGGCCTTCATACAGTATATAGGGGTCTGTGGAGGCCATCATATTATATATAGGGAAGCTATAAGGGGTTCATACTGTTTAGGAGGCTAGGGGTCCATTATACCATTTATAGGGATATGTGGGGGTAATGTCACGCTGTCTAATGATATGTATACAATGTCAGTAAACTATTAATACAGGAACAACACTCTATACAACAACTAGTATAGCAACATCAGCATGTAAGTATAGAATAGATTTACCTGACACGATATCTGCTGAACTCAGGGTTAATCTTGAGGACTTGATGAGCTGAAACAGGAAAGAGGTGGACCGGGATCTAACCTGACCCTAAACTGGGGTCCTAACTAATCCCTCACCTTGGAGGTACTGATAATGGTTCAGAGGTCCAAGTCTCCAACCTAACCCTGTCTCCTATCAGACCCTGAACCCTGTAATCAGTCCTAAGAAGGATCCTGACTACCACCAAAGGGATATGGGCTGATCTCAGCTAAATACACAGATTAGACATATAAGACAGACAGGATAACACTCGCTTGCATACACACTCAAACACCAAAGGAACATAAATGGTCTGGGAAATAAACTCTAACCAAGTTGAGCTTAGAACAACTAAGGAGCTCACAACTAAAGTCTATACAGATTCATTCCTATCTGTGGTCTGCATGAAGGTTTCACTGGCAACTCCCCAAGCAGACAACCAGGAATTTAAAGGAAACCAATCAACAAATAATCAATTGCAGCCGGGAGAAACTGCACCCAGTCCCAGCACCGAGCACAGACAGAATTAACTCCCTAGCTGCCAAACACAAAGAAACAGCAGATCAGCTGTGAGAAGTCAAAATGTGCAACCGCGACGATCTTCGTGGCAATGCACACATGACAGTACCCCCCCTTCTACGAGGGGCCTCCGGACCCTCAGGGCCAGGCCTGCCCGGGTGAGTTCTGTGGAAGGTCCGAACCAAACGATCTGCGTTAACATCAGACGCAGGGACCCACGTCCTCTCCTCTGGACCATACCCCTTCCAATGCACCAAGTACTGAAGGGACCGGCGATTCAGACGTGAGTCAATGATCTTTGATACTTGAAATTCCAAGTTACCATTGACCAACACAGGAGGAGGAGGTAGAGGTGACGGTATGACTGGTGCCACATACCTTTTAAGTAATGACTTGTGGAACACATTATGAATTTTAAACGTAGGAGGGAGGTCCAGACGAAATGCCACCGGATTAATTATGGAACTGATCCTGTACGGCCCGATGAATCTGGGACCCAGTTTCCAGGAGGGCACCTTAAGTTTTATATTCCTGGTAGACAACCATACCAGATCGGTCACATTCAGATCTGGACCAGAAACTCTCCTCCTATCAGCCATACGTTTGTAACGGTTCCCCATCGCACTCAGATTATTCAATACACCTCTCCACACAGAAGCAAGTGACGACGAGAAACGCTCCTCCTCAGGAACCCCAGAAGGGCCCCCCCCCATTGAAAGTACAAAACTGGGGATGGAAACCATATGCCCCAAAAAACGGGGACTTACCAGTGGACTCGCTCCGCCTGTTGTTAAGAGCGAACTCTGCCAGAGGCAAGAAAGAAGACCAGTCCTCTTGGTTCTCTGAAACAAAACACCGGAGATACGTCTCTAAGCTCTGATTCAGACGCTCTGTCTGACCATTGGTCTGCGGATGAAAAGCCGAGGAAAATGACAATTGCATCCCCCGACGTAAACAAAATGCCCTCCAAAATTTGGACACAAACTGAGACCCCCTATCTGACACCACATCAGAAGGCAACCCATGAAGTCTAACGATCTCCCTAATGAACACCTGCGCCAGAGTTTTAGCATTAGGGAGTGCAGGAAGAGCAACGAAATGTGCCATCTTACTGAACCTGTCAACAACCACCAGTATGACAGTATTCCCTGACGACGGAGGAAGGTCCGTAATGAAGTCCATAGATAAATGAGTCCATGGACCTCCGGAAGTTTCAAGGGTAAAAGGGTCCCAGACGGACGGGTATGAGGGGTTTTAGAGTGAGCACACACCCCACATGACGCGACAAAAGTTATAACATCTTTATTAGCATTAGGCCACCAAAACCGGCGAGAAAGGAGATCTAAAGTAGCCTTACTCCCTGGATGTCCTGCTAGAGCAGAATTATGATGTGCCTCAATAACCTTTTGTCTCAACAGATTTGGGACAAACAGTCTCCCTGGAGGTCCTGCAGGGGCGTCCCCCTGAGCCTCTAACACCTCCTCCTCAAGCTCAGAAAATACAGCCGACACTACCACCCCCTCCTGAAGGATAGGACTCGGGTCATCCGTTTTCCTGGCCCCTGGGAAACTGCGAGACAAGGCATCAGCCTTTACATTCTTAGACCCCGGGCGATAAGTGACGACAAAATTAAACCTGGTAAAAAACAACGACCATCGAGCTTGTCTGGAATTCAGACGCTTAGCGGATTCCAAATACAACAGGTTCTTGTGATCAGTAATAACGGTAACCGGGTGGACTGCCCCCTCCAAAAAGTGACGCCATTCTTCAAAAGCTAACTTAATGGCCAAAAGTTCCCTATTGCCGATATCATAATTCCTTTCGGCGGACGACAATTTCTTAGAAAAGAAAGCGCACGGATGCCATTTACCAGGGGACGGACCCTGGGACAATATAGCACCCACCCCTACGTCAGACGCATCCACCTCCACAATGAACGGCTGAGATGCATCTGGTTGGATGAGAACGGGTGCCGAAGCAAAACATTTCTTCAAAGAGGAAAAGGCTTGGCAAGCTTTGTCCGACCATTTAGAAAAATCCGTCCCTTTTCTTGTCATGTCAGTGAGAGGTTTGACGACAGATGAGAAATTACAAATAAATTTCCGGTAGTAGTTAGCAAACCCCAAAAAACGCTGCAGAGCCTTAAGATCCCCTGGCTGATCCCATTCAAGCACTGCTCTCACCTTTTCAGGGTCCATACGGAAACCGGAGGCTGACACCAAAAAACCCAAAAACTGAAGTTCCTGTACGGCAAATACACACTTCTCCAGTTTGGCGTATAGTTTATTGTCTCGCAAGATCTGCAACACCTGTCTCACATGCTCCTGATGAGACACAAGATCTGGCGAGTAAATTAAAATGTCGTCCAAATATACAACCACAAACAGCCCCACAAGGTGACGAAAAATGTCATTAACAAAATGTTGGAATACTGCTGGTGCAGTAGTCAGACCAAAAGGCATGACTAGGTTCTCATAATGTCCCTCCGGCGTGCTAAACGCCGTTTTCCACTCATCCCCCTCTTTTATCCTAATCAGATTATACGCCCCCCTGAGATCCAATTTAGAGAACCATTTGGCGCCAACAATTTGATTGAAGAGATCAGGAATAAGAGGGAGTGGATACGGATCTCGAACAGTAATCCGATTAAGTTCGCGGAAATCCAAGCAAGGGCGTAGGCCTCCATCTTTCTTCTTCACAAAGAAGAACCCCGCGGCTACTGGGGAAGATGAAGGTCTAATATGCCCTTTGGCCAGACTTTCAGAATATAATCTTTCATAGCCTGCCTCTCAGGACCAGAAAGATTATACAACCTAGCTTTAGGCAACTTAGCATCAGGAAGGAGATTAATAGAGCAGTCATACACACGATGAGGAGGCAACTCCTGACACCCCTCCTCAGAGAAAACATCCCCAAAATCCTCCAAAAAAGGAGGCAATGTATTAGGCATGACCGCACTGATGACTGTGTTCATGCAGTTGCTTTTGCAAAACTCACCCCATTGGCTTATCTCTCTGGACTGCCAATTAATCACAGGGTTATGTTTAACCAACCAAGGAAGTCCCAACACAATGGGAGTAGGTAGACCCTCCAACACATAACAAGATAATTGTTCCCTATGTATTGCCCCTACCCGAAGGTCAATGTTATGAACCTCATGAACAAAGCTACCTTGGCCGAGAGGCCTGGCGTCAATGGAGAATATAGGGATCGGTTTGACCAATACACTCAGATGCATACCTTGAGCCTGAGCAAACTGAGCGTCAACCAGATTAGCCCCGGAACCACTATCAAGAAGAACAGACAATCTCTCCACTCTCGTACCAACTACCACCTCCACTGGTACAAGGAACTGAGAAGAACTGGCGGATGAAATACATACTCCCAGGTTGTCGTCCACCACACAACCTGGGATTAACAGTTTTCCGGCGACTTTTGGCTCAACAAGGCACGGGATGGACATTCTCCAACAAAATGTCCCTCTTTCCCGCAGAAACAACATCTTCTAGTCCTGCGGCGTACCGCCAATCCCCTCCTACGAAATTATGTCCCTCCCAACTGCATAGGCTCATCCGAACAGACAAGGGGAACCTCAACATAAGGGACTTTAGTGGTAGGTGGAGAAACAACAGGGAGTGGGGTTACCTTACCCCTCTCCCGAAGCCGTCTATCAGTACGGATAGCTAAGGCCATAGCAGCCTCCAGTGAATGAGGAGACTCATACTGAGCCAAAACGTCTTTTAATTTATCAGAAAGCCCATGACAAAACTGGCTCCTAAGAGCTGGGTCATTCCACTGAGTATCTGTGGCCCATCTACGAAACTCAGAAGCAAATTCCTCTGCAGGACGATCTCCCTGCTGTATCTTACGTAATTTTGTCTCAGCAAGAAAGACCCGATCTGGGTCATCATATACCAATCCCAGGGCAGTAAAAAATTGATCTACAGACAGTAGAGCCGGGGATCCCGGAGGAAGGGAAAATGCCCAGGATTGAGGGTCCCCTTGCAGAAGTGAGATAACAATTCCCATCTCTCCGCTCATCACTCCCTGATGATCGAGGCCGAAGCCGAAAATACAATTTACATGCCTCCCGGAAGGTGAAAAATTTGTCTCGCCCACCAGTGAACCTGTCCGGGAGAGCTACTTTAGGTTCAACTCTGGTTTGCTCCAGGGGAGACAAAACTTTGGACTTAATGTCCGTCAGCTCCATGGATAATCCCTGCAACTGCAGAGCCAGCTGGGCTACTGGATCCATGGTAACTGGAGATAATTTTTATGGCCAGTGAAAATGTCACGCTGTCTAATGATATGTATACAATGTCAGTAAACTATTAATACAGGAACAACACTCTATACAACAACTAGTATAGCAACATCAGCATGTAAGTATAGAATAGATTTACCTGACATGATATCTGCTGAACTCAGGGTTAATCTTGAGGACTTGATGAGCTGAAACTGGAAAGAGGTGGACCGGGATCTAACCTGACCCTAAACTGGGGTCCTAACTAATCCCTCACCTTGGAGGTACTGATAATGGTTCAGAGGTCCAAGTCTCCAACCTAACCCTGTCTCCTATCAGACCCTGAACCCTGTAATCAGTCCTAAGAAGGATCCTGACTACCACCAAAGGGATATGGGCTGATCTCAGCTAAATACACAGATTAGACATATAAGACAGACAGGATAACACTCGCATGCATACACACTCAAACACCAAAGGAACATAAATGGTCTGGGAAATAAACTCTAACCAAGTTGAGCTTAGAACAACTAAGGAGCTCACAACTAAAGTCTATACAGATTCATTCCTATCTGTGGTCTGCATGAAGGTTTCACTGGCAACTCCCCAAGCAGACAACCAGGAATTTAAAGGAAACCAATCAACAAATAATCAATTGCAGCCGGGAGAAACTGCACCCAGTCCCAGCACCGAGCACAGACAGAATTAACTCCCTAGCTGCCAAACACAAAGAAACAGCAGATCAGCTGTGAGAAGTCAAAATGTGCAACCGCGACGATCTTCGTGGCAATGCACACATGACAGGTAATCATGCTGTTTATATGGGAGCTGTCAGGGTTCATACTGTGTAGGATGCGACTAAACCATTATACTGTGTGGAGGGGGCTATGAGCTGTGTGGGGGGGCTATCTTACTTTGTGTGCTGAACTATGAGGACATCATAATGTGTGTGGGGGCCACTATAGGGGCATCATGCTGTGGGAGGTGTTATACTGTGCTGGAGTCACTCTTTGCCCGAGGCACTATGGCTTCATTATACTGTGCATGTGGGGAAATTATGATGTGAAATTGTGGGGATTCACTGTGGGAGTATCATTCTATGTGGGGGCATTTGGGGGTGAGGACACTAAGGCGCTTCATTATTGACATAACTACATGTCAATCTACCTTTTTCAAAAGTTGGCCCTGCCCACTCTGGCAAATATTTTTTTAGGTACTGTGGAGCGGCCAATTAGGACTTTTGCTATGGGGCTTTATAATTTGGGTTATAAGGACATCTTACTTTGTATAGGGTGGCTATGGGACCATAACATTGTATATAGTGGGCTATGAGTATTCATGCTGAGGATAGGGGGGTTATGGGCCAACATATTGTTTAAAGGGAGCTGTGGGGGACATCATACTGTATATAGAGTCCTAAAGATACACCAGACTTATCTAGAAGCATAATACATTTGCAACATCCCATAGCTGTAGAAAAAGATATCCTCTTAGCGGCACATTTGGCACATCGTACTCCAAAGGTCTTTTGGTTCAAGACTGGAGCATGAAACATTGTTCTTGATAATTCTCGTCCCAAGCTGTAGAAGCACAGAGGATGAGCAGTCTTATTCTTCTTTTGCAGCACTAAAGGTTATAGGTTTAAAATATTAGTCCAGAAAGTCGGAACTCTGTATCCAAGCTGTGGTGAAGGTGGAAAAACAACAGCATATGAAAATACAAGATTCTGGCACTCACAATTGACAAAAGCCTGGGATGGGCTTAAACGTCTTGTGTGTGGATTTTCATTAAAGAGCGTTAGCCATCCTGGGAGTGTCAGGAACTTCTGCTTTCATTGGTTTAAAATGCAACTGTCATTTCAGTAGAATTTGCATCAGAATATCTGTGTGTTCCTCTAGCTCCTCCCTCCTCCATAGAATCTTATCAGCTCCAACTGTCGTCTCCTTTCCTCCAAAGGAACATTTTTCTTCACTGAATACAGGTTTTACCCTTGGAGCTTGTGCACGTGATATGGACACACGTTAGTATTCTCTCTCATCTGAGAGAATCGGGCTGATTATGTTAATGAGACTGGGGTCACACACGTCTAAAAAATCGGACCGTTTTACTGGGACGATTATCGCACAAAAGTTACCTGAACATTGATCCGTCTGTCATCCGATTATCCGGGGATGATGCGATTTAGTCGCATCTGAGCGTACGTTTCACATCTGACTTGAGAGATTTTGTCGGTGGCTAGCAAAACCGACATATAATGGATCCAAATGAATAGTTTTAAAATCACAAAAGAAAGAATAGATATATACACATAAAATACATATATACAGTACAGACCAAAAGTTTGGACACACCTTCTCATTCAAAGATTTTTCTGTATTTTCATGACTATGAAAATTGTAGAATCACACTGAAGGCATCAAAACTATGAATTAACACATGTGGTATTATACATTACACTTTACTAAAAAGTGTGAAACAACTGAAAATATGTCTTATATTCTAGGTTCTTCAAAGTAGCCACCTTTTGCTTTGATTACAGCTTTGCACGCAGAAAAGGTGAACGGATGGACTCTACATGCCTGGTTCCCACCGTGAAGCATGGAGGAGGTGGTGTGATGGTGTGGGGTGCTTTGCTGGTGACACTGTTGGGGATTTATTCAAAATTGAAGCAGTGAGCGGTCCAGCTCACCCCAAACCATCTCGATTGGGTTCAGGTCTGAAGACTGTGGAGGCCAGGTCATCTGGCGTAGCACCCCAACACTCTCCTTCTTGGTCAAATAGCCCTTACACTGCCTGGAGGTGTGTTTGGGGTCATTGTCCTGTTGAAAAATAAATGATGGTCCAGCTAAACGCAAACCGGATGGAATAGCATGCTGCTGCAAGATGCTGTGGTAGCCATGCTGGTTCACTATGCCTTCAATTTTGAATAAATCCCCAACAGTAAACGGGCTCAATTTAAATGATCCATTATGCTAAAATTCTCAATATACAGCAATAAAATCACCTATAAAACAAGCTTGTGCATATGTGAATATTTTGCTATAGAAAATTCTTATTACTAGTGCTATAGAATGTCCACAATTTACTTATATACAATAAACTTATGCATATGCGACTATATGGTGTCTTTCCTTCATCCTTCAAACATGCCTCAATCACTCCCATCCTCAAAAAGCCCTCCCTCGACCCATCCTCTGTGTCTAACTATCGCCCGATATCTCTTCTCCCTTATGCCTCAAAACTACTGGAACAGCATGTATATCTCAAACTGTCCTCCCACCTCTCCTCCTGTTCCCTCTTTGACCGTTTACAATCCGGCTTCCGACCGCATCACTCAACTGAAACTGCCCTAACTAAAGTCACTAACGACCAACTAACCGCCAAGAGCAAGCGACACTAATCTGTCCTCCTTCTCCTGGACCTGTCTTCTGCCTTCGACACGGTGGACCAATTACCTCCTGCTACAGATTCTCTCATCTCTTGGCATCACAGACTTGGCCCTATCCTGGATCTCATCATACCTAACAGACCGAACATTCAGTGTCTCCCTCTCACACACCACCTCCTCACCTCGCCCCCTGTCTGTCGGTGTTCCTCAAGGCTCAGTCCTAGGACCCCTACTCTTCTCCATCTATACCTTCGGCCTGGGACAGTTCATAGAATCCCACGGCTTGCAGTATCACCTCTACGCCGATGACACGCAGATCTATCTATCTGGACCTGACCTCACCTCCCTACTGACCAAAATCCCAGAGTGTCTGTCTGCTATCTCAGCCTTCTTTTCTGCTCGCTTTCTCAAACTGAACATGGACAAAACAGAATTCATCATCTTTCCCCCACCTCATTCTTCCCCTCCACCAGACATATCCATCAATGTCAATGGCTGCTCGCTTTCCCCAGTCCCGCATGCTCGGTGCCTTGGGGTGATCCTCGACTCTGCCCTCTCTTTCAAACCACACATTCAAGCCCTCGCTACCTCCTGCCGCCTCAAAATCAAAAATATTTCCCGGATCCGCTCATTCCTCAACCATGAAACCACAAAAACACTAGTGCACGCCCTTATCATCTCCCGAATCGACTACTGCAACCTCCTACTGTCTGGCCTCCCCTCTAGCACTCTGGCACCACTCCAGTCCATCCTACACTCTGCTGCCCGACTAATCCACCTGTCTCCCCGATATTCCCCAGCCTCCCCCCTATGCCAGGCCCTTTACTGGCTTCCTATTGCCCAGAGGCTTCAGTTCAAAACCCTAACCATGACATACAAAGCCATCCACAACCTTTCTCCTCCATACACCTGTGACATGGTCTCCCGCTACCTACCCACACGCAACCTTCGATCCTCTCAAGATCTCCTTCTCGACTCCCCCCTCATCTCTTCTTCCCACAACCGCATACAAGACTTCTCCCGGGCTTCCCCCATACTCTGGAACTCCCTGCCGCAAAACATCAGACTTTCACCAACAACGGAAACCTTCAAGAAGAACCTGAAGACCCACCTGTTCCGACAAGCCTACAGCCTACAATGATCCTCAGTCTACTGAACCATCGCACGACCAGCTCTACCCTTTCCTAGTGTATCCTCACCCATCGATGTAGACTGTGAGCCCTCGCGGGCAGGGTCCTCTCTCCGTCTGTACTTGTGTGTCCCTTGTCTAGCACACGTTTATTGTACCTGTCTATATTTTCCCTTTTCATATGTAAAGCGCCATGGAATAAATGGCGCTATATAAATGTGTAATAATAATAAATATGGAAAATACTTATTGCTATTACTATGTGTCTCCCTCTCCCACACCACCTCCTCACCTCGCCCCCTCTCTGTCGGTGTTCCTCAAGGCTCAGTTCTAGGACCCCTACTCTTCTCCATCTACACCTTCGACCTGGGACAGCTCATAGAATCCCACGGTTTGCAGTATCATCTCTACGCCGACGACACGCAGATCTACCTATCTGGACCTGACCTCACCTCCTTACTGACCAAAATCCCACAATGTCTGTCCGCTATTTCAGCTTTCTTTTCTGCTCGCTTTCTAAAACTGAGCATGGACAAAACAGAATTCATCATCTTCCCCCCATCTCACTCTACCCCTCTACCAGACCTATCCCTCAATGTCAATGGCTGCTCACTTTCCCCGGTCACGCATGCTCGGTGCCTCGGGGTGATCCTTGACTCTGCCCTTTCTTTCAAGCCACATATCCAAACCCTCGCCACCTCCTGCCGTCTCAAACTCAAAAATATTTCCCGGATCTGTGCATTCCTTGACCACGACACCACAAAAACACTAGTGCATGCCCTTATCATGTCCCGCCTTGACTACTGCAACCTCCTGTTCTCTGGCCTCCCCTCTAGCACTCTGGCACCACTCCAATCCATCCTACATTCTGCTGCCTGACTAATCCACCTGTCTCCCCGTTATTCCCCAGCGTCTCCCCTATGCCAAGCCCTTCATTTGCTTCCTATCGAGCCGAGAGGCACCAGTTCAAAACCCTAACTATGACATACAAAGCCATCCACAACCTGTCTCCTCCATACATCTGTGACATGGTCTCCCGCTACTTACCATCGATCCTCTCAAGAGCTCCTTCTCTACTCTCCCCTTATCTCTTCTTCCCACAACGGCATACAAGACTTCTCCTGTGCCTCCCCTATACTCTGGAATTCTCTA
This sequence comes from Oophaga sylvatica, assembly GCA_033576555.1. Classification (NCBI taxonomy): domain Eukaryota; kingdom Metazoa; phylum Chordata; class Amphibia; order Anura; family Dendrobatidae; genus Oophaga; species Oophaga sylvatica. Next base: position 974,585,583 of record JARQOD010000001.1, on the reverse strand, counting down.
CCCCAACACATCAGACTCTCGCCTACCATGGAAATCTTCAAAAAGAACCTGAAGACCTACCTCTTCCGACAAGCCTACAACCAGCAGTGATCCTCAGCCTACTGAACCACCGCACGACCAGCTCTACCCTCTCCTAGTGTATCCTCACCCATCCCCTATAGATTGTGAGCCCTCGTGGGCAGGGTCGTCTCTCCTTCTGTACTTATATGTGTCCTGTATTGCTCATATTTATTGTACTTGTCTATACTCGCCCCCTCTCACATGTAAAGCGCCATGGAATAAATGGCGCTATAAAAATGAATAATAATAATAATATCCAACAAAATTCCTTTCTTTTTAAATCTCTTTAGTGTTAGTGTAATATGAAATGAACTATAAAAATAATTATAATAATAATAAATATAAAAATAAAAAATAAATAATAAATAAATAATAAATAAAGAAATATAATAAAAATACAAAAGGAAGTGCATTGGTGATCAACCAACCACCACATGATACATTGTTATACCAATACTTGTGCATTAATAAACTATAATCATAAGCAATAATATTGTGCATACAGATCTACACCAAATGAATAATATAAAATGATTAAGTCCATTCTTCTTTCCAGCTTGCATCCAAGAAGAAACAATCCACACTGAACTGATCCCACCAATCAACTCCAAAAACCTCCAAACCGAAAGGTAAGTATCCGTAGGACTATCCGTAGGAATAAAGACACTTTATTATAACAACGGGTTAGAATCTATAATAATGAAATAAAAATAATGTTAGTATAAAAACACCATAATTAAAAATTATACCAAAGCTAAAAAGAATACCAGATTTATAAAAAGGACCCGAGGGCAAAAAGAATTTGTTCCACTGAGCAGACTTTCCAAAATCAAGCTAAGGATTTATAATCAAGGTTCCGGGAGAGAGCCTATGGCCATAGGCAGATCAGACATGCATACAAAAGGGCGCTTAATGTTTCACGCAATCAACTTTTGTATAAAAAGAAGGAGGCTAATGTTGTTGACCCTAAAATAGTTACGGTAGGCTCATTACTCCATATAACGAACAATGGAAGCAACTGACTGATCATTTACAATCATTGGAATGTGCTATTAGCCGATCCAATTCTTAATAAAACGTTGTCAAGTAGGCAGTGCATAACAGCCAGAAGATCAAGGAACCTGTCTGATTTATTAGTCCATAGTCATTTTTCTACAAAAAAAGAACAGTGCAGTTTCTTGGGTGATTTCAGGGCAGCTGGGGACTCCCTCTGACGTCACTGATGCTGTGCGGTGTCCCTGGCTGACCTGAACTGATTAGCCTGGGAAACAATCTATTAAGCTTCCCAGCTAATCACTTCCTCACCTGTGAGCTGGGAGAGGAGCTCATTCGTTCCGGGGCTTACAGCTGAGCTGCCAGCATTAGCTGCACTGCTTGCTATAAACCAGTTAACCCTTTGTGAAGGATTACACATGGACCTGACAGAGCGCCGTTAAGGTAAGAATAATGTTGTTTTATTATTTTATTTTTTATTACAGGAGAACAAGGGAATCGAAGGAATACCAGTAAAATAACATATGGTCAAAAACTGTGTGTTTATTTAATTAAAATGATTTTTAATTAATGTGTGTGTGTTTTTTTTTATTTCATACAATAGGATTAATAATTGAGAATTGTCTAATTGACAACTCTCAATTATTAACCTGGCTTAAAGTGACCTTCCAATAGCAAGGTGGCTTTAACCCATTATTAACCCATTAGCCACCGCTACAGGGCAATAGGAATAGATGGGATAAGTGCCAGAAAGGGCGAATCTAATTATAGATTTGCTTTTTCTGGGGTGGCTGGGGGCAGATGTTCATAGCCAGGGGGGGCACAAAATAAATGTACCCTCCCTTGGCTATTATTATCTGCCCCCACTCACTGGCTTTGCCTGTCTGGTGGAGAAAATACCGCGGGAGCCCACGCATTTTTTTCAACAAATTTACACCTATAATTAACCCCTACATGTCTGAAATTTTGCACACATACACTCATGTCATTGTTAGTGAAAACCATATATCAAACGACATGAAATGACATGGTTAACTGTATGTAAACCATGTGTCATTTCATGTCGGGTGGTTCTGTAATTTCACAAAAGCCGGCAATTGAATTAGCGACTATTATACTATGTAGAAGTGCATGAACTATAAATATATATATATATATGTGTGTCACAATGACATGTATATATTTATATATAGTGCAGACCAAAAGTTTGGACACACCTCATTCAATGATTTTTCTTTATTTTCACGACTATGAAAATTGTAGAATTACACTGAAGGCATCAAAACTATGAAGTAACACATGTGGAATTATACATTACACTTTACAAAAAAGTGTGAAACAACTGAAAATATGTCTTATATTCTAGGTTCTTCAAAGTAGCCACCTTTTGCTTTGATTACTGCTTTGCACGCAGAAAGGGTGAACGGATGGACTCTACATGCCTGGTTCCCACCGTGAAGCATGGAGGAGGTGGTGTGATGGTGTGGGGGGGCTTTGCTGGTGACACTGTTGGGGATTTATTCAAAATGGAAGGCATACTGAACCAGCATGGCTACCACAGCATCTTGTAGCAGCATGCTATTCCATCCGGTTTGCGTTTAGTTGGACCATCATTTATTTTTCAACAGGACAATGACCCCAAACACACCTCCAGGCTGTGTAAGCGCTATTTGACCAAGAAGGAGAGTGCTGGGGTGCTACGCCAGATGACCTGGCCTCCACAGTCACCAGACCTGAACCCAATCGAGATGGTTTGGGGTGAGCTGGACCGTTCACCGCTTCAATTTTGAATAAATCCCCAACAGTGTCACCAGCAAAGCACCCCCACACCATCACACCTCCTCCTCCATGCTTCACGGTGGGAACCAGGCATGTAGAGTCCAGCCGTTCACCTTTTCTGCGTGCAAAGCAGTAATCAAAGCAAAAGGAGGCTACTTTGAAGAACCTAGAATATGAGACATATTTTCAGTTGTTTCACACTTTTTTGTAAAGTGTAATGTATAATTCCACATGTGATAATTCATAGTTTTGATGCCTTCAGTGTGATTCTACAATTTTCATAGTCATGAAAATACAGAAGAATCTTTAAATGAGAAGGTGTGTCCAAACTTTTGGTCTGTACTGTATATGTATTCTATGTGTATATATTCTTTCTTTTGTGATTTAAAAACTATCATTTGGATCCATTATATGTCGGTTTTGCCAGCCACCGACAAAATCTTGCAAGTCGGATGTCAATCGGATGTGAAACGTACGCTCAGATGCGACAATCACATCATCGCAGTACAATCGGATGACAGACGGATCAATGTTCAGGAAACTTTTGTGCGATAATCGTCCGACTAAAACGGTCCGATTTTTTAGACGTCGTGTGTGACCCCGGCCTTACTATGCAACCGGGACAATTAAGGAACGGGGGATACAGAGTTTTTTGAAGCATTCAAATCTGAGTTTTCTAATGGAAACCTCTTCAAGAAACTTTGGAGGAGTCTTCGAAGAAGTTTTTAAAAAAAATGTCCTGCAGCAGTTTTGAAAAGTTTTGCAAGCGTTTTATTTCCTTGAAGCTTTTTTTTTTGTTGCAGCCATTAGTTTGGAGCGTTTTCCTTCAGGATCTGACAAACACTTTTGTAAAAGTATTTTAAAAAACCTAAAGTGGAGAAAACTCTCAAAAGACTGAACCTCTGAACAGCAATGGGGGTTTACAATAGAAATGAACAAGAAGAGTCTTTCAAGCATTTTTTAACCAATTTTTCAAGCGTTTTTATGAAGCGGACTTGCTCCAAAAATCTCCTTTAAAAATCATCATGTGCACAAACCCGAACTACCAGGATAGTGTTGTTGCTTTTTTTCCCATCGTGTCGAGCCCTCGTTCCTGACAGTGAATCAGTTTTCACTTGTCTCCAAAGGGATTTTGCGTCTTACGAGAGGAATGCTGGCCGCGCATCATGGAGGGATACCAGAAATCTGGAGCCAAACGCACAGGCTGTCGTGAGCGGAGAGATGATTTTATACTCTGGGTTTGTGGTAATATTCCTTATCCTGGATATTTGCCATTGGAAACCTTGGAAAGCCGGTGTCAAAACTTCAAAGGGGGTTATACCCACTGATTTAAGGGTATGTGCACAAGATGTTTTGGGGGGGGAGTCTTTTTGGAGAGAGGCAACTTAAAAAACGCCTGAAAAAAAATCACCTTTTAAAAACCCTTCCTATAAATTTCTATGGTAAAACCATTTTTCTTCATTTTTTTTTAGTTATTTTTTCTTCTTTAAAGGGGCGTCTGATAGAAAACGCTCCGAACTTTCTACTGTCCAATCAAAAGGCTGCAAAAAAAAAACTAATCAAAGAAAAAAAAATCTTTCAAACTGATTCAGAAAATGAAAAACTGCTCCAAAATCTGCCCGAAGAAAAATCAATGTTGTTGATATCCACAAAAAAAAAAAACCTCTGTGTGCACTTAGCCTAATATTCATGGCTTAACCTAAGGATATTGTAAGTCACCAATTCTTACAGGCTGGACAACCCCTTTAAAGAGGACCTCTTATTTTATTCCCGCTGCTCCCCTAATTATTCTATTTTTTTTTTTAATTAATTCTCCTATACAGTTCTGGAGATATGAGACTTTTTATTTAGCGCTAATTTTTGTGATCTTTTATGGTCTAAAGCTCTCTCTCTGAACAACATCCCCTTGGTAAAAGCCATAAAAATTAGCATAATGGGAGGACTAAATATAAACGCCACTGGGATGGCTCGTGATAAAAGGAAAAAGCAATTTCTAATTGACACTTTATTTACCCTACAATCACTCATGTTGTTCCGATGTTACCTCCGCTACAACATGGGCTTAGTGCCTTAGTATATTCTATTTCTGCAGCAGCATCCAAAATAGTGAGTAAATGTCTCCCTCTAGTGGTGGAATAACAGTTAGCAATGCAGTGAGAATTTACCAACACCAATGTATCAGATTCTGCACGTCACAGAATGAAATGTTGCTGGACAATGAGCCCTACTACAAAATCATGCACCTGTTATAAGCTGCTTATAACACAGGGGTCTTCTTATGAGAAGACTTTAGGTCCATGTGTCACTGCTACCTCTGCACCATCTATGACTCCTGATGGAGGGGCACAGTAACAAATTAGAAGAGGTCTTTTTGAAGACGCCTTCTCCCAACAGCAATTGTAAGATCTCTCCACAGGTGATCAATGGGATTTAGATCCGGATTCATTGCTGCCACTTCAGAACTCTCCAACGCTTTGTTTCCATCCATTTCTGGGGGCTTCTTGAAGCATATTTGGGGTCATTGTCCTGCTGGAAGACCCATGACCTATGATGCAAACCCAGATTTCTGACAATGGTCACTATATTGCAACTCAAAATCCTTTTGTAATCTTTAGATTTCATGATGACTTGTAACCAGTCAAGACACCCAGTGCCAGAGGCAGCAAAATAACCCCGAAATATCTTTCAAACTCCACCATATATGACTGTAGGTACTGTGTTCTTCTCTTTGTAGGTCTCATTTTGTTTTTGGTAAACAATAGAATTATGTCCTTTACCAAAAAGCTCTATCTTGATCTTATCTGTCCACATGATGCTTTATCAGAAAGATTTGGACTTATATACATTTTGGAAAACTGCACTGTACCTCCTTTATGTCTCTACTAGCTGTAGTACCCGGCTTCGCCCGGGTTAATTAATAACTGCTGTTAGCTGTAACAAAATAGACTATGTTAACAAAAATTTATTCTGCACATAAAAATCACACACCAAAACGTGCGGGGGTTAAAATTTCCATTCAACACATAGCCTATGATGCTCCTGGGGTTGAGATATGCGGGCATGCAAAATTTCATGCCCGTAAGTACAACGGTGCAGATTCCTATCCCGGGCCAAAATTATTTGGCGATTTGGAATGCGCGGGGTTAAAATTTCGACTCAAAACCTAGCCTATGACGCTCCCGGGGTCGAGACGTGCGGGTGTGCAAAATTTCATGCCCGTAAATGCAGATTCCTATGCCGGACATACACACAAGTATTCAGCTTTCTCCCCATTATGTAGATAGGGCCAAAATTGTTTGGCGATTTGGAACGTGCGGGGGTTAAAATTTCCATTCAACACATAGCCTATAATGCTCCTGGGGTTGAGATGTGCGGGCATGCAAAATTTCATGCCCGTAAGTACAACGATGCAGATTCCTATCCCGGGCCAAAATTATTTGCCGATTTGGAATGCGCGGGTTAAAATTTCGACTCAAAACCTAGCCTATGACGCTCCCGGGGTCGAGACGTGCGGGTGTGCAAAATTTCATGCCCGTAAATGCAGATTCCTATGCCGGACATACACACAAGCATTCAGCTTTCTCCCCATTATGTAGATAGGGCCAAAATTGTTTGGCGATTTGGAACGTGCGGGGGTTAAAATTTCCATTCAACACATAGCCTATAATGCTCCTGGGGTTGAGATGTGCGGGCATGCAAAATTTCATGCCCGTAAGTACAACGATGCAGATTCCTATCCCGGGCCAAAATTATTTGCCGATTTGGAATGCGCGGGGTTAAAATTTCGACTCAAAACCTAGCCTATGACGCTCCCGGGGTCGAGACGTGCGGGTGTGCAAAATTTCATGCCCGTAAATGCAGATTCCTATGCCGGACATACACACAAGCATTCAGCTTTCTCCCCATTATGTAGATAGGGCCAAAATTGTTTGGCGATTTGGAACATGCGGGGGTTAAAATTTCCATTCAACACATAGCCTATGATGCTCCTGGGGTTGAGATGTGCGGGCATGCAAAATTTCATGCCCGTAAGTACAACGATGCAGATTCCTATCCCGGGCCAAAATTATTTGCCGATTTGGAATGCGCGGGGTTAAAATTTCGACTCAAAACCTAGCCTATGACGCTCCCGGGGTCGAGACGTGCGGGTGTGCAAAATTTCATGCCCGTAAATGCAGATTCCTATGCCGGACATACACACAAGCATTCAGCTTTCTCCCCATTATGTAGATAGGGCCAAAATTGTTTGGCGATTTGGAACGCGCGGGTTAAAATTTTGATTCAAAACATAGCCTAGGACGCTTTCGGGGTCGAGACGTGCGGGCGTGCAAAATTTCATGCCCGTAAGTGCGACGGTGCGGATTCCTATCCCGGACAAACATACCCACATACATACACACATACATACATTCAGCTTTATATATTAGAAGATGTCAGCAGAGAGGTCTGCCTGGGTCTCCTGCCATAGTGTTTCATTTCATTCAAATGTGGATGAATAGTTCGTACTGACACTGCTGCACCCTGATCCTACAGAACAGCTTGAATTTATTTAAAGCTTGATCGAGGCTGCTTATCCTTCATCCAGACTATCCTGTGTTGTAACTAGAGTTTAGCGATACTTTCCGATATCCAAAAGTATCGGAATCGGAATGGTATCGCCGATACCATTAAAATATCGGCGATACCCGATACCGATACCGGAAATCCAATGTAAGTCTATGGGAACAAAATATCGTAACTAAAAAAAACCCATTCTTTCCTTGTAAACACTAAATATACACACATAGAATACATATATATATATATATACATGTCATTGTGACATATATATATACATATATTTATAGTTTATACACTTCTACATAGTAAAATAGCCTCTGATTCAATTGCCGGGTAAAGTCGGCTTTTGTGAAAAGACAGAAGCACCCGACATGAAATGACACTTGGTTTACATAGAGTTAACCATGTCTTTTCATGTAGTTTGATATCTGATTTGCACAAACAATTACATCAGTCTATGTGTGCAAAATTTCACACCTGTAGGGGTTAATTAAAGGTGTAAATTCGTTGTAAAAAAAACGGACTTTTTTGCTACGAATTTACACCTTTAATTAACCCCTACAGGTGTGAAATTTTGCACACTTACACTCATGTAATTGTTTGTGCAAATCAGATATCAAACTACATGAAAAGACATGGTTAACCCTATGTAAACCAAGTGTCATTTCATGTCGGGTTCTGCATTTTCACAAAAGCCAGCAATTGAATTAGCGGCTATTATACTATGTAGAAGTGTATGAACTATAAATATATATATATATATGTGTCACAAACTCAATGACATGTATATATATATGAGGTGTAAAATTGCTGAAAAAAAATGCGTGGGCTCCCGCCCTATTTTTGCAACCAGACAGACAAAGCCAGTGAGTGGGGGCAGATAATAATAGCCCAGAGAGGGACCATTATTTTTGGCCCCCCCCGGCTACTAACATCTGCCCCCAGACACACCCAGAAAGGGCAAATCTCTAATTAGATTTGCCCTTTCTGGCACTTTGCCCGTCTATTCCCATTGCCCTGTAGCGGTGGCGAATGGGTTAATAAGGGGTTAAAATGACCTTGCAATTGAAAGGTCACTTTAAGCCAGGTTAATAATTGAGAGCTGTCAATTAGACAACTATCAATTATTAATCCTATTGTATGAAAGAAAAATCAAACACACACACTTTAATAAAAAAGAAGTTTAATGAAATAATCACACAGTTTTTGACCATATTTTATTTACCTGCTAAAACCATTTCCTGTAATAAAAATAAAATAATAAAGCAAAATTATTCTTACTGTGTAGCCCTGGTACACAATACCAGGAGGATGAGTGGAGAGGTAACAGTTAAAGGCTCTTCATACATCATGTACACTTCTGACACACCCAGCAGGGGTGTGGAAGGGAGTGATTTTAGTCAGTCAGTTTCCTGTCCTTGGACAGAGTAGACGTGTCCAGTTTGAGCCTGTCAGCAGTTCAGAAAGTGGAGGCTGGTACAGGTGGTCTAATTCACCTTAGCCTAGTCAGAGCTGTGCCCCACTGGAAGAAAGACTGAACTATCTATTAAGAGTCGAGCAAATCGAAGGGCAAAGTGGAAGGAAGATTATTGGAAAAGTGCTTTTGGCTTGGAAAAGTCCTGCACATTGCTACCGGTCACTGGGGACCGAAGGATCACTATTAGCTACAAGCATAGTGGTAAGAAAACCAGGGATTTACCGGACCCTAGGTCGCGGCAAACAGCCCCATATAGTCAGTACGTAACTGGAGTCAGGTGGAATAGGGACTTTGAGTCAAGCGCAGACAAAAGCAGGAACCTAGTTTCATCAATTGGAAGACTTCACCACAAATCTGACTGGGCAGAACAGCTCTGGAATAGCTGAAATTAAAGAGGGAACTACGCTGCAAGCTGGTTGTACTCATCGTTATTGGACAGTAAAGGAGGCCCCTAACTTGCTTAGCTGTTGCCTCAAAGCTCATCCTCCATCAACCCCATCAGCCTCCCTGGGACCTGTCTTACCATCTTGCAAGTAAAGGTATGGAAAGACGCTGACCGTGTGAGACTGTGTTATTTATCTGCACCCGACTTCACTAACTTCATAGACTTTGAGGGACCAGTCCCACCTGTAGGGGACCCGACATCTAGCTGCATCACCATCCCCTCAGAGATCTATAGCAGCGCTGGTACAAATTACCAGAATACTACAGGTGGCGTCACGAACTGTAAATATATCTATCCCCTGTAAATATTTCCCCAACATACGCCAGACCGCCAGGGCCACAGACCGAGCCACCACTACCTGTGACAATCCCATAGACTTCTACGGGCTCGGCTCTGAGTACCCCATTGCCCTGGTAATCCACAATTGTGGTGGCGGGTCGACACAAAACTTTGGCGTCACGAACAGGATACGAAACTTGCAGCATTGCGAGCCCTGTGTGCCTGTGGAGTGTTTTGGTGAAAAAGACTGTTGCTATTGTTTGGCGCCAAATACCGCCATATTTGCCGCCAGATTCGCGCCCTAAGGCGCTGGAGAAGAAGGTGGGCGTACCTGAAAGAGCGCGCAAAGTCTTGGACACGCCCCTGGCTCTGACTCATCGGCAGGTCCTGCAACAGGAAGTGAACGCTCTGACATCAGAGCGCCTGCGACGAAGGTCCTGTTCTCACTGCGGTGCCTGTGAAGTAGCAGCATCTGAAACCGGTAGGCTCCGTTTAACCAAGGGGGCGCTAAGATGTCACAACAACCGGCTGACAGTGCGGCCCCGGCCGGAGGCCCCAATCCCGCACCGTCTGGTATTGTAGCGCCAGATGGGGGCGCAGGCCCTGCACCCAGTCCGGTAGTCCCGATCATGCCACTAACTCTCCCATATATGCCTGGGGCGAAATGGCTTCCCCAATACAGCGGTGGGCCAGGCACATTAGCAGGCTTCAAGCGGAAGTTATGCAGCATCCTAGAAATGTACTCCATGCCTGAGAGACAAAAAGCTGCTGTGTTAATAGGGCAGCTAACTGGCGCTGCTGAGAGGGAAGTGGAGACTTGGGATACCGTTGATCAGGAGTCGGTACCTGCGATCTTCCTTAAGCTGCATGCCATATTTGAAGACCGCACAGAAACGGATCTCCGGATGGCCTTCTATCACTGTTCACAACAGCCAGGTGACAGCATCCGGGACTACGCTTGCCGACTACAGGGAGCCCTGAGAGCCCTCAAGCAAATTAACAATTTAAATGCTATCGACGAGAATAGAATGCTGAAAGAACAATTTATACAGGGATTGAGATCCCAAGAGGAACGCAGAACTGTAAATTGGTGGTCCTTAGATCATCCGGATGCTACCTTTGATGCCCTAAAGGACATGGCAATAAAAGGGCTGCGGCCCCTGGGCAAACCCGAGGTGGCAACCCAACATCATCAGGCTGAAGTCACTCCGGAACCGGCAGTAACCCCCTTTTCCCCGCTAGTGGCTGAAGCCAAAGCGCAGATGACACCTCCTAGTGAATTGGACTGTCTGCGCTCAGAGGTGCGCCAGCTGACTAAAAATCTGGCCGCTGTGATGAGTGCCCTACAGCTGCGGAAAGAGGAGGAAGGAAGATCTTGTTAGCTGACTGCCCAGAGGACGTTCCGTGGATGCACCGGAGAAGAAAGAAGACGTCGCCCCCCCGGAGGAGGACAACGCCACCCCCAGGAGCGACCTCTGATCAACACCCTCCTCGTCGAGAGATCATCTGTTACCGCTGCAACCGGAAAGGTCATCTGTCTACACAGTGTCCTTTAAACGGGCAGAACCTGGGTCCAAGGGCCAACACCCAGGAGAATACCCGTCAGGCCCCCTAGACTGGAACCGCAGGTATGTGGGCGGGCGACCCTACCTGTCTATTATTTTAGATGGTATTGCTGTTCCAGCATTGTTAGACACTGGGTCCCAGGTGACCCTAATACCTGATGCTCTATATACCAAGTACTGGTCAATGGACAGTCTTAAACCTCCGAGCCTTGACTTTACTGTGTATGCTTCTAATGGTCTTCCTGTAGAAGTACTCGGAACAAAATGTGTAGATGTAAAGGTGGGCAGAGAGGAGTTGAAAGACCAAGGGCTTCTGGTAGTAAAGACTGTAAATGAGGAGAACGGTTTAAATATAATTTTGGGTACTAACATTATCGGTAATTGTTTGGGAGAAGTTGTGTTCTTGCTCCAACAGCTCGCTGAGATTGCCCGACCAAGGCAGAGAGGAGTAATCCAAAGAGAGATCCGGGCCCTGGTGTGTCAGCAGCAAGCGAAGCTTACCGACGGCGAAATTGGTAATGTACGGGTCACTGACTCGGATCCTATTGTGATACCCCCAATGAGTGAAATGATCATTTGGTGCAGGGCGGCCATAGGTCTGAGAGGACAGAATTACCAAGCTGTAGTAGAACCCATCATTCAGAACATAGACCTACACTTATGACTGCTAGAGGAGTAGTAGAAGTGGTGAATGGAAGAGTACCGGTACGGCTTCTCAATTGGGAGATGATGAGGTAAATTTACCCCGTTATGCAACCATTGCTAAACTTCATGCTGTTGATAATAATTCTATTCTCCCGGCTGAGTCCTTAGACTCCTGTCAAATGGCGGAGGACAATGACCCAGCAACTCAGGTGGCGGAATGGTGTCAGCAACTCCATGTTGGGACGGACACCACTCCCGCTCACCAGAAGCAAGGGGTATTACGGGTGGTGCAAGAGTACGCCCAAGTGTTTAGCAAAAATCCACTTGATTTTGGGACAATTAAGGGAGTACAACATCATATCCCTACAGGCAGTCATCCTCCCATCAAAGAGCGTATAGGCCCATACCTCCAGCTCATTATCAGAAGGCTAAAGAAATGTTGAATGATATGAAGAAAGCTGGGGTGATAAGGGATAGTTGTAGCCCCTGGGCAGCCCCTCTAGTTCTGGTTAAAAAGAAAGATGGTAGTATGAGAATGTGTGTGGATTACAGGCAGGTGAACCGCATAACACACAAGGATGCATACCCGTTACCACGTATAGAGGAATCATTAGCTGCTCTGAAAACGGCTAACTACTTTTCTACCCTCGATCTGACTAGTGGTTACTGGCAAGTGGCTGTGGCTGAGGAGGATCGTGAGAAAACGGCTTTCACCACCCCAATGGGGCTCTGTGAGTTCGACAGAATGCCGTTTGGGCTCAGTAGTGCCCCAGGAACATTTCAGAGAGTGATGGAAAACTGTCTGGGACATCTCAATTTTGAAACCGTGCTGCTATACCTAGACGACGTTATCGTGTATTCCAAGACATATGAGGACCATCTGAAACACCTGGCAGAAGTGTTTGAGTCCCTGTCCAGGTACGGGATGAAATTAAAACCCTCAAAATGCCATCTACTCAAAACAGAAGGTACAATACTTGGGGCACATCGTCAGTTCGGAAGGAGTAGCGCCGGACCCAGAGAAAGTCACTGCCATCCAGAAGTGGCCGGAGCCGAAGAACCTTAAGGAAGTGCGACAGTTCCTGGGACTAACGGGTTACTACAGGAGATTCGTGAAAGATTACACGAAGAAGGCAGCTCCTTTACAGGACCTCCTAGTAGGACAATCCTAAAGAGCAGAAACCCTCCCTTTAATTGGGGTAAAGAACAGGCTGAAGCATTCCAAAAGATGAAAGAGATCCTGACAGGTGATGAGATCTTAACCTATCCTGATTACAACCAACCGTTCCTGCTGTACACCGATGCAAGTAATGAAGGGTTGGGAGCAGTTCTCAGTCAGAAGCAGAATGGCCAAGAAAAAGTCATCGCTATGCTAGCAGAAAACTCAGGCCAACTGAGAGGAATCCGGAAAATTATAGCAGCTTCAAGCTAGAGTTTCTGGCGCTGGTCTGGGCCATTACTGAAAGATTTAAGCACTATCTGGCCTCCAATAAGTTCACTGCGTTTACAGATAACAACCCGTTAACGCACCTGGAAACTGCCAAGCTGGGTGCCATGGAGCAGCGATGGATGGCTCGGTTGTCCAATTACCAGTTTACTATCAAGTACCGGGCAGGTCGAAAGAATGCTAATGCTGATGCGTTGTCCCGAAGCCGCATGACTCTGATACGGAAGAAGAATCGGACGACCTGGAAGAAATTGAGCTACCTGCGTTCCATCGAAATGGGGTAGTCCACGAGCATCGAGTCCACAGAAAGCAGTATGGTGCAACATTAAATCCTTTACCCCATCACAGCTGGAAAGAGACTCAGGACAGTGATCCAGTGGTCAGCCGCATCAAGGAGTTGTTAAAACAGGAAGGTTCCTCTTGGAAAAGGATGCACCTATGTCAGCAAAGCTCCTGTGGAACGAGAAAAGCAGGTTGTTCCTATACCGTGAGAAGTTGTGCAGAAGATACGTCAACCCCAGAACCCATGAGATGGTCTGGCAAATAGTGGTCCCCAAGGCAGACGTCCCAATGGTGTTGGAAGCGTACCACGATCAAGCAGGACACTTTGGCTGGAGAAAGCTGGAGACCCTGTTGAGATGCCGGTTCTACTGGGTAGGGATGCGCAGCTCCATCGAGAGGTGGTGTCGGAACTGTGGACCTTGTGGTCTCAGAAGAAAGGACTACGGTAGTCAGAAGGCACCCCTGCAACCTATCCGGACGACTCGTCCTCTGGAGATTGTGGCCCTGGACCACGTCAAATTGTCGCCAAGTAGATCTGGATACTCATACGCCTTGACTATGGTGGACCATTACTCCAGATTTCTGGTGGTTGTCCCAGTTAAGGACCAGACCGCAGTGACGGCCGCAAAAACCTTTCAAGCAAGCTTCTGCAGACCGCATGGGTATCCGAGCAAGTATTAACCGATCAGGGACCTGCTTTTGAAGCCGATTTATTCAAGGAATTCTGTCACATGTACGGGTGCAAGAAAATTAGAACAACACCATATCACCCTCAAACCAACGGTCTTTGCGAAAAAATGAACCATATTGTCCTTGACTTGTTGAGATCCATACCGTTGGAAGACAGGAATCGATGGCCGGATTTACTACCTGATTTGGTTGATTTGTATAATCATATACCTGTAAGCTCAACTAACTGCACTCCAGCTTATCTTATGCGAGCAAGGCCCGGAAAACTACCAATGGATTTAGAACTTGGAGTGGTAGAACCGGAGGCAGACGACGCTGTTGAAAACTGGGACGTCAATCGGCAAGAGCAGTACAGAGAGTGCAAATCTGTGTAGAGGAAAGTCTCATAAGGCACGGGAGAAACAGGAAGATGTTTACAACCGAAATGCTCCTGCCAAGCCTTTGATGCCTGGAGAGGTAGTATTAAAAAGAAAAAGGAAGATGCACAAACTGGATAACCAGTGGGAGCAAGAACCCTACGTCATACAAGATTCTAAATATGACAACAGAAAAGTTTGTGTCGTCAGTAAGGACGGAGGAAGAACAACAATCACTGTGTCCAGAGATCATTTGAAATTGTGTCCAGAACACTTAAAGCGTTGTGAAAAGAACCCTGTCCTCAATCAAGGAGAAAGAAAGGAAGAGGTCCTACACACAGATCTGGGAGATTTTCCGCGGATTGGCCCCGACTGGGAGATGCTGTGATAATTCCAGTGTTGCAGTTTTATCAGCCACAAGAGGAAGTTCTACCTCCAGTTGTGCCTGTGGTGCCAGTTGAGCCCGCTCAGGAGTTACCCATCCCAGCAACACCTCAACCTGTGGAATCTCAAGAAGGATCATCTGAAGCAGCGCCCCATACTATGGGATCCCCTGGTGAAGCTGACTCACACCGCCCAGCCATCAGTACGCTTGCCAGATCCATAGAAAGATTAAGGCAGTTCTATAGTTTGCCGTTACGCAGTGCAGACAGATCGCAACTTGATATACCTGAAGCTACACCACGTAGATCAGAGCGAACCACCAAAGGGAAGTTACCCATTAGATATCAGCAGTGATTATAAACGAATTGATGTGAATATTGTAAAAAGTCTATATATATATATGTGTTTTTCCCTATTATGTCTTATAATGGACTCAGAGGCTGAGGACTGAGCCAGCCCAAAAACTGTATCCTGTAAATAGTTGCACTAAAGTGCCTTTTTAATGGTTTCACATGAAACCTTGACTTACCTCTGAACCAAAAACCCGTGTGGTGTGGCACTGAGTGAGGTCTGCATTTGGATGTCCTGCAGCCCACCCAGGACCCACGTTGAAGGTTTGGTGCGGGTCCTTCACAAGTATACTGTATATTTATTGAAATGTTATTTAATATTTGTATTTCTTATATAATGTTATTGTTTGCAACGTTCTAAGATATCCCCACCTCCCGGATGGGACGAATTAATGTTATTGTTGATGTTTTCATGCATAAACAAAAATGTCTCTTTATATTTTACAGCCCGGGAGTGCTGTCGTTTACCATGGGGGAATGTGTAGCCCTGGTACACAATACCAGGAGGATGAGTGGAGAGGTAACAGTTAAGGCTCTTCATACATCATGTACACTTCTGACACACCCAGCAGGGGTGTGGAAGGGAGTGATTTTAGTCAGTCAGTTTCCTGTCCTTGGACAGAGTAGACGTGTCCAGTTTGAGCCTGTCAGCAGTTCAGAAAGTGGAGGCTGGTACAGGTGGTCTAATTCACCTTAGCCTAGTCAGAGCTGTGCCCCACTGGAAGAAAGACTGAACTATCTATTAAGAGTCGAGCAAATCGAAGGGCAAAGTGGAAGGAAGATTATTGGAAAAGTGCTTTTGGCTTGGAAAAGTCCTGCACATTGCTACCGGTCACTGGGGACCGAAGGATCACTATTAGCTACAAGCATAGTGGTAAGAAAACCAGGGATTTACCGGACCCTAGGTCGCGGCAAACAGCCCCATATAGTCAGTACGTAACTGGAGTCAGGTGGAATAGGGACTTTGAGTCAAGCGCAGACAAAAGCAGGAACCTAGTTTCATCAATTGGAAGACTTCACCACAAATCTGACTGGGCAGAACAGCTCTGGAATAGCTGAAATTAAAGAGGGAACTACGCTGCAAGCTGGTTGTACTCATCGTTATTGGACAGTAAAGGAGGCCCCTAACTTGCTTAGCTGTTGCCTCAAAGCTCATCCTCCATCAACCCCATCAGCCTCCCTGGGACCTGTCTTACCATCTTGCAAGTAAAGGTATGGAAAGACGCTGACCGTGTGAGACTGTGTTATTTATCTGCACCCGACTTCACTAACTTCATAGACTTTGAGGGACCAGTCCCACCTGTAGGGGACCCGACATCTAGCTGCATCACCATCCCCTCAGAGATCTATAGCAGCGCTGGTACAAATTACCAGAATACTACAGGTGGCGTCACGAACTGTAAATATATCTATCCCCTGTAAATATTTCCCCAACATACGCCAGACCGCCAGGGCCACAGACCGAGCCACCACTACCTGTGACAATCCCATAGACTTCTACGGGCTCGGCTCTGAGTACCCCATTGCCCTGGTAATCCACAATTGTGGTGGCGGGTCGACACATTACCAATCCGATGTACAGTCAGGTCCCACGGTGTAATCCTTCAGAAAGGGTTAATGTTTACTGCAGGGACCGCAGCTAATGCTGCAGCCTCACAGTAAACCCCCAAATGAATGAGCTCCTCTTCTGGCTGACAGGAGAGGAAGTGGAAAGCTTAATTGATTGCTTTCCACTTTCACTTCAGGTCAGCCAGGGACACAATCAGTGACGTCAGAGGGAACTGATTAACAAAAATAGGGGTTCCCTTCGAAAAAAAAATGGCGTGGGGTCCCCCCTAATTTTGTTAACCAGCCAGATGAAGCAGACCGCTGAGGCCTGGATTTTCAGGCTGTTAAGGAGCCAAGATCCATGGACCTTGCCAGCCTGATAATACCAGGCCACAGCAGTCTGCATATCTTGGCTGATTAACAAAAATAGGGGATCCCCTCGAAAAAAATTGGCGTGGGGTCCCCCCTATTTTTGTTAACCAGCCAGATGAAGCAGACCGCTGAGGCCTGGATTTTCAGGCTGTTAAGGAGCCAAGATCCATGGACCTTGCCAGCCTGATAATACCAGGCCACAGCAGTCTGCATATCTTGGCTGATTAACAAAAATAGGGGATCCCCTCAAAAAAAATTGGCGTGGGGTCCCCCTATTTTTGTTAACCAGCCAGATGAAGCAGACCGCTGAGGCCTGGTTTTTCAGGCTGGTAAGGATCCAATATCCATGGACCTTGCCAGCCTGATAATACCAGGCCACAGCAGTCTGCTTAGCTTGGCTGGTTAACAAAAATAGGGGATCCCCTCGAAAAAAAAACGGCGTAGGGGTCCCCTATTTTTGTTAACCAGCCAAGTAAAATGCAGACTGCTGCGGCCTGGTATTAAAAGACTGTCAAGGCCCATGGATTTTGGCCCTCAACAGCCTGATAATACCAGGCTACAGCAGCCCCACATTTGGCGCATCAAAAGATGTGCCAATTGTGGCACTTTACCCGGCTCTTCCCACTTGCCCTGTAGCGGTGGCAAGCGGGGTAATAAGGGGTTAATGTCACCGTTGATTGCCCGGTGACAATAAGCCCGGTTAATAATGGAGAGGCGTCAATAAGACACCGATCCATTATTAATCCCAAAGTTTTTAAATGTGTAAAAAAAAGACACAGCAAGAAAAAAGTCTTTTAATGAAATAAAAGAGACAACACAGTTTTCATTTTTTTTATTACTCTCTCATTCCTGCGACGCCATCGATCTCCTGTAAAAAAATAAAAAAAACAAACCAACAGTATACCACCTGTCCGACGCAGTCCATAGTAACGACTGTCCCACGACGATCCAGCTCTGCTACATCGGAATGACAGGCAGAGCCTGACATCCCGGCGCAGCACAGCTGCTTACCAGCTTCCCCGGCGGTGACGTCATCGGACTGCTTTACGGCCGCGATTACCCAGCAGTCACTGCAGTTATCGCGAGAAACTGCATGTGACCGCCGGGGAGAAGAGGATGGCGGCCATTAAGCAGTCCGGGATGTGACCGCCGGAGATCTTCTGCCGGGTAAGTGCCGCTGACTCCTGACAGACCCGACCGACGGACACTGACAGTGACAGACCCGACCGACGGACACTAACAGTGACAGTGACAATTCCGATTCCGGTATCCGATATGACGAAAATATCGGTACTCGGAATCGGAATTCCGATACAGCCAATATCGGCCGATACCCGATATTTGCAGTATCGGAATGCTCAACCCTAGTTGTAACCTTTCATCAATTTTTCTCTGCAGTCCACATCCAGGGAGATTAGCTACAGTGCCATGGGTTGTAAATGTCTTGATTATGTTGCGTACAATGGACAAAGGAACATCAAGATCTCTTGAGATGGACTTGTAACCTTGAGATTGTTGATATTTTTCTACAATTTTGGTTCTCAAGTCCTCAGACAGTTCTCTTCTTCTCCTTCTGTTCTCCATGCTTAGTGTGCCACACACAGACTCACAATTCAGAGTCAACTTCTCCCCTTTTATCTGGCTTCAGGTGTGATTTTCATATTGCCTTGTTACTTGCCACAGGTGAGTTTGAGCAAGCATCACATGCTTGAAACAAAGTTATTTACCTACAATTTTGGAAAGGTGCCAACAAATTTATCTGGCCCATGTTGAGGGTTTTGTATGAAAGTATGTCCAATTTGCATTTTTTTTTCAGTTTTTTTTGTGTTGTTCCAATACACACAAAGGAAATAAACATGTGTATAACAAAACATGTAATTGCAATAATTTTCTGGGAGAAATAGTTCATTTTCTGGAACAATTTCAAGGGTACCAATACTTTCAGCCATCAGACAAATAAGGCAGCACTCTGCAAAGCTATAGCATGCAAACATGAAATATGAAAACTGCATTACTGCACTAGAAATATGAAAAATTGAGAATGCTTAGAGCATAAATTGGCCAATTCATGTGTACCTGGCAGCCACAGTAAGGCGATTCTCGTTTGCCAGGACCTAATGCCAATCCTCTCTTAGGCTTGGTTCACATTTGCGTTTATGTGTGCAGCGTATCATCTGCATACGCAAACGCATGCAAAAACGCATGCAAACGCATGTTTACGCAGTGGTTTTATTATCCGCATCATCTTACGCATGACGCCAAAAAAAAGCAGCATGCGTTTGTATGCGTTTTTTTGCATGAGTTTGCGTTGTTTATGTGAATGCGTTCAATATGACAGACACCAGAAGGGCGTGTCTCATGAAGAACGCATGCGTATCGAATGCATCCGTACGCATGTCCTTGCGTACCAATGCGTTCCCCAGTAATGCGTTGTTTTGAGGCATTCATCTGCGTGCGCATGACTGCACATATTTGATGGATTTTTGACGCTTCAAAAAATGCAACATGTTGCGTTCACTGGACATGCGCAGCGGACGCAGTGACATCATTACCCCATTCCCGCTGTATGTGCTGAGGATCTGAAGAGACCAGAATAGCGGGAGAACCGGCAGAGGTGACTATTTTTTTCTGTGTGCCTATTATACTGTATGGAACACTATGTTGGGCTATTACACTATATTAAGCACAATGTGAGGCCCTTTATTCTGTATGAAGCACTATGTGGGGCCATTATACTGTATGGAGAACTATGTGGGGCCATTATACTGTATGGAGCACTATATGGAGCCATTATACTCTATTAAACACTATGTGAGGCCATTATACTGTATGGAACACTATATGTGGACAATTTTACTGCATGGAGCACTATGTGAGGCCCTTTATTTTGTATGGAGCACTATATGAGGTCATTATTCTGTATGGAACACTATATGGGGCTCATTATACTGTATGGAGCACTATGAGGGGCCATTATACTGTATGGAGCACTATGTGAGGCCATTACACTGTATGGAGCACTATGTGGAGCCATTATACTGTATGGGGTCTTTATACTGTATGGAGCACTATGTGAGGCCATTATACTGTATGAAAGGCAGTGCAGGGATCCATTATACTGTATGGAAGATTATATGAGGCCATTATACTGTATGGAGCACTATCAGGGGCCATTATACTGTATGGAGCACTATGTGAGGCCATTACACTGTATGGAGTACTATCAGGGGCCATTATACTGTATGGAGCACTATGTGAGGCCATTACACTGTATGGAGCACTATGTGGAGCCATTATACTGTATGGGGTCTTTATACTGTATGGAGCACTATGTGAGGCCATTATACTGTATGAAAGGCAGTGCAGGGATCCATTATACTGTATGGAAGATTATATGAGGCCATTATACTGTATGGAGCACTATATGGGGCTCATTATACTGTATGGAGCACTATGAGGGGCCATTATACTGTATGGAGCACTATGTGAGGCCATTATACTGTATGGAGCACTATGTGAGGCCATTATACTGTATGAAAGGCAGTGCAGGGATCCATTATACTGTATGGAAGATTATATGAGGCCATTATACTGTATGGAGCACTATATGGGGCTCATTATACTGTATGGAGCACTATGAGGGGCCATTATACAGTATGGAGCACTATGTGAGGCCATTATACTGTATGAAAGGCAATGCAGGGATTCATTATACTGTATGGAAGATTATATGAGGCTATTATACTGTATGAAGGACTATGTGGGGTCCATTATACTGTATGGAGCACTTTTTGTGGTCATTATCCTGTATGAAGGGCTATGTGGGGATTACAGTTGTAGAATCATACTGTGATGGGGTCACTATTCTTTATCTGGGAGTTTGAGGGTGGGGGGTACTGTAGGGTTATCCTACTGTGCATATGGAGGGCATTGTGGAGGAATTCACTGTGGGGGTATCATACTGTGTTCGGGGGCAGTTTTATTTACATTATTATTAATTATCTGTAATATTCACTTTTTTTTATCCTTTGCTATTACATATTTAAATTAGGCCATAGTGCCATATACTTTTTACTGCTCTAACTTAACATATTATATTATTACAATGTTTTATTCTAAGATCTATTAATTAACATGTACGTTGTTCGTGGGACAACCCATTAAGTTTGTTTCCATATGAAAAAGTTCATCATTATATTTATTGATGAGGAAAAAATTCCTCAATTGTAGACAACTTTTTAATAAATATAAAGGTTGGCCCACGACTTTGTCCAAGATTTTAATTTTGGCCCTCTGTGTGTTTGAGTTTGACATCGCTGGGTTAAACACTCTCAAGTTCAGGTTGGTGACAGGAATATTTTTGTGTATTTTATTCATTTAGGCCCCAATTAGTTAAGAGTCAGACTGTCATTTTGTACTCCAGTCTTATTGAGAGACGTGCAGGAATAAGATGCGCCAGATTTAGTGGCGTGCGCCTCGTTGCGCCTTGACAGAAACATTACTCCAGCCAGGGACTGGAGTAACATTTCTGGCGTAAGAAGCCCCACCACTTTAATGAATTTGTAAGGCTTGCTTTGCCGTGCTCCATCCCACTGTGACTTCTTCCCAGTTCCGCCCATTTTGACAAAAGCTGCTAGAAATTGTCAAAAGTCGCAATTTCACGTTACAAAACAATTTTGCAACTTTTCGAGGTGTTTTTCAACAGTTTTCTGACATAAGTACTGCAATTAATCGGTGTCCTTAGTCTTACATATGTTATATATGCATACAGTTAGGTCCATAAATATTTGGACAGAGACAACATTTATCTAATTTTGGTTCTAGACATTACCACAATGAATTTGAAACAAAACAAATCAGATGCAGTTGAAGTTCAGACTTTCAGCTTTCATTTGAGGGTATCCACATTAAAATTGGATGAAGGGTTTAGGAGTTTCAGCTCCTTAACATGTGCCACCCTGTTTTTAAAGGGACCAAAAGTAATTGGACAATTGACTCCAAGGCTATTTCATGGACAGGTGTGGGCAATCCCTTCATTATATCATTCTCAATTAAGCAGATAAAAGGGCTGGTGTTGATTTGAGGTGTGGTGTTTGCATTTGGAAGGTTTAGCTGTGAAGGAAACATGCGGTCAAAGGAGCTCTCCATGCAGGTGAAACAAGCCATCCTTAAGCTGCAAAAAACAGAAAAAACCCATCCGAGAAATTGCTACAACTTTAGGAGTGGCAAAATCTACAGTTTGGTACATTCTGAGAAAGAAAGAAAGCACTGGTGAACTCATCAATGCAAAAAGACCTGGGAGCCCACGGAAGACAACAGTGGTGGATGATCGCAGAATACTCTCCATGGTGAAGAAGAACCCGTTCACAACAGCCAACCAAGTGAACAACACTCTCCAGGAGGTAGGCGTATCAATATCCAAATCTACCATAAAGAGAAGACTGCATGAAATTAAATACAGAGAGTTTACTGCACTGTGCAAGCCACTCATAAGCATCAAGAATAAAAAGGCTAGGCTGGACTTTGCTAAAAAAAAACATCTAAAAAAGCCAGCACAGTTCTGGAAGAACATTCTTTGGACAGATGAAACCAAGATCAACCTCTACTAGAATGATGGAAAGAGAAAAGTATGGCGAAGGCGTGGTACAGCTCATGATCCAAAGCATACCACATCATCTGTAAAACATGGCGGAAGCAGTGTGATGGCTTGGGCATGCATGGCTGCCAGTGGCACTGGGTCACTAGTGTTTATTGATGATGTGACACAGGACAGAAGCAGCTGAATGAATTCTGAGGTATTCAGAGCCATACTGTGTGCTCAGATCCAGCCAAATGCAGCCAAACTGATTGGTCGTCGTTTCATACTGCAGATAGACAATGACCCAAAACATAAAGCCAAAGCAACCCAGGAGTTTATTAAAGCAAAGAAGTGGAATATTCTTGAATGGCCAAGTCAGTCACCTAATCTCAACCCAATTGAACATGCATTTCACTTGTTAAAGACTAAACTTCAGACAGAAAGGCCCACAAACAAACAACAACTGAAAACCACCGCGGTGAAGGCCTGGCAGAGCATCAAAAAGAAGGAAACACCGCGTCTGGTGATGTCCATGAGTTCAAGACTTCAGGCTGTCATTGCCAACAAAGGGTTTTCAACCAAGTACTAGAAATGAACATTTTATTTACAATTATTTAATCTGTCCAATTACTTTTGGTCCCTTTAAAAACAGGGTGGCACATGTTAAGGAGCTGAAACTCCTAAACCCTTCATCCAATTTTAATGTGGATACCCTCAAATGAAAGCTGAAAGTCTGAACTTCAACTGCATCTGATTTGTTTTGTTTCAAATTCATTGTGGTAATGTCTAGAACCAAAATTAGATAAATGTTGTCTCTGTCCAAATATTTATGGACCTAACTGTAGCTTCCAACTATCACGGATGTAGTGGGACAACCCTGAATTTAGGGAGCCGCCCCAGGAGGTTGCGAGTATGTCCTAACTTCAACTGCATCTTTTTCCTCAGGGTACAGATACGATTGAACATAATGGTAGAGCAGAGAGGATACAGGTATGTACTCCATTGTTCAGTCTGAGCAGAGACTGAAGAACCTGCATGGACCTTCAAGTCACTTGACGTTGCTATATCGTGTGACTGGGTGGGCAGCAGAGACCAAAGGGTATGCCAAAATAAACAGCGTCGCTAACGAGATCGCTAAAAAACGTCACTATTTAGCGATCTCGTTAGTGACGCCGGTGTGTGTGGCATGTACTAGCGACGTGGCCCCTGCTGTGCCCCTGCTGTGATCTCGTTCATCGTTCACATCGTTCTGGACCGTATTTTTATCGTTGGCGTCCCGCTGGTGAGCATATATCGCTGAGTGTGGCACCTTTTTGTTAGCGATGTGCGGTGTTTTTGTACCGCCAAAGTCGTTAAGGAGATCGCTAACCGCGATAGCGTCCTTAACGACATCGCTAAATTAGGCAGCTACTAGCGATATTATAACAATCCCGCTAGCGATCTCATTAGTATGCGACGTTAACGAGATCGCTAGCGGGATTGTTTAGTGTGGCAGTACCTTAACTCGTTGGAAAAGCAGCATATAAAAAAGTGAAATGCTTGTGTGGGGGCCACTTTGTGGGTATCATACTGTGAGACAATTAGGGCAGAGATAAATCTAGGTGTTCCTGCACCCAGGGCAAAAACTCAGCTTGACGGCCCGCCTCCTATACACAGCTGAAGTGATTTGAGTAGTCATTATGTGACCACTCATACAGTTTGCATTTTGCAAACTTACAGTCATGTGTTCAGGAGCTGCACTTCATAGTTCTCTCAATGTTCAGAGAAAAACTTCATCTCCTGCTTCACTGAGAGAAGCAGGAAGAGAAGGCATGTGACCGTAAGTATGAAAATCGCATATGAAGGGTCATGTGCTAACTGCTGTAAAGCAGAGCCGAATCATGACATTGACTATATTACACACTGATAGCATTTGGCAGTGCAGAGTTTTACCATATTACCATTTGTATCATTAGTACAGAAATACAGCATCACAACCACCAACAATACATGAATAAATCCCTGGAACCACCAACAGTACAGAAATACATCCCAGAACCACCAACAGTACAGGAATATAGCACCAGAACTACAATCAGTACAGAAATACATCACCAGAAGCACCAATAGTACAGGAAATTATCAGAAGCCTTAACAGTACATCAATACAGCATCAGTACTGCCACCAGTACAAAAATACATTACCAGAACCACCATCAGTACAGGAATACATCACCAGAAGCCCCAACAGTACATAAATAAAGCCTTAGATCTACCAATAGTGCAAAACTACATCACCAGAACCACCAACAATACATGAATAAAGCACTAGAACTACCATCAGTTTAGTAATACATCACCAGAATCTCCAACAGTACAGGAATACACCACCAGGACCACTAATAGTACATGAATACAGCATCATAACCACAAACAGTACAGAAATACATAATCAAAGTCTGCAACAGTACATGAAAACAGCATGGGAACTATCATCAGCACAGGAATACATTACCAGAAGCCCCAAAAGTACATGAATATAGCATTAGAACTACCATCAGTACAGAAATACATCACTAGAACCACCAACAGTACATGAATACAGCATCAGAACTACCATCAGTAGAGAAATGCATCACCAAAACCACCAACAGTACAGAAATACATCACAAGAAGTCCCAACAGTACAGTCAAGGCCAAAAGTTTTGAGAATGACACAAATATTATATTTTCACATGATCTGCTGCCCTCTGGTTTTTATGTGTGTTTGACAGATGTTTTTATCACAGACAGAAATATAATTGCAAACATATGAGTAACAAAAGCTTATATTGACAGTTAGAATGAGTTAATGCAGCAAGTCAATATTTGCAGCGTTGACCCTTCTTCTTCAGGACCTCTGCAATTCTCCCTGCCATGCTCTCAATCAACTTCTGGACCAAATCCTGACTGATAGCAGTCCATTCTTGCACAATCAATGCTTTCATTTTGTCAGAATTTTTAGGTTTTTGTTTGTCCACCCGTCTCTTGATGATTGACCACAAGTTCTGAATGGGATTAAGATCTGGGGAGTTTCCAGGCCATGGACCCAAAATCTCTATGTTTTGTTCCCTGAGCCATTTAGTTATCACCTTTGCTTTATGGCAAGGTGCTCCATCATGCTGGAAAAGGCATTGTTGATCGCCAAACTGCTCTTGGAGGGTTGGGAGAAGTTGCTCTTGGAGGACATTCTGGTACCATTCTTTATTCATGGCTGTGTTTTTAGACAAGACTGTGAGAGAGCCGATTCCCTTGGCTGAGAAGCAACCCCACACATGAATGGTTTCAGGATGCTTAACAGTTGGCATGAGACAAGACTGGTGGTAGCGCTCACCTTGTCTTCTCCGAATGAGGCGTTTTCCTGATGTCCCAAACAATCGAAAAGGGGATTCATCAGAGAAAATAACTTTACCCCAGTCCTCAGCAGTCCACTGCCTGTACCTTTTGCTGAATATCAGTCTGTCCATGATGTTTTTTCTGGAGAGAAGTGGCTTCTTTGCTGCCCTCCTTGAGACTAGGCCTTGCTCCAAGAGTCTCCGCCTCACAGTGCGTGCAGATGCACTCACACCTGCCTGCTGCCATTCCTGTGGTAGGGAATGGGTGTGCACACGGGTCAGATAGAAGAGCTCAGGGGTGCTGGTGAAAATGGACCTGTGAAGGTTCCACAACAATTGAAAGAGTATAATTCACCGCACACATAAAAAGAAGAGATAATGTTGATGCCAAGAAGTGATATTTATTAGGCACTAAATGAAGACAGAATTAAACGCCCCTTTATGCGGTTCCAGGTACTGTCACTATGTCTAATGTAGTAGGGGCAGGAGGCGTTATAAGTCAAAAAAGCAGAGTTGCTGTGAGTGGGTTAATCAGAAAGGCGACGCACCAGCGTCCTGCCACGGCTGCAGTCTGCCTTCATTTAGTGCCTCAGTCTAAATATACCCACTACTAAGTACCCCATGATTAATATACGGGAGTATCGAAACGTTGGGTATTAATCTATGTATGGGTATCCAATCCCTTTATTTCTATTTTGTATGTGGCACTACAAGTATGAAAGTGGAGAACTGTAATAAATATCACTTCTTGGCATCAACATTATCTCTTCTTTTTATGTGTGCGGTGAATTATACTCTTTCAATTGCTGCCATTCCTGAGCAAGCTCTGCACTGCTGGTAGCCCGATCCCGCAGCTGAAACACTTTTAAGAGATGGTCCTGGCGCTTGCTGGTCTTTCTTGGGCGCCCTGAAGCCTTTTTGACAACAATGGAACCTCTCTCCTTGAGGTTCTTGATGATGCGATAGATTGTTGACTGAGGTGCAATCTTTCTAGCTGCAATACTCTTCCCTGTTAGGCCATTTTTGTGCATTGCAATGATGACTGCACGTGTTTCTTTAGAGATAACCATGGTTAACAGAAGAGAAACAATGATGCCAAGCACCAGCCTCCTTTTAACGTGTCCAGTGGTGTCATTCTTACTTAATCATGACAGATTGATCTCCAGCCATGTCCTCATCAACACCCACACCTGTGTTAATGGAGCAATCACTGAAAAGAGGTTAGCTGGTCCTTTTAAGGCTGGGCTGCAATGATGTTGAAATGTGTTTTGGGGGATAAAGTTCACTTTCTAGCCAAATATTGACTTTGCAAGTAATTGCTGTTAAGCTGATCACTCTTTATAATATTCTGGAGTATATGCAAATTGCCATTAGAAAAAGTGAAGCAGTAGACTTTGTAAAAATTAATATTTGTGTCATTCTCAAAACTTTTGGCCATGACTGTACAATAATTCAGCATCAGAACTACCAACAGTACAGAAGTACATCACCAGAACCACCAACAGTACATGAATTCAGCACCAGAACTACCATTAGTACAGGACTACATCACCAGAACCAACATCAGTTCATGAATACATCACCAATCTTAGTACAGTGATGAATTTCAGGGTCAGAACGGCCTCATATACGTATAACTGTATCCCGTGACCCTACAAATCCTGGTGTATACTTAACAATGTTAAGGAGATTCTCAGAGTGGTTGGTAACAGCCATCATCAGAATGTGGACCATACAGGAACCACAGTAGTCACTGTCATTCATATAAAATGTGTACATGGAACTCACCAGACTTCACTTTATCCATGAAATCCATTTATTTAGATAAGCTGCATACAGGATAAAGTGCAGGAGACCAACGTGTGTTTCATGTCCTCAGACGCTGTCTCATCCATTAGGTCCCAGACAGTTTTTGAGACTAAGTTTTTGAGTCTCTTTTATCCCTGATTCCTTACAGGAAAGACCAGATAGGTACTGATGCCATCTGTGCTGTCTGTGACTTTCACCAACCCATAGACTTGTATTATGGGTAAATTGGATCATGACTTGGATTGAAAACGGGCGTCTCTGTAATTTTTTCTTTTTGCGGACTCTCAGTCGTTAAAAAAACTGGAATGGGACATGTATATGAAAACGGACACCTGAATGAGGCCCAAACACAGGATTAGTGCCCCAAAATAGTAATTATGCCTTGTTTGTGCCCAAACCAATGACAATGGCTGCATTACTGAGAAGTAATAATACTTGTATCAGAATGGGGGTCCTATTTTCAGGGATTGTCTCATCTTATTTAGGGAGCCATCACATAAAAGTTCACATAACTTACGCATATTATGAGTTTTAATAAAATTTTAATTAATTCTGTAGTCGGCCACCAGAGGGCAGCTTCAGCCCATGGAATCTTACCTGATACATTGCAGCAAACCCTCAGTGGTATATGTAGAGCCAGATATGGCTTCAAGGTTTTAACCTCATCTCCTGCAGTCATTTTTAGTTTTTTTCTCTTCTACTTTTCATTTCGGTCATACCTTCTTTATTTCTCTGTCAACACAACCGCATGAAAGCCTGTTACTTTTTTTTTGTGGGACGAGTTTTAAGTTTTAATTAACCAAATAATATTATTTTTAAAGAAATCCTACTAGAAAACCAAAATTCTGAGACTCATTCATAACTTTTTTCTTTTATGGAATCCTATTAGAACTTTTTTTTTCAGGACCAAATGTAGTTTTTAAATATATTTTACTGATTTTTTAGAGGCAGTAAGATGAATGAAAAAATAGTAATCCTGCAATTTTTATTTTTTTTCATCATGCTGGAAAAATGTCACAATATTTCAACAGTTTGGACTTTTTACACACTCGGCGATAGTAAGTTTCTTTGTTTTTATTTTTTTAGACTTTTTTAATCAATAAGAAAAGTTTGAAAATTTGAATTTATATTTTGCAAATTGTTTTTTTATACTTTTTAAAAAAAAAATTACATTTTTTTTAGTTCATCTAGGACTTGTCATAGAAGTACCAAAATGGCAGACAACAGTGCCTTTATCATTTTAAATAAGTATGTGGACCCCTGACCATTGTACCTGTAGGAGCTTGATCGACATGCCATGTAAAACCTAAGCGTTAATATGAAGTTGGGACCCATTTGTGGTTATAAGAGTCCTAAAAGTGTGAGATACCGACATAGCCCCCCAAAACAGCCAGGAAGCACCCCTCAAAAATGAACGTATAACTGATGTTAAATATGTATTGTAGCCCTGGGGCCAGCAAAGTGCCAGAGTGTGTCGTACTCCTTGCGGATCAGCTGAGAACATGGAGACAGGATTAAGGGGTCCCTGTTAGCTGAAGTGGTGTCCCCTTAATCAACCAGGAAGAAGTTGAAACTTTTTGGTGAAGGACTGATATTTTGCACCATTTTGTCACAGTCTCGTTCCCCAAAATTAAAAAAAAACATTGTAACCATGCTTTACTCATACCTCATTACACGCAGAAAGACCTGACACAGACAGTGGAAACCCTGGCTCACGCTGCAAACACGTTTTTCTCCAACGCTGCTCAAGGTGAACTGAGCGTCTGTGGAAAAAAGTCACTTTCAGCAGAAGACATCATCATTATAAGTTCATGATCAAAACTTATAACTCTGCTCTCCATCTGGCCAAACAAGTCTACTTTACCACCCTCATCACATCACTAGCCAACAATCCAAAACGACTCTTCAAAATCTTCCACTCCCTCCTGACACAGGCCCCTACAAAAAATCAACCACATTCATCAGGACATTTTTGCACAATCCCTTCAAAGCCTGGATCCCCTTCCCTCCCGCACCACAAGCTCACTTTCCATCTTCAAACCTGTCACAGAAGATGTGACCAGGCTCCTTGCCTCTTCTCACCCTAGAACCTGCACCAGTGACCCTATTACCTCACATCTCCTTCAGTCCCTCTCCATAGCTGTCACTACCCATCTAACTAAAACATTTAACCTTTCTCTTTCTTCCAGCATCTTTCCCTCTTCATTCAAATGCCACCATAACCCTTTTACTTAAAAAAAATCCCTCAACCAGAACTGCAGCTGTTAACTACAGACCTGTCTCTAATCTCTTCTTTATCTCTAAACTCCTGGAAGGCTTGGTCCACTCCTGTCTAATCCTATATCTCTCATCACTCTCTTCTTGACCCTTTACAATCTGGCTTCTGCTCCTTGCAAGTTACTGAAACTGCCCTCCCTAAAGTCTATAATGATGTACTAAGAGCTATATCTAATGGTCACTACTCCTTACTGATTCTCCTGGATCTCTCTGTAGCATTCGGATCTGTGGATCACCAGCTCCTCCTCACTATGCTCTGCTCCATTGGCGTCAGGGACACTGTTCTCTCTTGGTTCTCTTCCTAACGCCCCGACAGCTCCTTCACTGTATCTTTTGCCATCTCTTAAGGGCCCGTCTCACATAGCGATATCGCTAGCGAGATCGCTGCTGAGTCACTAGTTTTGTGACGCAGCAGCAATCTCCCCAGCGATATCGCTGTGTGTGACATTCAGCGACGATCAGCCCCCCTGCCGGGTATCGCTGATCGTCGCTGAAATGTCAGGACATTTTTTGATCGCTGGTCTCCCGCTGACAGGCACGCATCGTTGCATGTGACAGGCGGGAGACCAGCGATCTGCTGGTAACCAAGGTACACAGCGGGTTTCCAGGCGCGGGGCTGTGCCTAGAAACCCGCTGTGTACCTTGGATACCAGCGCCCTGATGCAGGGAGCTGGTATCCAAGGTACACAACGGGTTTCCAGGCACCGCGCAGCGCTTGGAAACCCGCTGTGTACCTTGGATACCAGCTCCCTGCATCAGCGCGCTGGTATCCAAGGTACACTGCGGGTAACTAAGCGATGTTACCCGCAGTGTCGCTGTCCCAGATCGCTGCCTGAGCTGCCTGCTTGGCAGCTCAGCAGCGATCATGTAGCGATACACCAGCGATCCTGACAAGTGCATATCGTTGTCGGGATCGCTGGTGTATCGTTATGTGAGACCCAGCCTTTACTCCTCTCCTCATGTCCCTCAGGGTTCATTCCTAGGCCCCCTTCCTTTACTCTCTATACAACACCCCTTTTTGACAAACCATCAGCAGATTTGGTTTCTAGTATCATCTTTATGTTGACAACACCAAATTATACACACCATCTCCTGACATCACCCCCACCCTAATACAAAATACCATGGATTATCCTTCTGATGTCCCTAACATAATGTCCTCCTATATCTGAATCTCTCCAAAACTGAACTCCTTGGGTTTCCTCCTTCTATTAACCTACCTATGCCCAATATTCCAATTACCTTGGGTGGTTCAATCATTACTCCCAAGCGTCATGCCCGCTGTCTTAGGGTCATATTTGTCACATAACTTTCCTTTGTTCCCTATATCCAATCGCTCACTTGCTCATGTTTCCTGCATCTTAAAACGTCTCCAGAATCTGACCTTTTGTCACCTTTGAAACTGCAAAAATTCTTACTGTCGCTCTCATCTAGACTACTGTAACTCTCTATTGATCGGTCTCCCTCTAGCAAAACTTTTTCCTCTCCAATTTATCCTGAATGCAGCAGCCAGGGTGGTATTTCAGTCCAGCCGCTTCACCGATGCTTTCACCCTGTGCCAGCCATTACACTGGTTTCCCATTCGCTCCAGAATACAATATAAACTCATCTCTCTCACCCACAAAACTCTCCACAGCTGTGCACCACCCTATATCTCTGCTTATTACCCTACCCGTACCCTCTGTTCTGCAACTGATCCAAGATTAACATCCTCCATAATCCGATCCTCGTGCCTCTGACTCCAAGACTTCTCTTGTGCTGCACCAGTGTTCTGGAATGCACTATCCCAATCGATCCGACTAACATATAGCGCCCATGTTTTTAAGAGTGCGTTAAAACATGCCTGTTTAGATCATGCAGCTTTATCTTTATTATAATTATGGTTGGATTGTACATAACAGCACGTTCTACCTATTGTGACCCCCTATTGCCTTATAGATTATAAGCTTGCCAGCAGAAGGACCCTCACTCCACTGTAACTGGTGAACTATGTGTTGCTTTGTGATGTCTTTATTGCCTGTACATGTCCCCACTTAATTGTAACGCTGAATGTGTTGGCGCTGTAGAAATAAAATTATTATTATTATTACTCATTACAGGATTTCTCCACGTCTTCTTCTAAGTCATGTGACTTTAAAGAAAGCAACACCTTCACCCGAAGACACCGCTGTCAAGAGGGAAACGCAAACTCACTGGTTATTATGGGGAAAGTGTGCTGATTGTGTAATGAGAGCTTTCGTTATCTTCTATAAGTCACGGTGCATTAACCCTTTAAGGACTCAGTGTTTTTATCTTTTTGTTACAACATTTTGAGAGCCCTGATACCCCCCATGTGCTGTAACTCTCCATCTATAACCTGTTCCTCACTAGAGAGCCATCAGACTACTCTTCTGGAAATTCTGGCAAATGTCAGGTGGATCAGCAGTTGGCAGCTCTGACAGAGCAAAGAGCCATTGGCTCCCTGCTTCGTCGCTCACGCTGGCAGGTAGAAGGCAGCTTTAATCTGAGGTCAGGGTCACACAGGACACATTAGGCGGCATAGTGATGTTATTTTGTTACTCTGAGTTGCAAAATGCTTAGGAGAAGAAAGCTGTCTTTAGTAAAATGGCACCAGTGGCGGCTCGTGTTTATTGTTTTATTGAAGACCGCTGGGAGATCAATCTGAGCAAACGCTGCCTGGATTGCGCCAAAGCAAACTTCCTAACAAGAGGTAGGTCATTCATAAAAGAGTGACCTGTCACACAGACCCCAGAGGCAGGCTGAGGGGCTGGGCAGGAGCTGAAGACCCTACCCACAGTCCCGACGCTATGCATCTATAGCCTATGTGTTGTGAATGTTTTGGAAATGAATTCTGAGCAGAAGCTCCCTCTGGTGGTTAAAAACAGTACTGAACCATTCAATGAGGATTGGCAATCAGGATTCACAGACTGGCTTGATATAAGGGAGGTTCCCTCCCATCATGGTTGCCGGTGACCAATTGTTCTTGTCTCAACTGTGGTTCCTGGTTCACTTGGAAGCTTGCTGAGTCTTGCCTCTTCTTCTGCTTTCAGATAAGATATTTTCTGTTTTTGTTTTTGTGCTTGCCATTAACATATTTCTCTGCATTTCTGTGAGGTTAGCCAGGTTCCCCCCCCCCCCCCGGGGGGCTTGGGCTCCTCTCAGTTCCTCTGGAGCCATTGTTATTTGTTCATTTGCCTTTTCCAGTTTTTTCAGTGGCTGCGGCTTAGTTTTGTTACACCAGAGAACTGATTTAGGTGGTAGAGGTCGTGTGATCTCAGGTGTTTTTTGCAAACAGTAGCGTTGGCATTTTTTAGGGTTTTTTTTGATTGCAGTGAGTATCCTTCCTATCCTTTTCTGTCTAGGCAGATTGGGCCCCAGCGTTTACTCATACTATTTTCTGTCTGTGTCGGTATTTCCTCTTGTCTAACCGCCATTACATGTTTGGGGGCTTCCTATGTTCTTTGGGGATCTGCTCCGGGCAGATAGCTTTCCTCTTTCAATCTTTAGGTGTAGTTAACCTCTCAGGCTGTGACGAGGCGTCTAGGACCAACATAGGAACGCTCCACGGCTGCCTTTAGTTGTGGTGGTTAGTCAGGGTACTGCAATCCAATAGATTCCAACCTCTCTGGTGTATTGCCGTTTTTGCCTGCTCTCCTCAGCTACCGAAACATAACAGTATGACACCAAAATGTCAAATGTGGATTAAATAAAGAACAACCACAAAGCAGATTTCCTCACTAAAGTTATCTATTTACTCTGTATAACAGCGCCATTATGGTTATGTCATTGTATATATATAGTATATACAATAGGGAGCATCATATGATTTGGAGGGGTGTGGTGGCCATGATACTGTATGGGGGGGCTGTGGGTTATCATAGTGGGTAGAGGGAGGCTGTGAGTACCATTATACTGTGCTAGGGGTAGTGGAATCAATAATACTGTCTGTGTGGGGGCCGTGGGGGTTCATCATATATATTTGGGGCTATGAGGACCATTATACTTACTATGTGAGGGGAAGTGGGGACCATCATAATGTCTGTGGGGGCCCTCATATTGTGTAGAGGGCTGTGGGGGTTCATAATATGTATAGGTGGGCTGTGAGGACCTTTATACTGTGTGGGGGGATGTGGGGACCATCATACTGTCTGTGGGGGCCCTCATATTGTATGGGGGCTTTGGAAGTTCTTAGTATGTATAGGGGCTGTGAGGACCATTATACTGTATGGGGGTCTGTGGGGACCATCATACTGTCTGTGGGGGCCCTCATATTGTATGGGGGGCTTTGGAAGTTCTTAGTATGTATAGAGGGCTGTGAGGACCGTTATACTGTATGGGGGTCTGTGGGGTCCATCATACTGTCTGTGTGAGCCCTCATATTGTATGGGGGCTTTGGAAGTTCTTAGTATGTATAGGGGCTGTGAGGACCATTATACTGTATGGGGGTCTGTGGGGTCCATCATAATGTCTGTGGGGGCCCTCTTATTGTGTGGCGGGCTGTGGGGGCTCATAGAATGTATAGGGGGCTGTGAGGCCCATTATACTGTATGGGGGTCTGTGGGGTCCATCATAGTATGTACTGGGAGCTATTCATCAAAACCTAAGGGCTGAGTAACAGGAGCACATGAGTTCTAAACTTTATAAAAAGCAGTGAGTTATAAGGTGTTGATCCGCTGCTACGGATAAGAATACACGTTACAATAGGCCGAATCATAACATGTATCAGCGAATCACCTGACTTAGTTCCGCTCAATATTAAGTGATACAATTAATAATAATATAAAGTAATAATAATTCCAATTAATTTGTTAATATTAAGCTGAATTAATTTGTCGGCCTCCACAACAGTCACGTTCTCTCATGTGGCCCCTCAGGAAAATGTATTCCCACCCCAGCCTTTAAGAAGTGCTGATTGGCACAAATACTTCTTAATTTGTTTTTAGGTGACAGGCTTGATCTGTTAAAAAATTTTTAAAAAAATCGTTCATACCCCCTGCGACTCCAGCGCTGCCCGGGTTATTGCTGATGACTGCATCTCAGGATCAGCGCAGAGCTCAGTGATTGGGTACGAAGCACCGACACCGTGCCACTATTGTGTCACAGGCAGAAGTGACCAGTCTTTACTCATAACTCATTGCTCATTGTGGTATTTCTTCGTCTTCTAAGTCACGTGATTTCAAAGAAAGCAGCGCCTGCACCCGAAGACATCGCCGAGAAGAGGAAAATGCAAACTCACCGGTTATGATGGTGTGTCGACCCGCCACCACAATTGTGGGTTACCAGGGCAATGGGGTACTCAGAGCCGAGCCCATGGAAGTCTATGGGGTTTGTCACAGGCAGCGGTGGCTCGGTCTGTGGCCCTGGCGGTCTGGCGTATGTTGGGGGAATATTTACAGGGGATAGATTATTTACAGTTCGTGACGCCACCTGTAGTCTCTGGTAATTTGTACCAGCGCTGCTGTAGATCTCTGAGGGGATGGTGAGGCAGCTAGATGTCGGGTCCCCTACAGGTGGGACTCTTCCCTCAGGTCGATGGTTATGGTGGGGTTGTGCAGGCATGCAATTAAATAACTCAGTCTCACACCGTCAGCGTCTTTCCATACCTTTTACTTGTTAGATGGTAAGGCAGGTCCCAGGGAGGCTGATGGGGTTGATGGAGGATGAGTTTTGAGGCAACGGCTGAGCAAGGCAGGGGCCTCCTTTACTTTCCAATGATGATGAGTCCAACCAGCATAAAGCGTAGTTCACTCCTGAAACTTCAGCTATTTCAAAGCTGTACTGCCCGGTCAGTTTTGTGGTGGAGCCTTCCGGTGATGAAACTAGGTTCTTATATGCTTGGCCTAGCTCAAAGTTCCTATTCCACCTGACTCCTGTTACGTGCTGACACTTCAGGGGCTGCTTGCTGTTACCTAAGGTCCAGTAAGCCTCTGGTCTTTCTACCACTATGCGTGCAGCTATAGTGATGCTTCGGTCTCCAGTGACCGGTGACAACGTGCAGGATACTTCAATCCTAAAGCACTTCTGATTTCCTTCCACTGTGCCTTTCGACTTGCTCAAACTCTCAATCTCAGCACTGACTAGGCTAAGGTGAACTGGCTCACCTGTACTAGCCTCCACTACTGTACTGTCTCTCCGAATCGACAGGAATCTTGGTGCTCCAGACAGGCACTCCTTCTCTCTCCCTTCACCTCAGGAGACACTACAAGACTCTCTTGTGCTAAAAACCACACCCTCTACACCCCTGCTGGGTGTGTCCGAAGTATATGTGATGTCATGTAGAGCCCTTAACCGTTACCTCTCCACTCATCCTCCTGGTATTGTGTACCTTAAATACCAGGGCTACACATTCCCCCATGGTAAACGACAGCACTCCCGGGCTGTGAAATACAAAGAGACAATTTTGTTTATGCATTAAACATTAACATTAACTCGTCCCATCCGGGAGGTAAGGATTTCTTGAACGTTGCAAACAAAACATTAAATATAGAAAAATACAAAATATTAAATAGACATGTTCATATAATAAACGGCAAGATTCTTGTGAAGGACCCGCACCAAACCTTCAACGTGGGTCCTGGGTGGGCTGCAGGACATATGAATGCAGACCTCACTCAGTGCCACACCACACGGGTTTTATGTTCAGAGGTAAGTCAAGGCTTCGTGTGAAACCATTATAAGGCACCTTAGTGCAACTATTTACAAGATAAGTTCTGGGCTGGCACAGTCCTCAGCCTCTGAGTCCATTATAAGACACAATAAGGAAAAAGACACATATATATATACATTTTACAATATTCACATTAGTTTGTTATAATTACTGCTGGTATCGAATGGGTATCTTCCCTTTTGTGATTCGCTCTGATCTACGTGGAGTAGCTTCAGGTATATTAAGTTGTGATCTGTCTGCACTGCGTAACGGCAAACTATAGAACTGCCTCAATCTTTCTATGGATCTGGCAAGCGTACTGATGGCTGGGCGGTGTGAGTCAGCTTCACCAGGGGATCCCATAGTATGGGGCGCTGCTTCTGATGATCCTTCTTGAGATTCTGTAGGTTGAGGTATTGCTGGAATGGGTAACTCCTGAACTGGCTCAACTGGCACCACGGGCACAACTGGAGGTAGAACTTCCTCTTGTGGCTGATAAAACTGCAACACCGGAACTATTACAGCATCTCCCAGTCTAGGCCAATCCGCAGGAAAATCTCCCAGATCCGTGTGTATGACCTCTTCCTTTCCTTCCTCTTGATTGATGACAGGGTTCTTTTCACAAAGCCTTAAGGGTTCTGGACACAATTTCAAATGGTCTCTGGACACAGTGGTTATTGTTCTTCCTCCGTCCTTACTGATGATACAAACTTTTCTGTTGTCATATTTAGAATCTTGTACAACGTAGGGTTCTTGTTCCCACTGGTTATCCAATTTGTGCATTTTCCTTTTCCTTTTTAATACCACTTCTCCAGGCATCAAAGGCTTGGCAGGAGCATTTCTGTTGTAAATATCTTCCTGTTTCTCCCGTGCCTTGTTGAGACTTTCTTCTACACAGGTTTGCACTCGTCTGTACTGCTCTTGCCGATTGATGTCCCAGTTTTCAATGGTGTCGTCTGCCTCCGGTTCTACCACTCCAAGTTCTAAATCCATTGGTAGTCTTCCGAGCCTTGCTCTCATAAGATAGGCTGGAGTGCAGTTAGTGGAACTTACAGGTATATGGTTATACAAGTCAACCAAATCAGGTAGTAAGTCCGGCCATCGATTTCTGTCTTCCAACGGTATGGATCTCAACAAGTCAAGGACAATATGGTTCATTTTTTCGCAAAGACCGTTGGTTTGAGGGTGGTATGGCGTTGTTCTAATTTTCTTGCACCCGTACATGTGACAGAATTCCTTGAATAAATCAGCTTCGAAAGCAGGTCCTTGATCGGTTAATACTTGCTCCGGATACCCATGCGGTCTGCAGAAGCTTGCTTGAAAGGTTTTTGCGGCCGTCACTGCGGTCTGATCCTTAACTGGAACAACCACCAGAAATCTGGAGTAATGGTCCACCATGGTCAGGGCGTATGAGTATCCAGATCTACTTGGCGACAGTTTGACGTGGTCCAGGGCCACAATCTCCAGGGGGCGAGTCGTCCGGATAGGTTGCAGGGGTGCCTTCTGACTACCGTAGTCCTTCCTTCTGAGACCACAGGGTCCACAGTTCCGACACCACCTCTCAATGGAGCTGCGCATCCCTACCCAGTAGAACCGGCATCTCAACAGGGTCTCCAGCTTTCTCCAGCCAAAGTGTCCTGCTTGATCGTGGTATGCTTCCAACACCATTGGGACGTCTGCCTTGGAGACCACGATTTGCCAGACCATCTCATGGGTTCTGGGGTTGACGTATCTCCTGCACAACTTCTCACGGTATAGGAACAACCTGCTTTTCTCGTTCCACAAGAGCTTGGCTGACATAGGTGCATCCTTTTCCAAAGAGGAGCCTTCCTGTCTTAACAACTCCTTGATGCGGCTGACCACTGGATCACTGTCCTGAGTCTCTTTCCAGCTGTGATGGGGTAAAGGATTTAATGTTGCACCATACTGCTTTCTGTTGACTCGATGCTCGTGGACTACCCCATTTCGATGGAACGCAGGTAGCTCAATTTCTTCCAGGTCGTCCGATTCTTCTTCCGTATCAGAGTCATGCGGCATTCGGGACAATGCGTCAGCATTAGCATTCTTTCGACCTGCCCGGTACTTGATAGTAAACTGGTAATTGGACAACCGAGCCATCCATCGCTGCTCCATGGCACCCAGCTTGGCGGTTTCCAGGTGCGTTAAGGGGTTGTTATCTGTAAACGCAGTGAACCGATTGGAGGCCAAATAATGCTTAAATCTTTCAGTAATGGCCCAGACCAGCGCCAGAAACTCCAGCTTGAAGCTGCTGTAATTTTCCGGATTCCTTTCAGTTGGCCTGAGTTTTCTGCTGGCATATGCGATGACTTTTTCTTGGCCATTCTGCTTCTGACTGAGAACTGCTCCCAACCCTTCATTACTTGCATCGGTGTACAGCAGGAACGGTTGGTTGTAATCAGGATACGTTAAGATCTCATCACCTGTAAGGATCTCCTTCATCTTTTGGAATGCTTCAGCCTGTTCCTTACCCCAATTAAAGGGAGGGTTTCTGCTCTTTAGGGATTGTCCTACTAGGAGGTCCTGTAAAGGAGCTGCCTTCTTCGTGTAATCTTTCACGAATCTCCTGTAGTAACCCGTTAGTCCCAGGAACTGTCGCACTTCCTTAAGGTTCTTCGGCTCCGGCCACTTCTGGATGGCAGTGACTTTCTCTGGGTCCGGCGCTACTCCTTCCGAACTGACGATGTGCCCCAAGTATTGTACCTTCTGTTTGAGTAGATGGCATTTTGAGGGTTTTAATTTCATCCCGTACCTGGACAGGGACTCGAATACTTCTGCCAGGTGCTTCAGATGATCCTCATAAGTCTTGGAATACACGATGACGTCGTCTAGGTATAGCAGCACGGTTTCAAAATTGAGATGTCCCAGGCAGTTCTCCATCACTCTCTGAAATGTTCCTGGGGCACTACTGAGCCCAAACGGCATTCTGTCGAACTCACAGAGCCCCATTGGGGTGGTGAAAGCCGTTTTCTCATGATCCTCCTCAGCCACAGCCACTTGCCAGTAACCACTAGTCAGATCAAGGGTAGAAAAGTAGTTAGCCGTTTTCAGAGCAGCTAATGATTCCTCTATGCGTGGTAACGGGTATGCATCCTTGTGTGTTATGCGGTTCACCTGCCTGTAATCCACACACATTCTCATACTACCATCTTTCTTTTTAACCAGAACTAGAGGGGCTGCCCAGGGGCTACAACTATCCCTTATCACCCCGGCTTTCTTCATATCATGCAACATTTCTTTAGCCTTCTGATAATGGGCTGGGGGTATAGGCCTATACCGCTCCTTGATGGGAGGATGACTGCCTGTAGGGATATGATGTTGGACTCCCTTAATTACCCCAAAATCAAGTGGGTGCTTGCTAAACACTTGGGCATACTCTTGCACCACCCGTAATACCCCTTGCTTCTGGTGAGCGGGAGTGGTGTCCGTCCCAACATGGAGTTGCTGACACCATTCCGCCACCTGAGTTGCTGGGTCATTGTCCTCCGCTATTTGACAGGAGTCTAAGGACTCAGCCGGGAGAATAGAATTATTGTCGACAGCATGTAGTTTAGCAATGGTTGCATAACGGGGTAAGTTTACCTCATCATCTCCCCAATTGAGAAGCCGTACCGGTACTCTTCCATTCACCACTTCTACTACTCCTCTAGCAGTCATAAGTGTAGGTCTATGTTCTGAATGGTGGGGTTCTACTACAGCTTGGTAATTCTGTCCTCTCAGACCTATGGCTGCCCTGCACCAGATGATCATTTCACTCATTGGGGGTATCACAATAGGATCCGAGTCGGTGACCCGTACATTACCAATTTCGCCGTCTGTAAGCTTCGCTTGCTGCTGACACACCAGGGCCCGGATCTCTCTTTGGATTACTCCTTTCTGCCTTGGTCGGGCAATCTCAGCGAGCTGTTGGAGCAAGAACACAACTTCTCCCAAACAATTACCGATAATGTTAGTGCCCAAAATTATATTTAAACCGTTCTCCTCATTTGCAGTCTTTACTACCAGAAGCCCCTGGTCTTTCAACTCCTCTCTGCCCACCTTTACATCTACACATTTTGTCCCGAGTACTTCTACAGGAAGACCATTAGAAGCATATACGGTAAAGTCAGGGCTTGGGGGTTTAAGACTGTCCATTGACCAGTACTTAGTATATAGGGCATCAGGTATTAGGGTCACTTGGGACCCAGTGTCTAACAATGCCGGAACTGCAATACCATCTAGGATGATAGACAGGTAGGGTCGCCCACCCACATACCTGCGGTTCCAGTCTAAGGGGCCTGACGGGTATTCTCCTGGGTGTTGGCCCTTGGACCCAGGTTCTGCCCGTTTAAAGGACACTGTGGAGACATATGACCTTTCCGGTTGCATCGATAACAGATGATCTCTCGACGAGGAGGGTGTTGATCAGAGGTCGCTCCTGGGGGTGGCGTTGTCCTCCTCCGGGGGGGCGACGTCTTCTTTCTTCTCCGGTGCATCCACGGGACGTCTTCTGGGCAGTCAGCTAACAAGATCTTTCCTTCTTCCTCTCTCCGCAGCTGCAGGGCACTCATTACAGCAGCCAGATTTTTAGTCAGCTGGCGCACCTCTGAGCGCAGACAATCCAATTCACTGGGAGGTGTCACCTGCGTTTTGGTTTCGGCCACTAACGGGGAACAGGGGGTTACTGCCGGTTCCGGAGTGACTTCACCCTGATGATGTTGGGTTGCCACCTCAGGTTTGCCCAGGGGCCGCAGTCCTTTTATTGCCATGTCTTTTAGGGCATCAAAGGTAGCATCCGGATGATCTAAGGACCACCAGTTTACAGTTCTGCGTTCCTCTTGGGATCTCAATCCCTGGATAAATTGTTCTTTCAGCATTTTATTCTCATCGATAGCATTTAAATTATTAATCTGCTTAAGAGCTCTCAGGGCTCCTTGTAGTCGGCAAGCGTAGTCCCTGATGCTGTCACCTGGTTGCTGTGAACAGTGGTAGAAGGCCATCCGGAGATCCGTTTCTGTGCGGTCTTCAAATATGGCATGTAGTTTAAGGAAGATCGCAGGTACCGACTCCTGATCAACGGTATCCCAAGTCTCCACTTCCCTCTCAGCAGCGCCAGTTAGCTGCCCTATTAGCACAGCAGCTTTTTGTCTCTCAGGCATGGAGTACATTTCTAGGATGCTGCATAACTTCCGCTTGAAGCCTGCTAATGTGCCTGGCTCACCGCTGTACTGGGGAAGCCATTTCGCCCCAGGCATATATGGGAGCGTTAGTGGCATGATCGGGACTACCGGACTGGGTGCTGGACCTGCACCCCCATCTGGCGCTACAATACCAGGCGGTGCGGGATTGGGGCCTCCGGCCGGGGCCGCACTGTCAGCCGGTTGTTGTGACATCTTAGCGCCCCCTTGGTTAAACGGAGCCTACCGGTTTCAGATGCTGCTACTTCACAGGCACAACAGTGGGAACAGGACCTTCGTCGCAGGCGCTCTGATGTCAGAGCGTTCACTTCCTGTTGCAGGACCTGCCGCTGAGTCAGAGCCGGGGGCGTGTCCAAGACTTTGCGCGCTCTTTCAGGTACGCCCACCTTCTTCTCCAACGCCTTAGGGCGCGAATCTGGCGGCAAATATGGCGGTATTTGGCGCCAAACAATAGCAACAGTCTTTTTCATCAAAACACTCCACAGGCACACAGGGCTCGCAATGCTGCAAGTTTCGTATCCTGTTCGTGACGCCAAAGTTTTGTGTCGACCCGCCACCACAATTGTGGGTTACCAGGGCAATGGGGTACTCAGAGCCGAGCCCATGGAAGTCTATGGGGTTTGTCACAGGCAGCGGTGGCTCGGTCTGTGGCCCTGGCGGTCTGGCGTATGTTGGGGGAATATTTACAGGGGATAGATATATTTACAGTTCGTGACGCCACCTGTAGTCTCTGGTAATTTGTACCAGCGCTGCTGTAGATCTCTGAGGGGATGGTGAGGCAGCTAGATGTCGGGTCCCCTACAGGTGGGACTCTTCCCTCAGGTCGATGGTTATGGTGGGGTTGTGCAGGCATGCAATTAAATAACTCAGTCTCACACCGTCAGCGTCTTTCCATACCTTTTACTTGTTAGATGGTAAGGCAGGTCCCAGGGAGGCTGATGGGGTTGATGGAGGATGAGTTTTGAGGCAACGGCTGAGCAAGGCAGGGGCCTCCTTTACTTTCCAATGATGA
This sequence comes from Oophaga sylvatica, assembly GCA_033576555.1. Taxonomy (NCBI): domain Eukaryota; kingdom Metazoa; phylum Chordata; class Amphibia; order Anura; family Dendrobatidae; genus Oophaga; species Oophaga sylvatica. Next base: position 974,542,481 of record JARQOD010000001.1, on the reverse strand, counting down.
TGAGTCCAACCAGCATAAAGCGTAGTTCACTCCTGAAACTTCAGCTATTTCAAAGCTGTACTGCCCGGTCAGTTTTGTGGTGGAGCCTTCCGGTGATGAAACTAGGTTCTTATATGCTTGGCCTAGCTCAAAGTTCCTATTCCACCTGACTCCTGTTACGTGCTGACACTTCAGGGGCTGCTTGCTGTTACCTAAGGTCCAGTAAGCCTCTGGTCTTTCTACCACTATGCGTGCAGCTATAGTGATGCTTCGGTCTCCAGTGACCGGTGACAACGTGCAGGATACTTCAATCCTAAAGCACTTCTGATTTCCTTCCACTGTGCCTTTCGACTTGCTCAAACTCTCAATCTCAGCACTGACTAGGCTAAGGTGAACTGGCTCACCTGTACTAGCCTCCACTACTGTACTGTCTCTCCGAATCGACAGGAATCTTGGTGCTCCAGACAGGCACTCCTTCTCTCTCCCTTCACCTCAGGAGACACTACAAGACTCTCTTGTGCTAAAAACCACACCCCTCTACACCCCTGCGGTGTGTCCGAAGTATATGTGATGTCATGTAGAGCCCTTAACCGTTACCTCTCCACTCATCCTCCTGGTATTGTGTACCTTAAATACCAGGGCTACACAATGGGGAAAGTGTACTGATTGTATAAAGCTTTTGTTCCCTTCTATATGTTATTGTCCATTAACCCTTTAAGGACTCAGTTATTCTATGTATTTGTATCACATTCTGAGAGCCCTGATACCTCCCCCCATATTATAGTCCTCTGTTCCCCCATACAAGCCTGGACTACCCATCTGACAAATCTCACTAATGCCATGTGGACCGCTTCAATGGTTGGCCATTTGGGTCTGTCACAATTAACAGTATGAAGGTGGATACTGTTAAAAACCTGGCAGAATAGAAGATCGTTGGTTCTGTGCTGTGCCATTCACTCTCACACATCACATGTGGCTGCTTTAAATGGAATATGTCTAAAGGATCCCCCCTCCTAAACCGTCTATATGGACCTGTGGTCATAGGAACCTGAATAAAATGATACCTTGATACCTGGAACCGAATGTATTAAGCCTGTGGCCCCGCAGAGCTTGGGGTCACAATGGATGAGTCAATACACAATATTGAGGCACACTGGAGGCACTATTAGTACATAGTGGCTGAAAAGGGACATTATCACTATATGAAGACAAAATGGAGGGTGCTTTTGTAAGAGGAAGCAGTGATACTTTGAAGAGCCCTTGTGGAATGTGGCAATTGTGAGGAAAGACTGCCTTCTGCTGGCTGGGCGAAATCGGGTGGAAGAATTGTAGGGGGAGCAACTTTGTGTGTTGGACCTCGCCAGGTGACTAGCAGGGCCGAGTTCCTGAACATAAAAGCCCTGTGCGCCAAACAGCAGGCAGATTTGGCGCCAAGAGAGAGGAGCAGACGCGGAGCATGGATGGCGCCGAGGCTAGCGTGACATGTCTCAGCTGTAAATCTACGCAACCAGGGTGACGTCACCACCTGACAAGGTTCAGACTACGCCCATGAAGACCCAGAGTTCAGACTGCACCGGTCAAGAACAGAACCTGCTCCTTACACCATTCAGGACCAAGAGACCAGATGTCGCCTGTCAAGAACCGAGGCCCAGTTTTCTCAGCTCCAGGCCCAGGAGATATTCACTGACGGGCAAGCCATGAAGAACCGCGAGAAGACGACTAGAGAGGCACCTCTGTGATTACAGAAAGACAGCGTGAGTGAGCAGAGCCGGCACTTCCAGCTTTAATATAGGGTACGGGGGGGTTGCGTAGTGGACAGTATTAGTGTGAAGAAGGGGCACAGAATGAATATGGAGAGGGCACAGCGGGAAATAGGAGCACAATATGGAGAAGAGTTAGCATGGCCGGGGGACAGTGTTTAAATATAGAAAGTGTAATGGAAAGTTAGAGAGGGGACAGCCATGGTATAGGCCATGGTTCATAAGGGCAGATGGTGTGGCCATTATAGCTGATAGTGGAAGACAGCATACCTCCCAACTTTTGAAGACTGGAAAGAGTGACAAAGGCTGCGGTGCGTTGTGCGCTTTGCGGCAAATTTTAAGCCACGCCCCGACCACACCCGTTTCACAACTAGTCACACCCATGTTCAAGCCCCAACCACACCCATTTAGCACTGCTGATTACACTGGCTGGTACTGAGGGCACAGTAGCTGGCATTATGGGTACAGTGGCTGGCATTACTGGCACAGTGGCTGGTAATGTGGGCACACTGACTGGTACTAAGGAAAAGAAAGAAAGAACAGAGAGAGAGAAAGAAAAGAGAGAGAGAAAGAAAGGAGAGTGTTATGTTTCGGTAGCTGAGGAGAAATTGCAAAAAAAGACAAAGTAGTGATACACCAGAGAGGCTGGAAACTATTGGATTGCAGTACACTAAACTAACCACCACACTAGAAGTAGCCGTGGAGCGTACCTACGGTGATCCTAGACGCCTCGTCACAGCCTGAGAGATAACTACACCTAAAGGCAGAAAGATGAAAGCTATCTGCCCCGGAGCAGAATCCCCAAAAAAATAGGAAGCCCCTAAACATGTAATGGCGGTTAGACAAGAAGAAAGCACGGACACAGACAGAAAATAGAATGAGCAAACCCTGGGGCCCAATCTGTCTAGATAGAAAAGTATAGGGAAGAATTCTGACTGCAACCCAAAAAACCCTTACAAAAATACCAACACTTCTGATCAACAAAAAAAACATGAGATCACACGATCTCTAACACCTAAATCAGATCTCTGGTGTAACTCACAACAACTCAGCAAATAAAAAGTGACAAAGGAACAAAGCAAAAGTGCAAACACAAAATGAGCACAATTGCAGCGCCAGACCCCAAAAGGGGACCAGGCTGAAGTCCACTGCAAGCAGCAAACCAGCAGTGAAAATCCAACAGAGGAAAAAAAACAAAACACTTATCTAAATGAGAGCAGAAAAGCAAGCTGTACTCCAAGCAAGAGGGGGAGGAACAATTTATTACCGGCAAGGCTGATGGGAACTCAGGTCACTTATATCATACCATTCAGAGCCAGCTGAAGGCCACTCAGTAATTAGTTCATTACCCTCAGCAACCACGGGAGGGAGCCCCAGCTCAGAAGTCGCCTCCAAAGTATTCACAACAGGAGAGAGCGAGAGAAAGAAAGAACAGAGAAATAAAGAGGGGAAAGAAAGAAAGAACAGAGAGAGAGAAACAAAGAAAGAAAGGGGAAGGAAAGAAAGAAATAAAAAAAGAAAGAACAGAGAGAAAGAAAGAAAGAGAGAAAGAAAGAAAAACAGAAAGAAAGAAAGAAAGAAAGAAAGAAAGAAAGAAAGAAGGGAAAGAAAGAGAACAGAGAGAGAAAAAGAAAAGAGGGAAAGAAAGAAAGAGAGGAAAGAAAGAACAGCGAGAGAGAGAAAGAAACAATGAACAGAGAGAAAGAAAGAGGGGACAGAAAAAAAGAACAGAGAGAAAAAAGAAAGAGGGGAAAGAAAGAACATATAGAGTGAGAAAAAGACAGAGAAAGAATGAAAGAAAGAAAGAACAGAGAGAGAAAAAAGAAAGAGGGGAAAGAAAGAAAGAACAGAGAGATAGAGAGAAAGAAAGACGGGAAAGAAAGAACAGAGAGAGAAAGAAAGAACAGAGAAAGAGAGAAAGAACAGAGAGAGAGAACAGAGAGAGAAAAAGAGGGGAAAGAAAGAGAACAGAGTGTGAAAAAGAAAGAGGGGAAAGAAAGAGAACAGAGAGAGAAAGAAAGAACAGAGAGAAAAAGGAAGAACAGAGAGAGAAAGGAAGAACAGAGAGAAAGAAAGATTAGAGAGAAAGAAAGAACTGAAAATGAAAGAAAAAAGAACAGAGAGAGAGATAGAAAGAGGGGAAAGAAAGAAAGAACAGAGCGAAAGAAAGAACAGGGGGAATGAAAGAAAGAAAGAAAGAAAGAAAGAAAGAAAGAAAGAAAAAAAGGGGAAAGAAAAAGAACAGAGAGATAGAAAGAAAATGGGGAAAGAAAGAAAGAACAGTGAGAAAGAAAGCACAGAGAGAAAGAAAGAGGGGAAAGAAAGAACAGAGAGAGAGAAAAAGAACAGAGAGAGAAAGAAAGAAACAACAGAAAGAGAGAAAGAAAGAGAGGAAAGAAAGAACAGAGAGAGAGAAAGAAGAAAAGGATTAGAGAGAGAAAAAAAACAGAGAGAAAGAAATAAAGATCTATAAAGATATTATAGCAGCCCAGCTCCCATTGTAATGCCCACCTTAGCCTCCTGATGCAGGACATATCATGATCCGCTTACATGGCCGACATCCCCGATTCCAAGGCGATCCCGCTGTCCACGCTGTCGGAGGAGGACAAGGTGATGGATCTGAAGCATTCCCTGAAGTGCCTCCATGGTTCCGTCACAATCTCCTCCCAAAATTACCTAATTTCCGGTCATCTTCTAGCACATCACTCCCGGTGGAATGTCACGTTCAAATTTTAAAGTGCTCCTCGGGGCTCTGCCATGTACTCCTGTGTCCACGGCAAAAATAAGCTCCCGGCCGGGGCAGTGGAGCAGACTCTCTCTCAAAATCGGGACTGTCCCGCTGGATCTGGGATGGTTGGGAGGTATGAATGCTCCCCATCATACACCTTGTACACGCATGGCTCTGCACACCTCATACACACACGGTTCCGCTTTGTATGCCTCGTACACACACAGCTCTGCTCCGTACACCTCGTACACACACGGCTCTGCTCCGTACACCTCCCACAAACGTGGCTCCGCTCCACACACCTCGTACACGCATGGCTTCACACAGTACACACATTGCTCCACTCCGTAAACCTCGTACACACACAGCTCTGCTACATCCACACTGTAAACCCTTCCTAAACCCACACATAAACTTCGCCTCATCCAGCACCATGACAACCTGGCACAGCAGAGTCCTGCACACACCGAGGACCCTGATCATGTGACCCCTGACTCCTCCCCTCCTGTTACCTCATCACAGGTCCTGTGTGCACAGAAGAGGACAGCCTAGCAACGTCATTGCTGGCTGTGAGGGGCAGCGGTGGCTGGGTCTCACTGGGAGGGCGAGGATGGGGTGCATGGGAGGGCGTGGCACCTTATCTTAGTGCAGTGCGGAAAAAATAGAGTCCCGCCGGGACGGTCAAATTCGGGACTGTCCCGCTAGATCAGGAAGGTTGGAAGGTATGGAAGACAGTGTGGAGGTCATATACCATAGAAGACTTATTTAGGTCATAATATGAACAGATAGTTTTACACAGAGGGCATTTTAATAACACTCTTATTTTTAAGGGCACTGTGTCGGAATGTGCTGCAAAAGACCAGAGAAGAATGCGGCCTGCAGAGAACAGCTGTGGATGTGAAAAGTCATCATGGCATCTAGACAAGATGGAGATGAAAAAAAGAGATGACTCCAGAGAAGATGTCATTTCTATCGAACCTGGATGTTTATTTGTGATACTGACTATTTCTCATCAGTACTGTAGTTCTTGTATGGTGCACAGTCTGATGATAGCTGTTAATAACAATTCTCAGTATCTCCTTACTATTGTTAATGACATACTGACAGTTGTAGGGTTGTAGGTTCATGTAATACAATTGTTCATTGTGCTAAGCTTAGTTCTTGTATTTAAGTACTTGTTGGTTCTTGTCGTGTATTCATGTACTTATGGTGTTTCTGGTGACTTATACATGTACTTATGTTGGTTCTGGTGACATAGTCATATACTGATGGAGGTTCTGGTTATGTAGTAATTTTTCACGGTGGTTCTGGTGATGTAATCATGTATTGATGGTGGATCTGGTGATGCATTCACGTACTAATGGTTGTTCTACAGTAGTGTCAAAATCATGTATTGATGGTGGGTCTGGTGACGTATTCATGTACTGATGATGGTTCTGGTGACGTATTTATTTAGTGATGATGTTTCTGGTGCCATATTCATGTACAATGGCTCTGGTACTCTAGCTAAGTACTGATGATGGTTCTAGCTTCATATCCATGTACTGGTGATGGTTCTGGTGATAAATATATTATCAGAATCATCATCACTACATGAATACAGCACCAGAACATCTATCAGAACATGAATTTGTCATCAGTACCAGAATACATCACCAGAACCACCATCCATACATAAATACATCACCAGAACGACCATCAGTTTTGTGCAAGCTGTATTTGTCGCATGACGGACGCAAAAACCATCAGACGTATCCCTTTACCTAAAATAGGCATCTATTTATTTTCCATTTGGGTATCTGAACAAATGCTGGACACCTTGACTGAAACCAAGTGGTCCCAATTATAGTTATGCTTTATTAGTTTCCATAACTATCCTTGGGTTCTATGTTTAAAATATAGAACGTCAGGGATGAATATCACTATTTTTTTCCCTGTATTGTGTAAATGGTCTGCAAAAAATGATTCATTCTGTATTCTGTAACTTTGAAGTTGCACTCCCTGTTAAGTCACATCCCTAAAGTACAAACACTTATTTTACCTTTGATGACTTTTCTTGTGAAAAAGGTAACAATTCTAGTGGAAGTGGTCATCAGAGTTTGCTACCTAACCCATCGGAGGGGAAGGGGGGATGTACATTAGGGGTCCTGTTACCTTAGTCTCGGAGCCATTCCTTTGCTTTGGGGTGGGGGGGATACATTGGCTTCATCTACCTAGGGCACCAAAATACTTTGTCCCGGCCCTGCATATACCATTTTTTTTCCCATGCCTCCACAAGACTTTCTACAGCCATGCTCCCGGCACTTGCTTGAGTTGAAAATTTCCAAACATCATCTCTACTGTTCCCCCTCCACATTACTCATTACTTACCCAGTCACAGCAGAATCTGCAACGTGATACCTCAGCTGTCAAACTGAACATTTTTAGAAGAGGAGACACTTGATGTAATCAGTGAGCGTCAGTGGAAATCGTAGATGTCCTTTGTCCAGGGATCTCCTGCACGAAGTGGAAAATGAGGAGTCGGCACCGACATGTGACATGGAATTGTATTGTGTGATTATTGTCTGTGAGCGTCATACACAGGGGGAGACTAATCTATCATTCATACCAACCTAAAATATAATAAATCCTCTAGAAAATAAATTTATAGAACCAAAAAGAATTCAAATAGGACTAATATCAAAAGTAGACAAAAAGTAAGCACATAGGAGGATTGCACACTTCACTGCAGGTGAGTCACATATGCAAACACATTTGTAAACATGCGCTGCTTTTTCGGTGATTACTTCGCCCCACACACACAAATTATACACCATTTGAAAGATAAACTTGCTCCCTTCAGCAAGAAAAGAGCCAAACAAACCACACATTCACGATTTTATCACTAAATACAGTTTAAACATTCATTTACATAAAACTACAGAAAGACACAATGACCTGCAGGTGGCACCTCAACCGGAAGACATTTTTTGGCCTCTACTTATCAAGCCAATTTATTGTATTACCAAGCTACATATATAAATACCTGTCTGTGTTCATCATCTCATGAAATACATTTACATTTGACCAGTTGCTTTTTCTGAAATTGCCTGCGCCCCCGACGACCAATGTGCGAAAATTTCACTCGGGCCAAGCTAGTATAAACCAATTAAGAAACATAATGATAATGAACAAATATAGAATGGGACTGACAATCAAGAAAACTTAAAAGCAGCCCAAAATGCTGACAGTAGTTGTATGCGAAGAAAAACACATAGAGAAAAGAATACATAATCATAAATTTGATGAACACAAATCCCATAGTCATATAGACCTCAGGGGAGCCCAAAAAAGTAATGGACCCACATGTGCCAAATAGCATACTACAGCAGATAATAAAGATAATATGTAATATAGATACATTGATACATGATGTGCTAGGATAGAAAACAATAATAGAGGGCAGCTGGCACCTTGACGTGCGTTTCGCCAACCGTGGGCTTCATCAGTAGGTGTCAATCTATTAATGATGCGAGCTTTTTTTTTCTTTTTCATTAGTGGCAACTTCCATATGTGAAACATTGCATTGAGGCCTGCCACAATATCAAGCTGGTGACAGCTGTTCGTGCGGGGGGGTATGTATCACACACCCACCCATCTGATATAATAGGACATCAATATCAAATTAGTGGAGAAACTCTTTAATGTTTTTCTGGGCACTGTCACAAAATGTGAGTAGCTGTGCCAAATGTTACAAAATGGCCCCTGGGACACTTCGCAGGAATGACCGCACCACCGATTCCACGACCAAATCAATGTAATAAAAAGGTGATCGAAGGACAAGGCTTTTTTGTGCCCTAGGCAGATGAAGCCGATGACACCTCCCCGCACGTGAACATCAGCCACCATGTAAAGGAAAGCATCAGAGACTTAGGTAACAGGATCCCGCACACCTCCCCCCCCCTGATGGGTCAGGTAACAAGCTCTGACAATCACTTTCACTAGAATTGTTACCTGTTTTACCAAAAAAATGTCAACAAAAGTAAAAAAAAGTGTTGTACTTTAGAGGTGAGTCTCATCAGGGACTGCAGCATTTTCATAGATATGGAATCATTCATTGTGGACCATTTACACGATACCAGGAAAAAAATAGCGATTTTCATCCCTGACGTCCTATATTTGAAATGTGAAACCCAAGGACGGTCATGGAGACTAATATTACTTAACTATAATGGGGCCATATGGTTTCAATTAAGATGTGCAGCATTTGGCGGATACCCCGATGGAAGCCAAAAAGACCCCCATTATAAATAGATATGTATGATTTTTTTTTTATCCATCATGCAACAAAACTGATGCTGGTTCTGGTGCCATATTCCTGTATGAATATTGGTTCTGGTAATTTATCAATGGTGACTCTGTTCTGTATTCCTGTACTGATGGTGGTTGTGGTGACATCTGCATGTGGTGATGGTTGTTCTGGTGCTGTATTCATGTACTATTGATGGCTCTGCTTATGTATTCATGTAGTGATGATGGTTCTGATGCTGTATTAATCACCAGAACCAGCATCAGTATAGTATAATATCCACAACAGCCCCCAATATACACTATAATGTCCATCACAGCCCCCCATACAGTATGATACCCCCCACAGACCCCCAATATATAGTATGATGGTTCCCACAGCATACAGTATTATGGCCCTTAAGCCGCAGATACAATACAATGGGTCAACAGTCCCTTATATACTGTACAGTGCAATGTCCCCCACAGCACCCCACACAGTATGATATCCACCGCAGCCCCAATACATGATATCCACAACAGCCCCAGTATACACTATAATGTCCACTGCAGCCTCAATATACAGTATAATATCCACAACAGCTCCAATATACACTATGATGCATGCAGTATGATGCATGCAGTATGATGTCCACCACAACCCCCATTGCATAGTATGATGTCCCCCTTAGCACCCCATAGATTATTATGGCTCCCCCAGTCACCAATACATTATAATGGCCCCACAGCCCCTTATATACAGTATAATGTCCCCCAAAGTATGCCAGACAGTAGGATATCCACTACAGCCCCCAATATACAGTATAATGTCTCATGCAGTCCCCTATACAGTATGGTTACCACAGCCCACAATATAAGGTCCCCAACAGCACCCAATACAGTATGGTCGCCCTCTCGTTATGTCCCCACAGCCCCTCTTGTAATGTTCCTATAGCCAGCCCCTTATGTCCTCATAGTCAGCCCCTCTTGTAGTGTCCACATAGCCAGTTCATTATGTCCCCATAGCCAACCCCTCTTGTTATGTCCCCACAGACCCCAGGTATAATAGCCTCCATTCATTAGGAAAATAATAGAATAAAAATAAAAAAAAAAGTTTAAACTCACCTAATCCAGGCTTCCTGTCCAGTGCAGCTCCGTCTCCTCTTCCATTGAGTGCAGTAGTGGGCGCTGGACGGTGTGATGATGTCACTGTGATCGCACATCAGAGGAGAGAGAAATAGGGTCCCCGATCACCCCGGCACCTCCCGGTGTCCCCGGACCCTCCTGCCTCCTCCGGTGGAGGTCCGGGAAGAAAATGGCGGGCGCATGCGCAGTGCGCCTGCCGAATCTGCCGGCCGGCAGATTCCATTCATTCATTCAATGTACATTTTGATCACTGTGATAAACCCTATCACAGTGATCAAAATAAAAAAATAGTAAATAAGCCCCTCCTCTATCACCCCCATAGGTAGGGAAACATAATAAAATAAAGAAAATATATTTATTTTCCTTTTTCCATTAGGGTTAGGGTTAGAATTAGGGTTAGGGTTGAGATTAGGGTTAGGGGTGTGTTGGGGTTAGGGTTGGAGCTAGAACTGAGGGGTTTCCACTATTTAGGCACATCAGGGGGTCTCCAAATGCAAAATGACGCCCGCAAACCATTCAATCAAAGTCTGAATTCCAAAACGGCGCTCCTTCCCTTCCGAGCCCTGCCGTACGCCCAAACAGTGGTTCCTCCCACATATAGGGTATCAGCGTACTCAGGACAAATTGCACAACAACTTTTGTGGTCCAATTTCTCCTGTTACCCTTGAGAAAATAAAAAATAGCAGGCTAAAAAAATCATTTTTGAGGAAAAAAAATTATTTTTTATTTTCACGGCTCTACATATATAAACTTCTGTGAAGCACTTGGGGGTTCATAGTGCTCACCACACATCTAGAAAAAGTTCCTGGGGGGGTCTAGTTTCCAAAATGGTGTCACTTGTGGGGGTTCTTTGTTGTTTAGGCACATCAGGGGCTCTCCAAATGTAACATGGCGTCCGATCTCAATTCCAGCCAATTCTGTGTTGAAAAAGTCAAACGGCGCTCCTTCTCTTGCGAGCTCTGCCGTATGCCCAAAAAGTGGTTTACCCCCACATATGGGGTTTCAGCGTATTCAGGAGAAATCGCACAACAAATTTTGTAATTCATTTTCTCTTTTAACACTTGTGAAAATTAAAAAAATTGGTCCTGAAGTAAATTTTTTGCAAAAAAAAGTTAAATGTTAATTTTTTTCCTTCCGCATTGCTTCAGTGCCTGTGAAGCATGTAAAGGGTTAATAAACTTCGTAAATGTGGATGAAGGGTGCAGTTTTTAGAATGGTGTCACTTTTGGGTAATTTCTGTCATGTACACCCCTCAAAGTGACTTCAAATGTGATGTGGTCCCTAAAAAAACAATGGTGTTGTAAAAATGAGAAATCGCTGGTCAACTTTTAACCCTTCTAACTTCCTAACAAAAAAAAATTTGTTTCCAAAATTGTGCTGATGTAAAGTAGACATGTGGGAAATGTTATTTATTAAGAAATTTGTGTGACATATCTCTGTGATTTAATGGCATAAAAATATAAAGTTTGAAAATTGCAACATTTTCAAAATTTTCGCCATATTTTTGTTTTTTTTCATAAATAAGCACAAGTCATATCGAAGAAATTTTACTACTAGCATGAAGTAAAATATGTCATGAAAAAACAATCTCAGAATCAGCGGGATCGATTAAAGCGTTCCAGAATTATAACCTCATAAAGTGACAGTGGTCAGAATTGTAAAAATTGGCCCTGTCATTAAGCTGCAAATTGGCTCCGTCACTAAGGGGTTAATGTAGATGGATGATGCAGTAAGCAAGAAAAAGAAAACAAAAACACAAGATGGAAATAAAAAAAAAAAAAGCTTCCTGGTGTTGTGTTTTCGGCCACGTTGGAGGAGATAGGCCTGAACATGTCACTAGGTGACTTCTGCTTCCTCATTCACTCTCCTGTTTGGGAATTGCCCACTGGGTGGAGAGATCTCACATAATATCCACCTTCCTGGGTCTGGAGCTCACTTCTTCTCTGGATGCCCACGAGAGCTGACGTGTTCATAGTGATTCTTGTCGCAGCCGTTGTCGCACTACCGTGGTCTGTGTTGTCTGCTGCGCCACCATACCCGTCCCACAAAAAGCAAGTATGAAGCCCCGGACACCCTCTTGGAAAAAGCTGCCAACTGCAGGTAATTTACCACTTTTTTTTTTTTCACTCATAGTTGATGATGTATCTCTCTGGAGCCCAGATTGTTCATATCATGGAGGATTGTTTAGACTGGTGGATACAGTTGTATCTAAGCTTTAATCACTGTGAAAAAACAGTATTAGATCTTCGCAACCTCTGGGGGTAAACTGGAGGGTTTCAATTCACAGACAGCAACCTATGAGGAGGAAACAGGAGGGTTTCAATTCACAGACAGCAACCTCTGGGGAAACAGGAGGGTTTCAATTCACAGACAGCAACCTCTGGGGGAAACAGGAGGGTTTCAGTTCACAGACAGCAACCTCTGGGGGGAAACAGGAGGGTTTCAGTTCACAGACAGCAACCTCTGGGGGTAACAGGAGGGTTTCAATTCACAGACAGCAACCTCTGGGGGAAACAGGAGGGTTTCAATTCACAGACAGCAACCTCTGGGGGTAAACAGGAGGGTTTCAGTTCACAGACAGCAACCTCTGGGGGTAAACAGGAGGGTTTCAGTTCACAGACAGCAACCTCTGGGGGAAACAGGAGGGTTTCAATTCACAGACAGCAACCTCTGGGGGAAACAGAAGGGTTTCAGTTCACAGACAGCAACCTCTGGGGGAAACAGGAGGGTTTCAGTTCACAGACAGCAACCTCTGGGGGAAACAGGAGGGTTTCAGTTCATTGACAGCAACCTCTGGGGGTAAACAGGAGGGTTTCAGTTCACAGACAGCAATCTCTGGGGGAAACAGGAGGGTTTCAATTCACAGACAGCAACCTCTGGGGGAAACAGGAGGGTTTCAGTTCATTGACAGCAACCTCTGGGGGTAAACAGGAGGGTTTCAGTTCACAGACAGCAACCTCTGGGGGAAACAGAAGGGTTTCAGTTCACAGACAGCAACCTCTGGGGGAAACAGGAGGGTTTCAGTTCACAGACAGCAACCTCTGGGGGAAACAGGAGGGTTTCAGTTCATTGACAGCAACCTCTGGGGGAAACAGGAGGGTTTCAGTTCACAGACAGCAACCTCTGGGGGTAAACAGGAGGGTTTCAGTTCACAGACAGCAACCTCTGGGGGAAACAGGAGGGTTTCAACTCACAGACAGCAACCTCTGGGGGTAAACAGGAGGGTTTCAATTCACAGACAGCAACCTCTGGGGGTAAACAGGAGGGTTTCAATTCACAGATAGCAACCTCTGGGGGTAAACAGGAGGGTTTCAATTCACAGACAGCAACCTCTGGGGGTAAACAGGAGGGTTTCAGTTCACAGACAGCAACCTCTGGGGGAAACAGGAGGGTTTCAATTCACAGACAGCAACCTCTGGGGGAAACAGAAGGGTTTCAGTTCACAGACAGCAACCTCTGGGGGAAACAGGAGGGTTTCAGTTCACAGACAGCAACCTCTGGGGAAACAGGAGGGTTTCAGTTCATTGACAGCAACCTCTGGGGGTAAACAGGAGGGTTTCAGTTCACAGACAGCAATCTCTGGGGGAAACAGGAGGGTTTCAATTCACAGACAGCAACCTCTGGGGAAACAGGAGGGTTTCAGTTCATTGACAGCAACCTCTGGGGGTAAACAGGAGGGTTTCAGTTCACAGACAGCAACCTCTGGGGGAAACAGAAGGGTTTCAGTTCACAGACAGCAACCTCTGGGGGAAACAGGAGGGTTTCAGTTCACAGACAGCAACCTCTGGGGGAAACAAGGAGGGTTTCAGTTCATTGACAGCAACCTCTGGGGAAACAGGAGGGTTTCAGTTCACAGACAGCAACCTCTGGGGGTAAACAGGAGGGTTTCAGTTCACAGACAGCAACCTCTGGGGGAAACAGGAGGGTTTCAACTCACAGACAGCAACCTCTGGGGGTAAACAGGAGGGTTTCAATTCACAGACAGCAACCTCTGGGGGTAAACAGGAGGGTTTCAATTCACAGATAGCAACCTCTGGGGGTAAACAGGAGGGTTTCAATTCACAGACAGCAACCTCTGGGGGTAAACAGGAGGGTTTCAATTCACAGACAGCAACCTCTGGGGGTAAACAGGAGGGTTTCAATTCACAGACAGCAACCTCTGGGGGTAAACAGGAAGGTTTCAATTCACAGATAGCAACCTCTGGGGGTAAACAGGAGGGTTTCAGTTCACAGACAGCAACCTCTGGGGGTAAACAGGAGGGTTTCAATTCACAGATAGCAACCTCTGGGGGTAAACAGGAGTGTTTCAATTCAGAGACAGCAACCTCTGGGGTAAACAGGAGGGTTTCAGTTCACAGACAGCAACCTCTGGGGGTAAACAGGAGGGTTTCAATTCACAGATAGCAACCACTGGGGGTAAACAGGAGGGTTTCAGTTCACAGACAGCAACCTCTGGGGGTAAACAGGAGGGTTTCAGTTCACAGACAGCAACCTCTGGGGGTAAACAGGAGGGTTTCAGTTCACAGACAGCAACTTCTGGGGAAACAGGAGGGTTTCAATTCACAGACAGCAACCTCTGGGGGAACAGGAGGGTTTCAATTCACAGACAGCAACCTCTGGGGGAAACAGGAGGGTTTCAGTTCACAGACAGCAACCTCTGGGGGAAACAGGAGGGTTTCAGTTCACAGACAGCAACCTCTGGGGGTAACAGGAGGGTTTCAATTCACAGACAGCAACCTCTGGGGGAAACAGGAGGGTTTCAATTCACAGACAGCAACCTCTGGGGGTAAACAGGAGGGTTTCAGTTCACAGACAGCAACTCTGGGGGTAAACAGGAGGGTTTCAGTTCACAGACAGCAACCTCTGGGGGAAACAGGAGGGTTTCAATTCACAGACAGCAACCTCTGGGGGAAACAGAAGGGTTTCAGTTCACAGACAGCAACCTCTGGGGGAAACAGGAGGGTTTCAGTTCACAGACAGCAACCTCTGGGGGAAACAGGAGGGTTTCAGTTCATTGACAGCAACCTCTGGGGGTAAACAGGAGGGTTTCAGTTCACAGACAGCAATCTCTGGGGGAAACAGGAGGGTTTCAATTCACAGACAGCAACCTCTGGGGGAAACAGGAGGGTTTCAGTTCATTGACAGCAACCTCTGGGGGTAAACAGGAGGGTTTCAGTTCACAGACAGCAACCTCTGGGGGAAACAGAAGGGTTTCAGTTCACAGACAGCAACCTCTGGGGGAAACAGGAGGGTTTCAGTTCACAGACAGCAACCTCTGGGGGAAACAGGAGGGTTTCAGTTCATTGACAGCAACCTCTGGGGGAAACAGGAGGGTTTCAGTTCACAGACAGCAACCTCTGGGGGTAAACAGGAGGGTTTCAGTTCACAGACAGCAACCTCTGGGGGAAACAGGAGGGTTTCAACTCACAGACAGCAACCTCTGGGGGTAAACAGGAGGGTTTCAATTCACAGACAGCAACCTCTGGGGGTAAACAGGAGGGTTTCAATTCACAGATAGCAACCTCTGGGGGTAAACAGGAGGGTTTCAATTCACAGACAGCAACCTCTGGGGGTAAACAGGAGGGTTTCAGTTCACAGACAGCAACCTCTGGGGGAAACAGGAGGGTTTCAATTCACAGACAGCAACCTCTGGGGGAAACAGAAGGGTTTCAGTTCACAGACAGCAACCTCTGGGGGAAACAGGAGGGTTTCAGTTCACAGACAGCAACCTCTGGGGGAAACAGGAGGGTTTCAGTTCATTGACAGCAACCTCTGGGGGTAAACAGGAGGGTTTCAGTTCACAGACAGCAATCTCTGGGGAAACAGGAGGGTTTCAATTCACAGACAGCAACCTCTGGGGGAAACAGGAGGGTTTCAGTTCATTGACAGCAACCTCTGGGGGTAAACAGGAGGGTTTCAGTTCACAGACAGCAACCTCTGGGGGAAACAGAAGGGTTTCAGTTCACAGACAGCAACCTCTGGGGGAAACAGGAGGGTTTCAGTTCACAGACAGCAACCTCTGGGGAAACAGGAGGGTTTCAGTTCATTGACAGCAACCTCTGGGGGAAACAGGAGGGTTTCAGTTCACAGACAGCAACCTCTGGGGGTAAACAGGAGGGTTTCAGTTCACAGACAGCAACCTCTGGGGGAAACAGGAGGGTTTCAACTCACAGACAGCAACCTCTGGGGGTAAACAGGAGGGTTTCAATTCACAGACAGCAACCTCTGGGGGTAAACAGGAGGGTTTCAATTCACAGATAGCAACCTCTGGGGGTAAACAGGAGGGTTTCAATTCACAGACAGCAACCTCTGGGGGTAAACAGGAGGGTTTCAATTCACAGACAGCAACCTCTGGGGGTAAACAGGAGGGTTTCAATTCACAGACAGCAACCTCTGGGGGTAAACAGGAAGGTTTCAATTCACAGATAGCAACCTCTGGGGGTAAACAGGAGGGTTTCAGTTCACAGACAGCAACCTCTGGGGGTAAACAGGAGGGTTTCAATTCACAGATAGCAACCTCTGGGGGTAAACAGGAGTGTTTCAATTCAGAGACAGCAACCTCTGGGGGTAAACAGGAGGGTTTCAGTTCACAGACAGCAACCTCTGGGGGTAAACAGGAGGGTTTCAATTCACAGATAGCAACCACTGGGGGTAAACAGGAGGGTTTCAGTTCACAGACAGCAACCTCTGGGGGTAAACAGGAGGGTTTCAGTTCACAGACAGCAACCTCTGGGGGTAAACAGGAGGGTTTCAGTTCACAGACAGCAACTTCTGGGGGAAACAGGAGGGTTTCAATTCACAGACAGCAACCTCTGGGGGTAAACAGGAGGGTTTCAATTCACAGACAGCAACCTCTGGGGGTAAACAGGAGGGTTTCAATTCACAGACAGCAACCTCTGGGGGTAAACAGGAGGGTTTCAATTCACAGATAGCAACCTCTGGGGGTAAACAGGAGTGTTTCAATTCACAGACAGCAACCTCTGGGGGTAAACAGGAGTGTTTCAATTCAGAGACAGCAACTTCTGGGGGAAACAGGAGGATTTCAGTTCACAGACAGCAACCACTGGGGGTAAACAGGAGGGTTTCAATTCACAGACAGCAACCTCTGGGGGTAAACAGGAGGGTTTCAATTCACAGATAGCAACCTCTGGGGGTAAACAGGAGGGTTTCAGTTCACAGACAGCAACCTCTGGGGATAAACAGGAGGGTTTCAATTCACAGACAGCAACCTCTGGGGAAGCAGGAGGGTTTAAATTCACAGACAGCAACCTCTGGGGGAAACAGGAGGGTTTCAGTTTAGTTATACAGAGTATGTTATACAGATATTAAAAAAATCAGTAATGTAATATTTTTATATATTTTTTATTAGACACCGTGACTTTAATTTTAAATTAAAGCCACAGGCACCTAAGAAAAAAATGAACAAAATTCTGAAAACCTTTTCTGTATAAAATACATGTGAACAACCTCTTATACTGATATAAAATGCTACCTCACACCTCCTGGACCCCTGATGCAATGATATTTTCTTATCTTTTATGATAGAAATAGTAAAAAATAGTCTACCTTCCACCTCCTCCATCTTTGAGAACAGGAGCTCTCTTCATTTCTATAAAGTATTTTCTATATTAATATAAAAATGAATCCATTAATGTAATACTTTTTAGATTTTTTTTATTAGACGCTGTGACTTTAATTTTTATTTAAAGACACAGGCACCTCAATTGAAATGCACAAAATTCTCAAAACCGGACTTATAAAGTGACTGCGAATAATGAAAAAATGTAGAAAATGCCTTTTAATGATGACATATATGACACATAGTCTCATGGGTAAATAATCACCGTCCCAGGATTAACTTATTAGGTTAAATACTGGCATTAGATCTGTATTTAGGTCATGTGACTAATTACCCCGACATATAGGTCAGCGACGTGTCTTGTTTTTCATCTTCTAATTGTTGTGACCCATTTCTTCTGGGAGTGGAACCTGAGTCATGTATCTTAAGAATGTAGATCCTTATCCTTAGACGACCTTGCCAGGTCATAAAGTCCCTTCAAGCTCGTAGGCACCAAATACGCGCCATTTTCATCTGGGAATTTAGTTGGATGGAGTTCCCCTTTAAATTAATTCTTAAAGGGAAAGTGCACATTATCGGCACCATGTCATAATCAATTTGAAAAAAAAGTTTTCGACTTCATACCCGGGTGGCAAGGCAGATTTTTTATGACAATTGACCGGATGAGAACCCCGTTTTATTTTTAGAGGGGGGCTCTGCTCCTCTATGAATAAAGAATAATCCTAACAATTAATCGATTATACTAATTATTTTTCCACTTTTCGCAATCAGACAAAGAAATTGTCGCCGAGGTGGCGAAGCAGCTGCGCCTGATCGGCGACAAATACAACATGA
Organism: Oophaga sylvatica; assembly: GCA_033576555.1. Lineage (NCBI taxonomy): Eukaryota > Metazoa > Chordata > Amphibia > Anura > Dendrobatidae > Oophaga > Oophaga sylvatica. Next base: position 974,524,189 of record JARQOD010000001.1, on the reverse strand, counting down.
AGCAGAAGATTCTGAACGCCGTGGCCAAGATGCTGAGTCCGGGAACCTGATGGTGTGGATAAAGGGGGCAAAAATGGAATAAGATGCTAACTCCGGGAACCTGATGGTGTGGATAAAGGGGGCAAAAATGGAATAAGATGCTAACTCCGGGAACCTGATGGTGTGGATAAAGGGGGCAAAAATGGAATAAGATGCTGACATAATAAAAATATCATAAAGGGATACACACGCCACCGGAAGGAGGAACCTGCAACCGCAGAATCCAATATCACAGGGTCGGACGACGACGACTACGAGCCGCCGTGATGAAAGGCGCCATTATTATTTACAACCCAGAAAGTGATCGTCACCAGTTTGGAGATCAAAAGTCGCCATTATGGGATTTCGAAGCGACGGTGGAATCGAAACCTAGGAGGAAAAAGCTGGTCTTTAGACTGGAAATTAACCATTAACCGTTTACGTGATAATCGACTGTACAGCATGGTATCTGCTATTCCAAAGGAACCCGCAGGGAGAAAGCAAGAAGGGAAGACTTACAGTTCTGTCTGATGAATGGATGCAAGATGAAAACTAAAAAACTAATATATATATATATATATACAGTATATAATGTTTATATTGATGCACTTAAAGGCAAACTCCGCTACAGCGCCGTATATCGCATGTATATATAATTGACCTGTCTTTGAAGAATCAACGTCTGTTTTTCTTCTTGTTGCTTTTTCCTAAGCTGTAAGGCGTTTCAGTTTCAGTTGTCAAAAAAAAACAAAAAAAACTTTTCACTTCCTGTCTGGGTGACCACCATGAAGATACAGGAGATGGTCTCAGAAAGTGGAGTCTGCTGTACAGTAGACTGTCTTTCCAGGTTGCACATACTTGTTTCTAGTGTCCCTCTATGTAAGGAAATCATTCGGATTGACGGCAGACTATGGGGGGAAGGTGCTATCTGTGTACGGGGAGGCAGTCCAGAGACGGGCTGAGCTTGGAGGATGTTTCCATGATATCCGCAGCCATACTCTTAATTTATTTCTACATTTCCGTTAATGTTATGAGACTTTCTCATCTATTTATTTATTTTTCTCGTCCTATGGATTTTTGTTGTGTTGTTGGTGTTTTTTCTTTTTTTTTTCATTTTACTACATTTCTTTTGTATATTATTTAATATTGTTTCAACGAATAAAAATGATTTGGTAAAATTTCTTAAACGATGATTCATCGCTGTGTAAGGCTACTTTCACACTTGCGTTTTTTTGCGCAGCGCATCTTGCGCTATCGGACGCATGCGCAATGTTCCCCTATCTTTAACATGGCGGGCGCAGGGTCTAGCGCTTGCACGCGTTCATGTGCGTTTGTCGTGCGCTGCGCATTTTCCCGGTGTGCGCCCATACGCGCCAGACGCTACATGTTGCATTTTTTTTTCCGCCCAACCGCTTTAAAAAAACGCGTGCGCACGTGTGCGCATGCTATGCGCAAAAAATAACATTGCAGTCTATGGGGGCGCTGGCGTGCGCATGGCTTTGCGCTCGTCAGCGCTTTTGCACGCACGCGATTTTTCTGTAAATAATGGAGCCAGAGATGATGGAGGCAGAGATGATGGAGCCAGATGATAGAGCCAGAGATGATGGAGCCAGAGATGATGGAGCCAGAGATGATGGAGCCAGAGATGATGGAGACAGAGATGACAGAGCCAGAGATGATGAAGCCAGAGATGATGGAGGCAGAGATGATGGAGGCAGAGATGATGGAGGCAGAGATGATGGAGACAGAGATGATGGAGCCAGAGATGATGGAGACAGAGATGATAGAGCCAGAGATGATGGAGCCAGAGATGATGGAGCCAGAGATGATGGAGGCAGAGATGATGGAGACAGAGATGATGGAGACAGAGATGATGGAGACAGAGACGATAGAGCCAGAGATGATAGAGCCAGAGATGATGGAGGCAGAGATGATGGAGGCAGAGATGATGGAGACAGAGATGATGGAGCCAGAGATGATAGAGCCAGAGATGATAGAGCCAGAGATGATAGAGCCAGAGATGATGGAGCCAGAGATGATGGAGCCAGAGATGATGGAGCCAGAGATGATGGAGGCAGAGATGATAGAGCCAGAGATGATGGAGACAGAGATGATAGAGCCAGAGATGATAGAGCCAGAGATGATGGAGGCAGAGATGATAGAGCCAGAGATGATAGAGCCAGAGATGATGGAGGCAGAGATGATGGAGACAGATGATGGAGGCAGAGATGATGGAGGCAGAGATGATAATGTGACAAATAGAAAACGCATGCGCCAAAAAAACGCAAACGCATGCAAAAACGCATGAAATCGCAGACAAATGCTGCGTTTTTTTGTCGAAATGCGCATGCTGATGCGACTAAATTTTTTTTTTAATGCGCTTCATGTGTGCTCGAAACGCAGCGCAAAAAAACGCAAGTGTGAAAGTAGCCTTACATACATAATAATTACAATATCACTTCTACTCCCGCTCCTTCCATTATATAACGATCCTCTAATGTGGCATCTGGAGGTCTAAAGGTACTGGGCTGCTTGCTGCAGTTATGATAAAATTTCTGATCTAGCAGTTCTCTAAATGCTGAGCTCTGTATAACCCCGCCCACACCACTGATTGGATGCTTTCTGTGTACACTGTGCATAGGCAGAAAGCGACCAATCAGTGATGGGGGTGGGTTTGGACCACAAGAAAGCAGGTTTACTTGTACTGCTTGTACCATAAAGAATCCATAGTGTCACTGCTCGTACCATAAAGAATCCAGTGTCACTACTCGTACTATAAAGAATCCATAGTGTCACTACTCGTACCATAAATAATCCATAGTGTCACTGCTCGCACTATAAAGAATCCATAGTGTCACTACTCGTACCATAAAGAATCCATAGTGTCACTACTCGTACCATAAAGAATCCATAGTGTCACTACTCGTACTATAAAGAATCCATAGTGTCACTACTCGTACTATAAAGAATCCATAGTCACTGCTCGTACCATAAAGAATCCATAGTGTCACTGCTCGCACTATAAAAAATCCATAGTGTCACTATTCGTACCATAAAGAATCCATAGTGTCTACTCGTACCATAAAGAATCCATAGTGTCACTACTGGTACTATAAAGAATCCATAGTGTCACTACTCGTACTATAAAGAATCCATAGTGTCACTACTCGTACCATAAAGAATCCATAGTGTCACTGCTAGCACTATAAAGAATCCATAGTGTCACTGCTCGCACTAAAAAGAATCCATAGTGTCACTCTCACACTATAAAGAATCCATAGTGTCACTACTCGTACCATAAAGAATCCATAGTGTCACTACTCGTACCATAAAGAATCCATAGTGTCACTACTCGTACCATAAAGAATCCATAGTGTCACTACTCATACTATAAAGAGTCCATAGTGTCACTGCTTGTACCATAAAGAATCCATAGTGTCACTACTCGTACTATAAAGAATCCATAGTGTCACTGCTCGTACCATAAAGAATCCATAGTGTCACTACTCGTACCATAAAGAATCCATAGTGTTCACTGCTCGCACTATAAAGAATCCATAGTGTCACTACTCGTACCATAAAGAATCCATAGTGTCACTACTCGTACCATAAAGAATCCATAGTGTCACTACTCGTACTATCAAGAATCCATAGTGTCACTACTCGTACTATAAAGAATCCATAGTCACTGCTCGTACCATAAAGAATCCATAGTGTCACTGCTCGCACTATAAAGAATCCATAGTGTCACTATCGTACCATAAAGAATCCATAGTGTCTACTCGTACCATAAAGAATCCATAGTGTCACTACTCGTACTATAAAGAATCCATAGTGTCACTACTCGTACTATAAAGAATCCATAGTGTCACTACTCGTACCATAAAGAATCCATAGTGTCACTGCTAGCACATAAAGAATCCATAGTGTCACTGCTCGCACTATAAAGAATCCATAGTGTCACTGCTCGTACTATAAAGAAGTCCATGGTGTCACTGCTCGTACCTATAAAGAATCCGTAGTCTCACTGCTCGCATTATAAAGAATCCATAGTGTCACTACTCGTACCATAAAGAATCCATAGTGTCACTACTCGTACCATAAAGAATCCATAGTGTCACTACTCGTACCATAAAGAATCCATAGTGTCACTATTCGTACTATAAAGAATCCATAGTGTCACTGCTCGTACTATAAAGAATACATAGTGTCACTACTCGTACCATAAAGAATCCATAGTGTCACTGCTCGCACTATAAAGAAACCATAATGTCACTGCTCGTACCATAAAGAATTCATAGTGTCACTACTCGTACCATAAAGAATCCATAGTGTCACTATTCGTACCATAAAGAATCTATAGTGTCACTACTCGTACTATAAAGAATCCATAGTGTCACTACTCGTACCATAAAGAATCCATAGTGTCACTGCTCGCTCTATAAAGAATCCATGGTGTCACTACTCGTACCATAAAGAATCCATAGTGTCACTGCTCACACTATAAAGAATCCATAGTGTCACTACTCGTACCATAAAGAATCCATAGTGTCACTACTCGTACCATAAAGAATCCATAGTGTCACTACTCGTACCATAAAGAATCCATAGTGTCACTACTCATACATAAAGAGTCCATAGTGTCACTGCTTGTACCATAAAGAATCCATAGTGTCACTACTCGTACTATAAAGAATCCATAGTGTCACTGCTCGTACCATAAAGAATCCATAGTGTCACTACTCGTACCATAAAGAATCCATAGTGTCACTGCTCGCACTATAAAGAATCCATAGTGTCACTACTCGTACCATAAAGAATCCATAGTGTCACTACTCGTACCATAAAGAATCCATAGTGTCACTACTCGTACCATAAAGAATCCATAGTGTCACTACTCGTACTATAAAGAGTCCATAGTGTCACTGCTCGTACCATAAAGAATCCATAGTGTCACTACTCGTACCATAAAGAATCCATAGTGTCACTGCTCGCACTATAAAGAATCCATAGTGTCACTACTCGTACCATAAAGAATCCATAGTGTCACTGCTCGTACGATAAAGAATCCATAGTGTCACTACTCATACCATAAAGATCCATAGTGTCACTGCTCGTACCATAAAGAATCCATAGTGTCACTACTCGTACCATAAAGAATTCATAGTGTCACTACTCGTACCATAAATAATCCATAGTGTCACTGCTCGCTCTATAAAGAATACATAGTGTCACTACTCGTACCATAAAGAATCCATAGTGTCATTACTCATACCATAAAGAATCCATAGTGTCAATACTCGTACTATAAGAATCCATAGTGTCACTGCTCGTACCATAAAGAATCCATAGTGTCACTACTCGTACTATAAAGAATCCATAGTGTCACTGCTCGTACCATAAAGAATCCATAGTGTCACTGCTCGCACTATAAAGAATCCATAGTGTCACTACTCGTACCATAAAGAATCCATAGTGTCACTACTCGTACCATAAAGAATCTATAGGGTCACTACTCGTACTATAAAGAGACCATAGTGTCACTGCTCGTACCATAAAGAATCCATAGTGTCACTACTCGTACCATAAAGAATCCATAGTGTCACTGCTCGCACTATAAAGAATCCATAGTGTCACTACTCGTACCATAAAGAATCCATAGTGTCACTGCTCGTACCATAAAGAATCCATAGTGTCACTACTCGTACCATAAAGAATTCATAGTGTCACTACTCGTACCATAAAGAATCCATAGTGTCACTGCTCGTACATAAAGAATCCATAGTGTCACTGCTCGCACTATAAAGAATCCATAGTGTCACTACTCGTACCATAAAGAATCCATAGAGTCACTACTCGTACCATAAAGAATCCATAGTGTCACTACTCGTACATAAAGAATCCATAGTGTCACTACTCGTACTATAAAGAATCCATAGTCACTGCTCGTACCATAAAGAATCCATAGTGTCACTGCTCGACATAAAGAATCCATAGTGTCACTATTCGTACCATAAAGAATCCATAGTGTCTACTCGTACCACTAAAGAATCCATAGTGTCACTGCTGCACTATAAAGAATCCATAGTGTCACTGCTCGCACTATAAAGAATCCATAGTGTCACTGCTCGTACTATAAAGAGTCCATGGTGTCACTGCTCGTACTATAAAGAATCCGTAGTTCACTGCTCGCATATTAATAAAGAATCCATAGTGTCACTACTCGTACCATAAAGAATCCATAGTGTCACTACTCGTACTATAAAGAATCCATAGTGTCACTACTCGTACCATAAAGAATCCATAGTGTCACTATCGTACTATAAAGAATCCATAGTGTCACTGCTCGTACTATAAAGAATACATAGTGTCACTACTCGTACCATAAAGAATCCATAGTGTCACTGCTCGCACTATAAAGAAACATAATGTCACTGCTCGTACCATAAAGAATTCATAGTGTCACTATTCGTACCATAAAGAATCTATAGTGTCACTACTCGTACTATAAAGAATCCATAGTGTCACTACTCGTACCATAAAGAATCCATAGTGTCACTGCTCGACCTATAAAGAATCCATGGTGTCACTACTCGTACCATAAAGAATCCATAGTGTCACTGCTCACACTATAAAGAATCCATAGTGTCACTACTCGTACCATAAAGAATCCATAGTGTCACTACTCGTACCATAAAGAATCCATAGTGTCACTACTCGTACATAAAGAATCCATAGTGTCACTACTCATTATAAAGATCCATAGTGTCACTGCTTGTACCATAAAGAATCCATAGTGTCACTACTCGTACTATAAAGAATCCATAGTGTCACTGCTCGTACCATAAAGAATCCATAGTGTCACTACTCGTACATAAAGAATCCATAGTGTCACTGCTCGCACTATAAAGAATCCATAGTGTCACTACTCGTACCATAAAGAATCCATAGTGTCACTACTCGTACCATAAAAATCCATAGTGTCACTACTCGTACCATAAAGAATCATAGTGTCACTATCGTACTATAAAGAGTCATAGTGTCACTCTCGTACCATAAAGAATCCATAGTGTCACTACTCGTACCATAAAGAATCCATAGTGTCACTGCTCGCCTATAAAGAATCCATAGTGTCACTACTCGTACCATAAAGAATCCATAGTGTCACTGCTCGTACGATAAAGAATCCATAGTGTCACTACTCATACCATAAAGAATCCATAGTGTCACTGCTCGTACCATAAAGAATCCATAGTGTCACTACTCGTACCATAAAGAATTCATAGTGTCACTACTCGTACCATAAATAATCCATAGTGTCACTGCTGCTCTATAAAGAATCATAGTGTCACTACTCGTACATAAAGAATCCATAGTGTCATACTCATACCATAAAGAATCCATAGTGTCACTACTCGTACTATAAAGAATCCATAGTGTCACTGCTCGTACATAAAGAATCCATAGTGTCACTACTCGTACTATAAAGAATCCATAGTGTCACTCTCGTACCATAAAGAATCCATAGTGTCACTGCTCGACTATAAAGAATCCATAGTGTCACTACTCGTACCATAAAGATCCATAGTGTCACTACTCGTACCATAAAGAATCCATAGTGTCACTACTCGTACTATAAAGAACCATAGTGTCACTGCTCGCCATAAAGAATCCATAGTGTCACTACTCGTACCATAAAGAATCCATAGTGTCACTGCTCGACATAAAGAATCCATAGTGTCACTACTCTACCATAAAGAATCCATAGTGTCACTGCTCGTACCATAAAGAATCCATAGGTCACTAAAAAAAAAAAAAAAAAAAAAAAAAAAAAAAAAAAAAAAAAAAAAAAAAAAAAAAAAAAAAAAAAAAATTTTTTTTTTTTTTTTTTTTTTTTTTTTTTTTTTTTTTTTTTTTTTTTTTTTTTTTTTTTTTTTTTTTTTTTTTTTTTTTTTTTTTTTTTTTATAGTGTCACTACTCGTACCATAAAGAATCCATAGTGTCACTGCTCACTCTATAAAGAATCCATAGTGTCTACTCGTACTATAAAGAATCCATAGTGTCATTACTTGTACCATAAAGAATCCATAGTGTCACTACTCGTACTATAAAGAATCCATAGTGTCACTGCTCGTACCATAAAGAATCCATAGTGTCACTACTCGTACTATAAAGAATCCATAGTGTCACTACTCGTACCATAAAGAATCCATAGTGTCACTGCTCGCACTATAAAGAATCCATAGTGTCACTACTCG
>JARQOD010000001.1:974408320-974515813 GCA_033576555.1 Oophaga sylvatica | reverse complement strand
TTAGCCCTACTACCCAGGGACAGCTCTCTTAGCCCTACTACCCAGGAACAGCTCTTAGCCCTACTAACCCAGGGACAGCTCTCTTAGCCCTACTACCCAGGGACAGCTCTCTTACCCCTATACCCAGGAACAGCTCTTAGCCCTACTACCCAGGAACAGCTCTTAGCCCTACTACCCAGGAACAGCTCTCTTAGCCCTACTACCCAGGGACAGTTCTCTTAGCCTTCTACCCAGGAGCAGCTCTCTTAGGCCTCTTTAACATTTCCGGCGGGCGCCTAGCGGCGCCCCCGGCATTTTGCCGCAGCGCCGTATCTGAAAACCTGATGCGCCGCATGCGGCTTTTTTCGCATTGACATGCATTAGCGCCGGATGGCGCCGCATGTCAATGCGTTGCATACGGTTTTGTCCGGATGCGGGGCAAATGTACATTGCGGCGTCCGGAAAAAAATGCTGCATGTAACGTTTTTTGTTTTTGCCGGATGGTTTCTGATCTCTCCAAGCATCAGAAACCATCCGGCAAAAAAACGCTTTTGGCCGCCGGAAGTGTGAAAGGTTTTCAGATGCGGCGCTGCGGCAAAATGCCGGGGGCGCCGCCAGGCGCCCCGCCGGAAAATGTGAAACTAGCCTTAGCCCTACTACCCAGGGACAGCTCTCTTAGCCCCACTACCCAGGGACAGCTCTTTTAGCCCTACTCCCCAGGGACAGTTTCTTAGCCCTACTACCCAGGAACAGCTCTTAGTCCTACTACCTCAGGAACAGCTCTTAGCCCTACTACCCAGGACAGTTCTCTTAGCCCTACTACCCAGGGACAGCACTCTTAGCCCTACTACCAAGTGACAGTACTCTTAGCCCTACTACCCAGGAACAGCTCTTAGCCCTACTACCCGGGACAGCTCTCTTAGCCTACTACCCAGGGATAGCTCTTAGCCCTACTACCAGGAACAGCTCTTAGCCCTACTACCCAGGAACAGCTCTTAGCCCTACTATTCAGGGACAACTCTCTTAGCCCTACTACCCAGGGACAGCTCTTAGCCCTACTACCCAGGAACAGCTCTTAGCCCTACTACCCAGGAACAGCTCTTAGCTCTACTACCCAGGAACAGCTCTCTTAGCCCCACTACCCGGGACAGTTCTCTTAGCCCTACTACCCAGGAGCAGCTCTCTTAGCCCACTAACCAGGGACAGCTCTCTTAGCCCTACTACCCAGGGACAGTTCTCTTAGCCCTACTACCCAGGGACAGTGCTCTTAGCCCTACTACCCAGGAACAGCTCTTAGCCCTACTACACAGGGACAGTTCTCTTAGCCCTACTACCCAGGGACAGCACTCTTAGCCCCACTACCAAGTGACAGTGCTCTTAGCCCTACTACCCAGGAACAGCTCTTAGCCCTACTACCCAGGGACAGCTCTCTTAGCCCTACTACCCAGGGACAGCTCTTAGCCCTACTACCCAGGAACAGCTCTTAGTCCTACTGTGTCGACCCGCCACCACAATTGTGGATTACCAGGGCAATGGGGTAACTCAGAGCCGAGCCCGTAGAAGTCTATGGGATTTGTCACAGGTAGCTGTGGCTCGGTCTGTGGCCCTGGCGGTCTGGCGTATGTTGGGGATATATTTACAGGGGATTGATTTATGTACAGTTCGTGACGCCACCTGTAGTATTCTGGTAATTAGTACAGCGCTGCTGTAGATCTCTGAGGGGATGGTGAGGCAGCTAGATGTCGGGTCCCCTACAGGTGGGACTGGTCCCTCAAAGTCTATGGGATTTGTGAAGTCGGGTGCAGATAAAGAACACAGTCTCACACGGTCAGCGTCTTTCCATACCTTTACTTGTAAGATGTTCAAGCAGGTCCAGGGAGGCTGATCCAAGGAGAGTGTGTCTTGAGACAGCAGCTGGACAAGTTAGGGCCTCCTTTACTTCCAATTCAACGAGTACAACCAGCCTGAAGCGTAGTTCCCTCAAAATCTCCAGCTAATCTATAGCTGTACCTGCCCAGTCAGCTTAGTGTTAGGAGCCTTCCTGTGAAGGAGCTGAATTCTTGTTTTGTCCTGCAGAGACTCCAAAGTCTTCACTCCCCTGACCCCAGTTACGTACTGACTATAAGGGGGCTGTCTGCCGCGACCTAGGGTCCGGTAGATTCCTGGTTTTCTTATCACTGTGCTTGAAACAACAGTGACCCTTCGGTCCCCAGTGACGGGTGCAATGTGCTGGACTTCTTCAATCCGTAAGCACTAATCCAATAAATCACTTTGCCTTTCGCCTTGTCCACGCTGGTAACATAAGCACTCAACTAGCCAAGGGTCGGAGCAGTCACTTCTTTCTTTTCCTTACTTCAAAGTTAGCTACAGATGCTCAGTTATCAACAGGCAGGAGCACGTCTCTGAACCTGATACCGTCCTTTAGACAGGGATGCTGAGACTTTCTGTACTAAACTTCTTCTTTCCTTCAGTGTATGCTGAGGAGGTGATACAGCTCTGACTAGACTAAGGTGAATTCAAACACCTATACCAGACTCCACGATATGAACTGATGATAGAGCTGGCTAGACTCCTTCCTCACTCCAGACGTCTTCTCTCTCTGAAGTCTAGACACTCACTCCATACGTCCTCTCTGTCCGAAGACAGGAACTAGACTCTATAAATCACTCCAACACATACTACCTTGACCACTCCCTCAAGAGTATACTCCACTACCCTAAGGGTGTGTCTAGTATATGTCGAGTGAATGGATATTTAGCATTAAACTGCTGTCTCGCCACACACTCTCCAGGGTACTGCGTGTGCCTACCACCAGGGCTACACATTCCCCCATGGTAAAAAGACAGCACTCCCGGGCTGTAAAATACAAAAGAGACATTTTGTTTATGCAATAAACATTAAACAATAAACTTTCTTCCCATCCGGGAGGTGTAGGAAATCTTGAACGTTGCAAACATTATAGAAATACAAAGTATTAAATAGCATTCAATAAATATACAAGATACTTGTGAAGGACCCGCACCAAACCTTCAACGTGGGTCCTGGGTGGGCTGCAGGACGTCCAATTGCAGACCTCACTCAGTGCCACACCACACGGTTTTGTTTTCAGAGGTAGTTGTAATGGTTTATGTAAAACCAAGATAAAGCACCGAAGCGCAACTATTTACAAGTAAGTTTCTGGGTTAGCATAGTCCTTAACCTCCAAGTCCAATGTAAAACCAAAGACATATTATATAATATCACATAATACGAAAGTGCAAAACTTTTTCTGATTACTATTTATCATTTACCATTTACCATTTACCATTTACCATTTACCCAGCCGGGCATTCTACAGTAGAAATATATATATTCACTATATAATTTTGTGCAAAACTTTATAAAACATTTCAAACTTTTTTACTTTTGGTAGACCCGATAGGGATCTCACCAATTCTACTTTACTTATTTATTCATTCTCTGCAAATACACGTTCCAATACATTTTCCACCCCGGGGGCTGGAACGATGCAATGGGCCCTAGATCCCAGGACCAGCAAATCATGTGCTGCGATCAGGGTCTGAGTCGCCACAGTTCTGGTGCGAACCTCTAGGGGCGCAACGGGTACATTTTCTTCACGTGACACCGATTGCGTTTCAATCACAGTTAGCGATATGGACCGCGTCAGGGATTGCGATTGAGACTGGGTCGCATGTTGCGATGTAGCGGTGGCTTTAATTTGCGATGAAATCTGGGTCGCTTGTTGCGATGATTTTACAGGGGGCGATGCTGGGGCACGGCCGGATGCTACTTGAGCTGGAGACGGGGACGCTGCGGTAATGGTGACGGTACCTGCGTCTGGGACGGGGTCACGGACGATGGTGACGTTAAGGGCATACCATCCCTTCATTCCCCAATGCCGCGTATATGTGACGATATCTCCATTCGCTAAGTCCCTCCCGGGATGGCCTTGCGGCAGGTGGGATTCTACGTCACGCCTGCTGACAAAGACCGCTGGGTAGAGGCCCGGTTCACGGATAAAGCCCCAGCCCTTCCGGAGCTGGAACTCAGTCACACACCCCTGCCGCCGCGGTTCCCTCAGAGTACCTTTATCTCTCCGGACACTCTCTTTGTCCGCGATCAGCTCGGCATATTGTCGCTGACGGTTCCTCTGAGTTTCCCGCTCTTCCTCCTGCTTGCGTCTCTTCTTCTCCTCACGACTCTGCCATTCTTGTTCCCACTGGGCGGTATAGGCGACGTCATCCAGGCGCGCCATTTCGTCCCAGTCCACGTCTGGTAGTGATGGACAGGACCCCTCCGGTGTCCCTGCCGGGGACCGATCATCTGCTGCGGCCTCTTGGCCGGGCGGGCGTTCCGGGATTGGCTGTACCTCCTCAACCTCCTTCGCTTCCACCGCTTCACCGGTGGGATCGGGATCGGTACTTTCGGGGGCAGCCTCCGGTTGCTCCTTCGCCTTGGGCAGCAGACTCTTCGGTATCTGGAATCGTGGGGGTTCGTTGAGGGAGAGACCACCGTGTCCCACAGCCTCCGCTGTTCCAGGGTGCGCCGGCGTCTCTCTATTTCTTCAAAGCCAGGTTGGTCCTGGACCATCTTCTTCAGGCGTGCATTTTCTTCTCTTGTCTCAAGCAACGCCTGCTTCAGGTGCAGGATCACGGATAACTCCGGTGTTGGTGGCAGCTTGACTGGGGCACGGGGCCTGCCTTCCTCCGCTTCCCAGCTCGGCTGCACACGTCCTGCCTCCATCATGTTCCAGAAGATTCTTCTTCCTTTCTGCGGAGACATCCGGTCTCTTCCGTGGAGGTGGGGTTTGCGTCTCCTCCTCCTCGCAGGGAAGGTGAAGAGGAGGCGGACCTCCTTTGCTGTAGGGCAGGATCGCATATTGTAATAGCACTTTGAGAAGGCCGGCATTTTCTTCGCGCCACAGGGGGGTAGACGCCCACGAAGGTACGCCCACCTTCTTCTCCAGCGCCTGAGGGCGCGAATATGGCGACAAAAATGGCGATTTTGGCGCCAAAAGTGCAAACAGTCCTTTTTCACAAAAAACAAGTCCTTAGGCACACAGGGCTCGCAATTTCGCGAGTTTCGCATCCTGTTCGTGACGCCAAGTTTTTGTGTCGACCCGCCACCACAATTGTGGATTACCAGGGCAATGGGGTACTCAGAGCCGAGCCCGTAGAAGTCTATGGGATTTGTCACAGGTAGCTGTGGCTCGGTCTGTGGCCCTGGCGGTCTGGCGTATGTTGGGGATATATTTACAGGGGATTGATTTATGTACAGTTCGTGACGCCACCTGTAGTATTCTGGTAATTAGTACCAGCGCTGCTGTAGATCTCTGAGGGGATGGTGAGGCAGCTAGATGTCGGGTCCCCTACAGGTGGGACTGGTCCCTCAAAGTCTATGGGATTTGTGAAGTCGGGTGCAGATAAAGAACACAGTCTCACACGGTCAGCGTCTTTCCATACCTTTACTTGTAAGATGTTCAAGCAGGTCCCAGGGAGGCTGATCCAAGGAGAGTGTGTCTTGAGACAGCAGCTGGACAAGTTAGGGGCCTCCTTTACTTCCAATTCAACGAGTACAACCAGCCTGAAGCGTAGTTCCCTCAAAATCTCCAGCTAATCTATAGCTGTACCTGCCCAGTCAGCTTAGTGTTAGGAGCCTTCCTGTGAAGGAGCTGAATTCTTGTTTTGTCCTGCAGAGACTCCAAAGTCTTCACTCCCCCTGACCCCAGTTACGTACTGACTATAAGGGGCTGTCTGCCGCGACCTAGGGTCCGGTAGATTCCTGGTTTTCTTATCACTGTGCTTGAAACAACAGTGACCCTTCGGTCCCCAGTGACCGGGTGCAATGTGCTGGACTTCTTCAATCCGTAAGCACTAATCCAATAAATCCACTTTGCCTTTCGCCTTGTCCACGCTGGTAACATAAGCACTCAAACTAGCCATGGGTCGAGCAGTCACTTCTTTCTTTTCCTTACTTCAAAGTTAGCTACAGATGCTCAGTTATCAACAGGCAGGAGCACGTCTCTGAACCTGATACCGTCCTTTAGACAGGGATGCTGAAGACTTTCTGTACTAAACTTCTTCTTTCCTTCAGTGTATGCTGAGGAGGTGATACAGCTCTGACTAGACTAAGGTGAATTCAAACACCTATACCAGACTCCACGATATGAACTGATGATAGAGCTGGCTAGACTCCTTCCTCACTCCAGACGTCTTCTCTCTCTGAAGTCTAGACACTCACTCCATACGTCCTCTCTGTCCGAAGACAGGAACTAGACTCTATAAATCACTCCAACACATACTACCTTGACCACTCCCTCAAGAGTATACTCCACTACCCTAAGGGTGTGTCTAGTATATGTCGAGTGAATGGATATTTAGCATTAAACTGCTGTCTCGCCACACACTCTCCAGGGTACTGCGTGTGCCTACCACCAGGGCTACACACTACTACCCAGGAACAGCTCTTAGCCCTACTACCCAGGAACAGCTCTTAGCCCTACTACCCAGGGACAGCTCTCTTAGCCCTACTACCCAGGGACAGCTGTTAGCCCTACTACCCAGGAACAGCTCTTAGCCCTACTACCAAAGAACAGCTCTTAGCCCTACTACCCAAGAACAGCTCTTAGCCCTACTACCCAGGAACATCTCTTAGCCCTACTACCCAGGAACAGTTCTTAGCCCGACTACCCGGGAACAGCTCTCTTAACCCTACTACCCAGGGACAGTTCTCTTAGTCCTACTACCCAGGGACAGTTCTCTTAGCCCTACTACCCAGGGACAGCTCTCTTAGCCCTACTACCCAGGGACAGTTCTCTTAGCCCTACTACCCAGGGACAGTGCTCTTAGCCACTCTACCCAGGGACAGCTCTTAGCCCTACTACCCAGGGACAGTTCTTAGCCCTACTACCCAGGAACAGCTCTTAGCCCTACTACCCAGGAACAGCTCTTAGCCCTACTACCCAGGGACAGTTCTCTTAGCCCTACTACCCAGGGACAGTGCTCTTAGCCAGTCTACCCAGGGACAGCTCTTAGCCCTGCTACCCAGGGACAGCTCTTAGCCCTACTACCCAGGAACAGCTCTTAGCCCTACTACCCAGGAACAGCTCTTAGCCCTACTACCCAGGGACAGTTCTCTTAGCCCTACTACCCAGGGACAGCACTCTTAGCCCCACTACCAAGTGACAGTGCTCTTAGCCCTACTACCCAGGAACAGCTCTCTTAGCCCTACTTCCCAGGGACAGTCTTAGCCCTACTACCCAGGGACAGTCTCTTAGCCCTACTACCCAGGGACAGTCTTAGCCCTACTACCCAGGGACAGTCTCTTAGCCCTACTAACCAGGGACAGCACTCTTAGCACTGCTACCCAGGGATAGTCTCTTAGCCCTACTACCCAGGTACAGTCTCTTAACCCTATTACCCAGGGACAGTCTCAGCCCTACTACCCAAGGACACACTCTTAGCCCTACTACCCAGGGACAGCTCTCTTACCCCTACTACCTAGGGACTGTCTCTTAGCCCTACTACCCAGGGACAGTTGCAGCCCTACTACCCAGGGACAGTCTCAGCCCTACTACCCAGGGACAGTCTCTTAGCACTGCTACCCAGGGACAGTCTCTTAGCCCTACTACCCAGGGACAGTCTCTTAGCACTGCTACCCAGGGACAGTCTCTTAGCACCTACTACCCCAGGACAGCACTCTTAGCACTGCTACCCAGGGACAGTCTCTTAGCCCTACTACCCAGGGACAGTCTCTTAACCCTATTACCCAGGGACAGTCTCAGCCCTACTACCCAGGGACAGTCTCTTAGGCCTAGTACCCAGGGACAGCACTCTTAGCACTGCTACCCAGGGACAGTCTCTTAGCCCTACTACCCAGGGACAGTCTCTTAGCACTGCTACCCAGGGACAGTCTCTTAGCACCTACTACCCCAGGACAGCACTCTTAGCACTGCTACCCCGGGACAGTCTCTTAGCCCTACTACCCAGGGACAGTCTCTTAACCCTATTACCCAGGGACAGTCTCAGCCCTACTACCCAGGGACACACTCTTAGCCCTACTACCCAGGGACAGCTCTCTTAGCCCTACTACCCAGGGACAGCTCTCTTAGCCCTACTACCCAGGGACAGCTCTCTCAGCCCTGCTATCCAGGGACAGCTCTCTTAGCCCTGCAACCCAGGGACAGTCTCTTAGCACCTACTACCCAGGGACAGCTCTCTTAGCCCTGCAACCCAGGGACAGTCTCTTAGCACCTACTACCCAGGGACAGTCTCAGCCCTACTACCCAGGGACAGTCTCTTAGCACCTACTACCCAGGGACAGTCTCTTAGCACTGCTACCCAGGGACAGCTCTCTTAGCCCTGTTTCCCAGGAACAGCTCTCTTAGCCCTACTACCCAGGGACAGTTCTCTTAGCCCTACTACTCAGGGACAGCTCTCTTAGCCCTACTACCCAGGGACAGCTCTCTTAGCCCTACTACCCAGGGACAGCTCTCTTAGCCCTACTACCCAGGGACAGTTCTCTTAGCCCTACTACCCAGGGACAGTTCTCTTAGCCCTACTACCCAGGGACAGCTCTCTTAGCCCTACTACCCAGGGACAGCTCTCTTAGCCCTACTACCCAGGGACAGCTCTCTCAGCCCTGCTACCCAGGGACAGCTCTCTTAGCCCTACTACCCAGGGACAGCTCTCTTAGCCCTGCTACCCAGGGACAGTTCTCTTAGCCCTACTACCCAGGGACAGTTCTCTTAGCCCTACTACCCAGGGACAGCTCTCTTAGCCCTACTACCCAGGGACAGCTCTCTCAGCCCTGCTACCCAGGGACAGCTCTCTTAGCCCTGCAACCCAGGGACAGTCTCTTAGCACCTACTACCCAGGGACAGCTCTCTTAGTCCTGCAACCCAGGGACAGTGTCTTAGCACCTACTACCCAGGGACAGTCTCAGCCCTACTACCCAGGGACGGTCTCAGCCCTACTACCCAGGGACAGTCTCAGCCCTACTACCCAGGGACAGTCTCAGCCCTACTACCCAGGGACAGTCTCTTAGCACCTACTACCCAGGGACAGTCTCTTAGCACCTACTACCCAGGGACAGTCTCTTAGCACTGCTACCCAGGGACAGCTCTCTTAGCCCTGTTTCCCAGGAACAGCTCTCTTAAGGGTATGCCACACTAAACAACATCGCTAACGAGATTGCTAAAAAACGTCACTATTTAGCGATCCCGTTAGCGATATTGTTCAGTGCGGCAGCTTCCAGCGACGAGCTTCCTGCTGTGATCTCGCTCGTCGCTGGAATCGTTCCGGACCCTATTTTCTCGTCGGCGCTCCCGCTGGGTAAGTATCTAATCGCTGAGTGTGGCACCTTTTTTAGCGATTTAGCGGTACTTTTGTACCGCTAAAGTCGTTAAGAAGATCGCTAACCGCGATAGCGTCCTAACGACATCGCTAAAATAGGTAGCCACTAGCGATATAGAAACAATCCCGCTAGCGATCTCATTAGTATGCGACGCTAATGAGATCGCTAGCTTGATTGTCTAGTGTGGCAGTACCTTTAGCCCTACTACCCAGGGTGCTGCCATATTGCCATCACATATTTGTTTTTTTGCATAAGTGAAAGTGTGAAAGTGCATCAGGAACAAAGGGGATTTTCAGTGACTGTGTGACTGCAGAGTTATATATATCCCTGTGTGTTTACTGATCGTGGGGCTAAAAATAGTCCTGAATAGAGTTGAGCGATACTTTCCGATATGCTAAAGTATCGGAATCGGAATGGTATCGCCGATATCACTAAAATTTCGGCGATACCCGATACCGATACCGAAGTCCCATGTAAGTCTATGGGAACAAAATATCGCAACTAAAAAAACCCCATTCTTTCCTTGTAAACACTAAATATACACACATAGAATACAATATATATATATACATGTCATTGTGACATATATATATACATATATGTATAGTTTATACACTTCTACATAGTAAAATATCCTTTGATTCAATTGCCGGGTAAAGCCGGCTTCAGTGAAAAGACAGAAGCACCCGACATGAAATGACACTTGGTGTACATAGGGTTAAACATTTCTTTTCATGTCCTTTGCTATCTAATTTGCACAAACAATTAAATCAGACTATGTGTGCAAAATTTCACACCTGTAGGGGTTAATTAAAGGTGTAAATTCGTTGTAAAAAAACCGGACTTTTTTGCTACGAATTTACACCTTTAATTAACCCCTACAGGTGTGAAATTTTGCACACATAGTCTGATTTAATTGTTTGTGCAAATTAGATAGCAAAGGACATGAAAAGACATGGTTAACCCTATGTACACCAAGTGTCATTTCATGTCGGGTTCTGCATTTTCACAAAAGCCGGCAATTGAATTAGCGGCTATTATACTATGTAGAAGTGTATGAACTACAAATATAAATATATATATATATATATGTGTCACAAATTCAATGACATGTATATATATATATGAGGTGTAAAATTGCTGAAAAAAAATGCGTGGGCTCCCGCCCTATTTTCGCAACCAGACAGACAAAGCCAGTGAGTGGGGGCAGATAATAATAGCCCAGAGAGGGACCATTATTTTTGCCCCCCCCCCGGCTACTAACATCTGCCCCCAGACACCCCAGGAAAGACAAATCTATAATTAGATTCGCCCTTTCTGGCACTTTGCCCGTCTATTCCCATTGCCCTGTAGCGGTGGCGAATGGGTTAATATGGGGTTAAAGCCACCTTGCTATTGAAAGGTGACCTTAAGCCAGGTTAATAATTGAGAGCTGTCAATTAGACAACTATCAATTATTAATCCTATTGCATGAAATAAAAATAAAACACACACACTTTAATTAAAAATCATTTTAATGAAATAAAGACACATGTTTTTGACCATCTTTTATTTTACTGCAAAAACCATTTCCTGTAATAAAAATAAAATAAAAAAGCAAAATTATTCTTACCTATCCCATGCACAGTCAGGTCCCACGGTGTAATCCTTCAGAAAGGGTTAATGTTTACTGCAGGGACCGCAGCTAATGCTGCAGCCTCACAGTAAACCCCAAATGAATGAGTTCCTCTCCTGCCTGACAGGAGAGTAAAGGCTGGGTGTCACATAACGATACACCAGCGATCCCGACAACGATATGCACTTGTCAGGATCGCTGGTGTATCGCTACATGATCGCTGCTGAGCTGCCAAACAGGCAGCGATCTGGGACAGCGACACTGCGGGTAACATCGCTTAAGGGCCCGTCTCACATAGCGATATCGCTACCGAGATCGCTGCTGAGTCACTAGTTTTGTGACGCAGCAGCGAGCTCACCAGCGATATCGCTGTGTGTGACATTCAGCGACGATCAGCCCCCCTGCCGGGTATCGCTGATCGTCGCAGAAATGTCAGGACCTTTTTTTGATCGCTGGTTTCCCTCTGACAGGCACGCATCGCTGCGTGTGACAGGCGGGAAACCAGCGATCAAAGGTCCTGACATTTCAGCGACGATCAGCGATACCCGGCAGGGGGGCTGATCGTCGCTGAATGTCACACACAGCGATATCGCTGGTGAGCTCGCTGCTGCGTCACAAAACTAGTGACTCAGCAGCGATCTCTGTAGCGATATCGCTATGTGAGACGGGCCCTTAAGTGGAAAGCTTAATTGATTGCTTTCCACTTCACTTCAGGTCAGCCAGGGACACAATCAGTGACGTCAGAGGGAACTGATTAACAAAAATAGGGGTTCCCTTCGAAAAAAAAATGGCGTGGGGTCCCCCCTATTTTTGTTAACCAGCCAGATGAAGCAGACCGCTGAGGCCTGGATTTTCAGGCTGTTAAGGAGCCAAGATCCATGGACCTTGCCAGCCTGATAATACCAGGCCACAGCAGTCTGCATATCTTGGCTGATTAACAAAAATAGGGGATCCCCTCGAAAAAAATTGGCGTGGGGTCCCCCCTATTTTTGTTAACCAGCCAGATGAAGCAGACCGCTGAGGCCTGGATTTTCAGGCTGTTAAGGAGCCAAGATCCATGGACCTTGCCAGCCTGATAATACCAGGCCACAGCAGTCTGCATATCTTGGCTGATTAACAAAAATAGGGGATCCCCTCGAAAAAAAATTGGCGTGGGGTCCCCCCTATTTTTGTTAACCAGCCAGATGAAGCAGACCGCTGAGGCCTGGTTTTTCAGGCTGGTAAGGATCCAATATCCATGGACCTTGCAAGCCTGATAATACCAGGCCACAGCAGTCTGCTTAGCTTGGCTGGTTAACAAAAATAGGGGATCCCCTCGAAAAAAAAACGGCGTGGGGATCCCCCCTATTTTTGTTAACCAGCCAAGTAAAATGCAGACTGCTGCGGCCTGGTATTAAAAGACTGTCAAGGCCCATGGATTTTGGCCCTCAACAGCCTGATAATACCAGGCTACAGCAGCCCCACATTTGGCGCATCAAAAGATGTGCCAATTGTGGCACTTTACCCGGCTCTTCCCACTTGCCCTGTAGCGGTGGCAAGCGGGGTAATAAGGGGTTATTGTCACCGTTGATTGCACGGTGACAATAAGCCCGGTTAATAATGGAGAGGCGTCAATAAGACACCGATCCATTATTAATCCCAAAGTTATTAAATGTGTAAAAAAAAGACAAAGCAAGAAAAAAGTCTTTTAATGAAATAAAAGAGACAACACAGTTTTCATTTCTTTTATTATACACTCATTCCTGCGACGCCATCGATCTCCTGTAAAAAAAGAAAAAAAACAAACCAACAGTATACCACCTGTCCGACGCAGTCCATAACGACAGTCCCACGATGATCCAGCTCTGCTACATCAGAATGACAGGCAGAGCCTGTCATTGCAACGCAGCACAGCTGATTACCTGCTTCCCCGGCGGTGACGTCATCGGACTGACTGCTTTACGGCCGGGATTACCCAGCAGTCACTGCAGTTATCGCGAGAAACTGCATGTGACCGCCGGGGAGAAGAGGATGGCGGCCATGAAGCAGTCCAGGACGTGACCGCCGGAGATCTTCTGCCAGGTAAGTGCCGCTGACTCCTGACAGACCCGACCGACGGACACTGACAGTGACAGTGACATCCCGATTCCGGTATCCGATATGACGAAAATATCGGAACTCGGAATCGGAATTCCGATACAGCTAATATCGGCCGATACCCGATATTTGCAGTATCGGAATGCTCAACACTAGTCCTGAAGAGATGAACCCGCAGGGCGATAAGAATGTTATTCACATTCCATTATGTCATGCGTGTGACATAAGTGTCTCCACTCTCCATACTACCTGAGTAATTCAGCATTTTCTAACTTTTTTTTTCATTTTAAATGTCCCTT
The DNA here is from genome assembly GCA_033576555.1 of Oophaga sylvatica. Classification (NCBI taxonomy): domain Eukaryota; kingdom Metazoa; phylum Chordata; class Amphibia; order Anura; family Dendrobatidae; genus Oophaga; species Oophaga sylvatica. The sequence goes on along the minus strand of JARQOD010000001.1, from coordinate 974,502,490 downwards.
TCTTCCATTAAAGGGAATTTGTCAGCAGAATTTCACCACCCAAACTATTTATATGCGCATGTAGCTCTTTCACAGACAAGTCCAGCCCTACCTTTACTTGGCCGCCCCGCTCATCCATTACTGAGAAATCTGCCTTTGAATTGATATCGAAATGAGGCTGAAGAGCTATAGTAGATCTGAAGCCTCTGTCACTCCAGCTCTATTTCCCGCCTCCTGCTTGACTGACAGCTCCTATGCTGTGTGAGTTCAAGTAAAGGAACGGTCAATCAAGAAGAAGGAAGAGGCGGCGAATAGAGCTGGAGTGACGGAGAAGTGACAGAGGAGTGACAGTCATCCGCCCACGTTTGTAATGCAGGGTCCTGTCGGTAATGAGAATATTTGAGTTGCTAATTATAACAGAGGCTGGGGCGCATATGCAACCCCTGTACCCACATTATGTACACCCCAATAGAGAAGACATGTTTGGTAAGTTTAAAATCCCCCCCCATAAAAAGGTAATAGAGAAGACTGAGCATGTGCAGCATCTTTATGATGCAAACTGGTTCCCTGCTCCCATAAATGTCTCAGATGGAAAAACACCTTTAAAAAGGATTGTCCACCTTTGAGGACATATGTTTTATACCTAACTGCACGTATCTGAGGCTAAAAGCCATTTTTGCAGTTGGGTTTCAATAAAAATATTTGCAACGTTTGCCTTCTATTACACTGTCTATTGTTGGCTGCAGAATGAGTTAACTGAGAATCTGTCAGTGAGCTCCTTCTGGAGAGTTTGTAACTTTTTTTTATTGTCTTTTTCTGAGCTCCTCTCATCCAATTTTTGACCACAAACCACAGCAAAATTAAAAGTGCAGGGGCAACAAAAGGCCTGCATTTAAGTTATAAAAAATAGTATATTGTCAACAAAAGTAGAAGTAGACAAGTTTTTGCATTGTTTTTTCTTTTATATTTACAAATGTTTTCCTTGTTTTGAAATAAAATCAATATTTAAACGGCGTACGACTTGGTGCCGCCCATCCCCCGCACGGACTCCGGCTGCACACCGACACTGCCACAATACACAGCTGATAAACAGTTACAGTAACTATACACATACTAAACCAGCAAGGTCAAAGTCCTGCATGAGATGGGCAATAGACGCATCATATTCATAAACAAGAATTAAAGGAGTGTTCCTTGATTTGTAACAGTAACAGGTGCAGTGGTCGTCCAACCACTGATAAGCATCTGATTGAGCAGCAGGCACAGTGCTGCACTTTTGGCAGTGGATGTTCCTGTTTTTTCAGCTCAGTCCTATTCACTTGAATGAGACAGAGCTGCAGTACCAATCACAGCCACTAGCAAAATGATGGCGCTGTGCAAAAAAAGAAGGGGCTTCTATACCAGCTGGGGATGTTGGGAGGTATTGATGTCTATCCCAAAGACGCCCACACACATAAAAATTAATTGTTCCCCCCCCCAGTTTTGGTGAGATGGGATGACTGTCTGATGTTGTATGGAAGCCTCGCGACTTCCCCAATATTTGATGTCAGAAAAGGATCGGGATGTTAGAATTTCAGCATCGGATCCTTTTGTTATTAGGGAAGATAAACGATTGACAGAGATAAGCACCTGCAGAATGAGCTAACTTAGAATCTGTCAGTGAGCTCCTTCTGGCGATCTAATAGGAGAGTTTGTAACTTTTTGTTAATAGTGAAGATAAGCGGTTGCGAGAGATAAGCGGCTGTAGAATGAGTTCGCTTAAAATCTGTCAGTGAGCTCCTTCTGCCCGTATAATAGGAGAGTTTATAACTCTTTGTTATTAGGGGATAAGCAGTTGCTAGAGATAAGCAGCTGCAGAATGAGGTAAGTGAGAATCCGTCAGTGAGCTCCTTCTGACACTCTAATAGGAGAGTTTGTAACTCTTTGTAATTAGGGGAGATAAGCGATTGCCAGAGATAAACGGCTGCAGAATGAGTTAACTTAAAATCTGTCAGTGAGCTCCTTCTGACCATCTAGTAGGAGACTTTTTAATTCTTATTAGGGGAAATAAGCGGTTTCTAGAGATAATCAGCTGCAGAATTAGTTCACAGAATCTGTCTGTGAGCTCCTTCTGATAATGTAATAGGAGAGTTTGTAACTTTTTGTTAATAGGGAAGATAAGTGGTTGCCATAGATAAGCGGCTGGAGGATGAGTTAACTTAGGATCCATCAGTGAGCTCCTTCTAACCATATAATAGGAGTGTTTGTAACTCTTTGTTATTAGGGGAGATAAGCGGTTGCTAGAAATAAATGGCTGCAAAATGAGTTAACGTACAGTCATGGCCAAAAGTTTTGAGAATGACACAAATATTATATTTTCACATGATCTGCTGCCCTCTGGTTTTTATATGTGTTTGACAGATGTTTTTATCACAGACAGAAATATAATAATTGCAAACATATGAGTAACAAAAGCTAATATTGACAGTTAGAATGAGTTAATGCAGCAAGTCAATATTTGCAGTGTTGACCCTTCTTCTTCAGGACCTCTGCAATTCTCCCTGGCATGCTCTCAATCAACTTCTGGACCAAATCCTGACTGATAGCAGTCCATTCTTGCACAATCAATGCTTTCATTTTGTCAGAATTTTTAGGTTTTTGTTTGTCCACCCGTCTCTTGATGATTGACCACAAGTTCTCAATGGGATTAAGATCTGGGGAGTTTCCAGGCCATGGACCCAAAATCTCTATGTTTTGTTCCCTGAGCCATTTAGTTATCACCTTTGCTTTATGGCAAGGTGCTCCATCATGCTGGAAAAGGCATTGTTGATCGCCAAACTGCTCTTGGAGGGTTGGGAGAAGATGCTCTTGGAGGACATTCTGGTACCATTCTTTATTCATGGCTTGTTTTTAGGCAAGACTGTGAGAGAGCCGATTCCCTTGGCTGAGAAGCAACCCCACACATGAATGGTTTCAGGATGCTTAACAGTTGGCAGGAGACAAGACAGGTGGTAGCGCTCACCTTGTCTTCTCCGAATGAGGCGTCTTCCTGATGTCTCAAACAATCGAAAAGGGGATTCATCAGAGAAAATAACTTTACCCCAGTCCTCAGCAGTCCACTGCCTGTACCTTTTGCAGAATATCAGTCTGTCCATGATGTTTTTTCTGGAGAGAAGTGGCTTCTTTGCTGCCCTCCTTGAGACCAGGCCTTGCTCCAAGAGTCTCCGCCTCACAGTGCGTGCAGATGCACTCACACCTGCCTGCTGCCATTCCTGAGCAAGCTCTGCACTGCTGGTAGCCCGATCCCGCAGCTGAAACACTTTTAAGAGACGGTCTTGGCGCTTGCTGGTTTTTCTTGGGCGCCCTGGAGCCTTTTTGACAACAATGGAACCTCTCTCCTTGAAGTTCTTGATGATGCGATAGATTGTTGACTGAGGTGCAATCTTTCTAGCTGCGATACTCTTCCCTGTTAGGCCATTTTTGTGCATTGCAATGATGACTGCACGTGTTTCTTTAGAGATAACCATGGTTAACAGAAGAGAAACAATGATGCCAAGCACCAGCCTCCTTTTAAAGTGTCCAGTGATGTCATTCTTACTTAATCATGACAGATTGATCTCCAGCCATGTCCTCATCAACACCCACACCTGTGTTAATGGAGCAATCACTGAAAAGAGGTTAGCTGGTCCTTTTAAGGCAGGGCTGCAATGATGTTGAAATGTGTTTTGGGGGATAAAGTTCATTTTCTAGCCAAATATTGACTTCGCAAGTAATTGCTGTTAAGCTGATCACTCTTTATAACATTCTGGAGTATATGCAAATTGCCATTAGAAAAAGTGAAGCAGTAGACTTTGTAAAAATTAATATTTGTGTCATTCTCAAAACTTTTGGCCATGACTGTAGAATCTGTCAGTGAGCTCCTACTGACGATCTAATAGGAGAGTTTGTAACTCTTTGTTATTGGGGAAGCTAAGCGGTTGCCAGAGATAAGCAGCTGCAGAATGAATGAACTTAAAATCTGTCAGTGAGCTCCTTCTCACCATGTAACTCATTGTTATTAGGGGAGATAAGCGGCTGCTAGAGATAAGCGGCTGTAGAATGAGTTAACTTAGAATCCGTCAGCGAGCACCTTCTCACGATCTAATAGGAGAGTTTGTAACTCTCTGTCATTAGGAGAGAAAAGCGCTTGCCAGAGATAAGCCGCAGTGGCTTTCTTCCTCTCTCCCCACTGACATAGCAGAGATAGGAATAGCAGAGTTACAGTGGCAGTAGCTGATGTAGCAGAGCTTGAACAATGAACACAGAAATAGCAGAGTTGTGGTAGCAGTAGCTGCAGGAAAAATGACCGGAGTAGCAGAATTGTAGCAGGGGAGCAGAACAGATGCAGCAGAGCTGAGTTTGAAGTGGTGGTACAGTGTATCAGAGCCGGCACAGCAGAACTGCTGCTGAAGATCTACATAGTCCTCGGGACACCGACTACCTGAATACTCATGAGGCAACCGGCTGCCTGAGCTGGATATAATGACCCGGACAGATGATGGCACAGAAGTGCGCCACAACCCGATGAGGAGAAGAGCAGGCGAGGCTGGGCCTGGCAGAGGAAAGGGTAGTTACCCCACCACTAGTGGGATCCTCACTAATCCTAAGAGCAGGGGCCCATGTCCCCCAATAGAGCGGTACTGAGCATGCAAGATCAATGCCCCACTTACCTTATATAGAGGGGGTGGCCAAGTGACCACTTCAACCCCCAAAAACAAGTGAATGGGGTACACAGGATACTCATTTTTGGGATCAGTGGAGGTCCTTACAGTCGGCCCCCCACTGACCATTCATCTAATAATGGCTGTTTGTGGGATAACTACTTTTACAACAACGCTCCACCATGGGGGGCGTCATTCCATGAGACCATCGGTGCGCCTGTGACGTGATCGCAGGTCGCCGATGGATTGCTATGACAGCCGGGGGTCTGTTGAAGACCCCGATGCTTGTCATTACGGAGCGCCCTTGAAACCCCGCCTGTGGTCAGACATCACAGGAGACCGTGATTTCCTCTATATACAGCTATGCCGTGGCTTCTGTGTATATAGCACAAGGGATTAGATGATCACAGCTTCAAGTCCCCTAAGGGGACTATTAAGAAGAATGAAAAGTACAAAAAATCTTGCAAAATATAAAAAAATGAAAAAGAAAAACATAAAAGTTCAAATCACCCCACTTTTCCCCCATAAAAAATAAAGATAATAAAAAATGAAAAAATACACATATTTGGTATCGCTGCATCTATCAAAATATAATTAACCAATCTCGGTAAACACTGTAAACAAAAACAATTCAAGAACGACAAAATTATGGTTTTTGGACGCTGCGATTCCCCAAAATTGCTGCAACAAGCGATCAAAACGTAATATCTATCAAAAAATGGTATCAATAAAAAAGTTATCTCGCCGAACAAAAAAAAACAATGGCTCCATCAACTGAAAAATGAAAACGGTACGGGTTTCGAAAAATGGCGGCAGAACCCCCCCAAAAAAATTTTTTTTATTTTTTTCACTACAAAATAATAAAAAAAAGCTGTACATGTTTGGTATCGCCGTAATCGTGCTGATGAGGAGAATCACACCGACGGGTCATTTTTCCCACACAATCTACACCATGAAAACAATTTCCAAAAAACAGTGTCAGAATTGAGTTTTTTTCACAATTTTCCCCACTTGGAATTTTTCTCCTGTTTTCCAGGACAGTATGCGTAATATAAACGATGTCATTCCAAAGTACAAGTCGCCCCCAAAGAAACGAGCCCTCATATGTCTATGTGGACAGAAAAATAATAAAGTTATGACTCTGAGAAGACGGCGATGGAAAAACAAAAATGGAAAAACAGAAATTGGCCACGGCGTGAAGGGGTTAATAGAAGGGTAACCTGAGTGGGGCTCCACACTCATAAACAATGCCTTGAATCTCAGTTATCTAAACCAGACGTGTGGCTCGGGGGTCGTGGAAATGTAACCATGATGCTTCACATTGCTAATTATAACCTTGCTCGGTGCTGATGAGGAGTTAGAAGGGTGGAACAGATCAGTCCATAAATGGTAACATTCACTGAACTGAATAGATAGATAAAGGGGAATTTCCATAAATCGTATTTGTTTGTGCCTCTGACTAACAACTATAATAACTGATCCGCCGACCCTGGAAACGGCAGAGCGTGAGTCATCACGTGATGCCACTAAATAAACAGTGTGGCGGTATAACTGGTCCGTCCGGTAAGATATCTGAACTCATGAGTCCCATACAAAGCTGTAAGCAATGTATTAAGAGATGATGTATTGCTAGAATCCCCCAGCGATCGTCTGCAAAGGATCCTTTAAGAAAGTGTTAAATTCTGCCGCAGCGCCACTGCAGGTCAAATAAGGTAGCACATAATTAGTGTTCAAATTACCTGTGTAATAAGGCGGACATGATGGATCCTCCAGAGAAGGCGACGCTTTATGAAATCTAAAAAAAAAAAACTTTCACTCCTGACATGTTCACACCTGCATTTTTTTTAAGTTCTGTGGGTGTGAACAGAGCCTTATTTTGTACAGCCCTTTTTAATTAAAAATACATACTAGAAAATTTTTTTTTTTTCAAAATCTGACATTTTAATCCTCTTTTCATGATTTTATGGGCAGCAGTTTTAAAGATTTGCTTTACAGCAGGTATGAGGACAAGACCGAATAGGACCTATTGATTTCTATGGCAGAAAGTAGTGGGCATGCTCTGTGACATGTGCAGAGGTCAGTGTGCAGAGACAGGGAGGAAGGCTTCAGCTCTCTTATTCTTGGTGAGGCGATTGTGTGTTAAAGGGAATCTGTCATCAGGTTTTGGTTATGTAATCTGAGGGCAGCAGAATGTAGGGCAGAGACCCTGATTTCAGGGATGTATCACTTATTAGCCTATGTGTTGTAGCTTCAATACAATCAGTGTTTTATCACTGCAGGACTAGGAGTCATGTGCACAACAGTCCAACTAATCCGTGTAACTCCGCCCCCACCACTGATTGGCAGCTTGCTGACAGCGCACACAAGAAGCTGCCATTCAGGTGTGTAGGCGGGGTTATACACAGCTCAGCACTTCTACATCTACAGCAGAGAAAAAAGGGATTTTATCAAAACTACAGCAAGCAGCCCAGTAAGTGACACATTGCTGGAATCAGTGTCTCAGCCCCTACATTATGCAGCTTTCAGATTCCATAGCAAAAACCTGCTGACTCCAGTAACACGACTCCCTGACTTCTATGAGTATAGTGGGCATGCTCTGCGACATGTGCAGAGATCAATGAGCGTACATATGTGGGGGGTCCGAGTCCGGTACCTTTTGTCAGGACGAAGGGGATCTGGCATTTACAGGGATGCCTTCATTCTTTATCTGGGCACAGCGCCATACATACACGTGTGGATGTTCCTGGTACTGCACCTCATTTAGTTGAATGGGTCGAGCTCAGGGGCGGACATATCATTGGTGCAACCTGTGCAGCTGCACAGGGGCCCAAGAGGTGAGGGGGCCCATTTATACCTCCAAAGCAGGTGCAATTTTGCAATTTTAGGAGATCTTGGGCTGCAAAGGGCCCATGTATTGTTTTTGCACAGGGGCCCTTTTCTGACTTTGTCCACCAGTGGTCGAGCTGCATTCTCGGACACAGCCACAATTGGGCAATTTATCAAAGAATGATTAAACTTAATTTTGCACTCAATAAATGGAACAGATCGGGACAAATAACCCAACGTGGCCGACCTAATAGGGTGATCGGCAGGGCATCTTGGTTGCATTACTACCGACTATCTGGTAATCCTGCCATTCCGATATATCTTTGGTACCACTCACAGCGTCATAAAGGAAGTAAGATCCTGATCAGACGCAGAAATGTGTCCAAACATGAAGAATCTGCAGCACTGGAAGATTCCCGCCCCTGGGGAAGTAGGGGGAGATGGAATGGCGGCCACATGGCCTTACCATGTGGAGGAGAGATGTCGGCTTCGTCAGTCGCTCAATGACGTGGACTTCTTCTTTTTGATTTCCACAATCACATGGAATCTAGAAACCAGAATCCACGTGTCCGGACGACAGCACAAAACACATTAGTCACTGAGCTGCAGAAACAAGACACAGGGAAGTGAGAGGAAAGCGAGCCAGAGAGTTACCAAGGTGTGTCCGTCATCACACACCCGAGCCGCCGGATAACACTAGGGATGGATGGGTATGAAATGGTTAGGTTAGAAAGAAAAAGAGTGAAAAAGAAGAACGAAAGAAAGAGGGAGGGAGAAAGAAAAAGAGGAAGACAGAAAGAAAATGAAAGAAAAAAGGGAGAAAGAGAAAGAAAGAAAAGGAAAGAAAGAAAGAAATAGAGGGAGAAAGCGAGAATGAAAGAAAAAAGGGAGAAAGAGAAAAAAAGGTAAGAAAGAAAAACAAAAAAAGTAGAGGGAGAAATAAAGAGAGAATGAAAGAAAAAAGGGAGAAAGGAAAAAGAAAAACAAGAAAGGAGAAAGAAAGCAGAAAGAAAAGCAGAAAGAAAAGAAAAAAGAAAAGGAAGGAAAGAGAAAGAAGAACAAGAAAACAGATAAAGAAAGATAAATACAGAATAAAAGAAAAAGGGAGAAAGAGAAAAAGAAGAGAAAGAAAGAAAAAGAGAGAAAGTAAATGAAAGAAAATAAAAGAAAGAAAGAAAGAAAAAGAGGAAGAAAGAATGAAAGAAAGAACACATAGCAAAGGTCCTTGGCTGCCATTAAACACCCCGTAGATTTCCTGCGATCGTGCTGCGGGAGCCCAATGAGGCCCCACAATCTAGACACTTAGGTCCATTGTATATCAGGGTTAGCCCGCTGCTGTCAGATCAGCTCCCATTGCAATAGTTACCAGCGGCTGAATGAAACATCCGGCACCCACCCGGCATGGAGCAGGCTCAGCGCGAGAGTCCTCTCCATACAAATCTTCTCGACTTGATGTCCCCCATCCTGGTATATTTATATACATATATGTTCCCCATGCTGGGCCCATCCTGCAGTATATATACATGTATTGTATATACACTACTGTGCAAAAGTTTATGGCAGATGTAGAAAAAGTAAAGTAATGGAAGTGTTAATAGTTTACTTTTTAGCAATTAACAAAATACAAAGTGAAGAGAAATGTAAACCCATCAATATATGGTGAGCGCTCTCTGCCTTCATCAGTTCTCGGTACTTGTTACTTTCACACAATTGATAAAGGACCTGGGCAGGTAGATTGTTCCCAACATCTTGGAGTCCTGATCCCAGATCTTCTGTGGATGTCGCTTGTGCAGATCCTTCTGTCTCTTCATCTGACCCCAGACAGAGTGGATGATGTGAGATCAGGGCTCTGCGGGGGCCGGATCATCACTTAGTCTGCTCCTGCTCCATACATATACTTTGCACACAGGGCTGAATTGGCCTCGGCACTTGCCCGGATTTGGTAGATCCTAAGGCTATGTTCCCACAATGAGTTTCTGGTGATTTTTTAATGTCACAGATTTCCTGCACCATTTCTGTATTCATTAAATAAAATATTTTACTTGCATTTTTTCAAAAATATGTAGTTAAAAATTCACCAAAACCCATTGTGGGATTATTTTTTTTTGTTATCCTCAGCCCCTGTATAATTACCTATTTATCATTATTAACACATTCACATGAATAGCACAAATCTCTCCTGTGCTGATAGTTTGCTGCAATGTATCAGTCCATGTAACATGCATCAGTCCTGAGTCCAGGATGTTTAGTTCACAGAGCATTGGTTACAATGGAAACAGTTTTATGAATTTTCAGTTCCGGTTTTCAGATATCAATAAATGACGGTAAGCAGAGAAATGAAAATGACAAGACATTGGAATGCAAAGAGTATTAGAAAGGTGCAAAACTTTTCACTATATGGTGATTTGCCAAATTAACCCAAAAATGAATCCTATAATTGTTGACAAACCACTCTGCTACATCTGGATTAGACGTATCTGTGAAAAATATGGGGTTATTTAATGGAAGATTAGAATCCACCTTCATAATGCGTAGCTGCAACAGGACACCTGGCTCAGTAGGTGGTCCAACCTCCGCAGCTTCAATGTAAAAACTCACACCCCCCACCAGCTAGCTAGTTTCCCCAGTATTTGACCATTGTATATGTATAACCATTGTGTACATAGTGTATTGTCTAGTGTGCCCTTAAGGCAGTTAAATATATAATTTAACCCTGGGCTGCTCTTTTATCTCGATTCATGAATCCAAACATCTGTGATCTCGGTTAAGCTTTCCATGCTACCGGGGCTGGTTTCTGGCCCGATATAATCCTGTTAATGGACCAGGCATATATCTATGCATATATCTAACGAGGAACTGGTGGCTGTCCTACCAGGCTGGCAGCACTCTGTTTTACTGGTACTAATGAAAGGTGCCTCTCAGCCTGTCAGGGTTGTGAGTGAGTGTTGTGCCACATTCTCTCACTCCCCAAGCCTCCCTGGGCCCATGTGGACAGGGGGTGACTGGGTAAAACTGTGCCAAGCTGACCTTACATTATCCCAAAGGTGCGGAATGTCACGTTGGTGAAAGTGGGGAGACCGTATCGCGTCATCCCTCCGACATAATAGTGACAACAGGTCACTGGTGTAGAGCGGCAGGAAAGAGATTAGAAAAACTGATACTCCATCGCTCACCTATCTCGCCATCGCTGCCCACTCTCTGGTTTCTTTGTTCCAGAGCACGACGTCCTCTTTGGGCAGCTTCACTCAGCGTCGATGCTCCTTGCGCCAAGTAGGCCTCTGAGACCTCGATGTGCGCCAACTATGGCTAAATTTTTGCATTTAAAGGTGTTATCTCGTGAGAGTCATTGTGAGGGCTCTCGCTTATCTCTGGAGCAGGGGTCCATCATGACCACCATTGAGTAGAGAAGTGGCAGCACATGCACCAGCTCTCTCCAGTCACTGCTTTGTAAGAGGTCTGAGTATAGCGGAGCAATCGCTCTCAGCTGCATTTGGAAGTACGGTAACGACGAAGGGTGACAACTGGCGCATGTGCCGCCACATACTGGTGGTCGGACATCGTGGATCAAGGGATACTATGAGACAACCCCTTTAAGAAACTAGAGAAACACATGACCTATACCAAGATTGATCTTAAGCAACGATCATGCTTGTTGGTGGTTTCCACATAAAAGGAAGTTTATTAATCTGAATATTGCAGTCACAATTTTTAGAGAAGTGACGGAGACAAAAACAGTCAGTGTCGCAGAGCCTGGAAACATTGCCGTAACTAGGTACCCATTTAGTCATTATTTTACAACCTTTGTTTCTCAGTCTCTTCCTCTTTATTTTATTGTCAGAGAGCGTGTGAATGGTTTTGCTCAGCGACTTTCTGTCTGGGTGACCACCATATATATATATATATATATATATATATATATATATATATATATATATATGTGTATTTCAATGGCCCTGGACAAATTTAAAGCAAGACTCTGTCATTAGGGATTAGAAACAGCCGGCGATTATTATATTTTTATTTTTCCTTTAATCAAGCCTTTTTACATCGTGTTTTATTCTGTACAGTCATTGATTTACAGTTCTAGAGCATTGCATGGCCTATAAGTCTCCTTACGCCAGCTTATCACTCTCCACAAGGAGAAACATTCCCCCTTATACTAATCTATCAGAGGCCTCTCACTCTCATGCTTTGCACTAATGAACGGCAAACACCACAAAGCAGGTGTCTGAAATACGGATTTTTGTGTTACTCACCGTAAAATCCTTTTCTCCGAGACGCTCATTGGGGGACACAGGACTGTGGGTGTATGCTACTGCCGCTAGGAGGCTGACACTAAGTAAACATAAAAAAAGGTTAGCTCCTCCTCCGCCGTATACACCTCAGCACTGGCCGCAGGCAAACCCAGTTTAGTGCAAAAAGCAGTAGGAGGCTAAAACATAAATCAGTGCTAATACAGGTACAACATATCCAGAAGTAAATCTACTGATATAGACCCAATAAAATTAACTTAGAAAACAAAGCCATCTGGCTATAAGGGAGGGAGCGGTGTCCCCCAATGAGCGTCTCGGAGAAAAGGATTTTACGGTGAGTAACACAAAAATCCGTATTTCTCCTTCGTCTCATTGGGGGACACAGGACTGTGGGACATCCCAAAGCAGTCCCCTTGGGTGGGAAACTGACTCCACAGTGTAATTATACATAGGCATTGCTCATAGGTGCGCTACCGCGCCCTGAAGAATCCTTCTACCCAGGCTAGCATCCGCTGACGCCTGAGTATGGACATTATAATGTTTTGAAAAAGTATGCAAACTGGACCAGGTTGCCGCCTTACAAACCTGTTCCGCCGAAGCCTGATGCCGAAGAGCCCAGGAGGCACCCACTGCCCTGGTGGAGTGTGCCTTGATTCCTGCGGGAACCACAGCGCCCCTGATGCGGTAGGCCTCCTGAATGGTTAACCGTATCCATCTGGCTAAAGTTGACCTAGAGGCAGCGAGTCCCTTCCTGCGACCCTCGGGAAGGATAAACAGCGTGTCCGTCTGCCGAAAGGATGCCGTCCGAGATACATATCTCCTGAGTGCTCTCACCAGATCCAGCGTATGGAGAGCCTTCTCCACTCGGTGCGTTGGAGCTGGACAAAATGAGGGCAAAACAATGTCCTCATTAATATGGAATGAGGACACGACCTTAGGCAAAAAAGGTGGTGCTGGTCTGAACACCACCTTATCATGATGGAAAAGTAAATACGGAGCTCGACAAGACAGTGCTGCCAGCTCCGAAACCCGCCTTATAGATGTTATAGCTACCAAAAACACCACTTTCCATGACAGGTATGTCAGGGAAACCTCCTGAAGAGGCTCAAATGGAGATTCCTGCAGGACTCCTAGGACCAGATTGAGATCCCAAACCTCTAAGGGAGCCCTGTAGGGGGGTACTATATGGACAACCCCTTGAATAAAGGTCTTAACCTGCAAATTAGACGCGATTCTTCTTTGAAAAAGAACCGACAAGGCTGATATCTGTCGTCTAAGAGTACTTGGAGCTAGACCTGAATCCAGGCCCGCTTGGAGAAAAGACAGAATGTTTGGGATCGAAAACAGAAGCGGAGAACAACCCTGTTCCCTGCACCATGCAAAAAAGACCTTCCAAGTACCATGGTAGATACGAGCCGAGGTGGGTTTCCGAGCGCTAGCCATTGTAGCAGCGACTTTTTTGGAGAATCCAGCCCTGGTTAGGATCCAAGATTCAACGGCCAGGCCGTCAAACACAGGACCGCTGAGCTCTGGTGGTAGACTGGGCCCTGGGAGAGAAGATCCACGCGTTCTGGTAGACGCCAGGGTGCGTCGGCGAGCAATTGTACCAGCTCTGCGTACCATGGACGACGCGGCCAATCCGGAGCGATTAATATCGCTGGGACCCCCTCTAATTTGATCTTTCTGATCACCCTTGGGAGCAGAGCTATCGGTGGAAACAAGTATGGAAGGTGAAACTGATTCCACGGTAGAACCAAGGCGTCCACTGCAATTGCCTGCGGATCCCGGTACCGGGAGACGAAGTTGGGCACCTTGGCGTTTATCCTGGAGGCCATCAGGTCCACATCTGGGGTTCCCCAGCGTAGGCATATCTGCCGAAAAACCTCGGGATGTAGCGACCATTCCCCTGATGCTATCCCCTGACGGCTGAGGAAATCCGCTGCCCAGTTCTCCTTGCCTGGAATGTGGACCGCTGATATCACAGAGTGATTTCTCTCTGCCCAGGTCAGAATATGTTTTACCTCGTGCATGGCCGCCCTGCTGCGGGTACCCCCCTGATGATTTATGTATGCCACCGCCGTGGCATTGTCCGATTGAATCCGGACAGGGCAGCCAGCCAGATGATGGTGAAAACTCTTCAGAGCCAGCCGAACGGCTCGGATCTCTAGAACATTGATCGGGAGGGTTGATTCCTGCCGACACCATGTCCCCTGGGCTGTATAGTGAAGAAACACTGCTCCCCATCCGAGAAGGCTGGCGTCCGTTGTGACTACCAGCCATTGGACTGGAGGAAAAAATCGCCCTTGGAGGAGAGTGGTGATGTTCGTCCACCATGTGAGAGTTTGTCTGACCCGCCGGGACAGACGGCACCGAAGATTGAGCGAGTAAGGGCTCCTGTTCCATATCGCCAGAATTGCGTGCTGGAGGGAGCGGAGATGGAACTGGGCAAATGGAATGGCTTCGATTGCCGCCACCATCCTTCCTAGGACCCTCATGCAAAACCGGATGGTGTGAGGAATTGGTTGGCGAAGGACCCGTACCTCCTGACGGAGAACTAGGGCCTTGTCTCGAGGAAGAGTTGTCAACCCCTGAGCAGTGTTGAATATCATCCCCAAAAAGGTGATTTTTCGAGATGGCACGAGAGACGACTTTTTTAAATTCACCAGCCACCCTAGTCGAGCAAGGGTGTCTAGCGTGATGTTGACACTTTCCTCGCAGGCCTGAAAAGACGGACCTTTGATGAGAAGATCGTCTAAGTATGGCAAGATGACTATCCCTCGGGAGTGCAGAATGGACACAACAGCAGCCATAACCTTTGTGACCCTGGGGGCCGTGGCTAGTCCAAAGGGCAAGGCTGCGAACTGAAAATGAAGGTCGCCAATGGCAAACCGAAGAAACCTTTGATGAGGAGGGAATATAGGAATATGAAGATATGCATCCTGAATGTCTATTGACGCTAGAAATTCCCCCTTTTCCATGGCTGCTATGACCGAGCGGAGAGACTCCATTCGGAAATGTCGAATCCTGACAAATTGGTTCAGACGTTTCAGATCCAGAATAGGCCTTACAGTGCCGTCCTTCTTGGGTACTATAAACAGATTGGAATAGAACCCTTGACCCTTTTCGACCTCTGGTACCGGAACAATGACCCCGCTGCGCCGAAGAGATTCGACCGCCTTGAATAAGGCGTGAACCCGGGAATCTCTTTTGGGAAGACGGGAGGGAAAAAAATGATTTGACGGAAGGCAGATGAATTCTATTTTGTACCCCGAGGAGACTAACTCTCTGACCCATTCGTCGTGAGTAATTGATAGCCAAGTGGGGCGAAACCAGAGTAAGCGGCCGCCTACTCTGGACGAATTGACCGGATTCTGCCTCCAGTCATTTTTCCGAATATCTTTGGGGTTTAGACCCTCTAGATCTTGGCTGTTGAGATCGCATTCTTCCCAAAGGGTTGGTCTTATAGGAGACCTGGCGATCTCTGGCCTGATTAGGTCGACCTGTGCCGCTGGAGGTGGCTGTCGTGGCCCACCCTGGGTTACGAAAAGCCCTAAACCGAGGCTGAAATTGACGGCGAAAAGGCTGTCTCATCTTTTGCTGAGGAAGGAAACTGCTTTTCCCTCCTGTAGCATCAGATATAAGCTGATCCAGTTTTTCGCCAAATAAACGGCCACTCTGATACGGTAAAGATGTGAGTGACTTTTTTGAGGTTGAGTCTGCTCGCCAAGTTCTTAACCACAAGGATCTCCTGATAGCAATCGCATTAGCAGCAGCTAGAGCTGCGCAATTTGCCGCATCCATGGAAGCGTTAATTAAGAAGTCTCCTGCAAGAGCTATCTGATTAGAAATCTCAGTTACCTCAGACGGCACTTCTATACCGTGGAGAGCTCTATTGAGAGACTCCGACCAGGATATCATGGCCTTAGCAACCCAAGTTGCTGCAAAAGAAGGAGAGAGAGAAGAACCTGATGCCTCAAACACTGAGCGAGCCAAGCTCTCAATCAGACGGTCCGTTGGATCCTTGATCGAGGAACCGTTGGGAATAGAGAGAAGCGTTTTAGATGCCAAACGCGACACAGGAGGGTCGACCGCAGGAGATTCCGCCCACTTCTTCAGAAGCTCGGGAGCAAAAGGATATCTGGTATTAAGGGCCTTTTGTCCTGCAAAGCGCTTGTCCGGTTTTTCTCGGTGGCGCTGCACTAGCTCCTCAAACTCAGGATGAGCGCCAAAAACCTTATGAGTTTGTCTGGCTCGTTTGAAGGACACCTTATGACCGGAGGCCAAGGTGGATTCATCGTCTACTCCCAGGGATTGATTGACAGCTTCAATAAGACTGTCAATTGTCTCCTGACAATTCGGTGCCTCTAAATTGAGGGACCCTTCAGAATCGGAATCTGAATATTGATCACTTGCCTCCAAAGGTGAGGGAGAGCGAGAAACTGAGCTAAAGGATGCCGAGGCCCCGGACGGCATAGGCGACGCAGTGTGGGTTCGCTTCCCATGCGTCTGCCTGGTAAGAGCGCGGCCCCTGCAGGCCGGAGGTTCCTGAGGCGTAGTCAAGCCAGGTGAACCACTGTCCCTGCTCCTATCGGGAGCTTGAAGGGACTCGATTGCTCTTGTTAATGATGCCACAGATTGAGACAGAGACAGGGCCCACTCCGGGGGACCTGACGCACTGGGCACGGCTATAGGTGAGGGCTCCTGAGCCCGTTCGGAGTCACAGGCTTCACAGACACGATTAGTCTGGGCGTGCGGAAAAGGGGACCTACAGGCAATGCATGCTGTATACAGCACCGTGTGAGTCTTAGCCCTTCTGGACATACTGGATCTGTCACAGATTGCCTGCCGCAATGATTTGGATGTGGCGGTACGGTCAGTGGAGCGGAGTGCAGAGGAGCGCAGTGGAGAAGAACAACCAGGCTGGAGGTAGTAGCACTTACCCCAGTCCTGTACCCCCAGCGTCCTTAAACAGCGTAATGGTGCGTAAACAAAAAACGCCTAAGCTCCAGATTTCAAAAAGAGCGCTTCCCTGTCAGGGAGGCGTCTTCATATAGTCGAGCCTCAGGGGGAAGGGTCGAGAGGCGCGGCCTAATCAGACTGTCCACTTCCGGCCGCGGCCTAGTCTCCGGCAGAAGCCGGGGACTAAATTTGCGGCCGCGGCCTAGCGCCGGCCGAAGCCGCGGCCTAAATTTTTGGCGGTGGCCGCCCGAGAGTCGGGGGGCGGGCCCGCCGGGAAATGACGCTGCCGGGGGCGGAGTCCTGAGACCGCGGCCTACCTTCCGGCCAAAACCGGGTGCTAAATTACAGGCCGCGGCCTAGCCCCCCGGCCGAAGCCGGGGACTAAATTTTCGCCCGAGGCCTAGCGCCGGCCGAAGCCGGGAGCTAAATTTTCGGCGCCGGCCGCCCAGGAGTCGGGGGGCGGGCCGCCGGAAGCTGATGCACCCTTTGGGGGCGGACTTGAGCCGGGGACTTGCCTGTTCCTGGCTGAAGCCAGGCTGCGTGACCACCTCACAAAAAAAAAGCCGGCTCCCAGCAACTTCCTGGCCCCCTCCATGTTCTATGGCTCCAGTCACCGGTAATGTTTAAATGATTCTCTCATCCGTCTTCGGCCGGAGATTTTTTTCTCTATGCATGCTTGCAGTAGATGTGAAGATTAGACGGGGGCTTGCAGGAAAAAAGTGGGACGGTGCAGGCACCCTAACTCCATCACCCCTTCAGGGGATGAGGAGAGGGACCGTCCGCCTCCTTGCAGCACCGCAGTCTAGCATTGGTGGTGCAGTGGGGGCCGCACGGACTATCTCCTGCCTCTGTACAGCCTAGGGTTTCAATACCCTAGGGTGGTCAGGGCTGAGTCCGGCACTCGTGTCCCACGTTGCGGGAGAGGATACGTGGAGGCTTTACTCCACGTGCTCGCCCGTTGATGGTTTGGGGAGATCGGACCCCTTCAAAAGGGTCCGTCGCCCCTATCTCATCTTCGTGGGAAGGAAAAAAAAAAAAAAAAAAAAAAAATTGGTCTGGAGAAAACCAGACGTGTGCCTCCATCAGACACTAAGCATGAACTGGGTTTGCCTGCGGCCAGTGCTGAGGTGTATACGGCGGAGGAGGAGCTAACCTTTTTTTATGTTTACTTAGTGTCAGCCTCCTAGCGGCAGTAGCATACACCCACAGTCCTGTGTCCCCCAATGAGACGAAGGAGAAAATGGAGCGTCTGATTTGTTTTTTTCATCCCAAGTCATTTGGTAAGACTTTTTAAAGGGTTGATATTCACTCTTTAGGATTGCTACATCCAATAGGTGATGTTAGAGGTTTAGTCTTCTTTCTCTCTGAAGAGGACATTTGCATACTGATAAAAAACCATGGCATTATGGAATATGACCGCTTTCACACATCAGTATTTTGTAGTCCAATTTCAGACCCCGATGTACAGACTGGCCACGTCTCCTGATTCCATGTCAGCAGCCTCATATACAGTATCTGCCATCTCCCGCTCAACACAAACTTCCCTTACTAAAGTCTCTTAACAATCTATTAACAGCTAAATCTAAGGGAAGAGTCAGACGGCTGGATAACTGATAAGGATCGCATCGTAGTGTTTGGACTGGCTGGCGGCTCTCCCAACCTAAGCATGACCACATGTATTTCTATGCTGCTGTCATGCTTGGGTCGGGAGTGCCGCCGGCCAGTCCGAGTACTACGATGCGATCCTTCTCTGAGTTATATGCCCGTCTGACTCTTCCCTTTTGGCCCCATACTCCCTACTGATTCTCCTGCATCTCTCTGCAGCATTCGACTCTGTCCTGTCCGATGGGTGTCGCGGGTCTGGGTCTTCCCTGTTCCTGTCCGATACATGCTCCGCTCTGTGGCCCTCAAGGATACTGCTCTCTCCTGGTTCTTCTCCAACTTTGACTGCTCCATCAGTGTACCATCATCTTCCCCATCTCATCCCTTTCCTGTCAGGGTTCCTCATGGTACAGCCCGAGGTCCCTTCCTCTTCTCCTTGTGCACCGCCATTATTGGGCAAACCATGAGTAGATTCGAACATCATGTACTCCCTCTATCCGAAACTGAACTTCTTGTGTTTTCTTTCTCTACTAATCTATCTACTCCCAACATAGCCTTTTCCATATGTGGTCCTCGGGGGCAGATCAAAGTAAAGACAATTAGGACTGCTGCCTGGGGCCTATGGCCAGATTGGAATACAGCTAGGAGAGTTTCCCATAAATGGATAAAATATAACCTTTATTGGATAATCTTAACATAACCATTCAAGACAAAAAAGTGACACAAATCTATAATACCACATGTATAAAATGCTCGAGAAAAAATGGTTTTGGACTCACCACTGTATTAGATGTTCACCATAGCAGCTCTGTATCAGACAGGAACAGGAAAGACCCAGACCCGCGACACCCATCGGACCGGTCTGCCCTGCCGGTGAGTATAATCCATGGTGTTACAGAGGGTCAAGTCTAGAGGGATATGGAGTCCAATTTCTTCATAGAAAACATCCATAGTTATGGAGATCTAAACCATATAAGGTTGGTGGGTGACCCATAGCAGTTTACATTTGGGTACTGTCCTTGTGAGGATGGCAGCAATGCAGGGGCACAACAGGGAATGAAAGGAAACCCTCTTTTCGCCCTCACATTTGTCTTTCCTGTCCTTTCCTACCATTCGATGGTGGTCTTCCACGTCTCTCTGATTTCCATTTTGAAGCATTGGAGATCATTTTAGCTGAACATCCTATCAATGTCTGCACGTCTTTATAAGTTTTACCCTCTCCAGTCTACGTTTTAATCAAACTACGCTGTCTCTACCGACCCATATTTCTCAGGTTTCCAAGGAGAAATGCATGAACAACACGTCCTGGCTTCACCCTTCAATAATGGCCACCTGATTCACACCAGTTTCTTCACAGAATGATACTAAAGTATGATAACATAGAACACATGAAATATTGAATAGCAATATGGCTTTGGAGTATAAGGAAAAATTTGAGACGCTTAGTATAAACATTTGGCCAAACATTTTAAAGCCCACCAACCATCGTCAAGGTGGTCTCAATTCTGGTGAGTCCCTGACCTAATGTGAACATACCTCTATTAGGCTGATATCTGAATTTCTGGGTGAATATGCACCTCTGTCAGTAATGCCTGCATTTATGGGTAAAGTAGGGACCTGGTGTAATTAAATTCACCACCGGGTGGGGGCGGAGTGCTCGGTCAGCAAGCTAACATTCAATAGACAAAAAAACCTGACTGGCACATCCAGACTAATGTAAACTAGGTGCAAACCAAAGGGAGCTACCCCCATGTAAAACATTCAAAAAAAGGCTGACAGAGGTGCATATTCACCCAGAAATTCAGATATCAGCCTAATAGAGGTATGTTCACATTAGGTCAGGGACTGA
The DNA here is from genome assembly GCA_033576555.1 of Oophaga sylvatica. Classification (NCBI taxonomy): domain Eukaryota; kingdom Metazoa; phylum Chordata; class Amphibia; order Anura; family Dendrobatidae; genus Oophaga; species Oophaga sylvatica. The sequence continues at coordinate 974,482,343 of JARQOD010000001.1, read as the reverse complement.
CCAGAATTGAGACCACCTTGACGATGGTTGGTGGGCTTTAAAATGTTTGACCAAATGTTTATACTAAGCGTCTCAAATTTTTCCTTATATTCCAAAGCCATATTGCTATTCAATATTTCATGTATTCTATGTTGTCATGCTTTAGTATGCTTGAGTGCAGCCTTTTTTTGAATGTTTTACATGGGGGTAGCTCCCTTTGGTTTGCACCTAGTTCACATTAGTCTGGAAGTGCCAGTCAGGTTTTTTTGTCTTCACAGAATGATTGACGTCACTAATTGATCCCCTTACAATTAATTATTCTAATACACAGATTCAAAAACCTGCAGATCATGAATGCCGAGTCCTGCAGCAACTGGTAAATTGTTTGACATGTGGTAATAAAATTTATACAAAAACCAGTGAATAATCTGGTTAGTCATATTGGACTGCTAGTATTTTGAACACTACTGTATGTGTACTGTCTTATGTGTACCGCAGTCCAGAATGAAAGTTTCCTTATGTATAGCACCATCTTTTTTAGTACCCTCCCTTATTATAGTGCCATCCCTTATTACATAGGGTCCTCTCTTACTAGATATAGCAAAGTCCCTTATTATGTACAGCTGTGTCACTTATTACATAATCTCCTCTCATATATTGGGCCATCCATGGTTATAGAATCCTCTGTCATTATGTAGAGCACTGTCCTTAAGTATAGTGCCATCCATTATTAAAGTCTCCACCCTTACTATTAATAGTAATTGATGCCTCTCTATGTGGTTATTAGTAGAGTTGAGCAAATTTTTCAAAATTCGGTTCCGATTATGATTGGCGGCGAATATTGTTTTTGCAATATACGTCAAACACAGCCGAATGTCATTGTAGTCAGTGGGAGTAGAAATGACCGAATATGTTCAGAACCGATCATCAAACATACATTCGGCACGATTACAGTACCAATATGTCAAATTCAGATTCGGAGACCGATTCCGAACATATTCGCTCAACTCTGGTAATTAGTCTGGGATGTGGTTTGTTTTCATTTTGAGGAATTAAATGCCATATGCAGGGCAACACAAAAAAACAAAAACGTGTAGCACACTACATGCGCCACTTTTTTTCTGGCCTTTTGTCTCCCACACATGTACCTGAGCAATTATGTGTCCACCACGGACCTCCCCAATCCAGTGACTGGGAGGGACAGTCTGAACTGCCTACAAAGATCTGTACAGTTCTGCACCACCCTACCTCTCCTCCATCATCCCATCTGCCACCCTCTCCTCAGTGCTGCACGGTCCTACATCTTCTCCCTAATCTGTAGCTACCACCCTTGCCTGTCCTCTCCACAGCGCAGTCCATCTTTTCCCGCATCAATCTCCCACCCTACTCAGCTCTCTAGTGCTCGACCACCCTACCTCTCTTCTGTCTACTCCATCTACCAATCTACCTGTGCTCTTCCATTTTATGATCCTCCATAATCTGAACTTCTCTTACTATAAAAGACGATTGGACCGTATACTACAAACACTTTTTACCTCGTGTGTCGCAATCGATGATGAAATAGAAGATCAAGCAGGGCCCTCAGTCCTCTTATCAGAGGTAGAAAAAGACAGAAAAAAGCGGCAGAGAGGGAAAGAGGAAGCGAGAAAGAGAGGGAAAGCAGAAGCGAGAGTGAGGGAAAGCAGAAGCGAGAGTGAGGGAAAGCAGAAGCGAGAGTGAGGGAAAGCAGAAGCGAGGGAGGGAAAGCAGAAGCGAGGGAGGGAAAGCAGAAGTGAGGGAGGAAAGGCGGCAGAGAGGGGGAAGGCGGCAGAGAGGGGGAAGGCGGCAGAGAGGGGGAAGGCGGCAGAGAGGGGGAAGGCGGCAGAGAGGGGGAAGGCGGCAGAGAGGGGGAAGGCGGCAGAGAGGGGGAAGGCGGCAGAGAGGGGGAAGGCGGCAGAGAGGGGGAAGGCGGCAGAGAGGGGGAAGGTGGCAGAGAGGGAAGGCGGCAGAGTGAGGGAAGGAAGCAGAGAGGGAAGACGGCAGAGGGAAGGAAGCAGAGAGGGAAGGCGGCAGAGAGAGAAGGCGGCAGAGTGAGGGAAGGAAGCAGAGGGAAGGAGGCAGAGAGAGGGTAGGCGGCAGAGAGAGAAGGCGGCAGAGTGAGGGAAGGAAGCAGAGGGAAGGAGGCAGAGAGAGGGTAGGCGGCAGAGAGAGGGAAGGTGGCAGAGAGGGAAGGCGGCAAAGAGAAGGAAGGAAGCAGAGAGGGAAGACGGCAGAGGGAAGGCGGCAGAGAGAGGGAAGGCGACAGAGAGAGGGAAGGCGACAGAGAGGGAAGGCGGCAGAGTGAGGGAAGGCGGCAGAGTGAGGGAAGGAAGCAGAGAGGGAAGGCGGCAGAGAGAGGGAAGGCGGCAGAGAGGGAAGGCGGCAGAGTGAGGGAAGGCGGCAGAGAGGGAAGGCGGCAGAGAGAGGGAAGGCGGCAGAGAGGGAAGGCGGCAGAGAGGGAAGGCGGCAGAGAGGGAAGGCGGCAGAGAGGGAAGGCGGCAGAGGGAAGGCGGCAGAGGGAAGGCGGCAGAGAGGGGAGGAAGCAGAGAGAGGGAAGGCGGCAGAGGGAAGGAAGCAGAGAGAGGGAAGGAAGCAGAGAGGGAAGGCGGCAGAGAGGGAAGGCGGCAGAGTGAGGGAAGGAAGCAGAGCAAGGGAAGGCGGCAGAGAGAGGGAAGGTGGCAGAGTGAGGGAAAGCGGTAGAGGGAAGGCGGTAGAGAGAGGGAAGGCGGCAGAGTGAGGGAAGGAAGCAGAGAGGGAAGGCGGCAGAGGGAAGGAAGCAGAGAGAGGGAAGGCGGCAGAGAGAGGGAAGGCGGCAGAGAGAGGGAAGACGGCAGACTGAGGGAAGGTGGCAGAGTGAGGGAAGGAAGCAGAGAGGGAAGGCGGCAGAGAGAGGGAAGGCGGCAGAGAGAGGGAAGGCGGCAGAGAGGGAAGGAAGCAGAGAGAGGGAAGGCGGCAGAGGGAAGGAAGCAGAGAGAGGGAAGGAAGCAGAGAGGGAAGGCGGCAAAAAGGGAAGGCGGCAGAGAGAGGGAAGGCGGCAGAGTGAAGGAAGGAGGCAGAGTGAGGAAAGGAAGTAGAGAGGGAAGGCGGCAGAGGGAAGGAAGCAGAGAGAGGGAAGGCGGCAGAGAGAGGGAAGGCGACAGAGAGTGAAGGCGACAGAGAGAGGGAAGACGGCAGAGTGAGGGAAGGCGGCAGAGTGAGGGAAGGAAGCAGAGATGGAAGGCGGCAGAGAGAGGGAAGGCGGCAGCAGAGAGAGGGAAGGCGGCAGAGTGAGGGAAAGCGGCAGAGAGAGGGAAGGCGGCAGAGAGAGGGAAGGCGGCAGAGTGAGGGAAGGAAGCAGAGAGGGAAGGCGGCAGAGGGAAGGAAGCAGAGAGAGGGAAGGCGGCAGAGAGAGGGAAGGCGGCAGAGAGAGGGAAGGCGGCAGAGAGAGGGAAGACGACAGACTGAGGGAAGGCGGCAGAGTGAGGGAAGGCGGCAGAGTGAGGGAAGGAAGCAGAGATGGAAGGCGGCAGAGAGAGGGAAGGCGGCAGAGAGAGGGAAGGCAGCAGAGAGAGGGAAGGCGGAAGAGAGGGAAGGCGGCAGAGAGGGAAGGCGGCAGAGAGGGAAGGCGGCAGAGAGGGAAGGCGGCAGAGAGGGAAGGCGGCAGAGAGGGAAGGCGGCAGAGAGGGAAGGCGGCAGAGAGAGAAGGCGGCAGAGAGAGGGAAGGAGGCAGAGAGAGGGAAGGCGGCAGAGGGAAGGAAGCAGAGAGAGGGAAGGAAGCAGAGAGGGAAGGCGGCAGTGAGGGAAGGAAGCAGAGCAAGGGAAGGCGGCAGAGTGAGGGAAAGCGGCAGAGAGAGGGAAGGCGGCAGAGTGAGGGAAGGAAGCAGAGAGGGAAGGCGGCAGAGGGAAGGAAGCAGAGAGAGGGAAGGCGGCAAAGTGAGGGAAAGAAGCAGAGAGAGGGAAGGAGGCAGAGATAACACAAATTTACTACAATTTGTATATTAGAGATTACACTTGTGAACGTGTAATAATTTATTAAGTCACCGAAATACAAGGGACAAAAAGAAACAAACACAATCATCATCGAGGCGCATACGTCGTCAGCGCTACATGAACATTTCCAGCCTCCAGGTTAAGTTGCTTCTTCACAGTGATTTCATTTTCTCAGCAGCTTATAAAAATACAAAGCAGAATAACGGACGGAATTTTCCCCGTGATATCCAGAAACATCCCTGAGATTGTGTGTGACACAGTAACAAGATGATTACTTCATATGAAAGGAAAATTCTGAACTGTAATAAAAAAATCTTCATATATTAATGAAAAAATAAAATAAAAACCTTAAATTGTTACTGTCATTTCATAGGAAAATCTGTGTGAACATTTCCATAAAATAAACTTCCATTTGTTATACAATTTTTCAATATGCTTTATCAATGTCGCTCACTTTAAGATCTTTGCCATTTTTATTCTCCTTGGAGTAGACATTTTCAGTAATAATGTAAAATTGTCCATCAACCAGTATACCAGGAGATTGAGCAGCAGCCAAAGTGTGATATAATGTTATTTTATTTACTTACAGAGATCATTTCTCTACACATTGCGGGGCAGCCGTATTGGTTATCATCTCTAAATTAGATTCTCATTAATTTTTTTATTAATAAAACAGGAAAACACATGTTTCCGTTTCTGAGATGATAATTTAAAAGTCACAACAAATATGTCTGCACTTACCGTTGACACTTTTACAAAAATGGCCGCCGCAATAAAACTGATCAGTAAGTTATTGCCTATCTATAGAGCAGAGGTCCCCAACCTTTCTGACCTCGAGAGCCACATTCAGCGGAGAGATGGTTGAGCCGCATCCAACTCCTGCGCCACTCACAGCAGTGACACCCAGAGCCCCATATTATCAGTACAATGACGGCCAAAGCTTTTCTACTGAAATCACTAGCCTTAGATTGAGAAGACCGAAGACCCAAACACAAGGCAAGACTTCATGGAGAATACGTGACCACGAGGAACCCTACCAAACCTTCAGCACAGTGTCCCGGTGAAAGCAGCTCCCTTATGAGTCGGTAACTCAGTGTTAGTAGGGTGGTTTTACAAAAAGCATTTTTTGGACAAATCTCTGCAATTTGTTTTAACAAAGTGTTTTTTTTGCTTTTGTTTAGCCAATTCCAGTGGCTCCGGAAAGAAGCAGCACGTCGTACCTTTATATCTCCCATTCCCTTAGTTTACACTTTAAGTTTTCTAGAAAAACACTATTTTAGTTTTAGGAGGAAAAACACTATGTGAAACCATCTCTACAGAGATGCAGCTTTATCCCGAAGATGAGAGATATCATCAAGTTCTAAAAAAACAGAGGGCTCCATGACACTATGGAACGTAAGCAACTTAAAGGGAACCCGTGAAGGCGATTTTACTTCTGAAACTAGTGGTACGGCTGTATACGTCCTAATAAAACAATACATATCATGCCTGTTTTGTAGTAATCCGATGTGCCAGTGCTGAGAAACTGAGCTTTAAAGCCATATGCAAATTAGCCTGGAAGTGCTTTGAGGGTGTGCTGATACCCTGAAGCACTTCCAGGCTAATATCATGAAAATACCGATTTTTCGACACTGGCACATCGGATTACTGCAAGACAGGTATCATTTTAATTGTTGTACTAGGACCGATACAGCCATACTGCTAGTTTCAGAAGTAAAAATATCCTGACGAGCTCCCTTTAATGCCCTAAGGACACAATCAATTTAATTTTTTGCGCTTTTGGGTTTTTTTTCCCTTTTTTTTACAAGAGCCATAACGTCATTTTTTTTTTCTTATGGACATCGCCATATGGGGGACTGCTTATGCGGAATGAGCTGAAGTTTTGAATGACACCATTCATTTTATCAGATAATGTACTGAAAAACGAGGGGGAAAGAAACCCAAGATGGGGGTAAAATGGTGAAAAAAAAATATAAGCAATTGTGTCATTGCTTTTAGGAATCTGATTTTACAGTGATCATTGTGCAGTAAAAATGACCTAGAAACGTGATTCTCCATGTCAGTATGATCGTGGGAAAATACAAAACTTTTTTTTTTATATATATTCATTGGTCAAATAATATTTAGATCTTACAAAAAAAATTAAATAAAATAAAAACTTCTGAGCCCCATAACTATTTATTCGTCAACAGACTTGTTTGAGTAGCGAGCAGACGTTTTAATAGATAGCAGTTTGGGATAATTAGGATGTTTCTTACTGCAATATTTTTATTTTTTATGGAGATGTGGCACTTACAAGTTTTTATTTTAACAGATCGTACTTTTACGGACAACTTGATACCTACTGTGTTTTTTTTTTTTTTACTTTTTGTAAAAATTAAAAAGTGTCATTTTAAGCCACGCCCCTTTTCGGGTAAAACCCCGACCCACCACGCCCAGTTGTCAAATAAGCTGCAAACAATATGCTACGTGTGCCAGAATTTGGAGTTTCAGGCCACTGACAATATGAAATCTGACCCAACGTCTTTCCCACATGTTTTCTCATTTACTCAGATTGAATGTGACAAAGTATTTCCCCCCCACCTAATCATGACTGTAAAGCTGTCTATTGTCCCCTTTAAGCTTATGGGAGACACATAAGGCGAATACGTCATCAGAAAATAAATATCAGGTTTTAGTTCTATGGTTTTTTATATGTTTAACCCCCCATCACAGTCTGCATTAAAAAAATAAAATGACATCTTGCAATTTTCACACTGACCACTAGGGCTTTTTTTTAAAAACTAACTTCCTGCAGTTTCAAGAAACAACACATGCACACAGCCAAAATTAACAGACTCTGACCCCATCTTTTGTGTTGAAGCATGCAATGAGCGTGAGCAAAGGTCAATGTGAAGGGAGGGGGAGGATGCGAGTTGTGACATCGCCTACTGTGATTGGTAGATCATGAGTTATAAACTGTGCATAAAAGTCATTGTAATCCTGCCTCTGCTGATAAAGAGTCTGCTGAAAACTATTCCTCAAAGGAGGGCTCTGGAGAGCACTCTGAAAATTGAAAAATTACAAATTTTTTTTTTATAAAGATGAGAAATGGAAAAAAAAAATACTAAATAATAAAAAAAATATGTAACACAAAAACCTGATTTAAACAATAGGACATTTTCTGATGGAGATAAAGGGGTTAGTCCATTTTAGTGACTTACGCTCAATAAATGTCAGCTGAGGAGGCGATCCTCACTGATCAGCTGTCATCAGCTCCGGCACTAGCCACAGTCTATGGAGCCAGAAAAACATAGCGCCGTTCACTAGGTAGTGGCCGCTGCCAGGTACTGCAGCTTAGCTCCTATACAAATAAACATGCTGGGAGTTGTAGTGTGACAAAACCTGGAGTGCTGAAGGTTGACAACTCTTCATCTATTGCATAGTAAGACACAGTGATGCCTCAAGGACACTGACTTTACATCTTATTTGGTATTATGGGAAATGTAATGTAAAAAAAAAAAAAAACACAAATGTTCAAAAGTTGCAAGATATGCTGATTCTGAAAGTTCTGATTATTTTTTCTTTCTAGACACTGTTCCACCTTTGATCATGCACATGGGCTGAGCTGCATTACCAGACACAGCCTCGAGGCAAGAGAGGCGCTGAAGAGACAAACGTCTAATACACGGCATAAGGCTGGAATATACAATATCACGGCATAACAACGTAATACGCAATGTATATAGATGATAAACGCGATACTTTGTAGATGTGCAGGACATGGCTGGATCTAGGAGAGTGGGGATGTAGCAGATGGAGATCACTTCTCTACAAGGCACCGGAAGAAAGACAACTTTTTTTTTTAAAGTTTCTGAGTAAGAGACGTGAAGGTCATGATCAAGGTGATGGTCTCAGGATGGAGGTGCTGGGAGGAGAAGGATATGAAGGGGGGACGTCAGAACATCTTATGTGGCTTTGATGCGGACTCAGGCCAGTCGTACAGGTCCGGTAGGAAAGAGTCGTAGTCCGTGCTCCACACTTTAGAGCGCACGTAACCGTTCTTCTCCAGAGGCTCAGGGTACTGGAAAGCCATGCCATTCCTATACACAAACTCCATCACCTGGAAGAAAAATGTATGAAGAGTAACATTAGCCCACTGAGGAAGCTCATGCAAAACGCGCGTTGGGGCCATGTGTGCAGCATCATAGGACAGGTATGGGTAAGAGCAAATATCTTGTGTGATTCTCATACTGCTGTGGACAACGCTCATACGTTTGAAACTATGATTCTATATTGGATAGACTTTATTTACTACTGTATGTTTGAGTTGACACAGTCGCATGAGCCTCACTGATTATTTTTCCTGGATAGACTTGATGCGCTGTCACTTTATTTTTTTCATCCGATTACTAGGCTCTTAACTCACTATGTTGTACCTGTGGTGTTGCACTTTACGTTTTCTTGTCGCACCTGATTCCTTGTCTTCAAAAGCTCTGTCATTGATATGGTTCCTGTTGTTCAAGTGCTTTCATGTATTAATTTAAATAAAAAAGCTTTTATTCTTTTGGTGGATTGTCTTACTCCATTTCTGCATGTATACATTCTGGTGGGAGTAATTCCATGGCTATTGCCTTTGGTGGTCCAGTTACATAGGCCTAGGACCACTTGTTAAATCACGTGTACTGTCCTAAAGATTTTGTATTATACATTACTGATCAGGGGTTACATCTTGTATTATACCCCAGAGCTGCACTCACTATTCTGCTGGTGCAGTCACTGTGTACATACATTACATTACTGATCCTGTACTGATCCTGAGTTACATCCTGTATTATACTCCAGAGCTGCACTCACTATTCTGCTGGTGCAGTCACTGTGTACATACATTACTGATCCTGTACTGATCCTGAGTTACATCCTGTATTATACTCCAGAGCTGCACTCACTATTCTGCTGGTGCAGACACTGTGTACATACATTACATTACTGATCCTGTACTGATCCTGAGTTACATCCTGTATTATACTCCAGAGCTGCACTCACTATTCTGCTGGTGCAGTCACTGTGTACATACATTACTGATCCTGCACTGATCCTGAGTTACATCCTGTATTATACTCCAGAGCTGCACTCACTATTCTGCTGGTGCAGTCACTGTGTACATACATTACATTACTGATCCTGTACTGATCCTGAGTTACATCCTGTATTATACCCCAGAGCTGCACTCACTATTCTGCTGGTGCATTCACTGTGTACATACATTACATTACTGATCCTGTACTGATCCTGAGTTACATCCTGTATTATACTCCAGAGCTGCACTCACTATTCTGCTGGTGCATTCACTGTGTACATACATTACATTACTGATCCTGTACTGATCCTGAGTTACATCCTGTATTATACTCCAGAGCTGCACTCACTATTCTGCTGGTGCAGTCACTGTGTACATACATTACATTACTGATCCTTAGTTACATCCTGTATTATACTCCAGAGCTGCACTCACTATTCTGCTGGTGCAGTCACTGTGTACATACATTACATTACTGATCCTGTACTGATCCTGAGTTACACCCTGTATTATACTCCAGAGCTGCACTCACTATTCTGCTGGTGCAGTCACTGTGTACATACATTACATTACTGATCCTGTACTGATCCTGAGTTACACCCTGTATTATACCCCAGAGCTGCACTCACTATTCTGCTGGTGCAGTCACTGTGTACATACATTACATTACTGATCCTGAGTTACATCCTGTATTATACCCCAGAGCTGCACTCACTATTCTGCTGGTGCATTCACTGTGTACATACATTACATTACTGATCCTGTACGGATCCTGAGTTACATCCTGTATTATACCCCAGAGCTGCACTCACTATTCTGCTGGCGGTTAGATGACGGCGCACGGTTACACACAGGACATTGCACCTACTTTGACAGCGATACATATGGAGACCTCCCTGATGTTGGACAGCGGTGGGTACAGTCGTCCTTGCTCCAGCTCTTCAGCAGTTAGCTGTTCTGCGAGAGCCTGGAGAGAAGAATTAGAAACAACATTCTTACATCAAACCTACAGCCCATCCTCTATATCTTCTGGGGAAGCTATTGTTCCCTGTTATCAACCAAGAAGAATATACAAAAAAGTATTGCTGGCATTGCTGAAAGAGGTGAACACATTCACCCAGGAATTCAGGCATCAGAGAGAGGTATTCACACTGATAGGGTCCCATCAGTATTTTCTGAGACCACTTTGACGTTGGTTGATGGGGTAACATAATTTGGCCAAATTGTGTGCAAAGCGTCTCATTTTTTTCTAATATTCAGAAGCCGTACTGCTATTCATATTTCATATATTTCACATTGACATGCTTTGGCACAATAGAGTGCAACTTTTTTATATATTGTACATGGAGGTAGCTGCTCCTAAGTTAGCAGCTATTCACACTAGCTTAGATGTGCCAGTCAGTTTTTTGTTATATCAACCAAGAAAAGGCTGAGTAGCGTATTCTTCCTCCATGATTATTATGTGACGTGTCCAGGGCGGAGATATTTGTATCCTTGGGTCACGTTACATTTCACAGCATTTCTCCCCTCCAGGACATAAGAGGATTGCAAAAAATATTTCTGGGCCCGCGGAGTAGATACTGTAGAGGGGCGAGAAGATAAATAACGTGCAACGTTCCTTACACTTACGGAAACTCAGTACTGTGCGATATTTCCTTGCCCGAAGGAACTGACTCTTGTGTTTATTGCACACAGATAAAAAGTGCTGCTTAAAGGAGTTTTCCAGATACTTAACTCACAGCCTATTCCTAGTATACACCGTCACTTTATGATCGGGAGGATCAAACATCTTAGATCATTACTGATGCTGAGAGCAAGGGGGCGCAGGAGGTCGGCTGAAGGGGGCGCAGGAGGTCGGCTGGAGGGGGCGCAGGAGGTCGGCTGGAGGGGGCGCAGGAGGTCGGCTGGACGGGGCGCCCGGTGTCGGCTGGAGGGGGCGCCCGGTGTCGGCTGGAGGGGGCGCCCGGTGTCGGCTGGACGGGGCGCCCGGTGTCGGCTGGACGGGGCGCCCGGTGTCGGCTGGACGGGGCGCCAGATATCAGCTGGAGGGGTGCCGGATGTCGGACCTCCCTGATCAGTTATTGATGACCCATCACCCATCAATACTCAGGAGTAGATACTGTAGAGGGGCGAGAAGATAAATAACGTGCAACGTTCCTTACACTTACGGAAACTCAGTACTGTGCGATATTTCCTTGCCCGAAGGAACTGACTTTGTGTTTATTGCACACAGATAAAAAGTGCTGCTTAAAGGAGTTTTCCAGATACTTAACTCACAGCCTATTCCTAGTATACACCGTCACTTTATGATCGGGGAGGATCAGACATCTTAGATCATTACTGATCCTGAGAGCAAAGGGGCGCAGGAGGTCGGCTGGAGGGGGCGCAGGAGGTCGGCTGGAGGGGGCGCAGGAGGTCGGCTGAAGGGGGCGCAGGAGGTTGGCTGAAGGGGCGCAGGAGGTCGGCTGGAGGGGGCGCAGGAGGTCGGCTGGAGGGGGCGCCAAGTGTCGGCTGGAGGGGGCGCCAAGTGTCGGCTGAAGGGGGCGCCAGGTGTCGGCTGGAGGGGGCGCCAGGTGTCGGCTGGACGGGGCGCCAGATATCAGCTGGAGGGGGTGCCGGATGTCGGACCTCCCTGATCAGTTATTGATGACCCATCACCCATCAATACTCAAGTAGTGGAAAACCCCTATAATTTTTAAGGCACTAGATGTCACACATCAACCTATCAAAAAAGTGATGGCCTATTCTAGAAAAACTTTTTGATGCTAGATTTTGTTTTTCAGGGGTGTTGGCCATATTGGTTTTGTCTATGAAAACTTAAGAAAACACGGATTTTGGTAAAGACTTACCTGTAAAATCCTTTTCAGCGAAGGAAGGAAGAGAGACACAGTATTCATTACTGATGGGTAGGCGGAGCCCCAGATCAGGATGTTACCTCAGATCAAAAGAGTGATGACTGGCTGGCCCCTCCAGCTCGGGCTCCTCCTACTCAGCTCCAGTCGTACCAAAGCTTTTAGGAAAAGAGCCAAGATCACCAGCGGAGCAACATAACCCCTTCTGAAGGAACTTCAGAGAAAAAACACAAGGATACAGGTTATGCATGCAAAGAAAGCCAAAAACCACAGAGTTCCAGGTACTACTCACGGAACCTGACTACTGCGATGAGCTGGCGATGCTGGAACAGAGCCTTAGCGCGCTGACCTCAGCCCAGATAATCGCTATCAGATAAGGGTCGCGCTGCATCTGAAAACATCAACACACTTCTGCCGTGGGAGGGTGCTGTGTCTCTCTTCCTTCCTTCGCTGAAAAGGATTTTACAGGTAAGTCTTTACCAAAATCCGTGTTTCAGCTGCAGATGAAGGAAGAGAGCCACAGTATTCATTACTGATGGGACGTCCCAAAGCAGTTCAAAAATAAGGGTGGGAAAAAACCAACAAAAGGCAGAAACCCAACAACCTTAACAACAAAGCGCAACCAGCGCTAAACACAAGTTCATCCAGAACTTTAAACTACAGCTGCCTGCAGGACCCTACGTCCGAGGGCTGCATCAGCGGAAGCACTGACGTCCACTTTATAAAACCTTGTAAACGTGTGGACAGAGCGCCAAGTCGCCGCTCGGCAAAGCTGCACTGCCGAAGCACCTTGATGAAAAGCCCACGAAGAAGCCACAGCTCTCGTGGAATGGGCTCGAATCTTAATCGGGCAAGATTCACCCCGAAGACGATAAGCTTCCAAAATAGCTGACCGGATCCAACGAGCTATAGAACCCTTGGAAGCTCGTTGACCACGCCGACGACCTGCCGGAACCACAAACAGGGAGTCCGTCTTACGAAAACCTTGAGTAATAGATAGATAAAACTTCAAGGCCCGCACTAAATCCAATGTGTGTAAATCTCGCTCTTTCGTATTCTTCGGATCCGGACAGAGTGAAGGCAACACAATATCCTGGTTAACATGAAATTGTGACACCACTTTAGGCAAAAAATCACCCCGAGTGCGAAGCACTACACGATCCGGAAAAAACTCCAGAAAAGGAGGCGAACAAGAAAGAGCTGCCAATTCAGAAACTCTCCTCAAGGAAGTGACTGCAACAAGGAAAGCCACCTTCCAAGAAAGTAAAGAAAGGCTAGCAGAAACCATAGGTTCAAAAGGTTTATGCTGAAGAGCCTCCAAAACAAGGTTGAGCCGCCAAGGAGACACGGGTGCCTTCCGCGGCGGAAACTTACGAGAGATACCTCGGAAAAAGGAGAGCACGTCTCTATTCGAAGCAATGGTTCTCCGGAACAATAAGGACAGAGCAGAAATCTGACCTTTCAGAGTGCTAACTGCCAAACCCTTGTCTAGCCCATGCTGCAGAAAAGCCAACAGGTTGGGAATGGAAAATTTTCTCGGGTTCCGAGAAGACCCCAAACACCACGAAAAGAAGGTTTCCCAAATTTTGTGGTAAATCCTAGAAGTAGCCGGACATCTTGCAGCACGAAGGGTAGCAATGACCTCGGCTGAAAAACCTCTACGGGTCAAGATTTCGGTCTCAAGAGCCACGCCGTCAAACGCAGGGACATCAAGTCCGGATGACAAACGGGCCCCTGAGTCAACAAGTCCGGTTGAAGAGGGAGTGGAAACGGAGGTGCCGCCAACAGCGACATTATTGTCGAAGAACCACACCCTTCTTGGCCAGTCTGGAGCTATCAGAATAGCTGGAATTCTCTCTAGTCTGATCCGACGCAGCACTAGAGGAAGTAAGGATATCGGCGGGAATACATAGATCAGCTCGAACTGATCCCACTGAGCCACTAGAGCATCCACCGCCACCGCCTTCGGGTCCTTGTACCTGGACATGAATGTCGGTAACTTGGCATTGGACCTGGATGCCATCAAATCCACTTGGGGGGTTCCCCAGCGAGAGCACAGTAGTGCAAAGACTTCCGGGTGGAGGCTCCATTCCCCGGGATCCATCCTTCTGCGACTGAGAAAGTCCGCTGTAATATTCTGAACCCCTGGAATGTGAATCGCCGAAATGGCTGGTACATTGGCCTCTGCCCAAATCAGAATTCGGGACCCTCTACCATGAGTCTGGAACTCCTTGTCCCACCTTGGTGATTGATATACGCGACAGCCGTCGCATTGTCTGTCTGCACACGGACTGGCAGACCGCTCAAAGGGACCGTCCAATGTTGGAGGCAAAGGAAAATCGCCCTCAATTCCAGGATGTTGATCGGAAGCACAGACTCTTCCGGTGACCATACCCCCTGAATCCAGAGATTGTTCCAAACACCCCCCCAGCCCGTCAGGCTGGCATCGGTGGTTATGACTGACCACTTCAGAGGGAGGAAAGACTTCCCCAGGGAGAATGCCCCTGGACGTAACCACCATTCTAGAGAATCCCGCACCGCGCGAGAAATGGTGACACTGCAATCCAGCGATTGCGACTGATTCCATCGACTCAAGATGAACCTTTGAAGAGTCCTGGAGTGGAACTGGGCAAAAGGAATTGCCTCCATGGACGCCACCATCAGTCCCAGAAGACGCATACACTTCCGTAGGGACATTGCCGTTGAGGATGTCATAATCTGTACATGTCGAAGAAGACATGACTGTTTGTCTGGTGGTAGGGAAACTACCGACCGAAACGTGTCGAGATGCATTCCCAAAAAGAGAATTGTCCTCGATGGTTCCAGGGACGACTTCTCCCAATTGACCAGCCAACCGAAGTCTTTCAGAAACTGAAGAGACAAATCCCGAGCCGTCAACGCCTCCTCCTCCGAGGAAGCCACGATCAAAAGATCGTCCAGATAAGGGAGAATCGTAATCCCCTGTCTTCGAAGGAGTGCCATGAGGGGCGCCAGAATTTTTGTAAAGACCCTTGGCGCTGAGGCTAAGCCGAACGGCAGAGCCACGAACTGGTAATGATTCTGACCTATGGCAAATCGAAGAAAGCGCTGATGAGCCTTTCCGATGGGAATATGCAAATAGGCGTCGCGAATGTCGATTGACACCAGAAAATCGTTCTGTGACAGAGCTGCCACAACGGAACGAAGCGACTCCATGCGAAATTTCCGGGCATGGACATGCCGGTTTAATCGCTTGAGATCCAGAATCGGGCGAAATTTGTTCTCCTTTTTGGGAACTATAAAAAGGTTGGAATAAAAACCTTTCCCTCGGTCCTCTGACGGAACCGGTATCACTACACCCTTTTGTAGTAGCGATTCGACCTCTCGCTGTAGAGCGACAACAAGCTCGGGTTCCGACGGAACGCGAGATTGACAAAAAACATTTGGGGGTTGAGAAGCAAACTCTATGAAATAGCCTGCCGACACTATCCGCGTTACCCAGGAATCTGGAACGCGAGCCATCCAAGTCTCCTTGAAAAGAAGCAGGCGACCCCCCACTCGAGAATCCTCGAGTGGACCCCTGGCGTCAATCCGACTTTGCGGGTTTCTTGTCAAGTTCCCGCTTGTTCTGGCGGAAACTCTGCTTCCAGGGAGTACGAGTTTTCTGAGAGGATTTCTTTCCTGAGAAAGAAGGACGACCCGATCCCCACGAGGAGTGACTAGATCGTCCTCGGCCCCGAAAGGACCGCCGACCACTATAAACACCAGGCTTACTGGACACCGAGGCCATGGCCCTTCGCTGTGGTAATGCTGATTCCTTCGCCTTAGCCTTGGAAATCAGCTCTGTGAGGTCGGATCCAAAAAGATGGCCACCCTTGTAAGGTAAGGCCAACAACCCTTGTTTGGAAACTGCGTCCCCGGCCCACTGTCTGAGCCATAAAGCTCTTCTGACTGTGACCGCTGAAGCTTGCGCTTTGGCCAGCAGAGATGCCGTATCCAGACCGGCATCAAAGATATAACAGGCTGCCGTTTCTAACCATTCACAAGTTTCCCGTATCTCAGATAACGGAGATTCATTTTGCAACTCCGTCTTCAGACGTGCCAACCAGCTTAGAGAAGCTCTAGCAGCACACATGGATCCTAGCACTGCTCGAAATCCATGACCCGCAGCCTCATAGCTTGCTTTTGCCGCCAATTCTGCCTTTCTATCCAAAGGCTCCTGTAAGCTCGCTTTTCCCTTAATAGGGAGTAGAGAGGATTTACTAAGCTGAGACAAAGACACATCCACTTCAGGAGCAGAAGTCCAATTAGCCTTTAACTCCGTAGAGCAAGGATAAAGTGTATCAAAGAAATGCGTTCCATGAAAACGCTTATCTGGACATAGACGTTCCTCCTCTATTACACCATTAAGCTCATCCAGAGCTGGCAATGTTGTGCGCGAAGCACGGGACTCCTGGAACATGCGTGCTGATTTACCAGGACGACTAGTTACCTCCTCCGGTAACTGTAGTATATCTCTCATGGCTTCAATTAATGCCTCCGTACGCTTCGTCATAGAGGAACGCCCCTGCGGCTCGTCCGCATCTGAATCGGATATTTCTCCATCCGAATTTAAAGGGGAACTCTGCCCAATATCAGATACATCTGACTCGCTCCGTGTAGAGGCCGGTAACGGCCTGCGTCGCTTCCTCTGAGAGGAATTAGCAGACACATATTGACCTAAAAGGTCAGATAAGTTATTAATCGATCGAGCGATATCATCCAATTTTCCACCGCTGTCGACCGCAGCGCTAGACGCTGTGGAGGTCTGCGTATCTGATTGCCGCAATGGCACTGGGACGTGATCCGCGGCATCTGAACTCTGTTCAGACATGTCTCACCTGTATGAGCAGGTCAAAGCGGTAATACCAGCAAAAAACTATGCGGTTTTTTTTTTTTTTTTTTTTTTTTTTTTTCCAAACGCTGAAGGGTTAACGCTCCACCAAGCAGAGTTACCCCAGCGGTATTCAGTCAGCAAATTTAGCTGGTAGAAATAACCCTCAAAGGGGTTAATATTGCAAACTCACCAAAATATATATATATTTGTGAGCCCCAGCCAATTTTTATGTCTCTGATGAGACTGCAGCTGCAGGATAGCGATCGCTGCGCTGCGGGGTGAGGAATCCGCACTCACCCAGCTGGCCGTGGTGTCTATATGAGGAGAGGAGCGGTCCGAGGAGCCCAGGAGCCTGAGTAATGGCCGCCACAGTGAGGGGGTCGCAGGAGAAAAGCCAGAGCGCGCGTCTTCCTGCTCAAAAGACCGGGATAGATAGGCCACGCCCCCTGCTAGCTCAAATAATGAGCGCGAACTCTCCCCGCTCCTGCTCCCTCTCTGTCCTGCAGCTATCTGCCTGCGGA
Organism: Oophaga sylvatica; assembly: GCA_033576555.1. Taxonomy (NCBI): domain Eukaryota; kingdom Metazoa; phylum Chordata; class Amphibia; order Anura; family Dendrobatidae; genus Oophaga; species Oophaga sylvatica. The sequence continues at coordinate 974,465,090 of JARQOD010000001.1, read as the reverse complement.
CAAAAAATCACCACATCTTCTTGTAACAGCGCTGTCACAGCAGCGCTGAAGCATACTGACATTACATGTAGTAGCGCTGTCACAGCAGCGCTGAAGCATACTGACATTACATGTAGTAGCGCTGTCACAGCAGCGCTGAAGCATACTGACATTACATGTAGTAGCGCTGTCACAGCAGCGCTGAAGCATACTGACATTACATGTAGTAACGCTGTCACAGCAGCGCTGAAGCATACTGACATTACATGTAGTAGCGCTGTCACAGCAGCGCTGAAGCATACTGACATACATGCTGACATTAGTAATAGCGCTGCTCATTCAGACGCTAAAGCACTCACACATAATTATTATTAAAATTTGTGTGGAGTACTCACCAGCCAAGGCGCCACAGGGACCCTCAGGGGTTTCTGGCGCAGTGCCCATGCTTCCCCCCAGGGCGAAGAACGCAGTGACCGCACGTGTGGTTTGCGTTCCCGCCAGAGAGCTCTCCTCATCCCCCAGGGCCGGCAAGGATTCTGCAGGGACTTTGAGTAAATACAGATCCGCCAAGGGAGAGGTTGGGGTACAGCAGCGCTGATACCCCTGAGACCTCTAGACCAACTAGTGATCCAAGTCTCCTGTCCGAATATTAAAATAATAAAATCTTCTGAGGAGCTGCATTAGCAGCGACCATCCTCTGGACCTCAAATCTTAGACTGGAGCTGAGTAGGAGGAGCCCGAGCTGGAGGGCCAGCCAGTCATCACTCTTTTGATCTGAGGTAACATCCTGATCTGGGGCTCCGCCTACCCATCAGTAATGAATACTGTGGCTCTCTTCCTTCATCTGCAGCTGAAATGATAAGATTCCTATTCTGCCCTTTTATAGCTTTCAAGCCATTAACCCTCAGACACTTTCAGACTCCCTACACTCATCGCTGTCCCCAATCTCCTCTTTTTCCTGTCCTGATCTGGCTGTTCATCACTACAATGACACTCTTAGAAGCACCCTTGACCAAGTAGCACCGCTCACCCTCAGAACCTCCAAACACACAGTAAAACAACCCTGGCTCACATTGCAAACTCGACTTCTCCAGCGATGCTCTAGGAGTGCTGAACGCCTATGGAGAAAAACCCGCACACCAGAAGACTTCATCCACTTTAAATTCATGTTAAGAACTTATAATGCTGCCCTTCACCTCGCCAAACAGACCTACTTCACCACACTGATCTCCTCACTAGCCAACAACCCCAAGAAACTTTTTGACACTTTTCACTTCCTCCTCAGGCCAAAAGCACAAGCCCCCATCACAGACATTTGTGCTGACGACCTGGCCTCCCACTTTATAGAAAAAATAGATACTATCCGTCAGGAAATCTGCTCTCAACCACCAAGTGCTGTGACTCCCATCCCTCCCTGCATTTCCCCTGGCTCACTTTCCACATTTGATCCCATCACAGAAGAAGAAGTCTCCAGACTCCTCTCTTCCTCTCGTCCGACTACATGCACTACCGACCCCATTCCCTCACATCTCCTCCAGTCTCTCTCTCCAGTTGTCACAACTCACCTAACTACAATCTTTAATCTCTCACTCTCCTCTGGCATTTTCCCATCCTCCTTCAAACACTCCATCATTACTCCATTACTAAAGAAACCCGCTCTTGACCCTTCCTGCACAAACAACTACAGACCGGTCTCCAATCTCCCCTTCATCTCTAAACTTTTGGAGCGCCTAGTCTACTCCCGCCTCACCCGTTACCTCTCCACTCACTCCCTCCTAGACCCTTCACAGTCCGGCTTCCGCCCCCTACATTCGACTGAAACTGCACTCATCAAAGTGACCAATGACCTTCTTACAGCAAAACGTAACGGCGACCACTCTCTGCTCATTCTTCTCGACCTTTCTGCAGCTTTTGACACGGTTGACAACCGTCTCCTACTCTCTAGGCTCCAGTCACTAGGTATTAAGGACACTGTTCTCTCCTGGTTCTCCTCCTATCTTTCTGACCGCTCCTTCAGTGTTTCGTTCTCTGGCTCCACGTCATCTCCTCTTCCTCTCACTGTCGGTGTACCCCAGGGCTCAGTCCTTGGCCCCCTTCTCTTCTCTCTCTACACGGCCCCAATTGGACAGACCATCAGCAGATTTGGCTTTCAGTACCATCTTTATGCCGATGACACACAACTATACACGTCATCCCCCGACCTTACCCCCGCTGTTCTACAGAACACCACCGACTGTCTGTCCGCAGTCTCCAACATCATGTCCGCTCTCTATCTGAAACTTAACCTCTCCAAGACTGAACTCCTTCTGCTCCCGCCGTCTACTAACCTCCCTAAATCTGACATTTCCCTCTCAGTGGGCGGCACCATAATAACACCCCGGCAGCAGGCTCGCTGTCTGGGTGTTATGTTTGACACCAATCTCTCCTTCACCTCCCATATACAATCTCTTGCCCGCTCTTGCCGTCTACACCTAAAGAACATCTCTAGAATCCGCCCTTTTCTCACCATGGAAACAACAAAAACCCTCACTGTAGCATTGATCCACTCCCGCCTGAACTACTGCAACGCACTATTACTTGGCCTCCCCATTACTCGACTATCCCCTCTCCAGTCCATCCTTAATGCAGCAGCCAGGGTCATCCATCTGGCTAATCGGTACTCGGACGCGTCCGCTCTTCGCCAGTCCTTACACTGGCTGCCCATTCATTATAGGATCCAATTCAAAGTACTGGTTCTCACCCACAAAGCTCTCCACACTGCAGCACCCCCCTACATCTCCTCCCTCATTTCTATCTATCGGCCTAACCGACTGCTGCGCTCTGCAAACGACTTTCGACTAACCTCTGCACTAATCCGTACCTCCCACTCCCGACTCCAAGACTTCTCCCGCGCTGCGCCAATCATCTGGAATGCTCTACCCCAAGAAATTAGGACTATGCACAATTTGCATGGTTTCAGGAGCTCCCTCAAAACACATTTGTTCAGAGTGGCCTATTACATTCACTAACCAAAGTCGTTCTATGTTTAAGTGTGTATGTGTAGCCCATTCACTATCTCCATCCATGCCTCACTCCCTCAAGATGGCTGGACCATTATTGTAAATGCACCATTGTATATACACACCTGTACTTTGTATCTCCCCCACCTCATTGTAGATTGTAAGCTCTCACGAGCAGGAGCGTCTTATTTTGCTTTAATTATTGTATTGTTAACGTTGTTACCTATGACTTGTGTTTTGAAACTGTTAAACTGTAAAGCGCTGCGGAATATGTTGGCGCTATATAAATAAAGATTATTATTATTATTATTTCCGACATCTCACCTTTGCGGCTTCTAGGAATACGCGATCACTTATGTGCCGCACTCCACTCAGGATTACCGCAAGAGCGACACCTGGTGACGAAATGAGGGAATAACACCATTAAATATATCTAATGATATTATCACTAGAGGGTCAGACAGTGGCTGGGGAATTTCGTAGCTGCACAATATTTATTTAAAATAAAAGAAAAAAAGTAGCAATGACATTAGTGGCGCCGAAGTTCTGGGCCACAACACATGCCGTGGAATTCCAGCCGGGTGACCCAGATCTATGGGTGAAAGCTGCTTTGATGTATAGGAATCAACATGAAGCTGATACACTTGCGTCCTGTAGGTGGCAGGCTGCTGTAGGCTCAGAACCAGGCACAGGCGGCACAACGACATCACTGAATGGCGTCGCCCCAATATCCGTGCAGGGGGAAGAACTTATGATCGGACTAGATTAGGCGACATTAACCTTTTTTTTTATTATTATTTGTGGTCGCATTAGAAGAGGCACCATTACTAAAGGAAACACTAAGGCTATGTGCACACGTTGCATTTTTTTAAGCATTTTTGCCGCGGCATAATCACTTAAAAAAAGGCTACAAAACGCATCCCATGCAATCCTATGGGATTACGCATTGCTGTGCATATGCTGCGTATTTTTCCAGAGCGTAATCGCTTTGCGTAAAAGTAAGCAGCATGTTCATTCTTTTTCCGGAATCGCCGCCATTCCGCCGCCATAGGATTGCATTGAAACGATCAATTTACGCATGTGGCTATGCCCACCATGCGTGAAGTGAGCGCTTCATGTGTGGATGGTACCCAGGGTCTGGAGGAGAGGAGACTCTCTTACAGGTCCTGGGTACCATAGTCCAGTAAAAAATAGAATTAAAATAAAAAATATGGATATTCTCACCTTCTGGCGGCCCTCAGAGTCCTCCCGCTCCTCAGCAACGCTGCCGCCAAATTCCGTTCCCAGGGATGCATTGCGAGTATCACCCCAGATGACGTAGCGTTTGAGTGACCGCGAAGTCGCAAAGGATCCCTGGGAGCGGAACTTGACGGCAGCGTCGCTGAGGAGCGGGAAGACTCCGGGGGCCGACAGAGGGTGAGTATATCAATATTTTTTTTTATTATTTGTTACATTACTCATTTAGTAAACAGCTGGTCACACTTGTCAGCACTCTGCGTGACTCGTGTGACCAACCTGTCAATCAGTTTTCCAAGCGATGCTACAGATCGTTTGGAAAACGCTAACATTCTGCAAGCTAAAAACGCTAGTGTTTTGAGGGAAAATACTAATTACGTATTCGTTTTACCCGCGGCGGGGAGTTGCGCAAATGCGCTGCAAAATTACGGAACATTTACGCAACATTTGCATATAGCCTAAGGTGTATTACTACTAAAGAGGGTACTCCAGGAGTATCTTCCCCGGGTTATGGAGCCTAATGAAGATCATAAGCAGTAATGACGTCCTCCATTACCCGCTAAATACAAAGTGAGGGGAGCAATCAGGTTCCTAGAGAGGAAAACCTCCAAACTAATCACATGAAGATTGGGCATGCTAAAATCCAACATGTCCAATCGTTCTTTCCCACTGACATCTGCACCTATTATAGATTCCTTTAATACTCCATATCATAAACAACATTATAATAAATATCCCTTTAAGGTGTTTAACCCTTAATGGCCATTTTTCACTCAATACGGTTAATACGGCAGCCAGGATACCCTTCACCCGCTCACCTGGGAAGATGTAGGCATTATTGCCCTGTCCTGGCTTAAAGCTACGGCTATCATTTAAAGTCACTGTATCAAATGGGCTGCCGCTGGCGAAGAGACACCTCCCCTGGGAAAAAAAAGGGAAAATAAATTGTCACGTTGATTTTCTCGATTGATCATTTTTGGCATGAAGGATGTCATCGTACACACAGACCTCGGTCCAGGAATACGCCTCCTCCGCCGTACACTCGGCCTTCGCGGTAGGATTACTCAGGGCAAAGATCACCGGCCGGTCATTAATGGCGCTCATCGCCTTAATGAGGTCTTCTGTGAAGAGCCGGCCGGCTCCAGCGACACCTGCATCCGAAAGAAACCGTAAAATACGTCAATCAAGTCATGCTCCATCACAGTCACCTCTCCTGAAAAACTCTGTGCTGCTGGAGACCTTACTACTCCCGACCTCCGCATATATGTCCCCCGGTCACCTTCAACCTTGTCACTTCCAACAATCTCACATTAGGGGAATAGTTGCCGACTACCAATAGGTAAAGCACACAATTCACCTGAAATACTCTGTGTTGCCCCATCCACTATATCTGTCCTCACGACCTTATGAGCGGACTGATCGCTCACTCCCTAAGGAACAGCGCACACTTCCTGAAATACTCTGTGCTGCGGTGGGACCCTGCTCCTTTCACCCTGCCCATTTCCAGTCTCACATTATAAGCCCGGCTACTTGCCCCCTTATGAGACCACACAAATGAACTGTGTACACCGATCACTCACCAATGATTGCAGTCGGCTTCAGAACATTGACGGCATCCAAAAAGCTTTTCACTGAATGATGCGGAGGAAGATGCGCAAAAGACTCCTGATTGCCGTCCACACCTTCATCACGGCCCTAAGGAGCAGAGACCAACGTAAAGAAACGCCAGAGATGTACAATAAAAAGCATCAAAGGCTTTAGGAACGCTTCTGTGATTTACTGATCTGAAAATGTGGTGAACATAAAACACCACCATAAGATTAATATCAATACAAACCGATCCCATGTCCTTATATATCAAGAAGAGAGAGAAAAGATAAGTGTCAACACATTCAAGAATATTTCTGCCTTACAAATATGAAAATCAGGTTATAAATAATTTCAAAGAAAGAACCTTATTTTACAAGAAAAAAAGTGTATAATGCTGCTCCCATGTACAAGAATTTAACTACTATAATACTGCCCCTATGTACAAGAATATATCTACTATAATACTGCCCCTATGTACAAGAATATAACTACTATAATACTGCTCCTATGTACAAGAATATAACTACTATAATACTGCTCCTATGTACAAGAATATAACTACTATAATACGGCCCCTATGTACAAGAATGTAACTACTATAATACTGCTCCTATATACAAGAATATAACTATTATAATACTGCCCCTATGTACAAGAATATAACTACTATAATACTGCCCCTATGTACAAGAATATAACTACTATAATACTGCTCCTATGTACAAGAATATAACTACTATAATACTGCCTCCTATGTACAAGAATATAACTACTATAATACTGCCCCTATGTACAAGAATGTAACTACTATAATACTGCTCCTATATACAAGAATATAACTAGTATAATACTGCCCCTATGTACAAGAATGTAACTACTATAATACTGCCCCTATGTACAAGAATATAACTACTATAATGCTGCTCCTATGTACAAGAATATAACTATTATACTGCCCCTATGTACAAGAATGTAACTACTATAATACTGCTCCTATATACAAGAATATAACTACTATAATACTGCTCCTATGTACAAGAATATAACTACTATAATACTGCCTCTATGTACAAGAATATAACTACTATAATACTGCTCCTATGTACAAGAATATAACTACTATAATACTGCCCCCTATATACAAGAATATAACTACTATAATACTGCCCCCTATATACAAGAATATAACTACTATAATACTGTTCCTATGTACAAGAATATAACTACTATAATACTGCTCCTATGTACAAGAATATTACTACTATAATACTACCCCTATGTACAAGAATATAACTACTATAATACTGCCCCTATATACAAGAATATAACTACTATAATACTGCTCCTATGTACAAGAATATAACTACTATGATAATGCCCCTATATACAGGAATATAACTACTATAATACTGCTCCTATGTATAAGAATATAACTACTATAATACTGCCCCTATGTACAAGAATATAACTACTATAATACTGCCCCTATATACAAGAATATAACTACTATAATACTGCTCCTATGTACAAGAATATAACTACTATAATACTGCCCCTATATACAAGAATATAACTACTATAATACTGCTCCTATGTACAAGAATATAACTACTATGATACTGCCCTTATATACAAGAATATAACTACTATAATACTGCCCCTATATACAAGAATATAACTACTATAATACTGCTCCTATGTACAAGAATATAACTACTATAATACTGCCCCTATATACAAGAATATAACTACTATAATACTGCTCCTATGTACAAGAATATAACTACTATGATACTGCCCTTATATACAAGAATATAACTACTATAATACTGCTCCTATGTATAAGAATATATCTACTATAATACTGCCCCTATGTACAAGAATATAACTACTATAATACTGCTCCTATGTACAAGAATATAACTACTATAATACTGCTCCTATGTACAAGAATGTAACTACTATAATACTGCTCCTATATACAAGAATATAACTACTATAATACTGCTCCTATGTACAAGAATATAACTACTATAATACTGCCTCTATGTACAAGAATATAACTACTATAATACTGCTCCTATATACAAGAATATAACTACTATAATACTGCTCCTATGTACAAGAATATAACTACTATAATACTGCCTCTATGTACAAGAATATAACTACTATAATACTGCCCCCTATATACAAGAATATAACTACTATAATACTGTCCCTATGTACAAGAATATAACTACTATAATACTGCTCCTATGTACAAGAATATAACTACTATAATACTGCCCCTATGTACAAGAATATAACTACTATAATACTGCTCCTATGTACAAGAATATAACTACTATAATGCTGCTCCTATGTACAAGAATATAACTACTATTATACTGCCCCCTATGTACAAGAATGTAACTACTATAATACTGCTCCAATGTACAAGAATGTAACTACTATAATACTGCTCCTATATACAAGAATATAACTACTATAATACTGCTCCTATGTACAAGAATATAACTACTATAATACTGCCTCTATGTACAAGAATATAACTACTATAATACTGCTGCTATGTACAAGAATATAACTACTATAATACTGCTGCTATGTACAAGAATATAACTACTATAATACTGTCCCCTATATACAAGAATATAACTACTATAATACTGCCCCCTATATACAAGAATATAACTACTATAATACTGTCCCTATGTACAAGAATATAACTACTATAATACTGCCCTATTAAAAAGGGGAAAAAACTACTAAAATACTGCCCAAAGTAAAAATTAATTTAAAAATAATACTCTCCTATTACAAGAATATAAACTATATAAAACCCCCCCTAGGGGCCAAAAATATAACTACTAAATACTGCCCCTATTAAAAGGGGAAAAAAACAAAAAAAAATTTTTGGGGTCCTATGTTCAAGAATTTTTAAATATATAAAACCCCCTATATACAAAATATAACTTTTATAAAAAACCCCCCCCTTTCAAAAATTTTTAACAAATATAATATCCCCCCTATTAAGGGGGTTTTTAATTTTTATTCGGTCCCAACCCCAAAATAATAAACCCATTTGGATAAACTGCCCCCAGGTTACCAAAAATTTTAATAACACTTAAATAATGCCCCCTAGTATTCAAAAAAAACTAAAAAATTTTTGGGGCCTCTAAATGTAACAAGAAAAAACCCTACAGGGGGTTTAAACCCCCAAATTAAAGTAAAACCCCCCCCTAAAACGCTCCTTGAATGAATAAACGTCAAAAATTTTCCCGCCCCCCAGGCAGGAAATTTTAAAACAAAACCGGAAACCGCCCTAGGGGGTTAAGAATATAATACTAAAATTGGGGGGGCCCCCCTTAAAAAAAGGGGGGAAAATTTTTTAATACTTTAAAACCCCCCCGGCTCCTAATAACCCCGGGGAAAAAATTATTTATGATACTTTCCCCAACGGCAAAATTTTTTTACTCCCTAAATACCCCCTGCTCCTTGTAAAGAAATTTTAACCACTAAATAACTTGCACCTTGTAAAAATTAACCCCCACTTTAAAAGGGGGGCCCCTAGGAACAAGGGGAAAATTTTTAACCACAAAAACTCCCTATTTACCAAAAAATTAATCCCCAAAAATACTGCACCCAAGGATGTTAAAAAAAAAAATAACACATGATACGCCCCCAAATTAACCCAAAGGAAAAAAAAACTCTAAATAAACAAAACTTTTTTAAAAATACAACTATAAATACCTGCCCCATTTGTAGCAGAAAATAAACAAAAATAAATGCCCAACAAGTAAATTAACCAACTAAATTTTTTCCCCAAAAATTTTTAAAGAATGAACCCCCCATTGGGATAATCTGTTCCTATTCCAAAATTTTTATAAGGGGACTATTTTAATATTTTTTGCGGCCTAGGAAAACTTGAATATAACAATTATAATTTTTTTTTCCCCCCTTTTTTGGGGACAAAAAATAAACCCCCCCCCTTAAAACCCCGTGCCCTAGGTCCCCCCCAACCCCCCCCCTTTAAAAATTTAACGGGGCCCCCTTTTACATTTTTTAACCCCTACAAAAAACGGGTTTTTTCCCAAAAAAATAAAACTAATAAATTTTTGGGGTCCCGTGTCCCAAAATTTTATAATTTTCTTTTAATTTTGCTCCTAGGGTCAAAAAAATTACTATAAGGGCGGGGCAAAATTTTTCCAAAAAATTTAAATTTACTATAATTCGCTTTTTCCTATTAAACCAAAAATTTATTAATTTTTTCTTTAATACTGCCCCCCAACTTTTTCCCGGAAAATTTAAATTCCAAAAAACCCCCCAAAACAAAAATATTTTTTTAAAGGGGGGGGGGGAATCGGCCCATGAAAATAAAACTACTTACCCAACCCCTTTTTTATTAAGGGGGATATTGGGTTTTAAACCTCCCAAATGTTCAAGGGAAGGGGGTTCCCCTTTAAAAATTTGGGTTTTTTTTGGGGAAAAAAAAATTTTGGGGGGGGGGTTTTTGGGGGTGCAGACCCGGGGAAATGGGGAATTTTAAACTTAATACAACTGCCGCCCCTTTTTTAAAATACCAAAACAAATTTTAACCTTTTTTTAAAAAAACGGGCCCCAAAAAAAGGGGGTTGGGGGCAAAAGGGGGTTCCGGGGGGGAAAGGGGAAAATTTTAACTACAAAATTTTTTTCTCCTTGTTTCTGGGGTAAAAAATAAAAACGGCCCCAGTAAAAATAAAATATTATAAAACGGGGGCCCCCAATTTCAAAATAAAACAAATTTTTTTTTTTTCTTTTTAATCCCCTTCTCCAATTTAAAACCCCAAAATTTTAAAAAAACCTTCCCCATTTAACGGGGCCCTTCCCCCAAAAACCAAAATAATCTCCCTATAAAACTTGTCCCCCAATTTAAAAAAGGGGAAAAATTTTAAAAATTTTAATTATAATTTTTTAAAATTTTTTTTTTTTTTTTTTTCCCAAAATTAAACCAAGAAATTTAATTTTTAACCTATAATTATGAGCCCCTTTTTTTTTGAAACAAAAAAAGGGAAAAAAAAAACCAATAATTAGTTTTTTTAAACTGCCCCCCTATTAAAAAATATACTATTTAAAAAAATACTCCCCCATTTCAAGAATATAACAAAATATAAAAGGCTCCTATGTAAAGGGGAATTTTTTAAATTTTATAAAACTGTCCTTTGTACAAGAAAAAACTACTATAAAAAATGCCCCTATGAAAACCCAAAAATTTTTAAACTATATAAGCCCTTATAACAAAAAAAAACCCACTATAATACGCTCCTATGTAAAAAAATATAACTACTTAATACTGCCTCTATGTACAAGAATATAATTTACTATAATACTGCTCCTATGTACAAGAATATAAACTATATAATACTGCCCCCTATATACAAGAATATAACTACTTTTAATACTGCCCCCTACATACAAGAATATAACTACTATAATACTGTCCCTATGTACAAGAATATAACTACTATAATACTGCTCCTATGTACAAGAATATAACTACTATAATACTGCCTCCTAGCTGAGAGGTTGTGTGTTTGTAGCTCTCCTGATGTCTGGAGCAAGCCCAGGGAGGGGCCACCCTGGGCGGGGAAGCTCCCCAGGCAAGGCCCAGGCTTCCGGCCTACACTGGGACAAGCCTCCCAGGCCTCTCCTAATGGGAATGTTAATCCCAGAGCCACTGTCAGAGCAGTGAATGCAGCGAGCCAAAGCTGCAGCAGTTCTGTGAAGGAGGAAAAAGCCGTCAGTAAAGTTTTGGGAGGAAAACCTTCTCCAAGTCCAGCAAAGAAGCAAGAAGGAAAAGTGTCGGTCAGCGATGGTTAATGCACAATGTGAAGTCAGGTAACTCCCCAGTCAGCAAGCAGCTCCTGCCAGGTGCACAGGTGAGATCAGCCCCAGCTGTGCAGATCACCTCTCCTGCTCCCAGGCAGAGACGGACGTCTTTGGAAAGACAAACCATCCAGGAGAACTTACAGCAGCATGGCAGTATGGCGCGGTCAGGACGCACACGGTCGCAGTCAGGTGGCAGCAGTAAAAGTGCTGTGGAGCCTGGAGCCATGAAACCAGCGGAGGTGAAAATTAAGGAGACGTCTGGGTTCAAGCAGCCGGGGACATCGCTGAATGCAGGATCCCAGGAGGAGACGCCACGTGCACCTGAGCTTCAGCTCGCAGAGGAGATCCCAGGACTGGTCAAGAAGTTCGGTGAGTTTACAGCAGCAGAAAGACTCACTGCAGATGCAGATAGACACTTGCTATAAGCTAAAGGCTATTAATCCCGGGAGTCATGATTTTTATGATGAGACTCTGAACACACTGGGTGTATTGCTGGCAAAAGTGGTGAGGGACATGGACTGCGTCCTAGAGAGGATGGGGCCTCTGGCGGAGACTTATAGGAACCAGGAACTGTTTAATTCACAGAAGCAGAAAATCTGCAGGTTCCAGGTCAGACATTGTCCCAGGTGGACCCCAGAAGCAGGTGCGGCCAGTGCTGCAGCCTGCAAGTTTCTGCTTCCAAAAGGGGCAAATGCCGCACCAGCAGCGCCTGTAGTACAGACCCCAGCAGACGTACCACAAGTCTCAGAATGCCCAGCAAAACTGCCTGCAGCAGATCCAAAGCAGAAGCATGTAGTGCAGATTCCAGCAGAGGTACAACAAGTCACAGAATGCCCAGCACAACAGCCTGCAGCAGATTCCAAGCAGCAGCATGAAGGGCACATTCCAGTAGAGGTACAACAAGTCGCAGAATGCCCAGTACAGCCGCCTGCAGCAGATTCCAAGCAGCAGCATGGACATTTTTCAGCAGAGGGACTACAAGTCTCAGAATGCCATGCACCACAGTTGGGCAGTGGACATGTGCCGGTAGTTCCTGATGGTGCCCAGCAGGGCTCTGATGTTGGGGATAACCGCGCTGTATCTGAGGGATCGGGGGTTTGGGGGAGCACAGTATCTTTGCTGGACGCTGCGCAGTCTGATAGTGACATTCATGTTGATGATAACAATGTGCATGATGATGTCTGTGATTTCCCCCCTTTAATTCCGAGCACACAAGGTGTAGCAGCCCCCCTGCTGCAGACCCTCACCCCGTCAGTCAGCCTAGTGTGACCCCGCAGGTTCCCCCCAGTAATGCCTGGAGTCGTGGCGCTCCGTCCTTCACCTCTGGTGCCAATTATACCAGCCAGGCGTTCAAACGGAGAAACGTGGTGCGTTTCCGGCACGAGGTGCCAAGGAGGATCTGCCAGATAGAAGGTTTGTGGTCAGGGAGCTCTTGTGTCGCCAGATGGGGTTTGCGCCAGTCAGCATCTTGGCGGTGATTAATCTTCCAGACAGGCAGGGCTATGACGTCAGCTTTAAGCTCATGAGTGACCTGGACAGGTTCTGGTCTAATTTCCCCAAGTTTAGAGACTCTGAGGGCTGGAGTAAGTTCAGCTTTATTCCTATCTCTAAGCCAGATACCGTTACGGTTAATCTTATCTTCTGGAATGAGTCTGTTCCCCCGCAGGACATTGTGGTGTGGCTCCGGAGGCATTGTGACCTGGTCTCTGACCTCACCAAAAGCAGAGACAATGATGGTATCTGGACGGGAGGGTGGAGGGTTTTGGTGAAACTGCGCCAGTGCGATAATATCACTGCCCACTTACCCAACTCCTTCTTTATTGGGAGGGAGAGGGTGTGTGTTTCTATCCTGGGCAGCCTCGTAAGTGCTTCAAATGTGGCAAGGCGGGTCACCTGGCAAATACGTGTACTGTGGTGAAGTGCAACCTGTGTGGGGAGGTCGGCCATGTGGCTGCAGACTGCCAGAACATCAGGTGCAACCTCTGTGGGAAGATCGGTCACCCTCACAGGGACTGTCCTGACGCCTGGCACAATATCTGTAAGGACTATCCTGATGAGGATTTGGTGGCAGGGGCAGAGATTCCCGAGGAGGCAGCTTTACTGTCAGGGGAAATACTGGCCAGACCGGAGGCCCACCAGGGGTCTACTCAGGTGACACCAGAGCAGCAGGGTTCAGAGGGTGTACAGGGAAGTATGGAGGTTGTCCCTCAGGGACAGCAGTCACAGGGAAGCATTACTTCAGTACTACCATCTGTGTCTCAGACTAAAAGGAAGAAAAAGGACAAGACCTCCCGTAAACCTGAGAAGTATGACACTGGCCAAGGAGCCAGGAAGAAGGTCCAGAGTTCTGCAGGTGTAATGGACTTATCTAATAGGTTTGGTGTTCTGTCTGAGTCTGACGGTGATTTTGAGGATGACCTTAGAAGAATTGACGCAGAGTTTGATAGGGACGTAGAGGACTGTCCTCCGCCCAAGCGGAAGCCATTACCTGAGGGCTCTCGGGTAGAGTCTGAAATGGAGACCGGCGGTGACCAGAATAACTCCGACTCAGATCTGTGACGCTGTCAACCACATAATGTCCGACCCCAGATAGATAAAATCATTAGGAAATGTTAAGTTATGGAAGGATGTGTCACTGGGTTGAAATATGATGTTTTTTTTTTTTTTTTTTTTTTTCTCCAACCAGGTGTATGGACTCTTTAAGATAATTTTATATGTATAATCCGGATATGTAATGAATGTACAATCCAAGTGAATTTATTTTTGTATTACTGGAGGAATGTCAGTATATTTGTATTTGTTTGGTTTTTACAATAAAAATTGCCCCTATGTACAAGAATATAACTACTATAATACTGCCCCTATATACAAGAATATAACTACTATAATACTGCCCCTATGTACAAGAATATAACTACTATAATGCTGCCCCTATATACAAGAATATAACTACTATAATACTGCCCCTATGTACAAGAATATAACTACTATAATACTGCTCCTATGTACAAGAATATAACTACTATGATACTGCCCCTATGTACAAGAATATAACTACTATAATACTGCTCCTATGTATAAGAATATATCTACTATAATACTGCCCCTATGTACAAGAATATAACTACTATAATACTGCTCCTATGTACAAGAATATAACTAATGTAATACTGCCCCTATATACAAGAATATACCTACTATAATACTGTCCCTATGTACAAGAATATAACTACTATAATACTGCTCCTATGTACAAGAATATAACTACTATAATACTGCCCCTATGTACAAGAATATAACTACTATAATACTGCCCCCTATGTACAAGAATATAACTACTATAATACTGCCCCCTATATACAAGAATATAACTGCTATAATACTGCTCCTATGTACAAGAATATAACTACTATAATACTGCCCCTATGTATAAGAATATAACTACTATAATACTGCTCCTATGTACAAGAATATAACTACTATAACACTGCTCCTATGTATAAGAATATATCTACTATGATACTGCCCCATGTACAAGAATATAACTACTATAATACTGCTCCTATGTACAAGAATATAACTACTATAATACTGCCCCATGTACAAGAATATAACTACTATAATACTGCTCCTATGTACAAGAATATAACTACTATAATACTGCCCCTATGTACAAGAATATAACTACTATAATACTGCTCCTATGTACAAGAATATAACTACTATAATACTGCTCCTATGTACAAGAATATAACTACTATAATACTGCCCCTATGTATCAGAATATAACTACTATAATACTGCTCCTATGTACAAGAATATAACTACTATAATACTGCTCCTATGTATAAGAATATATCTACTATGATACTGCCCCATGTACAAGAATATAACTACTATAATACTGCTCCTATGTACAAGAATATAACTACTATAATACTGCCCCTATGTACAGGAATATAACTACTATAATACTGCTCCTATGTACAAGAATATATAACTACTATAATACTGCTCCTATGTACAAGAATATAACTACTATAATACTGCTCCTATGTATAAGAATATATCTACTATGATACTGCCCCATGTACAAGAATATAACTACTATAATACTGCTCCTATGTACAAGAATATTACTACTATAATACTGCCCCATGTACAAGAATATAACTACTATAATACTGCTCCTATGTACAAGAATATAACTACTATAATACTGCCCCTATGTACAAGAATATAACTACTATAATACTGCTCCTATGTACAAGAATATAACTACTATAATACTGCCCCTATGTACAAGAATATGACTACTATAATACTGCCCCTATGTACAAGAATATAACTACTATAATACTGCTCCTATGTACAAGAATATAACTACTATAATACTGCCCCTATGTACAAGAATATAACTACTATAATACTGCCCCATGTATAAGAATATAACTACTATAATACTGCTCCTATGTACAAGAATATAACTACTATAATACTGCTCCTATGTACAAGAATATAACTACTATAATACTGCCCCTATGTACAAGAATATAACTACTATAATACTGCCCCATGTATAAGAATATAACTACTATAATACTGCCCCTATGTACAAGAATATAACTACTATAATACTGCCCCATGTATAAGAATATAACTACTATAATACTGCCCCTATGTACAAGAATATAACTACTATAATACTGCCCCATGTATAAGAATATAACTACTATAATACTGCTCCTATGTACAAGAATATAACTACTATAATACTGCTCCTATGTACAAGAATATAACTACTATAATACTGCCCCTATGTATAAGAATATAACTACTATAATACTGCTCCTATGTACAAGAATATAACTACTATAATACTGCCCCTATATACAAGAATATAACTACTATAATACTGCCCCTATGTACAAGAATATAACTACTATAATACTGCCCCATGTATAAGAATATAACTACTATAATACTGCTCCTATGTACAAGAATATAACTACTATAATACTGCTCCTATGTACAAGAATATAACTACTATAATACTGCCCCTATGTACAAGAATATAACTACTATAATACTGCCCCATGTATAAGAATATAACTACTATAATACTGCCCCTATGTACAAGAATATAACTACTATAATACGCCCCATGTATAAGAATATAACTACTATAATACTGCCCCTATGTACAAGAATATAACTACTATAATACTGCCCCATGTATAAGAATATGACTACTGTAACACGAATATGGAGATTAGACACAGAGGAATTAAACCGCCTCTTGCCTGTCACTTACTTGTACTAATAATCCAAATTTGTCAAACATCCAGATCTTCTCTCTTGCGGCTTCTGCAGAAATACCGTTCTCCATCATGGCCATGACTATAAGGTTAGCGATGCCCAGAGCTGCCTGAGAATAGGAAAAATCGATTATCGGTATATTAGGCAAGAAACCAATTATTGTACAACAGTTAATGAGGTTTATTGTGAAGCCTTACCGCTTACATTGGTGAGAGCGGTTGGGAGGTTTCCCAACCTTCTTGCAATAGAAAACCAATGACCGGTGGTTAGCATCATGGTCTTGGGCTATGTTCACATGTTACTTTTTTGCTGAGTTTTTTTATGCAAAGTTTGAGCTGTGTTTCAGCTGTTAACAAAAAGCAGGTTTTGCTAAGTTTTTTAAGCATTTTTATTGCAGCGTTTTTGTCAGTGTACATTTTTCTCTTGTGTATGCTGATAATGTTCAGTGCATAAAAAAAAAAAAAAATCTGATTCAACTTCATCAAGTTTTGGCACAAAAAAACGGAGCAAAACATGATACCTGCAGCTTTTTTTGCACCACCCATTACTTTTAAATGGGTGAAAAACGCAGCAAAAAACGTCTAGAAAAGTGACATACTGCATTTTGCAAAATAAAAAAAACACTGTGCGCATGAGATTTCTGACATCTCATTGACTTTGCTGGTACTGGAAATGCAGCTGAAAACTGGCATAAAAAATGCTGCAAAAAACAATGCAAAAATGCAACGTATGAACAAATTATCCTGCAGCTTGAGTCAGTGCTGAAGCTGCTGTAATCACAGGAACCTAACAACAATCAGCTCCATAGAGCGTTAACTGACCAGAGCTGCACATGCCTGGTCACCTCTACATTCCAGTAGGTGTTCTTCTTAAAATTGGTGGTCCCAGTGACCGGACCCTCATTGATCAGAATGATTTCAACTATCCTGTGTCTGGGTGACTACCCTTTAAGCTTACTCCCAACACTAAAAGTTAAGATTCATGAGAGTGCAAGGTTAATATTCTGAATAGCTAGACTAGGCAAAAAGCACTGAACCATTACAGACCTCTCCCGCCCCAAGGAAGAGAACTCTCTGCTCTGTGATCGGTTTTCCAAGCACCTGCTGCGTCGCGAGGAGTCCAGCCAGTGCCACCGAGGCCGTGCCTGAATGAGAGACCAGCAGGTTATTTAACATACAATGAATATACAAAATCTGATTCCCTGAATATTATTGCCCGCAGAACGAGTTAACTGAGAATCTATCAGTGAGCGTATTGCGATGGGCATTTGTGACTCTTTGTAAGAACCCTTCTGTGCTGAGTTTTGGCCACTGACATCAAAGTTGACAGCTAAACTTTCATGAATCAAAGGAGCTGAGACAAAGACAAAAAAAAAAGGTCACAAATTCCTATTAGAATAAATCCCATGTTGAATTCCCAGTTACCGTAACTCATTCTGCAGCCAGTAATGTGCAGGGAAACAAAGAACTTGTAAAAGCCAAAAACAGCACAAAACTTGTAATCTAGTCCAAGTCAGTGTGGAAATTATTTTTATCCCAGAAAAAGTGCATTTAAAGAAGACCTGTCACTCACTCAAAAAACTGAGTTAAATACCTTGTAAAAATCACTGAGACCCTCTGATTTTGCCGCTTTTTTCAGTTTTGCGCTGCGTCACTCCATTGCAGAGATATTCACATTTGTTGCTTTTGGAGCGCAGTATGTGAAATCTCTGCTTGAAGTACAACTGCACATATTTTCAGAGTATTCCTTGGGTTTGGATGCTTTCAACCCTTCCTCCCCGCTGCTGGCAGTGTCTTAAACGGATAAATCAGCTGCAGAGCTGTAATTGACAGAGTCTGGGAATGAGGATTTAAAGGGTATGCCCCCAAAGAAGACTCTGAAGAAACACCCAGTCGGTCGGTAAGCAGAAATTTCACATACTGCTCCCCAAAAGCAACAAATACATCTCTGCCATCAAGGGACGTAGAGCAAAACAGAAAACAAAGCATCAGAATCAGTGGATCTCAGGGCATTCTGCAAGGTATTCAGCACATTTTTTAGGAACTGACAGCTCCTCCTTAAGCAAAATTTTCAATAATTGTCCCTGAAGGTTCCCATATATTTTAATAGGAGCGCTTCCTCATCCTGTCCTAGAGATCAAGTAATTAACAGGAGCTGTGAAGAAGCAGGAGCTGCAGGGCCTTTCACAGATCAGCTGTGCAGTGCAGGAAGGAGGCAGAGTTTGCCCTGAGGGAAATATGCCAGCCTGAGTTAAAGGGGAAACCGGCAACAAAAACAAAATGTATTTTAATGTTTAAATGCCCCCAAATGCTTTTATGTTTGACACAATATGTGACAAACATAAAATAATTTAAGAAACAGCAAAAAAAAACATTAAAACAGAAGGAAGCCACCGCAAGTACAAAATTATATTTTTATCCCCACCCCAGGCAAAAAAACAAAACCGAACACATGTCCTAAGTATAAACATAAATGTAACAAAAAGGGGAACACAATTACAAAATATTTAAGCGGCCTATTGTGGTTTTAAGAAAAAAATAAAATGTGGAAAATATCAGAAAATTAAATATGGTCCACACACGTCCTAAAAAAAAGGTGAAATTAGTTCAAGAAGAAACACATTTCTAGCTTATAAAGCCACGTGTACAAAAAAAAAAGTGCCCAGGTGGTAAATTTGTCCGGCTTTGAACTAGTTAAGAAGATCAGACGTGTGCAAAGTATTTTTTTGGGAAGAAGGGAAGGAAAGGCACGGAGGGAAAGGAAAAAGCAAGGAGGGAAAGGAAAAAGCAAGGAGGGAAAGGAAAAAGCAAGGAGGGAAAGGAAAAAGCAAGGAGGGAAAGGAAAAAGCAAGGAGGGAAAGGAAAAAGCAAGGAGGGAAAGGAAAAAGCAAGGAGGGAAAGGAAAAAAACAAGGAGGGAAAGGAAAAAAACAAGGAGGGAAAGAAATGGCAATGAGGAAAGAAAAGGCAAGGAGGGAAAGGAAAAAAGCAAGGAGGGAAAGGAAAGGCAAGGAGGAAAAGGAAAGGCAAGGAGGAAAAGGAAGGGCAAGGAGGGAAAGGAAGGGCAAGGAGGGAAAGGAAGGGCAAGGAGGGAAAGGAAGGGCAAGGAGGGAAAGGAAGGGCAAGGAGGGAAAGGAAGGGCAAGGAGGGAAAGGAAGGGCAAGGAGGGAAAGGAAGGGCAAGGAGAAAGAGGAAGGGCAAGGAGAGGGAGGAAAGGCAAGGAGGGAAAGGAAAGGCAAGGAGGGAAAGGAAAAGCAAAAAGGGAAAGGAAAAGCAAAAAGGGAAAGGAAAGGCAAGGAGGGAAGGAAAGGCAAGGAGGAAAAGTAAAGACAATGAGGAAAGGAAAGGCAAGGAGGGAAAGGAAAGACAAGGAGAGAAGGAAAGGCAAGGAGAGAAAGAAAGGCAAGGAGAGAAAGAAAGGCAAGGAGAGAAAGAAAGGCAAGGAGGGAAGGAAAGGCAAGGAGGGAAGGAAAGGCAAGGAGGGAAGGAAAGGCAAGGAGAGAAAGGAAAGGCAAGGAGGGAAAGGAAAGGCAAGGAGGGAAAGGAAAGGCAAGGAGGGAAGGAAAGGCAAGGAGGGAAGGAAAGGCAAGGAGGGAAGGAAAGGCAAGGAGGGAAAGGAAAGGCAAGGAGGGAAAGGAAAGGCAAGGAGAGAAGGAAAGGCAATGAGGAAAGGAAAGGCAAGGAGGGAAGGAAGAAAGAAAGGAAAGAGGAAAGGGAATATGAGAAGGGAGGGCAAGGAGAGAAGGCAAGGAGGAAAATCTTCAGATCTCCACTAGGTGGCACTACTAGGATAGATTTCTTGTATTTTGGTAGAAAGCTAATCACTATAAACGGCTCCTGCACAGACCCATATTTTCGGCCCAAGTACTATAAGTTAAAAAAACTGATCGCACTAGGACCAATCTTAATAAGTGGGGCAGTGTAAATGAACAATGTTTCTCACTGACTGAATCTGCATGTGGAAAGTAAAATGCAGAATGCCCAGTTTTTCTCTGTAGGAAAGATGTGTATCTTCGTACCGTGTTAGCCAGTAGATAGAAAAATATTTAGACTTGAGAGTCCTCAGTGGTTGATACCTTTTAATGGCTAACTGAAAAGATGGTAACAAATTGCAAGCTTTCGAGACTACTCAGGTCTCTTCATCAGGCATAGACTAATACAACATCTGAAGAATCAACTATTTATACACAAAATAGCACAGAAAAAATGCAATAGGTAGGACAAGTGACATGAAGCAGAACTGTCATTATGGCAGAGGGATTAACATAAATATGACTAGTTCATAGATAAGGAGTGAAGGTTTTATTACCCTCTGATTGGGGTCTGGTATTGTGTTGTGATGACCCTAAAAGGTCAGGGAGGCAGATTCCTTAATTGTTGTAGAACGACATAAAACTCTGGGATATATTCATCCCAGCACTAAGAGTGTCAAAGGTCATCATAAGTTTATATTCCCAGACTTTTCTATCCTTCTCAGATTTGAAGTTAGATTTTAATACAAGTAATTCCATATCTGTCATGCTATGACCGGGCATACAAAAGTGTTTGGCCACAGGTAAATCCATTATTTTTTCTCTTATCGTGTGGCGATGAGAATTCATCCTTGTTCTCAGTTTTTGCCCGGTCTCCCCCACATACAGACCCCCAGTTGGACATTTAGTACATATAATTAGGTACACCACATTAGATGTGATGCAGCTGAAAGTACCTGGTATCTTGTAGTCCTGATGGGAGTTGGGGATCTTTATCCTGTCCGTGGTCATTATAGATGTACAGGTCTTGCATTTCTTTTGTCTGCAAGGAAAGGTTCCTGCAGCTGTTGGGGAGGACAGGGAGCTTCTGACAATGATGCTTCTTAGATTTGGGGGCTGCCTAAAACATAGTAGTGGGGGGTCTGGAAATATGGATTGTAATCGGGCATCTTTTTGTAGTAAAGGTTGTAGTTTCCGTGCAGCTCCCCTTAGCATCTCCAGACTTGGATTGTAGGTGACCACTAGAGGCACCCGGTTATTTTCTTCTTTAGCTTTGTTTTTCTCTGAGAATTGTACGAGACTCGCCCAATTCAAGTCTGCCACAGTCTAGCATCCAATTTTTACATGGATGACAAGGGGGGGGGATGGATCCACTTTTCTGGAGACAACTCTGAATGACTTTTTAATACTGTTGCGTGATCCTAAGGCTCTGTTCACATGAGCATATTTCGTCCGAGTGCTCTCCATGGAAAAATCGACAACGCTCGGACTAATGTGCATCGAATAGCGATTTCAGAACTACCCTTTCGTATTTCGGGTACGCCTCGCCTATGTAAGCCTATGAGTGTGTGATGCAGCATCCAGTTCTTACAGACACATTGCCATTATTCACATAGCAGACTATTTGGGTTTGCGACGTCTGATAACCGACGCCATAAGGGGGACTACAGGTAAACTGACCGTTTTTCCTAAATGAAAACCAATTTGTTTTCTATCCTGGTGTGAACTCCGCCTGAAGGCGAGGGCTCCTCTCTGATACCCACCTGCTCTGCTCTCTGGCAGGATTCGCCATACCTTGAATATCATCATTGAAGGTGCAGTATTTTTCTCGGTACTTCCTCAGGAATCTGAAGGCATTGTGGTTTCCGAAGTCTTCAAACTGGATGAGCGTATTCTGGCCGTACCTGGGGAACACATCCGGGGCGAGAGAAGCCACTGATCAGACACGACAATAATGTGATGTGAACACTGAAGATCATGAAAGCGATTAATTATGAAACAAGTACCGATCTGTAACAGCATCCATGAACTCGTCAATCAGATCATCGTAGCGCTGGGTCCGGTCCCTCTTCTGGTAAAGGCCCATATAAAACGGATCCTTCAGTAATGCCTGTCACGGCAGAACACAGCAATGTAGGGGTTAACCCAAACCAAGACATCCCTTATGATACTTCAGCACAAAAGACCCATTCTATCATCTCCTCCATGTCCTTTCATGCTAGGTAATCCTCTGATATTCAGCTGCCGGGGCGAAGGGCAGAAAAGGAAGGGTCAACGCTGCAAATATTGAGTCTGTACAAAAACTTCATATAATAGTCAATAAAACGTATGAATCGCTGATAGCTGTATCTCACTGACCACAGAAACAGATCCAAGAACACAGGGGCAGCAAACATCAACACTAAAATCTGTGTCAGTCTCAAAACCTTTGGCCATGACTGTATGTCCACAGTGACTACACCAGCAGAATCGTGAGTGCAGCTCTGGGGTATAATACAGGATGTAACTCAGGATCAGTGCAGGATCAGTAATGTATGTCCACAGTGATTGCACCAGCAGAATAGTGAGTGCAGCTCTGGGTATAATACAGGATGTAACTCAGGATCAGTAATGTCATGTATGTCCATAGTGATTGCACCAGCAGAATCGTGAGTGCAGCTCTGGGGTATAATACAGGATGTAACTCAGGATCAGTAATGTAATGTATGTACACAGTGACTGCACCAGCAGAATAGTGAGTGCAGCTCTGGAGTATAATTCAGGATGTAAGTCAGGATCAGTACAGGATCAGTAATGTAATGTATGTACACAGTGACTGCACCAGCAGAATAGTGAGTGCAGCTCTGGAGTATAATACAGGATGTAACTCAGGATCAGTAATGTAATGTATGTACACAGTGACTGCACCAGCAGAATCGTGAGTGCAGCTCTGGGGTATAATACAGGATGTAACTCAGGATCAGTGCAGGATCAGTAATGTATGTCCACAGTGATTGCACCAGCAGAATAGTGAGTGCAGCTCTGGGGTATAATACAGGATGTTACTCAGGATCAGTAATGTAATGAATGTATACAGTGACTGCACCAGCAGAATAGTGAGTGCAGCTCTGGAGTATAATACAGGATGTTACTTAGGATCAGTAATGTCATGTATGTATACAGTGACTGCACCAGCAGAATAGTGAATGCAGCTCTGGAGTATAATACAGGATGTAACTCAGGGTCAGTACAGGATCAGTAATGTAATGTATGTCCACAGTGACTGCACCAGCAGAATAGTGAGTGCAGCTCTGGGGCATAATACAGGATGTAACTCAGGATCAGTACAGGATCAGTAATGTAATGTATGTACACAGTGACTGCACCAGCAGAATAGTGAGTGCAGCTCTGGGGTATAATACAGGATGTAACTCAGGATCAGTACAGGATCAGTAATGTAATGTATGTACATAGTGACTGCACCAGCAGAATAGTGAGTGCAGCTCTGGGGTATAATACAGGATGTAACTCAGGATCAGTACAGGATCAGTAATGTAATGTATGTACACAGTGACTGCACCAGCAGAATAGTGAGTGCAGCTCTGGGGTATAATACAGGATGTAACTCAGGATCAGTAATGTAATGTATGTACACAGTGACTGCACCAGCAGAATAGTGAGTGCAGATCTGGGGTATAATACAGGATGTAACTCAGGATCAGTAATGTAATGTATGTACACAGTGACTGCACCAGCAGAATAGTGAGTGCAGCTCTGGAGTATAATACAGGATGTAACTCAGGATCAGTAATGTAATGTATGTACACAGTGACTGCACCAGCAGACTAGTGAGTGCAGTTCTGGAGTATAATACAGGACCAATTAAAAAAACATGGATTATTTTAGCAATGTGATCTTACCGGATTATCAGTGCCGACATCGATGACCACTGGCAGACATTTTTGAGGTCGGATCCCCGCACATGCCGTATACAGACACAATTTTCCTACAGGAATTCCCATCCCATAGACCCCGAGGTCCCCAAGACCCAGTATCCTCTCTCCATCTGTGACCACAACTGCCTGCGAGAGAAAAGCAACCGTCAGGAAAGCAAATCATACAATTAAGAAAACGCACATTTCCAAGAAATACTGAGTGATCACTATGAAAAAGTGACTTCTGATCCATTACCTTAACATCTGTCTCCGGCCAATTATCCAGGATAGATCGGATATGCCCTTTATCAAAGATGGAAATATACAGTCCCCTAGAGGAAAATAGAACACATATATTATATATTCATATACATACACACATTATCATCACGGTTTTCACCTTTGTTTGACCTATAAAGAAATTCAAAAACCTCCAACTTCTTCACGCAGGCAGCCAAATGCTAACACTCTGTCTGCCTGTAGCCACCAGTAGGTGGCGCTTGTGCACATACTGCATACAGGGCTCCCATTCAATTTAATGATATATCAGTATATAGGAAGCTGTTAAGCTCCTTCTAGTGGAGGTTGCAGTCAGAATTTTACCATTTACTTATATACTTATGTACGGGGAATGAACCTCTGTTTCAGAAAAAAAGTGAAAAAACATTAGCATACAAACTCAAAGTCTTGGTTTCTCTGGATTTTATCTCTACATGCAAAAATGGGAAAACACAAATTGGTAAACCGATAGGCTATGGATACCTTTGACAAGGATAATATTCTCTACATATTCAAGTGGTTACCATTAGTTATCAAAAATCCACTAAGTTTCAGGCAGCAGTCATGAGTCCTTTATTCATTTTCAGACCCCTGATATGCAATGTGCAGTCAGATTCAAGTTTTCAGGTGCTAGATGTGAGGTCTGTGTGTCTCTCCCAGTAATATAGGCTGGATGTGAGGTCTGTGTGTCTCTCCCAGTAATATAGGCTGGATGTGAGGTCTGGGTGTCTCTCCCAGTAATATAGGTTGGATGTGAGGTCTGTGTGTCTCTCCCAGTAATATAAGCTGGATGTGAGGTCTGTGTGTCTCTCCCAGTAATATAGGCTGGATGTGAGCTCTGGGTGTCTCTCCCAGTAATATAGGCTGGATGTGAGGTCTGTGTCTCTCCCAGTAATATAGGCTGGATGTGAGGTCTGGGTGTCTCTCCCAGTAATATAGGTTGGATGTGAGGTCTGTGTGTCTCTCCCAGTAATATAAGCTGGATGTGAGGTCTGTGTGTCTCTCCCAGTAATATAGGCTGGATGTGAGCTCTGGGTGTCTCTCCCAGTAATATAGGCTGGATGTGAGCTCTGGGTGTCTCTCCCAGTAATATAGGCTGGATGTGAGGTCTGTGTCTCTCCCAGTAATATAGGCTGGATGTGAGGTCTGGGTGTCTCTCCCAGTAATATAGGCTGGATGTGAGCTCTGGGTGTATCTCCCAGTAATATAGGCTGGATGTGAGCTCTGGTGTCTCTCCCAGTAATATAGGCTGGATGTGAGCTCTGTGTATCTCTCCCAGTAATATAGGCTGGATGTGAGCTCTGGGTGTCTCTCCCAGTAATATATAGGCTGGATGTGAGCTCTGGGTGTCTCTCTCCCAGTAATATAGGCTGGATGTGAGGTCTGTGTCTCTTCCAGTAATATAGGTTGGATGTGAGGTCTGTGTGTCTCTCCCAGTAATATAAGCTGGATGTGAGCTCTGTGTATCTCTCCCAGTAATATAGGCTGGATGTGAGCTCTTGGTGTCTCTCCCAGTAATATAGGCTGGATGTGAGCTCTAGGTGTCTCTCCCAGTAATATAGGCTGGATGTGAGGTCTGTCTGTCTCTCCCAGTAATATAGGCTGGATGTGAGGTCTCGGTGTCTCTCCAAGTAATATAAGAGACAAAAAACCTGACTGGCACTTCCAGACTAATGTGAACTAGGTGCAAACCAAAGGGAGCTACCCTCATGTAAAACATCCAAAAAAAGGCTGCACTCAAGCATACTAAAGCATGACAACATAGAATATATGAAATTTTGAATAGCAATATGGCTTTGGAATATAAGGAAAAATTTGAGACGCTTAGTATAAACATTTGGCCAAACATTTTAAAGCCCACCAACCATCGTCAAGGTGGTCTCAATACTGGTGAGTCCCTGACCTAATGTGAACATACCTCTATTAGGCTGATATCTGAATTTCTGGGTGAATATGCACCTCTGTCAGCAATGCCTGCATTTATGGGTAAAGTAGGGACCTGGTGTAATTAAAATCACCACCTGGTGGGGGCGGAGTGCTCGGTCAGCAAGCTATTCCAAAGCCATATTGCTATTCTAAATTTCATGTATTCCATATTGTCATGCTTTAGTATGCTTGAGTGCAGCCTTTTTTTGGATGTTTTTACATGAGGGTAGCTCCCTTTGGTTTGCACCTAGTTCACATTAGTCTGGAAGTGCCAGTCAGGTTTTTTGTCTTTTGAATGTTAGCTTGCTGACCGAGCACTCCGCTCCCACCAGGTGGTGATTTTAATTACACCGGCTCCCTACTTTACCCATATATGCAGGCATTACTGACAGAGGTGCATATTCGCCCAGAAATTCAGATATCAGCCTAATAGAGGTATGTTCACATTAGGTTAGGGACTCAACAGAATTGAGACCACCTTGACGATGGTTGTTGAGCTTTAAAATGTTTGGCCAAATGTTTATACTAAGCGTCTCAAATTTTTCCTTATATTCCAAAGCCATATTGCTATTCAAAATTTCATATATTCTATGTTGTCATGCTTTAGTATGCTTGAGTGCAGCCTTTTTTTGGATGTTTTACATGAGGGTAGCTCCCTTTGGTTTGCACCTAGTTCACATTAGTCTGGAAGTGCCAGTCAGGTTTTTTGTCTTTGAATGTTAGCTTGCTGACCGAGCACTCCGCTCCCACCAGGTGGTGATTTTAATTACATCGGCTCCCTACTTTACCCATATATGCAGGCATTACTGACAGAGGTGCATATTCGCCCAGAAATTCAGATATCAGCCTAATAGAGGTATGTTCACATTAGGTCAGGGACTCACCAGTATTGAGACCACCTTGACGATGGTTGGTGGGCTTTAAAATGTTTGGCCAAATGTTATACTAAGCGTCTCAAATTTTTCCTTATATTCCAAAGCCATATTGCTATTCTAAATTTCATGTATTCCATATTGTCATGCTTTAGTATGCTTGAGTGCAGCCTTTTTTGGATGTTTTACATGAGGGTAGCTCCCTTTGGTTTGCACCTAGTTCACATTAGTCTGGAAGTGCCAGTCAGGTTTTTTGTCTTTTGAATGTTAGCTTGCTGACCGAGCACTCCGCTCCCACCAGGTGGTGATTTTAATTACACCGGCTCCCTACTTTACCCATATATGCAGGCATTACTGACAGAGGTGCATATTCGCCCAGAAATTCAGATATCAGCCTAATAGAGGTATGTTCACATTAGGTTAGGGACTCAACAGAATTGAGACCACCTTGACGATGGTTGTTGAGCTTTAAAATGTTTGGCCAAATGTTTATACTAAGCGTCTCAAATTTTTCCTTATATTCCAAAGCCATATTGCTATTCAAAATTTCATATATTCTATGTTGTCATGCTTTAGTATGCTTGAGTGCAGCCTTTTTTTGGATGTTTTACATGAGGGTAGCTCCCTTTGGTTTGCACCTAGTTCACATTAGTCTGGAAGTGCCAGTCAGGTTTTTTGTCTTTTGAATGTTAGCTTGCTGACCGAGCACTCCGCTCCCACCAGGTGGTGATTTTAATTACATCGGCTCCCTACTTTACCCATATATGCAGGCATTACTGACAGAGGTGCATATTCGCCCAGAAATTCAGATATCAGCCTAATAGAGGTATGTTCACATTAGGTCAGGGACTCACCAGTATTGAGACCACCTTGACGATGGTTGGTGGGCTTTAAAATGTTTGGCCAAATGTTTATACTAAGCGTCTCAAATTTTTCCTTATATTCCAAAGCCATATTGCTATTCTAAATTTCATGTATTCCATATTGTCATGCTTTAGTATGCTTGAGTGCAGCCTTTTTTTGGATGTTTTACATGAGGGTAGCTCCCTTTGGTTTGCACCTAGTTCACATTAGTCTGGAAGTGCCAGTCAGGTTTTTGTCTTTTGAATGTTAGCTTGCTGACCGAGCACTCCGCTCCCACCAGGTGGTGATTTTAATTACACCGGCTCCCTACTTTACCCATATATGCAGGCATTACTGACAGAGGTGCATATTCGCCCAGAAATTCAGATATCAGCCTAATAGAGGTATGTTCACATTAGGTTAGGGACTCAACAGAATTGAGACCACCTTGACGATGGTTGTTGAGCTTTAAAATGTTTGGCCAAATGTTTATACTAAGCGTCTCAAATTTTTCCTTATATTCCAAAGCCATATTGCTATTCAAAATTTCATATATTCTATGTTGTCATGCTTTAGTATGCTTGAGTGCAGCCTTTGCAGCTGGATGTGAGCTCTGGGTGTATCTCCCAGTAATATAGGCTGGATGTGAGCTCTGGGTGTCTCTCCCAGTAATATAGGCTGGATGTGAGGTCTGTGTGTCTCTCCCAGTAATATAAAGCTGGATGTGAGGTCTGTGTGTCTCTCTCAGTAATATAGGCTGGATGTGAGCTCTGTGTATCTCTCCCAGTAATATAGGCTGGATGTGAGGTCTGTGTGTCTCTCCCAGTAATATAGGCTGGATGTGAGCTCTGTGTATCTCTCCCAGTAATATAGGCTGGATGTGAGCTCTGGGTGTCTCTCCCAGTAATATAGGCTGGATGTGAGCTCTAGGGTCTCTCCCAGTAATATAGGCTGGATGTGAGGTCTGTCTGTCTCTCCCAGTAATATAGGCTGGATGTGAGGTCTGTGTGTTTCTCCCAGTAATATAGGCTGGATGTGAGCTCTGGGTGTCTCTCCCAGTACTATAGGTTGGATGTGAGGTCTGTGTGTCTCTCACAGTAATATAGGCTGAATGTGAGGTCTGTGTGTTTCTCCCCGTTAATATAGGCTGGATGTGAGGTCTGTGTGTCTCTCCCTGTAATATAGGCTGGATGTGAGCTCTGTGTGTCTCTCCCACTAATATAAGCTGGATGTTAGGTCTGGGTGTCTCTCCTAGTAATATAGGCTGGATGTGAGCTCTGGGCATCTCTCCCAGTGATATAGGCTGGATGTGAGCTCTGCATGACTCTGCCAGAAATTAAAGCTAGATGTGATGTCTGTGTCTCTCCCAGTATTATGAACGGAGTATGATATATGCGTCTCACCCAGTAATAAATACTGGATGCGAGTTCTTTGTGGACCCAGGGTCCCGCTGTCTTCATTAACTCTTATCTTTCCGCGTCATGTGTGCTCCTCTTTGTCTGTAGCCTGTTTTATTTGCCCTCCTTGAGACTGTAGCTACTTTTTACCCTACACTTCGGAAATTTCTATATAACCATCCTACCTGCTGCCATCTCTAACACTGAGAAGGGAGGAACAGAGCAGAGAAAACCGTAAAAACTCAGCAGCAGCTCTGACCGTTTTATATTGGTTTGGCAGCTTAAAAAAAAAAAAAAAAAAAAAAAAAACTTTCCGACACTCTGGAGAAGCAAATTAAAAAAATTTGTCAAAACATTAAGAAAGTTTCCTATATTTTCATACAGAAATCAAACAAAAATAATCTGAAAAAAAAATTAGAAAGCCAAGACTTTTCTCATGTCATCTTACTTCGGTCTCCGGAAGATATGTCCATATTGTGAGCAGGCCAAGCCGACAGTGGGGGTGTACACGATGGGCATTAACCTCTCAATGTCATCCAGTAATATCCTGTAGAAAAGCTTCTCATTTCTCTCCTGGATGCCCATAATATAGATGTACCTGGCGAGGAAGAAGAGAATACGATCAGCACATCTAAATTCCCTCCATAGAAAGAGAAGTAAAATCTTTGTTGCTTTTGGCCACCACTAGAGGGAGCTGAGGAGCTAGCTGCAGACATTTATACACTGAGCTGAAGAATAAAATCGTATACAGTAAACTCCTACGCTCCCTCTAGTGGTGGTTGGAGGAACAGAGAATTTTATCATTTCTTTCTATGGTTTTACAGGGGATTTTGAGCTCTTTACCAGAATGGACTTGTATTAAATCCTTATTTATTTTTCATTATTTTGTTCTTTCCAATTTTAAAGATCCATGATCCCCAGAGGAGCATCATTGTCAGATAATTAACCCCTTTATCCCATCTGACGTACTATTCCGTCCATGTGACCTGGGACCTAATTCCCAAGGACGGAATAGTACGTCACATGCGATCAGCTCATCGCGGCCGGGTGTCAGCTGATTATCACAGCTGACACCCAGAACTATGTGCCAGCAGTGGTCATGGACCGCTCCAGGCACATTAACCCCTGGCACACTGCGATCAAAGATGATCACAGTGTACCGGGGGCACAGGGAAGCCTGGTCGCGCTGTTCAGAGGGACCCTCCTCCCTGCATCCAAGATGGCCGCAGGGTCCTTCCGGGTCCTGCAGGGAGGCGGCTTCCTC
The DNA here is from genome assembly GCA_033576555.1 of Oophaga sylvatica. Lineage (NCBI taxonomy): Eukaryota > Metazoa > Chordata > Amphibia > Anura > Dendrobatidae > Oophaga > Oophaga sylvatica. Next base: position 974,433,851 of record JARQOD010000001.1, on the reverse strand, counting down.
AGTGCCTGCTGAGAGCAGGCTCTGAGAAAGACTGCAGCAGTGCCAGTGAGATCGCTGGTCTCACAGAGTGCTGTGCACAGTGTCAGATTGGCGATATGACCTTATACAGTGATGTCCCACCCTGGGACAAAGTAAAAAAGTTGAAAAAATACAAATAACATGTGTAAAAAAAAAATTCATAAAGAAAAAAAAATATTCCCCAATAAATTCCTTTCTTCATGTAAATAAAAAAAAACAATAAAAGACATATTTAGTATCGCCGCGTCCGTAACGACCCACCCTATAAAACTGTCCCATTAGTTAACACCTTTAGTGAACCCCTTAAAAAAAAAAAAAAAAGGCTAAAAAACAATGATTTATCACCATACCGCCGAACAAAGAGTGGAATAACATGCACTCAAAAAGACGCATATAAATAAACATGGTACCGCTGAAAACGTCATCTTGTCCCGCAAAAAACGAGCAGCCATACAGCATCATCAGCAAAACAATAAAAAAGTTATAGCTCGCAGAATAAAGCGATGCAAAAATAATTATTTTTTATATATAATCGTTTTAATTGTATAAAAGCGCCAAAACATAAAAAAATAATACAAATGAGGTATCGCCGTAATCGTACTAACCCGAAGAATAAAACTGCTTTATCAATTCTACCACAGGCGGAACAGTATAAACACCCCCCCCAAAAGAAATGAATGAATTGCTGATTTTTTTCATTCTGCTTCCCAAAAATCGTAATAAAAAGCGATCAAAAAATGTCATGTGCCCAAAAATGGTACCAATAAAAACGTCAACTCGTCCCGCAAAAAATAAGACCTCACATGACTCTGTGGGCCAAAATAAGAAACAATTATAGCTCTCAAAATGTGATGATGCAAATACTATTTTTTGCAATAAAAAGCGTCTTTTAGCGTGTGACAGCTGCCAAACATAAAAACCCGCTGTAAATAGTAAATCAAACCCCCTTTATCAACCCCCTTAGTTAGGGAAAAATAATAAAATTAAAAAAATGTATTTATTTCCATTTTCCCATTAGGGTTAGCGTTGGGGCTAAAGTTAGGGTTAGAGTTGTTGCTAAAGTTAGGGTTGGTACTAGGGTTACGGGTGTGTTAGGGTTAGGTTTGTGGTTAGTGTTATGATTAGGGTAGGGGGTTAGGTGTGTGTTGGGGTTAGGGTTGGAGTTAGAATTGGGGGTTTCCACTGTTTAGACACAACAGGGGCTCTCCAAACGTGAGATGGCGTCTGATCTCAATTGCAGCCAATTCGGCGTTGAAAAAGTCAAACGGTGCTCCTTCCCTTCTGAGCTCTGCCATGCGCCCAAACAGTAGTTTACCCCCACACATGAGGTATCAGCGTACTCAGGACAAATTTCACAACAACTCTTGGGGTCCAATTTCTTCTGTTACCCTTGGGAAAATAAAAAATTGGGGGCGAAAATATCATTTTTGTGGAAAAATGATTTTTATTTTTATGGCTCTACGTTATAAACTTCTGTGAAGCACTTGGGGGTTCTCACCACACATCTAGATAAGTTCCTTTGGGGGTCTAGTTTCCAAAATGGGGTCACTTGTGGGGGGTTTCCACTGTTCAGGCACATCAGGGGCTCTGCAAACTGAACATGACACCCATCAAAGTCCGCATTCCAAAATGTCATTACTTCCTTTTCCAAGCCCTGCCGTGCGCCCAAACAGTATTCCCCCCCCCACATATGGGGTATAAGCATACTCAGGACAAATTGGACAACAACTTTTGTGGTTCAACTTCCTTGGGAAAAATCAAAAATTGGAAAATTGGGGACCAAAAAATCATTTTTGTGGAATTTTTTTTCTTTTTTTTCACACTCAGACATTATAAACTTAAGTGAAACACTTGGGGGTTGAACGTGCTCACAATAGATCTAGATAAGTTCCTTAAGGGGTCTAGTTTCCAAAATGGTGTCACTTGTGGGGGTTTCCACTGCTTAGGCACATCAGGGGCTCTCCAAACGCGACATAGCATACAGCCAATTCTGCGTTGAAAAAGTCAAACTGCACTCCTTCCCTTCCGAGCTCTGCCATGCACCCAAACAGTGGTTTACCCCCACATATGGGGTATCAGCGTACTCAGGACAAATTGCTCAATAACTTTTGAGGTCTTGTTACCCTTGGGAAAATAAAAATTGGGGTAAAAAGATAATTTTTGTGGAAAAAATATGATTTTTTAATTTTACGGCTCTACGTTATAAACTTGTGTGAAGCACTTGGGGGTTCAAAGTGCTCACCACAGATCTAGTAAAGTTCCTTAAGGTGTCTAGTTTCTAAAATGAGGTCATTTGTGGGGGATTCCCACTGTTTAGGCACATCAGGGGCTATCCAAATGCGACATGGTGTCCTATCTCGATTCCAGCCAATTTTGGTTTGAAAAAGTCAAACTGCGCTCCTTCCCTTCCGAACTCTGCCATGCACCCAAACAGTGGTTCCCCCCACATATGGGGTATCAGCGTACTCAGGACAAATTGGACAACAACTTTTATGGTCCAATTTCTCATGTTACCCTTGGGAAAATAAAAATTGGTGACTTAAACATCATTTTTGTGGGAAAAAAATAGGATTTTTTATTTTCATGCCGGGGCATTATAAACTTGTGTGAAGCACTTGGGGGTTCAAAGTGCTCACCACAGATCTAGATAAGTTCCTTAGGGGGTCTAGTTTCCAAAATGGGGTCATTTTTGGGGTTTTCCACTGTTTAGGCACATCAGGGACTCTGCAAACTGAACATGACACCCGTCAAAGTCTGCATTCCAAAATTGTCATTACTTCCTTTCCGAGCCCTGAAGTGCGCCCAAACAGTATTTTTCACCCACATATGAGGTAACAGCGTACTCAGGACAAATTGGACAACAACTTTTGGGGTCCAATTTCCTTGGGAAAAATCAAAAATTGGGGACTAAAAAATCATTTTTGTGGAAAAATTTTTTTTTTCACACCCAGGCATTATAAACTTCAGTGAAACACTTGGGGGTTCAAAGTGCTCACAACAGATCTAGATAAGTTCCTTAGGGGGTCTAGTTTCCAAAATGGTGTCACTTGTGGGGGGGGGGGGTTTCCACTGTTTAGGCACATCAGGGGCTCTCCAAACGCGACATGGCATACAATCTCAATTCCAGCCAATTTTGGTTTGAAAAAGTCAAACGGCGCTCCTTCCCTTCCGAGCCCTGTCGTACGCCCAGACAGTGGTTTTCCCCCACATATGGGGTATCGGCGTACTCAGGAGAAATTGCACAACAACTTTTTCTGTCCATTTTCTCCTTTTACCCTTGTTAAAATAAAAAAATTGTTTGTAAAATATCATTTATGTGACTAAAAAGTTAAAATGTTCATTTTTTCCTTCCAAGTTGCTTCAGCTCCTGTGAAGCACCTGAAGGGTTAATAAACTTCTTGAATGTGGTTTTGAGTACCTTGAGGGGTGCAGTTTTTAGAATGGTGTCACTTTAGGGCATTTTCTGCCATATAGACCCCTCAAAGTGACTTCAAATGTCAGGTGGTCCCTAAAAAAAATGGTTTTGTACAATTTGTTGTAAAAATGAGAAATCGCTGGTCAACTTTTAACCCTTATAACTTCGCAACAACAACAAAAAATTTGGTTTCAAAATTGTGCTGATGTAAAGTAGACATGTGGGAAATGTTATTTAGCAACTATTTTGTGTGACGTATTTCTCTGTTTTAAAGGGAATAAAAATTCAAAGTTTGAAAATAGCAAAATTTTCACCATATTTCCATTTTTTTTCATAAATAACCGCAAGTTATATCGAAGAAATGTTACCACTATCATGAAGTACAATATGTCACGAGAAAACAATCTCAGAATCGCTAAGATACGTTGAAGTGTTCCAGAGTTATAACCTCATAAAGAGACAGTGGTCAGTTTTAAAAATTGACCCGGTCATTAACGTGCAAACCAACCTTGGGGGTTAAGGGGTTAAGGTCATAAGTTGGTAAAATGTAGAAACTATACTGTAATTAACACACATGCAAACAATACAAAACCATTTTTCTATGAGGTCAGTGACCTCCAACTTTTGGCTCATTTGCAAAACTACAAGCGCCCAAGTTTCTGGGGGTTGTAGCTCTGAAACAACAGAAGAGCCACAGGCTGCTCCATACTTCCCTGTAGATGGGGTTCAGGGTGAAGCAGCGACAATATTAATACCCTACGGGGGAGTAATGGTTATTACATAAGGGTGGGATGGCTAATTAGGAAGACAAGCCCATATTAAATTGGTGATTACTTTTGCAGTGGGTCGTCCATTTTATGGAGGTTCTTGTGAAATCTAGCAGCTTGAATGTCCTGAGTTTCGATTTTGGAAGGCAGGAGGCCTTGGAGGCCGAGGATTTGTCTTTCTTGTAACGTGAAGGCCATTCCCTGGAGAATAAAATGGATAAAAGATGGTAAAGGCATGACTAAGTGTACAACAGGGGCTCAAAGCCAATCACAGCGCACGGGGAGGGGAGTTTAATAGGCAAAAGCGGAGGGGTCCTTAAAGTACCACAATCTGGGGTGGGGAGTGGTAGGCACTAAAGCTGGCACCCAGGAAAGAGAGCGAAGGCACTGATGCCAACACCTGGGAGAAGGGAAAGAGGCACTGACGCCAGCACCTGGGAGAACGGAAAGAGGTACTGACGTCAGCACCTGGGAGAAGGGAAAGAGGCACCGACGCCAGCAGCTGGAGGGGGAGGGAAAAAGACACCGATGCCAGTAGCTGGGGGAGGATGAGCGGGGAGGCAATGAAGCTGGAACCTGGGGGGGAAGGAAAGAGGTACTGACGCCAGCACTTGGGAGGGATGAGGGAGGCAATGAAGATGGAAACCAGAGGGAAGAAGGTACTAAATTATGCAACTGGTGAAGAAGGGGAAAGTAGGGCACTGGAGCTGGCACCTGGGGAAAGAAAGCACTAAAGTGAGCACCTGGAGGAGGGGTAGAGTGAGGCACTGAAGCCGGCACCTGGGAGGGAGGGGGTCACTTTTGCCAGCACCTGGGAAAAACAACGGATTTTGGTAAGAACTTACCTGTAAAATCCTTTTCAGCGAAGGAAGGAAGAGAGACACAGTATTCATTACTGATGGGTAGGCGGAGCCCCAGATCAGGATGTTACCTCAGATCAAAAGAGTGCTGACTGGCTGGCCCCTCCAGCTCGGGCTCCTCCTACTCAGCTCCAGTCGTACCAAAGCTTTTAGGAAAAGAGCCAAGATCACCAGCGGAGCAACATAACCCCTTCTGAAGGAACTTCAGAGAAAAAACACAAGGATACAGGTTATGCATGCAAAGAAAGCCAAAAACCACAGAGTTCCAGGTACTACTCACGGAACCTGACTACTGCGATGAGCTGGCGATGCTGGAACAGAGCCTTAGCGCGCTGACCTCAGCCCAGATAATCGCTATCAGATAAGGGTCGCGCTGCATCTGAAAACATCAACACACTTCTGCCTTGGGAGGGTGCTGTGTCTCTCTTCCTTCCTTCGCTGAAAAGGATTTTACAGGTAAGTTCTTACCAAAATCCGTGTTTCAGCTGCAGATGGAAGGAAGAGAGCCACAGTATTCATTACTGATGGGACGTCCCAAAGCAGTTCAAAAATAAGGGTGGGAAAAACCAACAAAAGGCAGAAACCCAACAACCTTAACAAAAAAACGCAACCAGCGCTAAACACAAGTTCATCTAGAACTTTAAACTACAGCCGCCTGCAGGACCCTACGTCCGAGGGCTGCATCAGCGGAAGCACTGACGTCCACTTTATAAAACTTTGTAAACGTGTGGACAGAGCGCCAAGTTGCCGCCCGGCAGAGCTGCACTGCCGAAGCACCTTGGTGAAAAGCCCACGATGAAGCCACAGCCCTCGTGGAATGGGCTTGAATCTTAATCGGGCAAGATTCACCCTGAAGACGGTAAGCTTCCAATATAGCTGACCGAATCCAACGAGCTATAGAATCCTTGGAAGCTCGTTGACCACGCCGACCACCGACTGGAACCACAAATAGGGAGTCCGTCTTACGAAAACCTTGAGTAATAGATAGATAAAACTTCAAGGCCCGCACTAAATCCAATGTGTGTAAAGCTCGCTCTTTCACATTCTTCGGATCCGGGCAGAATGAAGGCAACACAATATCCTGGTTGACATGAAATTGTGACACCACTTTAGGCAAAAAATCACCCGAGTGCGAAGCACTACACGATCCGGAAAAAACTCCAGAAAAGGAGGCGAACAAGAAAGAGCTGCCAACTCAGAAACTCTCCTCAAGGAAGTGACTGCAACAAGAAAAGCCACCTTCCAAGAAAGTAAAGAAAGGCTAGCAGAAACCATAGGCTCAAAAGGTTTATGCTGAAGAGCCTCCAAAACAAGGTTGAGCCGCCAAGGAGACACGGGAGCCTTCCGCGGAGGGAACTTACGAGATATACCTCGGAAAAAGGAGAGCACGTCTCTATTTGAAGCAATGGTTCTCCGGAACAATAAGGACAGAGCAGAAATCTGACCTTTCAGGGTGCTGACTGCCAAACCCTTGTCTAGCCCATGCTGCAGAAAAGCCAACAGGTTGGGAATGGAAAATTTTCTCGGGTTCCGAGAAGACCCCAAACACCACGAAAAGAAGGTTTCCCAAATTTTGTGGTAAATCCTAGTAGTAGCCGGACTTCTTGCAGCACGAAGGGTAGCAATGACCTCGGCTGAGAAACCTCTACAGGTCAAGATTTCGGTCTCAAGAGCCACGCCGTCAAACGCAGGGACATCAAGTCCGGATGACAAACGGGCCCCTGAGTCAACAAGTCCGGTTGAAGAGGGAGTGGAAAAGGAGGTGCCGCCAACAGCGACATTATTGTCGAAAACCACACCCTTCTTGGCCAGTCTGGAGCTATCAAAATAGCTGGAATTCTCTCTAGTCTGATCCGACGCAGTACTAGAGGAAGTAAGGATATCGGCGGGAATACATAGATCAGCTCGAACTGATCCCACTGAGCCACTAGAGCATCCACCGCCACCGCCTTCGGGTCCTTGTACCTGGACATGAATGTCGGTAACTTGGCATTGGACCTGGATGCCATCAAATCCACTTGGGGGGTTCCCCAGCGAGAGCACAGTAGTGCAAAAACTTCCGGGTGGAGGCTCCATTCCCCGGGATCCATCCTTCTGCGACTGAGAAAGTCCGCTGTAATATTCTGAACCCCTGGAATGTGAATCGCCGAAATGGCTGGTACACTGGCCTCTGCCCAGATCAAAATTCGGGACACCTCTACCATGAGTCTGGAACTCCTTGTCCCACCTTGGTGATTGATATACGCGACAGCCGTCGCATTGTCTGTCTGCACTCGGACTGGCAGACCGCTCAAAGGGACCGTCCAATGTTGGAGGCAAAGGAAAATCGCCCTCAATTCCAGGATGTTGATCGGAAGAACAGACTCTTCCGATGACCATACCCCTGAATCCAGAGATTGTTCCAAACACCCCCCCAGCCCGTCAGGCTGGCATCGGTGGTTATGACTGACCACTTCGGAGGGAGGAAAGACTTCCCCAGGGAGAATGCCCCTGGACGTAACCACCATTCTAGAGAATCCCGCACCGCGCGAGAAATGGTGACACTGCAATCCAGCGATTGCGACTGGTTCCATCGACTCAAGATGAACCTTTGGAGAGTCCTGGAATGGAACTGGGTAAAAGGAATTGCCTCCATGGACGCCACCATCAGTCCCAGAAGACGCATACACTTCCGAAGGGACATTGCCGTTGAGGATTTCATAATCTGTACATGTCGAAGAAGACATGACTGTTTGTCTGGTGGTAGGGAAACTACCGACCGAATGCATTCCCAAAAAGAGGATTGTCCTCGATGGTTCCAGGGACGACTTCTCCCAATTGACCAGCCAACCGAAGTCCTTCAGAAACTGAAGAGACAAATCCCGAGCCGTCAACGCCTCCTCCTCCGAGGAAGCCACGATCAAAAGATCGTCCAGATAAGGGAGAATCGTAACCCCCTGTCTTCGAAGGATTGCCATGAGGGGCGCCAGAATTTTTGTAAAGACCCTTGGCGCTGAGGCTAAGCCGAACGGCAGAGCCACGAACTGGTAATGATTCTGACCTATGGCAAATCGAAGAAAGCGCTGATGAGCCTTTCCGATGGGAATATGCAAATAGGCGTCGCGAATGTCGATTGACACCAGAAAATCGTTCTGTGACGGAGCTGCCACAACGGAGCAAAGCGACTCCATGCGAAATTTCCGGGCATGGACATGCCGGTTTAATCGCTTGAGATCCAGAATCGGGCGAAATTTGTTCTCCTTTTTGGGAACTATAAAAAGGTTGGAATAAAAACCTTTCCCTCGGTCCTCTGACGGAACCGGTATCACTACACCCTTTTGTAGCAGAGATTCGACCTCTCGCTGTAGAGCGACAACAAGCTCGGGTTCCGACGGAACGTGAGATTGACAGAAAACATTTGGGGTCGAGAAGCAAACTCTATGAAATAGCCTGCCGACACTATCCGCGTTGCCCAGGAATCTGGAACGCGAGCCATCCAAGTCGCCTTGAAAAGAAGCAGGCGACCCCCCACTCGAGAATCCTCGAGTGGACCCCTGGCGTCAAATCGGCTTTGCGGGCTTCTTGTCAAGTTCCCGCTTGTCCTGGCGGAAACTCTGCTTCCAGGGAGTACGAGTTTTCTGAGAGGATTTCTTTCCTGAGAAGGAAGGACGACGACCCGATCCCCACGAGGAGTGACTAGATCGTCCTCGGCCCCGAAAGGACCGCCGACCACTATAGACACCAGGCTTACTGGACACCGAGGCCATGGCCCTACGCTGTGGTAATGCTGATTCCTTCGCCTTAGCCTTGGAAATCAGCTCTGTGAGGTCGGATCCAAAAAGATGGCCACCCTTGTAAGGTAAGGCCAACAACCCTTGTTTGGAAACTGCGTCCCCGGCCCACTGTCTGAGCCATAAAGCTCTTCTGACTGTGACCGCTGAAGCTTGCGCTTTGGCCAGCAGAGATGCCGTATCCAGACCGGCATCAAAGATATAACAGGCTGCCGTTTCTAACCATTCACAAGTTTCCCGTATCTCAGATAACGGAGATTCATTTTGCAACTCCGTCTTCAGACGTGCCAACCAGCCTAGAGAAGCTCTAGCAGCACACATGGATCCTAGCACTGCTCGGAATCCATGACCCGCAGCCTCATAGCTTGCTTTTGCCGCCAATTCTGTTTTTCTATCCAAAGGCTCCTGTAAGCTCGCTTTTCCCTTAATAGGGAGTAGTGAGGATTTACTAAGCTGAGATAAAGACACATCCACCTCAGGAGCAGAAGTCCAATTAGCCTTTGACTCCGCAGAGCAAGGATAAAGTGTATCCAAGAAATGCGTTCCATGAAAACGCTTATCTGGACACAGACGTTCCTCTTCTATTACACTATTAAGCTCATCCAGAGCTGGCAATGTTGTACGCGAAGCACGGGACTCCTGGAACATACGTGCTGATTTACCAGGATGACTAGTTACCTCCTCCGGTAACTGTAATATATCTCTCATGGCTTCAATTAATGCCTCCGTACGCTTCGCCATAGAGGAACGCCCCTGCGGCTCGTCCGCATCTGAATCGGATATTTCTCCATCCGAATTTAAAGGGGAACTCTGCCCAATATCAGATACGTCTGACTCGCTCCGTGTAGAGGCCGGTAACGGCCTGCGTCGCTTCCTCTGAGAGGAATTAGCAGACACATATTGACCTAAAAGGTCAGACAAGTTGTTGATCGATCGAGCGATATCGTTCAATTTTCCACCGCTGTCGACCGCAGCGCTAGACGCTGTGGAGGTCTGCGTATCTGATTGCCGTAATGGCACTGGGACGTGGTCCGCGGCATCTGAACTCTGTTCAGACATGTCTCACCTGTATGAGCAGGTCAAAGCGGTAATACCAGCAAAAACTATGCGTTTTTTTTTTTTTATATACGCTGAAGGGTTAACGCTCCACCAAGCAGGGTTACCCAGCGGTATTCAGTCAAAAAATTTAGCTGGTAGAAATAACCCTCAGAGGGGTTAATATTGCAAACTCACCACAATATATATGTTTGTGAGCCCCAGCCAATTTTATGTCTCTAATGAGACTGCAGCTGCAGGATAGCGATCGCTGCGGGGTGAGGAATCAGCACTCACCCAGCTGGCCGTGGTATCTTATGAGGAGAGGAGCGGTCTGAGGAGCCCAGGAGCCTGTGTAATGGCCGCCACAGTGAGGGAGTCGCAGGAGAAACGCCAGAGCGCGCGTCTTCCTGCTCAAAAGACCGGGAAAAGTTAGGCCACGCCCCCCGCCAGCTCGATATTGAGCGCGAACTCCCCCGCTCCTGCTCCCTCTCTGTCCTGCAGGTATCTGCCTGCGGACAAAAGATCACCACATCTACAATGTAACAGCGCTGTCACAGCAGCGCTGAAGCACTCACACATTATTATAATAAAAATTGTGTGGAGTACTCACCAGCTTAGCGCCACAGGGACCCTCAGGGGTTTCTGGCGCTATGCCCATGCTTCCCCCCAGGGCGGGAAGCGCAGTGACCCCAGTGTGTGGTTTGCGCCCCCGCCAGGGAAAACTCTCCTCATCCCCCAGGGCCGGCAAGGATTCTGCAGGGACCATTATGTAGTTACAGATCCGCCAAGGGAGAGACTGGTGAAATACACTGATAAACATGTAATAGCGCTGTCACCGCAGCGCTGAAGCATACTGACATACATGTAATAGCGCTGCCATCAGACGCTAAAGCACTCACACAATAATAAAATTTTGTGTGGAGTACTCACCAGCCAAAGCGCCACAGGGACCCTCAGGGGTTTCTGGCGCAGTGCCCATGCTTCCCCCCAGGGCGAGGGACGCAGTGACCGCACGTGTGGTTTGCGTCCCCGCCAGGGAAGCTCTCCTCATCCCCCAGGGCCGGCAAGGATTCTGCAGGGACTTTGAGTAAATACAGATCCGCCAAGGGAGAGGTTGGGGTACAGCAGCGCTGGTACCCCTGAGACCTCTAGACCAACTGGTGATCCAGGTCTCCTGTCCGAATATAAAATAATAAAATCTTCTGAGGAGCTGCATTAGCAGCGACCATCCTCTGGACCTCAAATCTTAGACTGGAGCTGAGTAGGAGGAGCCCGAGCTGGAGGGGCCAGCCAGTCAGCACTCTTTTGATCTGAGGTAACATCCTGATCTGGGGCTCCGCCTACCCATCAGTAATGAATACTGTGGCTCTCTTCCTTCCATCTGCAGCTGAAAATGGGCACTGAAACCGGCACCTGAAGGGCGGGGAGTGGGAAGGCATGAAAGACGGCACCTGGGGAAAGGGCGAGGGGACAATCCAGAACTTGGATGGGGGTAGCGCACTGACACCAACACCAAGAGGGAGTGGTGAGGAGGCGCCGAAGCCGACACCTGGGGTGAGGGGGGGGCGCCGAAGCCGACACCTGGGGTGAGGGGGGGGCGCCGAAGCAGACACCTGGTGTGACGGAAACCCCCTTCCTTCCACGTCACCAATGTGATGCACTACACAGGCACAGCTCTCCAGCGCCCCCTTTGTCAGGTCAGTAAGGGAACTGCACCTAGAGCAAATGGCCGCCGGGGAGGGTGTCCTGTTACCCACTGGGTATTCTAAGATTCGTGATCAGAGTAAAAGCATTAGCCCAAAATTAATTTTATGGTTTAATTGCCTTAAGGGCGCACTAGATAATTACAGAAATATACAGTAAGCTATACAACGGAATTACATTGGATTCGCAGTCAGAGTAAAATACAACAATAATGTACAAGGCTTAGAGGTATTAGCTAGAGGTCAATATTACCAGGTTGTAGGGGCATGTGGAGGCAGGGAGCTCTGCGATCCACAGGTGAAAATCTTAGTTGCTGGACAGTCCCCCAAAACGTGTGCCGCTGCTCCCTTGGTAGATCTGTCCCTTGTTCCTTCTTAGATCTTCATCGTCTTGGCTTCTGTGAGAATGGCTCGAGTCTGCCGTCCGCTCACAGTTCTTAAACCTGCTAGGTCCCTCCCCTCGGTGTCGGAGGGTGGGCTGATAATCTCCACCCTTAGCTCCCTGCAGAATTTATTCCCAATATCTAACAAAGGGGTTAACTTTCTCCAGGGCGATCAGATCAGGACACGAGAGGTACCAGCGGATGCAGTATGTTTTGCCTGTCGCGTGGAGATCAAACCTGGCCCGATTGGGTCTCTGTGGAGGGCCAATCTCTATATCTCAGCCCCCAAGCCATCACCGACTCGGGAGTTGCACCGTCAGATGCCCGAGGTCAGCAGGATCACGCCAGATATTTTTTATGAGTTTGTACCTAGAAAGATGTGCTCATAATTCATAATCCTAGAATGGAGCCGTCATGGCTGGGATAGACAATGGATGTGTTTTCAGTGTCTAGCTGGCAGGTATAATCTAATTGAAGCCTTGTTTTGGCCTTATCTCATTATCATACTAACAGACCTTGCTATTCCACATTGGAGCAGTAAATCCTGTTTTGAGCCGGATCTACTCAGCATACTAATAGACCTTTTTATTCACAGTGGACACTAAACCCTGTTGTACTGAATATGCCCACAGACCATGGGGGCCAGATGCAGTTAGCAGCCTGTGGCTCTGTGCATAGACAAAATGGCGGCTGAAACAGGCCAATATCCAAGATGGTGGCTGTTCCTTCATCACACCTCCATGCTTTAGAGGGCGCTAGGGGGTATCACATTCCTGTGTTCCCCATGCGCCCTTCCGCACCCTCTCCTTGCCGGGACAACCCATCAGCGTTACCATGGACCCTACCTCTTTTGTGGCGAATGGTGAAGTGGTACTGCTGGAGAGCGAGGCTCCAGCGTAGCAACCTCCCATTCGTCCCAGAGACCGTGTGTAACCAGCTGAGGGGGTTGTGGTCTGTTTCCACAGTGAAATGGCGCCGTACAAGTATGGCTGCAGACGCTGCAGGGCCCACACAATTGCCAGACATTCCTTCTCCATCGTGGAATAGGCCACTTTCCTCGGCAGGAGCTTCCGGCTCAGGTACAAAACGGAGTGTCGACCTGGCTGAGCACAGCACCGAGGCCGAAGTCGCTGGCGTCGGTCTGCACTAATAACGGCCGCGTGAAGTCAGCTGCCTGTAGTACAGGAGAGCTAGAAAGACCGGTCTTGAGTGCCTGGAAAGCTGTCTCGCAGGCGACTGTCCAGTCACCTGCGGCGGGCAGCCTTTTCTTGGTGAGGTCCGTCAGGGGCGTGGCCAGGGCGCTATAGTGTGGAACAAACCTCCTATAATACCCAGCAGTCCCCAAGAAGGACATCACCTGCTTCTTGGTCCTGGGGGTGGGCCAGGATGCGATGGCATCCACCTTCCCGGGCTCTGGCTTCAGAGCTCCCCCAACTACCCGGTGTCCCAGGTAGTGGACCTCATTTATACCCAGCTGGCATTTTTCTGGCTTAATGGTCAAGCCTGCTCGCTGGATCCGTCCGAGCACCTGCGCCAGGTGCTCTAGTGATCCTCCCAGGTGGGACTGAAGATGGCAATGTCATCCAGGTACGCGGTCGCATACCCTTCCAGTCCCTCGAGCAGCGTGTTGACCATCCGCTGAAAAGTGGCAGGGGCATTCTTCATGCCGAAGGGCATCACCGTGGACTCGTACAGTCCGAATGGGGTGATAAAGGCAGAGCGTTCCCGTGCCCCAGGGGTCAGTGGAATCTGCCAATACCCCCTGCTCAGATCCATGATGGTCAGGTACCTGGCCCCGGACAGCTGGTCGAGCAGGTCATCTATGCGCGGCATTGGGTACGCATCGGTGACCGTCACAGCGTTGAGCCCCCGGTAGTCCACGCAGAAACGCGTAGTTCGGACCTTTTTAGGGACGAGGACTACAGGTGAAGCCCACGGGCTGTTGGACGCTTGGATCTCCCCCAGCTTCAGCATCTCGTCTATTTCTTGGAGCATTTGCTGCTGCACCTCAAGAGAGACCCGATATGCTGAACGCCGGATCGGGGGGTGATTGCCGGTGTCCACGTCATGGACGGCTGTCTCAGTCCTTCCGGGAGGCTGCAGAACAGCTCCCGAAAGGGGTGTAGGGTGACCCCAGCTGGGAACGTTGGTCCTCCGTGAGCTGGTGGCCAACCCCCACATCCTCGATGGATCCACCCGCCTTGGCTTGGGTGAGCAGATCCAGGAGGGTTTCTGCCTCTCCTTTGGGAAGGTTGCACACCGGGTGGGCACAAGCCTCCCGCTCATGATGGGCCTTCATCATGTTCACATGCAGTTAGCAGCCTGTGGCTCTGTGAATATACAAATTGGCGGCTGAAACAGGCCAATATCCAAGATGGTGGCTGTTCCTTCATCACACCTGGGGTGAGGGGGGGCCCCAGAAGCCGACACCTGGGGTGAGAGGGGGCGCCGGAGCCGACACCTGGGGTGAGAGGGGGCGCCGTAGCCAACACCTGGGGTGAGAGGGGGCGCCGTAGCCGACACCAGGGGTGAGAGGGGGCGCCGTAGCCGACACCTGGGGTGAGAGGGGGCGCCGTAGCCGACACCTGGGGTGAGAGGGGGCGCCGTAGCCGACACCTGGGGTGAGAGGGGGCGCCGTAGCCGACACCTGGGGTGAGAGGGGGCGCCGTAGCCGACACCTGGGGTGAGAGGGGGCGCCGTAGCCGACACCTGGGTGAGAGGGGGCGCCGTAGCCGACACCTGGGGTGAGAGGGGGCGCCGTAGCAGACACCTGGGGCGAGAGGGGGCGCCGTAGCCGACACCTGGGGCGAGAGGGGGCTCCGTAGCCGACACCTGGGGCGAGAGGGGGCACCGTAGCCGACACCTGGGGCGAGAGGGGGCACCGTAGCCGACACCTGGGGTGAGAGGGGGCGCCATAGCCGACACCTGGGGTGAGAGGGGGCGCCGTAGCCGACACCTGGGGTGAGAGAGGGCGCCGTAGCAGACACCTGGGGTGAGAGAGGGCACCGTAGCAGACACCTGGGGTGAGAGAGGGCGCCGTAGCAGACACCTGGGGTGAGAGGGGGCGCCGTAGCAGACACCTGGGGTGAGAGGGGGCGCCGTAGCAGACACCTGGGGCGAGAGGGGGCGCCGTAGCCGACACCTGGGGCGAGAGGGGGCTCCGTAGCCGACACCTGGGGCGAGAGGGGGCACCGTAGCCGACACCTGGGGCGAGAGGGGGCACCGTAGCCGACACCTGGGGTGAGAGGGGGCGCCGTAGCCGACACCTGGGGTGAGAGGGGGCGCCGTAGCCGACACCTGGGGTGAGAGGGGGCGCCGTAGCCGACACCTGGGGTGAGAGGGGGCGCCGTAGCCGACACCTGGGGTGAGAGGGGGCGCCGTAGCAGACACCTGGGGTGAGAGGGGGCGCCGTAGCAGACACCTGGGGTGAGAGGGGGCGCCGTAGCAGACACCTGGGGTGAGAGGGGGCGCCGAAGCCGACACTTGAGGCGAGAGGAAACACTGAAGTCAGTATCTGGGGGATCGGAAGGCACTAAAGCCGATACTTTGGGGTAAGACATGGAGGCTGGCAACCTGTGCCAAGGAGGAATGAAATTGGGTAATATGGCCTTTTTGTTGCCACTACTCACCTTGTTTGTCCTTGGATTTAGCAGCAGAGCTTTTCCCTTTTCTTTGGTGTGGACGGCACGGCAGGCCGGAGCCCATGACTGCACTACAACTCTCAGCCTGGACAACATTATGGAGACAGAACCTAAAATATGAACGCAAACTATTAACAACAAGAAGCAAAAGGTGGAAACGGCGTCTGCACAGGGAATAGAGATAAAAAGTACAAGTAACTGGGACCGATCTTTGTGCCCGGTTTACTACTCCTTTTCATTCTTTATTTAATAACTTCATTGATTGACATTCATATCCAAAATGCGAGTCTTCTATGAGGTTCTGGGACTATGTACTGTGAAATACATTCATTTTCTGCAGAATCTCTATGCAGATGGCAGTATTCAGGGTGTAAAAGAGGTTCTGCAGCAGCTGCTGAGGGATCTCTTTCAAGAAGTGCATTTTGTCACTTTTCCTGTTTCAGGAAACAACACATGTACACGAGAAGTAATGAGCAGACCACTTCCCTATCCTTTGTATTGAAGCATCTAATGAGCATGTAAAGGTCACTGTGAATGGAGGAAGAGGTGAGCTGTGACACCACCTATTGTGGCTGGTGGATCCTGTGTAATCAGTTGTGTATAGTGTTGTTACCTGTCATTGTGATCCTTCCTATGATGAGAATGAGCCTGTTGAAAACTCTTCCTTAAATGACAGGAAGTAGGAGTTTAAAAGGGAACCTATCTACATGAAAATGCCCTTTATGGGATTTTTGGTCTGGACGTTCTCTTATCAGGGACTGTAAAAGTGTGCATACAGAGTTAGCTGTCAATCACTGATAGGACCGCCCACTTGACTAAAAATCCTACAAAGGGCAAAGGATTAAATAAAGGAAACATAGGCTATACTGGATCTTTTCTTACTAAACCACATGTCATTATATTCAGAACTGCATATTGTGTTGCATTTTCATGGTGACAAGTTCTCTTGAAAAGAAAGCCCCAGTGAACAATGTGAAGATGGTAAGATTGATATTTTTTATAATAACTGAGTAAAAAAAACAAAATATATAAATATATATATATATTTTTTAAGCAACAATACAATCTGATTTAAAGGGAACCTGTCAGCAGGATTGTGCACAGTAACCTACAGACAGTGTCAGGTCAGCGCCGTTATACTGATTACAGTGATTCCTGGTGATGAAATCCGTCTTGTGGTTGTTGTTTAACCTTTATTTTCAGTTTTGAGTTAATGATATCCTCGCGCCCCTTGGTGGTCTTGATGTGCTGCTCTGATTAGGTATTCATCAGTCTGGCTTCTGACAGGTCACCGATTCCTGCGCCACGAAGCACGAGAATCTCATTAACTGAAAACTACAAATAGAGATTAAACAACAACCACAAGACGGATTTCATCACCAGGTGTCACTGTAATCAGCATGAAATAGAGGTTAAATGGTGTGCACTCGAATATAATAATGGCGAGGTGCTAGTGTCATGGAATAAATCCCAATCTAGTAATGTATATAGCACTGCACTCTCAAACGGGAATTCCATGCAAAATAGAGTAAGTTTAATTAAACAACCAAACGGAATGAGGAGCACAATTAATCAAAGCGACAAAATGAACATAACAATAATCAGAGCGACAAAATAAACATGACGTTTCGACTCTCCCGAGTCTTTTTCAAAAGCCGCTGAAAATTGTTTCAGAAGAAGAATTTATTAGGAAATTAATAAGTATCTGTTATATTAGAGTAATCAAGAACCAAAATTAGAAAGGATGACTCCCCAAGAGTATGGCCTGGGTGGTTGTAGGTAAATATATGGACAGTAGTAGCTTTCAAGTGGATAAATGTAGAATCTTGCACGAATTGTGGCAGCGACGCTCCCGCGTCTTGCTTGTTTGCAGCGAACAAGCAAGACGCGGGAGCGTCGCTGCCACAATTCGGTTCTTGATTACTCTAATATAACAGATACTTATTAATTTCCTAATAAATTCTTCTTCTGAAACAATTTTCAGCGGCTTTTGAAAAGACTCGGGAGAGTCGAAACGTCATGTTTATTTTGTCGCTTTGATTATTGTTATGTTCATTTTGTCGCTTTGATTAATTGTGCTCCTCATTCCGTTTGGTTGTTTAATTAAACTTACTCTATTTTGCATGGAATTCCCGTTTGAGAGTGCAGTGCTATATACATTACTGTAATCAGCATAACGGTGCACAATGTTTGATCAGTGGGGCCCTGAGTGTTTCCTACTGATTATGGCAGAAAATTATAGACTTAGATACAGCAGCTCAGAAGAATACAATATATGATAGGCTTAGATACACTGACACAGCATACAGTATTACACATTATGCTTACATACACAAACAAGAGACATATCACACATGGTAAGCTTAGCTACACAGGCATAAAAGACAATATCACACTTAAAGGCTACACAGGGAGGAGACACTAGTATCACACATGGTAAGCTTAGATACACAGGAACAAGAAACTGTATCACACATGATAAGCTTAGATGCACAAACACATGATTTCATTCATTCTGCAGTGGTTTACAGCCGGGCCGGTAGTTAACCACTTGTGGTGGATTGCAGCGGGGGACCTGACTGAACGGCGGAGAGGTATGGATATTGTTGGTTTTTTATTTTATTATTTTTCACAAGAGAACAAGGGATTCAGATGGATTGGCAGAATAATAAATTTTGTCAAAAACTTTGTGTAATTATTTCATTAAAAGAATTTTTAATTAATGTGTGTGTGTGTGTGTGTGTCTTTTTTAACCCTTTACTACTATAGGATTAATAATGGATAGTTGTCTCATCCATTATTAACCCGGATTAATGTCACCTTTCAATAGCAAGGTGACATTAACTCCTTAGCCACCACTAAAGGCAATAAGAATAGACAGGCTAAGTGCCAGAAAAGGCGCATCTTACAGATGTGCCTTTTCTGGGGTGGCTGGGGCCAGATGTTTGTAGCCATGGGGGGCCCAAAAACAATGGTCCCTCTCTATGCTATTAATATCTGTCCTCAGTCACTGGCTTTCCCTCTCAGGCGAAGAAAATTGCGCGGGAGCCCACGCAATTTTTTCCGTGATTATAGCCTTAAATTTAACCCTAGAGTTCAAAATTTTTCCTAACACAAACTACTAAATTGATTAAACACTGACATATATAGATCGCTTTGATATGACATGGTTTACTATATGTAAACCATGTGTCATATCATGTTGGGTTCGGTAATGATTTTACTGAAGCTGGCAATTGATTTAGCGGCTATTAAGCTATGTAGAACTGTATGAACTATAAATATACAGTATATACACACACACACACGTGTATATATCTATTCTTTCGATTCTTTATTAAACATGTCAGTGTGATTTTACTGTACAGCGCACTGAATTGCCGGCTTTTAAAAAACGGATCCGTCAAAAAACGGAAGAAACGGATGAAAAAAACTGATGCGACGGATCCGTCGAGCCAACGGATTGTGACTGACGGCAAAAAAACTGATGTGTGAAAAAGGCCTTAGATACAAGACAATACAGTATCACTAATGACAAGACTTAAATACACAGGCATAAGAGACAGTAACACAAATTATAAGCTTAGGTACACAGCATAATAGACAGAATCACTCATTACTGGCTTAGATACACAGGC
This sequence comes from Oophaga sylvatica, assembly GCA_033576555.1. Lineage (NCBI taxonomy): Eukaryota > Metazoa > Chordata > Amphibia > Anura > Dendrobatidae > Oophaga > Oophaga sylvatica. Next base: position 974,414,618 of record JARQOD010000001.1, on the reverse strand, counting down.
ATAAGAGACAGGATCACAGAAGATAGGCTGTGTATCTAACACAGGCACGATGCAGGATCACCCACAATTGGCTTGGATAGAGGTGTGCTGCAGACTATCACTATGCGTATCTAAAGCTATTGTGTGATACAGAATGCTGAATATATGTATCTAAGCCTGTTATATTGACCATGGAGATGTGTGTGATGCTACGGTATCACAGATAATAGGCTTAGATACACAGACACCACATAGTATCATACACACACATTATAGGCTTAGGCTTTGCAGTATTTACAGTATCACTGTGTATCTAAGTCTAACATGTTATGCAGTCTGCAGTCTAAGCAATGCTGTCATATGTGATTCTGTCAGCTGAGCTGCTGTATCTAAGCCTGTGGTGGGGATACTGCCCCATTAAACCCTCAGTATCAGACAGCTCGGACTGAATCAGAAAATAACCGACTCCGATCAGACTGGCGTATTGGGGGCAGCGGTGGGGGACACTGAGCGGAGGGGAGGTGACGGGCCGACAACACAAATGTCAAGAAAACAAAGGCAATCGATGGGCGGCGAGGAAGAGGAAGGTCAGTACTGTCAGCGTCCGACACCTGTCAGGGGTCATCACTCATATCATCACTTCACTGAAGTCAGCGGTAAACATGTAATACACGGTCACTCCATACTGCATCTAATCCCTCTCCTCCATGACACCCATATATACCCCGACAGAACATATACATAGCGGATGTCCAAAAACGGAGGGGTGAGCAGCCGGCATTCACCGCCAGACTGTGACCAAAGCGACTGCTCCTCAACAACCTCCAGGGAGGGATCTTGGAGAGCAACTTAAAGTGTATCATCAGAAAAGTCTAAGTTACTTACCGTTAACGGTATTTTTCGAAGTCCATGACAGCACTACAGAGAGAGGGGATCCGCCCCTTAGGAACAGGAAACCTACAGATATAAAAGGGCGGCACCTCTCCCACACATCAGTTGGATTACAGAGCATAAGAGGACATCAAGGTTAAATGGTATACAGCAAAAAAAAAATGTATGCATCACACAGTAACATTAATCAATTGTTTATTACATGTGGACTACATAAGCGGAAGAAGTGCACATAAAACCTGGGTGGGAATGTAAGGGTGCTGTCATGGACTTCGAAAAATACCGTTAACGGTAAGTAACTTAGACTTTATTCGAACGTCCATGACAGCACTACAGAGAGAATTACAGAGAGTAATAACTATTTAGGGAGGGACTACTGCCTGCAGCACCCTTAGTCCGAAAGAAAGGTCTGAGGAAGCACCCAAATCTAATCTATAATGAGTGTAAAACGTGTGTGGAGAAGACCACGTAGCTGCCTTACATATCTGGTCAATCGAGACTTCTGCCCTTTCTGCCCATGAAGTCGCCACAGCTCGAGTGGAATGCGCCCTTAGCCTCTCAGGTGGCTGCTTGCCCCTCGAGGTGTATGCCAGAGAAATTGCTTCCCTAATCCATCTGGCCAACGAGCTCTTTGTTAATCTACGGCCTTTGTTAATTCCTTGAAAAGAGACAAACAATGCACTGTCCCTTTTCCAGGGATCAGTGACTGCCAAATATTGCAGCAGACATCTTCTAACATCTAAAGTATGAAGTTTCATCTCTTTTTGATTAGATGGATTAGGGATGAACGAAGGGAGAATAATTTCCTGTGTTCTGTGGAAAGCGGAAGACACCTTAGGTAGGTATGCCGGATCCGGTCTAAGTATTATCCTGTCATTCAGGACCTGAGTGTAAGGAGATAGTCTAGATAGTGCCTGGATGTCACTTACCCTCCTAGCCGAGGTTAATGCTACCAGGAAAGCGGTCTTAAGGGAAAGAACTTTTATTGATGCTGCTGATATAGGTTCAAAAGGGGGCTCTGTTAAAGCAGTGAGAACAAGATTTAAGTCCCATGGCATGATTCTCACCTTCACTATGGGTCTCGACCTACCCGCAGCTTTAATGAATCTACTGACCCAGTAATTATTTGCGATGTTGCAACTAAAGAGTGCCCCCAAAGCTGAAACTTGCACCTTAAGGGTGCTTGTGGAGAGACCTAAGTCCAGACCCTTTTGTAGGAATTCTAGAATCTGGGTTATCGGTGTTGTGTCCCCTGCTACAACCGCCGAGCTCTGAAAATTTCTTCCAAATCCTAGCATAGATCCTAGTTGTAACCTCTTTTCTGCTTTTAAGGAGAGTATTAATTACATTAGCAGAAAACCCCTTATCTGTCAGCAGCGACCGTTCAAAATCCACGCCGTCAGGTGGAGGCCCGCTACTCGAGGATGGTAGACTGGACCCTGGGAGAGCAGATCGGGAATGTCCGGCAGGACCCACGGGTCGGCTATCGACATGTTTCTGAGACATGAAAACCATGCCCTCCTGGGCCAAAAAGGAGCGATTAATATTATCCTTGCCCTGTCCTTCCTGACCTTCCTCAATACTAGGGGGAGTAAGGACAGGGGAGGGAAGGCGTAGGCTAGATTGAAATCCCACTGTAATAGAAGAGCGTCCACTGCCAGAGGGCGTTCTTTGGGATTCAGAGAGCAGAACTGTCTCACTTTCCTGTTGCTTTTGGTAGCAAAGAGATCTACTTCCGGTAGACCCCATTTCCGCACAATCAGGTCGAAGATGGAAGTCTTTAATGACCACTCTCCTTGGCTCAGGAGATTGCGGCTTAAGAAGTCCGCCTTGGTATTTTCTTCTCCCCTTATATGTAGAGCCGTTAGAGAAAGAAAGTGTCGTTCTGCTATCGGAAGTAGGCGCCTTGCCACTTCCATGAGAACACCGGAACGAGTACCACCCTGGTGGTTGATGTATGCGACTGTGACCCGATTGTCGGAGAGCACTCGAACGTGGTGACCCTGTAGATAGACAAGGAGTTTTTTAATCGCTAGCTCTACCGCTGCTAATTCCTTCATATTAGAAGACATTTGAATTTGATCCTGCTCCCATGAGCCCTGAACCATAACGTCCCCCATATGAGCCCCCCACCCAGAGGGGCTAGCATCTGTTGTGACTATTCGGGATATGTCATATTCCCAGGGAACCCCCTCAGACAGGTTTGTCTCATTCTTCCACCAATCCAGGGATCTTATAGTAGCCTGGGACAAGGATAGCTGGCCTTCCAGGTAACCACCTAGCAAATTTTGATACAGCAAGACCTCAGCTTGCAGTGCCCTTGTGTGAAATTGGGCCCACCGAACCGCGGGAATGCAGGACGAGAGGGAGCCCAAAAGAGACATGGCCTTCCTAAGCGACATGGAGGGGTTACTGGAAGCGTTTAGGACCTGGTACCGTAAGCGAATTAACTTGTCTGACGGTAAACTACAGTTCTGATTTTGTGAATCCAGAATTAGCCCTAGAAATTGCTGAACCCTCATCGGATTCAAACGAGACTTTTTGGTATTTATTAGCCATCCCAGCCGCTCTAAGGTAGAAATCGCTCTTTTCAGTTGCTCTAGGCAATGCTCTGCCGTCTTTCCTATGATAAGAAAGTCGTCAAGGTAGGGGACTATGAGCATATTTGATTCACGTAAGTGGGCCATGACCTCCGACATAACCTTAGTGAATACTAGTGGGGCAACCGCCAAGCCAAAGGGAAGGGCGCTAAATTTAAAATGTCGCAGTGATTCCCCCATCTGGATTGCTACTCTGAGGAAACGCTGATGCTCCATATGGATCGGTATGTGGTAATAGGCGTCTTTCAGATCCAACACCACCATAAAGCAATTTTCAAACAGAAGCTTTATTGCTGAGCTGACCGTTTCCATTTTAAATGGGTGAATAATCAGGAATTTATTGAGGGCTTTCAAATTAATAATTGTTCTAAAAGACCCATCCAGTTTACGGATCAAAAACAGAGGGGAGTAAAACCCCTTACCCCGCTCTGCTTCTGGCACCTCCACTAAGACATTCTTAGCGCAAAGCTCCTGAACCTCCAACTCTAGAGCGGCCTGCTCCGATGGCGATGACCTGAGTGGGGTAACTTTAAAGTTATCCCAAGGTACCGAGGAGAATTCTAACCGCAGCCCTGTAGCTATGATGTTAAGGATCCAGCTACTGTTTGAGATTTCCGACCAGGCCGGGTAGAAGGCCTTCAATCTGCCTCCTACCGGCATTGCTAGTCATTGCGAGGGTTTTTTTGTTTCCCTAGGTGGACCTCTAAACATAAACCCTGTACCTCTTCGCCTCTTTTCATCCCATTTGGCTCGTTCCCTGGACGACCTTCGGTAGCTGAACCTCCTTCTGCTGAAAGGTCTTTTATAGGAAGGGGTTGATAGACTGGGAAACTTTTTCTTGTCGTCCCCTGCCTTTTCTAAAAGTTCGTCCAGGACCGGGCCAAAAAGATATTCGCCGTCACACGGAATGGAGCAGAGGCGAGATCTGGCTTGAATATCGCCCGGCCAACATTTCAACCATAATGCCCTTCGTGCTGCATTAGACAGCCCTGCCGCTCTGGCAGCCATTCTTACTGAGTCCGCTGAGGAATCAGCCAGGAAAGCCGCTGCGTTCTGAATTATTGGCAAGGTCTTCCGAATTGTCCCCCTGGAGGTTCCATCTATTAACTGGGAAGCTAACTGGTCTAGCCAGACCATCAATGACCTGGCTGCGCAAGTGGCTGCAACTGCCGGCCTCAGGGCACCTGCCGACATCTCCCATGTGCCTTTCAAGAAGGAGTCTGCCTTCCTGTCTAGTGGATCTTTCAAAGACCCCATATCATCAAATGGGATGGAGGATTTTTTAGAAGCCTTCGCCACTGCTGCATCCAGCTTCGGGGCCTTATCCCATTTACCCGTCAGGGGATCTTCAAAGGGATATCTCCGTTTAAACGCTTGGGGTAAGGAGCCTCTTTTTTCAGGCTTCTTCCACTCTCTGTCTATAAGGCCTTGGATGCTACTGTTTAGTGGAAAGGATCTCCGTTTTTTTTGGATCTAGACCACCAAACATCAGATCCTGTACTGAGGGCTCTGGTTTCGCCTCTTCTACCCCCATGGTGGACCTAACTGATTTGACAAATTTGTCCATCTGGTCCAAGGGAAAACAAAAACGGGTAGCGTCTTCCGTAGAAGACGAGGAGGAAGCCGAAGAGGAAGGCGAGGAGGGTCCTGACACAACTTCACCCCTATCATGGGCGGCAGGTGACTCTGAATCAGATAAAACTGGTACATTTCTACGCCTGGAAAATTCTCCGTGTCTTGAGGACGCTTTCAACTCTGCTCTTATTATCTCCTTCAGGCTTTCGGTGAAATCTGGAGTCTCCTCCGCTATCTAAAAAGGGAAGGGGCATAGGGGGGTTTACTATGTCATCCCATGCCCCTGCCCTTCCCCTTAAAAATGCCCTACCGTCTGTTGCATGCACGGCTGGCACAACCTCTTAGGGCAAGCGTCAGGCAGAGGGCAAGCGCAAAAGGCACATTCCCTGTGCTTGCTTTTCACCGAACACTTCTTCCCCTAGTAACAGACAAATGGGGAAAAAACTGTATTACTGGGTATTCTAAATCTGACGATCTCTTACCCAGATTGTACAGCAGTAGGTACCGGATCACGGGGAGGGGGCTTTTTCCCAGCTGCGGAACTTCTGCGGCTGGTGCTCCTGGCCATTGAAGAGGAGCGCTCTGTCTGCTGCTGCTGGCTCTCCTGTTGCACCGAGGGAGCCTCTGCAGTGTCCATCGTAAAAAAATGGGGCAGAAGCGCTTTACCTCTTTCCTAGGCTCCTTATATCCTCCCCCGGATATCCGGATCAGCAGGTCTGGCCAGGGGTCCACCCCCTCCTACTCCCCGCCCCACGGCCCCCCCCACACCTCCCCGCCGTCCCCACAGCAGGCGCCGTCCGATGATGCAGCCGCCAAAATTTTCAAAAACGCCGGCCGGCGTCTCACTTCCGGTTCCGGTGGTGGAGACTCCGCCCCCTTTTTCCCCGCTCGCACGGACCCCACCATACCGATGGAGGTAAGTATAATCCCCCGCTGCATCGCCCCTCCGAGCGGAGATCTCTCCCGACCCCAGCCGCGCTGCTGCAACAGCGGCGCACGACTGAATTTTCAAAAACCCCGCCGCGCCGTCCATAGCCGTGACGCACGGCGGGAAATTCAAAACCGCCCGCCGCGCCGTCCATAGCAGCGATGCGCGGCGGGAAATTCAAAAAACCCCCGCCGCGCTATCCATAACAGTGACGCGCGGCGGGAAATTCAAAAAACCCCCCGCCGCGCTGCTCACAGCAGTGACGCGGCGGGAAATTCAAATTTTAAAATTTTTTTTTTTTTTTTTTTAAATCACGGCTGCACCC
>JARQOD010000001.1:974346257-974408220 GCA_033576555.1 Oophaga sylvatica | reverse complement strand
TCCCGTGTGGTGCAGTATATAGAGGATGTGTCTCGTGTGGTGTAGTATATAGAGGATGTGTCCCGTGTGGTGTAGTATATAGAGGATGTGTCCCGTGTGGTGCAGTATATAGAGGATGTGTCCCGTGTGGTGTAGTATATAGAGGATGTGTCCCATGTGGTGTAGTATATAGAGGATGTGTCCCGTGTGGTGTAGTACAGTGCCTACAAGTAGTATTCAACCCCCTGCAGATTTAGCTGGTTGACACATGCAGAATTAACTTGGCATTGTGACATTTGTACTGTAGATCAGCCTGGAAGTGGGAAATGCACTGCTGCAAAAATTTTTGTTTTAATTTTTTTTTTTTTTTTTAAAACGTTAAAAGTTAATTCAGAGTGTCATTTATTATTCAACCCCACAAACCACAAGAATTCTGTTTGGTCCCCCTAAAGTATTAAGAAGTAGTTCAGGCACCAAGAATAATGAGCTTCACATGTGTGGATTAATGATCTCTTTTGCCAGCCTTTTCTGACTATTTAAGACCCTCCCCAAACTTGTGAACAGCACTCATACATGGTCAACATGGGAAAGACAAAGGAGCATTCCAAGGCCATCAGAGACAAGATCGTGGAGGGTCACAAGGCTGGCAAGAGGTACAAAACCCTTTCCAAGGAGTTGGCCCTACCTGTCTGCACTGTTGGGAGCATCATCCGTAAGTGGAAGGCTTATGGAACTACTGTTAGCCTTCCACGGCCTGGACAGCCTTTGAAAGTTTCCTCCCGTGCCGAGGCCAGGCTTGTCCGAAGAGTCAAGGCTAACCCAAGGACAACAAGGAAGGAGCTCCGGGAAGATCTCATGGCAGTGGGGACATTGGTTTCAGTCAATACCATAAGTAACGTACTCCACCGCAATGGTCTCCGTTCCAGATGAGCCCGTAAGGTACCTTTACTTTCAAAGCGTCATGTCAAGGCTCGTCTACAGTTTGCTCATGATCACTTGGAGGACTCTGAGACAGACTGGTTCAAGGTTCTATGGTCTGATGAGACCAAGATCGAGATCTTTGGTGCCAACCACACACGTGACGTTTGGAGACTGGATGGCAGTGCATACGACCCCAAGAATACCATCCCTACAGTCAAGCATGGTGGTGGCAGCATCATGCTGTGGGGCTGTTTCTCAGCCAAGGGGCCTGGCCATCTGGTCCGCATCCATGGGAGAATGGATAGCACGGCCTACCTGGAGATTTTGGCCAAGAACCTCCGCTCCTCCATCAAGGATCTTAAGATGGGTCGTAATTTCATCTTCCAACAAGACAACGACCCAAAGCACACAGCCAAGAAAACCAAGGCCTGGTTCAAGAGGGAAAAAGTCAAGGTGTTGGAGTGGCCTAGTCAGTCTCCTGACCTTAACCCAATTGAAAACTTGTGGAAGGAGCTCAAGATTAAAGTCCACATGAGACACCCAAAGAACCTAGATAACTTGGAGAAGATCTGCATGGAGGAGTGGGCCAAGATAACTCCACAGACCTGTGCCGGCCTGATCAGGTCTTATAAAAGACGATTATTAGCTGTAATTGCAAACAAGGGTTATTCCACAAAATATTATACATAGGGGTTGTATAATAATTGACCCACACTTTTATGTTTAAAATTTATTAAAATTCAACTGAGCAACATAACTTTTTGTTTTGTAAGATTTATGCTTCTGTTAATAAATCCTACTCTCGTTTGCAGTTTGAAGGCTCTAACTTATTTGCATCTTATCAAACCAGCTAAATCTACAGGGGGTTGAATACTACTTGTAGGCACTGTATATAGAGGATGTGTCTCGTGTGGTGTAGTATATAGAGGATGTGTCCCGTGTGGTGCAGTATATAGAGGATGAGTCCCGTGTGGTGTAGTATATAGAGGGTGTGTCCCGTGTGGTGTAGTATATAGAGGATGTGTCCCGTGTGGTGTAGTATATAGAGGATGTGTCCCGTGTGGTGTAGTATATAGAGGATATGTCCCGTGTGGTGTAGTATATAGAGGATGTGTCCCGTGTGGTGTAGTATATAGAGGATGTGTCCTGTGTGGTGTAGTATATAGAGGATGTGTCCCGTGTGGTGTAGTATATAGAGGATGTGTCCCGTGTGGTGTAGTATATAGAGGATGTGTCCCGTGTGGTGTAGTATATAGAGGATGTGTCCCGTGTGGTGTAGTATATAGAGGATGTGTCCCGTGTGGTGTAGTATATAGAGGATGTGTCCCGTGTGGTGTAGTATATAGAGGATGTGTCCCGTGTGGTGTAGTATATAGAGGATGTGTCTCGTGTGGTGCAGTATATAGAGGATGTGTCTCGTGTGGTGCAGTATATAGAGGATGTGTCCTGTGTGGTGCAGTATATAGAGGATGTGTCCCGTGTGGTGCAGTATATAGAGGATGTGTCCCGTGTGGTGTAGTATTGTCCCGTATGGTGTAGTATATAGAGGATGTGTCTCGTGTGGTGTAGTATATAGAGGATGTGTCCCGTGTGGTGCAGTATATAGAGGATGTGTCCCGTGTGGTGTAGTATATAGAGGATGTGTCCCGTATGGTGTAGTATATAGAGGATGTGTCCCGTGTGGTGTAGTATATAGAGGATGTGTCCCGTGTGGTGTAGTATATAGAGGATGTGTCCCGTATGGTGTAGTATATAGAGGATGTGTCCCGTATGGTGTAGTATATAGAGGATGTGTCCCGTATGGTGCAGTATATAGAGGATGTGTCCCGTGTGGTGTAGTATATAGAGGATGTGTCCCGTATGGTGTAGTATATAGAGGATGTGTCCCGTATGGTGTAGTATATAGAGGATGTGTCCCGTGTGGTGCAGTATATAGAGGATGTGTCCCGTATGGTGTAGTATATAGAGGATGTGTCCCGTGTGGTGCAGTATATAGAGGATGTGTCCCGTGTGGTGTAGTATATAGAGGATGTGTCCCGTGTGGTGTAGTATATAGAGGATGTGTCACATGTGGTGCAGTATATAGAGGATGTGTCCCGTGTGGTGTAGTATATAGAGGATGTGTCCCGTGTGGTGTAGTATATAGAGGATGTGTCACATGTGGTGCAGTATATAGAGGATGTGTCCCGTGTGGTGTAGTATATAGAGGATGTGTCCCGTGTGGTGTAGTATATAGAGGATGTGTCACATGTGGTGCAGTTATAGAGGATGTGTCCCGTGTGGTGTAGTATACAGTTAGGTCCATAAATATTTGGACAGAGACAACATTTATCTAATTTTGGTTCTAGACATTACCACAATGAATTTGAAACAAAACAAATCAGATGCAGTTGAAGTTCAGACTTTCAGCTTTCATTTGAGGGTATCCACATTAAAATTGGATGAAGGGTTTAGGAGTTTCAGCTCCTTAACATGTGCCACCCTGTTTTTAAAGGGACCAAAAGTAATTGGACAAATGACTCCAAGGCTATTTCATGGACAGGTGTGGGCAATCCCTTTGTTATGTCATTCTCAATTAAGCAGATGAAAGGGCCGGAGTTGATTTGAGGTGTGGTGTTTGCATTTGGAAGGTTTTGCGGTGAAGGAAACATGCGGTCACAGGAGCTCTCCATGCAGGTGAAACAAACCATCCTTAAGCTGCAAGAACAGAAAAAAACCCATCCAAGAAATTGCTACAAAATTAGAAGTGGCAAAATCTACAATTTGGTACATCCTGAGAAAGAAAGAAAGCACTGGTGAACTCATCAATCCAAAAAGACTGGGAGCCCACGGAAGACAACAGTGGTGGATGATCGCAGAATACTCTCCATGGTGAAGAAGAACCCGTTCACAACATCAACTGAAGTCCAGAACACTCTCAGTGAAGTAGGTGTATCTGTCTCTAAGTCAACAGTAAAGAAAAGACTCCATGAAAGTAAATACAAAGGGTTCACATCTAGATGCAAACCATTCATCAATTCCAAAAATAGACAGGCCAGAGTTCAATTTGCTGAAAAACACCTCCAGAAGCCAGCTCAGTTCTGGAAAAGTATTCTATGGACAGATGAGACAAAGATCAACCTGTACCAGAATGATGGGAAGCCAAAAGTTTGGAGAAGAAAGGGAACGGCACATGATCCAAGGCACACCACATCCTCTGTAAAACACAGGGTGGATAAAAATCAATGATTTTTTTAAAAAAAATCAAAAAAAATCGGATTTTTTTGATTTAAATCGGATTTTTTTTATTTAAATTGGATTTTTTTTCAATAAACTGCTTTTTGAGGAAAATATTTTTATCATCCAAAGGTTCTTCCATCATGAGATAAAGCTGAGTTGTTTAACTCAGTAGAATAAAGGCTGTATATGTGTAACATTCACAATGCCATGCTCTTCCAGAGGTTTCTGTAGGATTAGTGGGCAGTTTCTCTCCTATATTATCACAGACGCTCGCTTTACTTACGCAGTTCTGAAAACTGAATTTGACTCCGCAGAGGTCCCAGCCTCTTCTTCACGGCAAAAATGTTACAACATGAACAGAGTTGAGAAAAAGACCTTAATCCTATTGTTCTACAAACCTATATGAATACAGAATCAACCCCTTCAGTGCCAAGTCCAAGAAGTTAGACAATATGTTTCTGATTGTTTGGAGTGGAATAGATCTGCACAACACAAGAAGAATGTGAATCTAAGTGTGAGGAGGAGGAAGGGCAAGCAGACAAGAAAATGAAAGTGAAACTTTGAGCACAATACTGCAGCATAGCCACAGACAGACAAGTCTGGATCTGTTTGTGTGTACGATCTGAGGTTTATTACATTCTTTCCTTATAATGGCAGAAGGCCGTAAAAGAGACCCAGTTTGGGAATATTTTAATGAAGCTCCTTCGCCTATCGGTAAGGCAGGCATGCGTGCAAAATGCAAACGATGCAACAAAGAGATGCAAGGCCTGGTGGCGCGAATGAGGCAACATCATGAGAAGTGCGGTGATGAAGATGACGACGAGTGAGCTACAGAGGACAGCAGGGACAGTAGTATTTAAGTTTTTCATGTGTCGGCTGGGCTGACAGTCTAAGTTTCTTAAAATATATATATATTTTGTTTAGCCAAATTAGTTAACAAACATGGATGTTTGTTTAAGCAAATAACTTATGCTGTAATGTTGTTATTGTTTCAGTTGAATAAATCTATTTAAATTGTTATTAAGGTCAGGATTATTTTTCTCCTTCCTAAGTACAACAGAACAGTGGTGTCCAAATATGAATGATTAACCCATTAAACTGGGGAGAAAAAAGTAATATTAAAAGTGATTCTAAAAATCTTCATCTACTTGCATGTTAAAGTAGCAAGAACTAGTTTAGGTAGAAACTTTGATTTAAATCACTGATTTACATCAAGCCTTACTGACTAGTGATTTAAATCGTGATTTAAATCGTGATTTAAATCAGTTTGATTTAAATCAAATCCACCCTGGTAAAACATGGTGGAGGCAACGTGATGGCATGGCCATGCATGGCTTTCAATGGCACTGGGTCACTTGTGTTTATTGATGACATAACAGCAGACAAGAGTAGCCGGATGAATTCTGAAGTGTACCGGGATATACTTTCAGCCCAGATTCAGCCAAATGCTGCAAACTTGATTGGACGGCGCTTCATAGTACAGATGGATAATGACCCCAAGCATACAGCCAAAGCTACACAGGAGTTCATGAGTGCAAAAAAGTGGAACATTCTTCAATGGCCAAGTCAATCACCAGATCTTAACCCAATTGAGCATGCATTTCACTTGCTCAAATCCAGACTTAAGAGGGAAAGACCCACAAACAAGCAAGACCTGAAGGCTGCGGCTGTAAAGGCCTGGCAAAGCATTAAGAAGGAGGAAACCCAGCGTTTGGTGATGTCCATGGGTTCCAGACTTAAGGCAGTGATTGCCTCCAAAGGATTCGCCACAAAATATTGAAAATAAAAATATTTTGTTTGGGTTATGTTTATTTGTCCAATTACTTTTGACCTCCTAAAATGTGGAGTGTTTGTAAAGAAATGTGTACAATTCCTACATTTTCTAACACATATTTTTGTTCAACCCTTCAAATTAAACGTTACAATCTGCACTTGAATTCTGTTGTAGAGGTTTCATTTCAAATCCATTGTGGTGGCATGCAGAGCCCAACTCGCGAAAATTGTGTCACTGTCCAAATACTTCTGGCCCTGACTGTATAGAGGATGTGTCTCGTGTGGTGCAGTATATAGAGGATGTGTCTCGTGTGGTGCAGTATATAGAGGATGTGTCTCGTGTGGTGCAGTATATAGAGGATGTGTCTCGTCTGGTGCAGTATATAGAGGATGTGTCCCGTGCTGTGTAGTATATAAAGGATGTGTCCCGTGTGGTGCAGTATATAGAGGATGTGTCTCGTGTGGTGCAGTATATAGAGGATGTGTCCCGTGTGGTGTAGTATATAGAGGATGTGTCCGTGTGGTGAGTATAAGAGGATGTGTCCGTGTGGTGTAGTATAAGAGGATGTGTCCCGTGTGGTAGTATATAGAGGATGTGTCCGTGTGGTGTAGTATATAGAGGATGTGTCCCGTGTGGTGCAGTATATAGAGGATGTGTCCGTGTGGTGTAGTATATAGAGGATGTGTCCCGTGTGGTGTAGTATATAGAGGATGTGTCCCGTGTGGTGCAGTATATAGAGGATGTGTCCCGTGTGGTGTAGTATATAGAGGATGTGTTCATTAGTGTCCGTGGGGTGTAGTATAGGATGGGAGATTGGATGTGTCCCGTGTGGTGTAGTATATAGAGGATGTGTCCGTGTGGTGTAGTATATAGAGGATGTGTCCGTGTGGTGTAGTATATAGAGGATGTGTCCGTGTGGTGTAGTATATAGAGGATGTGTCCGTGTGGTGCAGTATATAGAGGATGTGTCCCGTGTGGTGTAGTATATAGGGATGTGTCCCGTGTGGTGTAGTATATAGAGGATGTGTCGTGTGTGTAGTATAAGGGATGTGTCCGTGTGGGTAGTATATAGAGGATGTGTCCCGTGTGGTGTAGTATATAGAGGATGTGTCCCGTGTGGTGTAGTATATAGAGGATGTGTCCCGTGTGGTGCAGTATATAGAGGATGTGTCCGTGTGGTGTAGTATATAGGGGATGTGTCCCGTGTGGTGTAGTATATAGAGGATGTGTCCGTGTGGTGTAGTATATAGAGGATGTGTCCCGTGTGGTGTAGTATATAGAGGATGTGTCTCGTGTGGTGTAGTATATAGGGATGTGTCCCGTGTGGTGTAGTATATAGAGGATGTGTCCGTGTGGTGTAGTATATAGAGGATGTGTCCGTGTGGTGTAGTATATAGAGGATGTGTCCGTGTGGTTGTAATGAGTTGAATATAGAGGATGTGTCCGTGTGGTGTAGTATATAGAGGATGTGTCCCGTGTGGTGCAGTATATAGAGGATGTGCCCCGTGTGGTGTAGTAATAGAGGATGTGTCCGTGTGGTGTAGTATATAGAGGATGTGTCCCGTGTGGTGTAGTATATAGAGGATGTGTCCCGTGTGGTGTAGTATATAGAGGATGTGTCCCGTGTGGTGCAGTATATAGAGGATGTGTCCCGTGTGGTGTAGTATATAGAGGATGTGTCCCGTGTGTGGTAGTATATAGAGGATGTGTCCCGTGTGGTGTAGTATATAGAGGATGTGTCCCGTGTGGTGTAGTATATAGAGGATGTGTCCCGTGTGGTGTAGTATATAGAGGATGTGTCCCGTGTGGTGTCAGTATATAATGTGGATGTGATTCCCGTGTGGTGTAGTATATAGAGGATGTGTCCCGTGTGGTGAGTATATAGAGGATGTGTCCGTGTGGTGAGTATATAGAGGATGTGTCCGTGTGGTGTAGTATATAGAGGATGTGTCCCGTGTGGTGTAGTATATAGAGGTGTGTCCGTGTGGTGCTAGTATATAGAGGATGTGTCCCGTGTGGTGTAGTATATAGAGGATGTGTCCCGTGTGGTGTAGTATATAGGGATGTGTCCGTGTGGTGTAGTATATAGAGGATGTGTCCCGTGTGGTGTAGTATATAGAGGATGTGTCCCGTGTGGTGTAGTATATAGAGGATGTGTCCGTGTGGTGTAGTATATAGAGGATGTGTCCCGTGTGGTGTAGTATATAGAGGATGTGTCTCGTGGGTGTAGTATATAGAGGATGTGTCCGTGTGGTGTGTATATAGAGGATGTGTCCCGTGTGGTGTAGTATATAGAGGATGTGTCCGTGTGGTGTAGTATATAGAGGATGTGTCCGTGGTGAGTATATAGAGGTCCCTGTGGTGAGTATATAGAGGATGTGTCCGTGTGGTGTAGTATATAGAGGATGTGTCCCGTGTGGTGTAGTATATAGAGGATGTGTCCGTGTGGTGTAGTATATAGAGGATGTGTCCCGTGTGGTGTAGTATATAGAGGATGTGTCCGTGTGGTGTAGTATATAGAGGATGTGTCCCGTGTGGTGTAGTATATAGAGGATGTGTCCGTGTGGTGTAGTATATAGAGGATGTGTCCCGTGGTGGTGGTATATAGAGGATGTGTCCGTGTGGTGTAGTATATAGAGGATGTGTCCCGTGTGGTGAGTATATAGAGGATGTGTCCCGTGTGGTGAGTATATAGGGGATGTGTCCGTGTGGTGTAGTATATAGAGGATGTGTCTCGTGTGGTGTAGTATATAGAGGATGTGTCCCGTGTGGTGTAGTATATAGAGGATGTGTCCGTGTGGTGAGTATATAGAGGATGTGTCCCGTGTGGTGTAGTATATAGAGGATGTGTCCCGTGTGGTGTAGTATATTTAGAGGTGTGTCTCGTTTTGGTGTAGTATATAGAGGATGTGTCCGTTGTGGTGTAGTATATAGAGGATGTGTCCGTGTGGTGTAGTATATAGAGGATGTGTCCGTGTGGTGTAGTATATAGAGGATGTGTCCTCGTGTGGTGTAGTATATAGAGGATGTGTCCCGTGTGGTGTAGTATATAGAGGATGTGTCCGTGTGGTGTAGTATATAGAGGATGTGTCCGTGTGGTGTAGTAGTAGTATATAGAGGATGTGTCCGTGTGGTGTAGTATATAGAGGATGTGTCCCGTGTGGTGTAGTATATAGAGGATGTGTCCGTGTGGTGCAGTATATAGAGGGGGATGAGTGGCCCGTGTGGGTAGTATATAGAGGAGTCCCGTGTGGTGCAGTATATAGAGGATGTGTCCGTGTGGTGTAGTATATAGAGGATGTGTCCCGTGTGGTGTAGTATATAGAGGATGTGTCCCTGTGGTGTAGTATATAGAGGATGTGTCCCGTGTGGTGTAGTATATAGAGGATGTGTCCCGTGTGGTGTAGTATATAGAGGATGTGTCCGTGTGGTGCAGTATATAGAGGATGTGTCCATGTGTGTAGTATATAGAGGATGTGTCCGTGTGTGTAGTATATAGAGGATGTGTCCGTGTGGTGTAGTATATAGAGGATGTGTCCGTGTGGTGCAGTATATAGAGGATGTGTCCCGTGTGGTGTAGTATATAGAGGATGTGTCCGTGTGGTGCGTATATAGAGGATGTGTCCCTGTGGTGTAGTATATAGAGGATGTGTCCGTGTGGTGGTATATAGAGGATGTGTCCCGTGTGGTGTAGTATATAGAGGATGTGTCCCGTGTGGTGCGTATATAGAGGATGTGTCCCTGTGGTGTAGTATATAGAGGATGTGTCCCGTGTGGTGTAGTATATAGAGGATGTGTCCCGTGTGGTGTAGTATATAGAGGATGTGTCCCGTGTGGTGTAGTATATAGAGGAGTGTCCGTGTGGTGTAGTATATAGAGGATGTGTCCGTGTGGTGCAGTATATAGAGGATGTGTCCCGTGGTGAGTATATGAGGAGTGTCGTGTGGTGTAGTATATAGAGGATGTGTCCGTGTGGTGTAGTATATAGAGGATGTGTCCCGTGTGGTGCAGTATATAGAGGATGTGTCCGTGTGGTGTAGTATATAGAGGATGTGTCCCGTGTGGTGTAGTATATAGAGGATGTGTCCGTGTGGTGTAGTATATAGAGGATGTGTGTTTGTAAGGTTCGTGTGGTGTAGTATATAGAGGATGTGTCCCGTGTGGTGCAGTATATAGAGGATGTGTCCCGTGTGGTGTAGTATATAGAGGATGTGTCCCGTGTGGTGCAGTATATAGAGGATGTGTCCCTGTGGTGTAGTATATAGAGGATGTGTCCCGTGTGGTGTAGTATATAGAGGATGTGTCCCGTGGGTGCTGTATATAGAGGATGTGTCCCGTGTGGTGAGTATATAGAGGATGTGTCCCGTGTGGTGTAGTATTAATTGAGTATGGATGTGTCCGTGTGGTGTAGTATATAGAGGATGTGTCCCGTGTGGTGCTGTATATAGAGGATGTGTCCCGTGTGGTGAGATATAGAGGATGTGTCCGTGTGGTGTAGTATATAGAGGATGTGTCCCGGTGTGTTGAGGTCAGTTGTATATAGAGGATGTGTCCCGTGTGGTGGATTGAGTATATAGAGGATGTGTCCCGTGTGGTGCAGTATATAGAGGATGTGTCCCGTGTGGTGCTAGTATATAGAGGATGTGTCCGTGTGGTGTAGTATATAGAGGATGTGTCCCGTGTGGTGTAGTATATAGAGGATGTGTCCCGTGCGGTGTGTATATAGAGGATGTGTCCCGTGTGGTGTAGTATATAGAGGATGTGTCCGTGTGGTGAGATATAGAGGATGTGTCCCGTGTGGTGTAGTATAAGAGGATTGTGTCAAGTGTGGTGTAGTATATAGAGGATGTGTCCCGTGTGGTGCTAGTATATAGAGGATGTGTCCGTGTGGTGTAGTATATAGAGGATGTGTCCCGTGTGGTGAGTATATAGAGGATGTGTCCCGTGTGGTGTAGTATATAGAGGAGTGTCCCGTGTGGTGCGTATATAGAGGATGTGTCCCGTGTGGTGCGTATATAGAGGATGTGTCCCGTGTGGTGTAGAATATAGAGGATGTGTCCCGTGTGGTGAGTATATAGAGGATGTGTCCCGTGTGGGTGCTGTATATAGAGGATGTGTCCCGTGTGGTGCTGTATATAGAGGATGTGTGTTCCTGTTGGTTTCTATATAGAGACTTTTGTCCCGTGTGTGTTATATAGAGGATGTGTCCCGCTTGTGTTCAGTAATAATGTCGTGTGGGTAGTATATAGATTGTCCCGTGTGTAGTTGATAGGATTGTTCCGTGTGGTGCAGTATAAGAGGATAGTCCGTGGGCAGGAATTAGAAGGAGGATCCCGGGTGCAGAATTACGGAGTGTGGTTAGTATATAGAGGATTCCCACAGTGGTGTAGTATATAGACAGCGATGTGATCTAGGTTGGTGCAGGTATATTAGGAATTGTCCAGTGTGTGATATATAGAGGGAGTGTCGCTGGGCGTATAGATTGAGAGTGAATCCTGGAGTGCAGTAATAAGGATGTGCCGTGTTGCTAATAGATGGTCGTAGGATCTAGGTATATAGAGGAGTGTCCCGTTGGTGCAGATTAAGGATGGTTCCGTGTGGGAGTAATAGAGGAGATGGATCCCGGTGGTGCAGTATATAGAGGATGTGTCCCTGTGGTGTAGTATAGAGGATGTGTCCACTTGGAGGGAATATATAGAGGAAGTGTCCCGTGTAGGTGTAGATATAGAGGATTGTCCCGGTTGGGTGCAGTATATAGAGATGTGTCCTGTGGCAGTAATATAATGAGGATGTGTCCCGTGTGGTGTAGTAATTAGAGATGTGTCCGTGGGTGTAATATAGATTGTCCCGTGTGGTGTAGTATTAGAGGAATGTGTCCCGTGTGGTGTAGTATATAGAGATGATGTCCGTGTGTGAGTATATAGAGGATGTGTCCCGTGGGTATATATAGAGGATGTGTCCCATGTGTGTAATAGAGGAGTGTCCGGTGTTAGTATATAGAGGATGTGTCCGTGTGGTGAAGAATAATTAGGATGTGTACCCGGGTGCAGTATATAGAGGATGTGTCCCGTGTGGTGTAGTATATAGAGGATGTGTCCGTGTGGTGTAGTATATAGAGGACGTGTCCCGTGTGGTGTAGTATATAGAGGAGTGTTCCCGTGTGGTGAGTATATAGAGGATGTGTCCCGTGTGGTGTAGTATATAGAGGATGTGTCCCGTGTGGTGTAGTATATAGAGGATGTGTCCCGTGTGGTGTAGTATATAAGGATGTGTCCCGTGTGGTGTAGTATATAGAGGATGTGTCCCGTGTGGTGTAGTAATATAGAGGATGTGTCCCGTGTGGTGTAGTATATAGAGGATGTGTCCCGTGTGGTGTATATAGAGAGATGTTCCCGTGTGGTGTAGTATATAAGGATGTGTCCCGTGTGGTGTAGTATATAGAGGATGTGTCCCGTGTGGTGTAGTATATAGAGGATGTGTCCCGTGTGGTGCAGTATATAGAGATGTGTCCCGTGTGGTGTAGTATAAGAGGATGTGTCCCGTGGTGCAGTAATATTAGAGATGATGATGTCCCGTGTGGTGTAGTATATAGAGGATGTGTCCGTGTGGTGCGTATATAGAGGATGTGTCCCGTGGTGGTGTAGTATAAGAGGATGTGTCCCGTGTGGTGTAGTATATAGAGGATGTGTCCCGTGTGGTGTAGTATATAGAGGATGTGTCCCGTGTGGTGCTAGTATATAGAGGATGTGTCCCGTTGGTGTGTCAGTAGTGTGTAGTAATGGTCCCGTGTGGTGCAGTATATAGAGGAGTGTCCCGTGTGGTGTAGTATATAGAGGATGTGCCCGTGTGGTGTAGTATATAGAGGAGTGTCCCTGTGGTGTAGTATATAGAGGATGTGTCCCGTGTGGTGTAGTATATAGAGGATGTGTCCCGTGTGGTGTAGTATATAAGAGGATGTGTCGACTAGGAAATTCTTCTTACTGTTTCAGCAGGAATAACAGAGGAACAGCAGAGCGCAGGAATCTCACGGCACAGCGCAGGAATCTCACGGCACAGTGCAGGAATCTCACGGCACAGTGTAGGAATCTAGGATGTGAGCGCAGGAATCTCACGGCACAGTGCAGGAATCTCACGGCACAGCGCAGGAATCTAGGATTTGAGCGCAGGAATCTTACGGCACAACGCAGGAATCTAGGATTTGAGCGGAGGAATCTGACGGCACAGCACAGGTATCAAGGATGTGAACGCAGGAATCTCACGGCACAGTGCAGGAATCAAGGATGTGAACGCAGGAATCTCACGGCACAGCGCAGGAATCTAGGATTTGAGCGGAGGAATCTCACGGCACAGCACAGGAATCAAGGATGTGAACGCAGGAATCTCACGGCACAGTGCAGGAATCAAGGATGTGAACGCAGGAATCTCACGGCACAGTGCAGGAATCAAGGATGTGAACGCAGGAATCTCACGACACAGCGCAGGAATCTCACGGCACAGCGCAGGAATCTAGGATGTGAGCGCAGGAATCTCACGGCACAGCGCAGGAATCTAGGATGTGAACGCAGGAATCTCACGGCACAGCGCAGGAATTTCACGGCACAGCGCAGGAATCTCACGGCACAACGCAGGAATCTAGGATGTGAGCAGATGAATCTCACGGCGCAGCGCAGGAATCTAGGATGTGAGCGCAGGAATCTCACGGCACAACGCAGGAATCTAGGATGTGAGCGCAGGAATCTCACAGCGCAGCACAGGAATCTAGGATGTGAGCGGAGGAATCTCACGGCACAACGCAGGAATCTAGGATGTGAGCAGATGAATCTCACGGCGCAGTGCAGGAATCTAGGATGTGAGCGCAGGAATCTCACGGCACAACGCAGGAATCTAGGATGTGAGCGCAGGAATCTCACGGCACAACGCAGGAATCTAGGATGTGAGCGCAGGAATCTCACGGCACAACGCAGGAATCTAGGATGTGAGCAGATGAATCTCACGGCGCAGCGCAGGAATCTAGGATGTGAGCGCAGGAATCTCACGGCACAACGCAGGAATCTAGGATGTGAGCGCAGGAATCTCACAGCGCAGCGCAGGAATCTAGGATGTGAGCGCAGGAATCTAGGATGTGAGCGGAGGAATCTCACTGCGCAGCGCAGGGATCTAGGATGTGAGCGCAGGAATCTCACGGCGCAGCGCAGGGATCTCACGGCACAGCACAGGGATCTAGGATGTGAGCACAAGGATCTCAAGTCACAGCGTAGGGGGTCTGGGATGTGAGCACAGGGATCTCACGGCACAGCGCAGGGATCTGGGATGTTTGCATAGGGATCTCACAGCACAGCGCAGGAATCTAGGATGTGAGTGCAAGAATCTCACAGCACAAAGCAGGAATATCACGGCACAGAGCAAGAATCTAGGATGTGAGCGCAGGAATCTCACGGCACAGCGCAGGAATCTAGAATGTGAGCGCAGGAATCACGCGGCACAGCGCAGGAATCTAGGATGTGAGCGGAGAAATCTCACGGCGCAGCGCAGGAATCTAGGATGTGAGCGGAGGAATCTCACGGCGCAGCGCAGGAATCTAGGATGTGAGCGGAGGAATCTCACGGCGCAGCGCAGGAATCTAGGATGTGAGCGCAGGAATCTAGGATGTGAGCGGAGGAATCTCACGGCGCAGCGCAGGAATCTAGGATGTGAGCGCAGGAATCTAGGATGTGAGCGGAGGAATCTCACGGCGCAGCGCAGGGATCTAGGATGTGAGCGCAGGAATCTCACGGCACAGCACAGGGATCTAGGATGTGAGCGCAAGGATCTCAAGTCACAGCGTAGGGGGTCTGGGATGTGAGCACAGGGATCTCACGGCACAGCGCAGGGATCTGGGATGTTTGCACAGGGATCTCACAGCACAGCGCAGGAATCTAGGATGTGAGTGCAAGAATCTCACAGCACAAAGCAGGAATATCACGGCACAGCGCAGGAATCTAGGATGTGAGCGCAGGAATCACGCGGCACAGCGGAGGAATCTAGGATGTGAGCGCAGGAATCACGCGGCACAGCGCATGAATCTAGGATGTGAGCGCAGGACTCTCACGTCGCAGCACAGGAATCTAGGATGTGAGCGCAGGAATCTCACGGCACAGCACAGAGATTTAGGATGTGAGCGCAAGGATCTCAAGTCACAGCGTAGGGGGTCTGGCATGTGAGCACAGGGATCTCACGGCACAGCGTAGGGGGTCTGGCATGTGAGCACAGGGATCTCACGGCACAGCGCAGGGATCTGGGATGTGAGCCCTGCTGATTGGGATATTCTGATTATCTTACACGCTCCCCGCTTCCATTCCCCCCACATCCGTTCTCAGTCAGTGACCAATCTGGTGCCTTCAGAAAGTGATATTTGGGGGATAATCCATAAAAGCTGCCATCTGATTGGTTGCTCAGGGCGGCTCCGCTCCTATTTATTTGCTTTGGTCTTGAAGCCATTACATAATTGGGGCGTCCGGTCTCCTAGTTCGTGTACAAGCTACTTATTAAATCTGGGTTATCTGATAACGTCCGGCACTCATTGCAGTCATGTGACCCTGTGATGTCAGCACTGATGTATTATAAGATTCAGGCGTCATCGCCAAATATAACAATGCTGGTTTGTCATTCAGGAGTCTGAGAAAGCTGGGTGACAAATATAAGATACAGCAAGATATTAAAAGATAAACAGAAACAGCGCCACCCTTGTGCAAAGGCCAAGTTTGGTATTGCAGCTTGGCCCCATTCAGGTCATTTCTATCCCAGGGACAGGACAAGTGCTGACTCAGGAAGGAAAAAGCCGGGTTTAAACATAACATCGCATTGGTTCCTGAATTTTGGAGGAAATGATCTTTAGCACAACGTTTTCATGAAAGCTCAGCATCTCGCGTGCCGCTACTACAACCCTGCTCATCCTTCACCTCCTGGTGCATGTGACTCCTTGCAAAACAGCGGCGCGCTGACACCTCTCATATCCTGTGGCCCCGGGTGCCACATTCTATGGACTAGGAAAGTCAGTCTGGGAGTTGTAGTCCTGCAACACCTTGGATATTAAAAAGAAAGAGGGGCAGGACAGTGGTAGCGGCACTTACCTTGTGACTATGGGGCGGCTTTATTCTTACCGTCCTCGGGTTACACAATAACAGGCAGATGTGCCCGGGATAAACACTAACAGATGGCGGCACAGACGGGACTCTGCCCCCCGAACACTGGAAACGCTGCAGCATAAAGGGCCCAACTCTGCAGTGATAGGAGACCTGCACCGGCTGCATGGTGTGGCACTACAAGTCCCAGCACGTCAATGCGTGTGTGAGCAGCTGCAATCACTTGTGCATCCGCAGTAGATGAGCTACATACAGATCGGGGGTCGGGTGATGGCGATACCATGGAGGCCATATTCTGTATCACTGCGCCCCCCGGCTGCCGGCCGGAAACATCACATGATGGGGGGGTGTAGTGATTTATAGTTTCTGAGACTTATGATACACAAAAAGGGTATCACACGTGCTGGGCTTAGATACATCAGTATGGCAGATGGATACATATTGTGTAAGCCTAACATCCACATCTGTGGGCTCGTGTATCTAAACCGGTCATGTGACCCTATCTGCAGGGCTGATCTATACCAGACATTCATGTGATACCACCTGTCAAGCTAATGTATCTAAGCCAATTGTGAGATACTCTCTGCCAAGATCACACGTTATAAGCTTAGATACACAGCTCAGCAGACCGCATCACACGTTATAAGCTTAGATACACAGCTCAGCAGACCGTATCACACGTTATAAGCTTAGATACACAGCTCAGCAGACAGTATCACGCGTTATAAGCTTAGATACACCGCTCAGCAAACCGTATCACACGTTATAAGCTTAGATACACAGCTCAGCAGACAGTATCACGCGTTATAAGCTTAGATACACCGCTCAGCAGACCGTATCACGCGTTATAAGCTTAGATACACCACTCAGCAGACCGTATCACATGTTATAAGCTTAGATACACAGCTCAGCAGACCGTATCACACGTTATAAGCTTAGATACACCGCTCAGCAGACCGTATCACACGTTATAAGCTTAGATACACAGCTCAGCAGACCGTATCACACATTATAAGCTTAGATACACCGCTCAGCAGACCGTATCACACATTATAAGCTTAGATACAACGCTCAGCAGACCGTATCACTCATTATAAGCTTAGATACACAGCTCAGCAGACCGTATCACAAGTTATAAGCTTAGATACACCGCTCAGCAGACCGTATCACAAGTTATAAGCTTAGATACACAGCTCAACAGACCGTATCACAAGTTATAAGCTTAGATACACAGCTCAGCAGACTGTATCACACGTTATAAGCTTAGATACACCGCTCAGCAGACCGTATCACATGTTATAAGCTTAGATACACAGCTCAGCAGACCGTATCACACATTATAAGCTTAGATACACCACTCAGCAGACTATCACATGTTATAAGCTTAGATACACAGCTCAGCAGACCGTATCACACGTTATAAGCTTAGATACACAGCTCAGCAGACTGTATCACATGTTATAAGCTTAGATACACAGCTCAGCAGACTGTATCACCCGTTATAAGCTTAGATACACAGCTCAGCAGACTGTATCACCCGTTATAAGCTTAGATACACCACTCAGCAGACCGTATCACACGTTATAAGCTTAGATACACAGCTCAGCAGACCGTATCACACGTTATAAGCTTAGATACACAGCTCAGCAGACCGTATCACACGTTATAAGCTTAGCTACACAGCTCAGCAGACCGTATCACACGTTATGAGCTTAGATACACAGCTCAGCAGACCGTATCACAAGTTATGAGCTTAGATACACAGCTCAGCAGACCGTATCACACGTTATAAGCTTAGATACACCACTCAGCAGACTGTATCACATGTCATAAGCTTAGATACACAGCTCAGCAGACCGTATCTCACGTTATAAGCTTAGATACACAGCTCAGCAGACCGTATCACACGTTATAAGCTTAGATACACAGCTCAGCAGACCGTATCACACGTTATAAGCTTAGATACACAGCTCAGCAGACCGTATCACACGTTATAAGCTTAGATACACAGCTCAGCAGACCGTATCACACGTTATAAGCTTAGATACACAGCTCAGCAGACCGTATCACACGTTATAAGCTTAGATACACAGCTCAGCAGACCGTATCACACGTTATAAGCTTAGATACACAGCTCAGCAGACCGTATCACACGTTATAAGCTTAGATACACAGCTCAGCAGACCGTATCACACGTTATAAGCTTAGATACACAGCTCAGCAGACCGTATCACACGTTATAAGCTTAGATACACAGCTCAGCAGACCGTATCACACGTTATAAGCTTAGATACACAGCTCAGCAGACCGTATCACACGTTATAAGCTTAGATACACAGCTTAGCAGACCGTATCACCCGTTATAAGCTTAGATACACAGCTTAGCAGACCGTATCACCCGTTATAAGCTTAGATACACAGCTTAGCAGACCGTATCACACGTTATAAGCTTAGATACACAGCTCAGCAGACGGTATCACGTTATAAGCTTAGATACACAGCTCAGCAGACCGTATCACACATTATAAGCTTAGATACACAGCTGTAGGACCTAGCTTGGCACTGGTATACTGGGTATTACCACACAGCTCCTGGGACTTGTAGTTCCCCAGCACCTGTAGGACCTAGCTCAGCACTGGTATACTGGGTATTACCACACAGCTCCTGGGACTTGTAGTTCCCCAGCACCTGTAGGACCTAGCTCAGCACTGGTATACTGGGTATTACCACAGCACACATCTCCTGGGACTTGTAGTTCCCCAGCACCTGTAGGAGCTAGCTTGGCACTGGTATACTGGGTATTACCACACCACACATCTCCTGGGACTTGTAGTTCCCCAGCACCTGTAGGACCTAGCTTGGCACTGGTATACTGGGTATTAGCACACATCTCCTGGGACTTGTAGTTCCACAGCCCCTGTAGGACCTAGCTTGGCACTGGTACACTGGGTATTACCACACTACATCTGTGCAGCCGCCATCACAGCCAGGCTCAGGTGGGTCACTCCCTGCATGCCAGCATCTTACCTGCAGCTCTGAGCTGTCACAGGGGACGAGTGCAGGAGGGGAAGGACTCCAGGTGAGGACCGGGCAGCTCCACCACCGGCAGCCGGAGCGAGCAGCACAGGATGGGGACCGGGAAGGAGGAAGGGGGCGGGGCGCAGAGCGCGCTCCTGATTGGGACCAATGGAAACCCCGTTAGAGGTGTGTAGGCTGCAGTTCCACGGGCCGCCGCTGTGAGCCTGGCGCTGTAGAGCAACACTGATACATAGTAACACGTGACACCACTGATACAGTGTCACTCACTAGCGGCTGTAGCGGTCCTTACACCGGAGCCGTCCTTACACCGGAGCCGTCCTTACACTGGAGCGCTCCTTACAGTGGAGCCGTCCTTACACCGGAGCGATCCTTACACCGGAGCGGTCCTTACACCGGAGAGGTCCTTACACCGACACCGGAGCCGTCCTTACACCGGAGCGATCCTTACACCGGAGCGGTCCTTACACAGGAGCGGTCCTTACACAGGAGCGATCCTTACACCGGAGCCGTCCTTACACCGGAGAGGTCGTTACACCGGAGCGATCCTTACACCGGAGCGGTCCTTACACCGGAGCGGTCCTTACACCGACACCGGAGCGGTCCTTACACAGGAGCGGTCCTTACACGAGCGGTCCTTACACAGGAGCGGTCCTTACACGGAGGTCACACGGAGCGGTCCTTACACAGGAGCGGTCCTTACCGAGCGGTCCTTACACCGGAGCGGTCCTTACACAGGAGCGGTCCTTACACAGGAGCGATCCTTACACAGGAGCGGTCCTTACACAGGAGCGGTCCTTACACAGGAGCGGTCCTTACACCGGAGCCGTCCTTACACCGGAGAGGTCCTTACACCGGAGCGATCCTTACACCGGAGCGGTCCTTACACCGGAGCGGTCCTTACACCGGAGCGGTCCTTACACAGGAGCGGTCCTTACACCGGAGCGGTCCTTACACCGGAGCGGTCCTTACACCGGAGCGATCCTTACACCGGAACCGTCCTTACACCGGAGCCGTCCTTACACCGGAGCGGTCCTTACACAGGAGCGGTCCTTACACCGGAGCGGTCCTTACACCGGAGCGGTCCTTACACCGGAGCGGTCCTTACACAGGAGCGGTCCTTACACCGGAGAGGTCCTTACACCGGAGCGATCCTTACACCGGAGCGGTCCTTACACCGGAGCGGTCCTTACACCGGAGCGATCCTTACACCGGAACCGTCCTTACACCGGAGCCGTCCTTACACGGAGCCGTCCTTACACCGGAGCGGTCCTTACACCGGAGCGATCCTTACACCGGAACCGTCCTTACACCGGAGCCGTCCTTACACCGGAGCGGTCCTTACACCGGAGCGGTCCTTACACCGGAGCGGTCCTTACACAGGAGCGGTCCTTACACAGGAGCGGTCCTTACACAGGAGCGGTCCTTACACAGGAGCGATCCTTACACCGGAGCCGTCCTTACACCGGAGCCGTCCTTACACCGGAACCGTCCTTACACCGGAGCGGTCCTTACACCGGAGCCGTCCTTACACCGGAGCGGTCCTTACACAGGAGCGGTCCTTACACAGGAGCGATCCTTACACCGGAGCGGTCCTTACACCGGAGAGGTCCTTACACCGGAGCGATCCTTACGCCGGAGCGGTCCTTACGCCGGAGCGGTCCTTACGCCGGAGCGGTCCTTACGCCGGAGCGATCCTTACACCGGAACCGTCCTTACACCGGAGCCGTCCTTACACCGGAGCGGTCCTTACACCGGAGCGGTCCTTACACCGAAGCGATCCTTACACCGGAACCGTCCTTACACCGGAGCCGTCCTTACATCGGAGCCGTCCTTATACCGGAGCCATCCTTAGGCCTCTTTCACACATCCGGTGTGCGCCTGACGGCGCCCCCGGCATTTAGCCGCAGCGCCGCATCAGAAAACCTGATGCGCCGCTTGTGCCGCATGCATTTTTTTGCCGGATGGTTTCTGATGCCCGGAGACATCAGGGGAATCCGGCAAAAAAAAAAACGTTACATGCTGCGTTTTGTCCGGCCGCCGGAATGTACATTTCCGCCGCATCCGGACAAAATCGCATACGACGCATTGACATCCGGCGCTAATGCAAGTCAATGCAAAAAAAACCGCAAGCGGCGCATCAGGTTTTCTGATGCGGCGTTGCGGCTAAATGCCGTGGGCGCCGTGAGGCGCACACCGGATGTGTGAAAGAGGCCTTACACCGGAGAGGTCCTTACACCGGAGCTGTCCTTACACCGGAGCCGTCCTTACTCCGAAGCGGTCCTTACAGTGGAGCCGTCCTTACTGAGCCCCTATAGGACAGCAGGTGCTCAGCTCGAGCCAGCGCTTATTGAGGGGGTGATAGGAGTAACGTGATTCAGCCTAGAGCAATGCAGATATAATGACCGAATGTGGCCCTCAGGGCGGTTGTGTTGCATCACTGTCACACAAAAAACTGTGATAAAATGTAATTCACTAAATTAAAAATAATAATTTTACCCAACTTTTTAGGGCCACATTTAACCCCTTCACCCCAAGCCTGTTTTCACCTTCATGACCAAGCCAAATTTTTGCAATTCTGACCACTGTCCCTTTATGAGGTAATAACTCTGGAACACTTCCACAGATCCCACTGATTCTGAGATTGTTTTTTCGTGACATATTGTACATGATGATAGTGGTAACATTTCTTCAATATGACTTGCGTTTATTTGTGAAAATATCGGAAATTTGGCAAAAATTTTGCAATTTTCAAACTTTTAATTCTTATGCCCTTAAAGCGTCATACATATCGCACAAAATAGTTAATACTCTTTCCCATATATCTACTCTACATCAGCACAATTTATGAAACAATGTTTTTTTGTTAGGACGTTTTAAGGGTTAAAAGTTGACCAGCGATTTCTCATTTTTACAATAAAATTTACAAAACCATTCTTTAGACAACACATCGTATTAAAAGTGACTTTGAGGGGCATGTATGACCGAAAGTACCTAAAAGTGACACCTTTCTAAAAACTGCACCCCTCAAGGTGCTCAAAACGACAAGAGGTTTATTATGCCTTCAGGTGCTTCACAGGAATGAATGGAATGTGGAAGGAAAAAGATAAAACATTTCACTTTTTTTCACAAAAATATTACTTTAGCCCCAATTTTTTTTATTTTCACAAGGGTAACAGGAGAAAGTGGACCCCAAAATATCTTGTGCAATTTCTCCTCAGTATGCCAATACCCCATATGTGGGGGAAAACTACTGTTTGGGTGCACGGCACTGCTCGGAAATGAAGTAGTGCCATTTGACTTTTTGAACACTAAAATGGCTTAAATCAAGAGCGGACACCAAGTCGAATTTGGAGAGACCCTAATGTGCCTAAACAGTGGAAGCCCCCCACCACAAGTGACACCATTTTGGAAAATATACCCCTCAAGGAATTTATCTAGATGTGTGGTGAGTACATTGAATCACCAGGTGCTTCACAGAAGTTTATAACAGCCGTGAAAATGAAAAATCAAATTTTTCCCACAAAAATGTTCTTTTAGTCCAAAATTTTTTATTTTCACAAGGGTAACAGTAGAAAATGGACCCCGAAGTTTTGGTTTGCAATTTCTCCTGAGTGCACCGATACCCCATATGTGATCAAAAAGTACTTTTGCGACACAGTGCCAAGCTCAGAAGGGATAAGGCTCCATATTGGAGTTAAGATTTTGCTTGAATGGTTTGAGGATGCCATGTCACACTGGCAGAGCCCCTGAGGTGCCTGAACAGCAGAACCCCCATAAGGGTCCCCATTTTACAAACCAAATCTCCCAGTTAATCTAGGAGTGCAGTGAGCATGTTGACATGTGCCTCACAGAATTTTATACCATTGGGCGGTGAAGAAAAAATAATTACATTTTTCCACAAAAGTTTGTTATGCCCAGCTCGTGCTTCTAGAGACATGCACCTATAGATTAGGCGAGCTGTCATCGCTACAGAAATGGCAAACGTGGATGCTAAATGTTGTTTAGGCACACTGGGGCTCAGAAGGGAGGAGGCTTTTGGATTTGGAAGCACATAATTTACTAAATTTCTTTTGGGCCGAGGATCTATAGCGCTTTTCCAGAGCATTTATACCAATAACGTGGAAGCCCCTATATTTCCGTTAACAGATGGCGGGCCTGAGCGGAGTCTTTTTTTGTGGATTGAGTTGAAGCTTTTCTTGGGAACATTTTACATAACGTTTTGGATCACATTTATCCTGCGCTCTACGCTGAGCACTTACATCTGGGTTTCCATCTAAGGCCGGCGTCACACTGGCGACAGAATCGGACGACTGCAATGCGATGAAATATCGTATTGCAGTCTGCCGTATGTTAATCTATGGAGCAGCTCCCAGTATCAGATTTTTTGTGGTCCGTTTTAAACGTCCGTGTGCAATCGCAGCATGCTGCGATTGTCACCGATTGTGGGTCGACTATCGCCAATGCAAGTCTATGGGAGCGATGAAAAATCGGATTACAAACGGACCGCACGTGTGACTTGCGATTAAATCGCACCACTATCCCAGGTGTCAGGAAATTGCATCAGGATAATTGCCAGGAAGGGCTGACATGCTAATTAGGCTACGAAAATTCAAACCCAAACAGGAAACCGCCTCCACGGAGTCCAGAACCATGGCCAGTCACATCAATGTGGAGATGTTGATCGTTCTGGTCCAGGAGAGGCCAGAACTTTGGGACCAGCGGGATCCAAATTATTCAAACCGGTCGCGGAAGGACGCGGCTTGGAGGAGAATATGTGGACAGATGTTCCCGGATTTTGGCGACAGGTCTAGGGAGGAGCAAGAACGCATTAGTAAGTAACGACTTGAAACCGCTTACAATACTGTTTGACCACTCAGTATGTACCAACAGCAATGTGTTATAATGTCCCTCTAGCCTTATATGTGAACCCGAAATGTGTTGAATAAATCAGTTATTCCTGTTGAACCCCCAATGCTATGTGACAAATCCAAGCACATGTAATATTTAGCTCCTGCCACCAAATCCACAAATATTTAAATGCAAGTGGAAAAAGTGTAACTTCAAAAATGCACAGACTAAAAACATGTAGAGGTAACGTTTCCACCCTGCAATGGGTGTTTCTCAAACCTTAAGGAACATAACTCAAAAGGAACAGAGGAGGCCACTGTGGGATATGATAATTTGAAAACGCTCCATTCCATATATACGGGAATCATACAGGGCAGGTAACAACTGAAGGTCCTGGTATGATGAATGTTCATGTGCCGTCTGTGTTGGTGTGATATTTAGGTCCTACTGCAATGGTGGCCAAATGAAAGTTTTACATTTGTATGTGTCCCTTTTGTTAATTCCATTGCTGTGTGCCAAATAAATGCTAATTATTGTGACACATATGTCATACAGCTTTCTATGTATGAACTCTTGTAATATTAACCCCTTCACCCCCAAGGGTGGTTTGCACGTTAATGACCGGGCCAATTTTTACAATTCTGACCGCTGTCTCTTTATGAGGTTATAACTCTGGAACGCTTCAACGGATCTTCGCGATTCTGAGATTGTTTTCTCGTGACATATTGTACTTCACGTTAGTGGTAAAATTTCTTCGATATACCTTGCGTTTATTTTTGAAAAAAAACGCAAATATGGCAAAAATTTTGAAAAATTTTGCAATTTTCAAACTTATAATTTTTTTTCCCTTAAAACAGAGAGATATGTCACACAAAATAGTTAATAAATAACATTTCCCACATGTCTACTTTACATCAGCACAATTTTGGAACCAAAATTTTTTTTGTTAGGAAATTATAAGGGTTAAAAGTTGACCAGTGATTTCTCATTTTTACAACAAAATTTACAAAGCCATTTTTTTAGAGACCACCTCACATTTGAAGTCACTTTGAGGGGTCTATATGGCAGAAAATACCCAAAAGTGACACCATTCTAAAAACTGCACCCCTCAAGGTACTCAAAACCACATTCAAGAAGTTTAATAACCCTTCAGGTACTTCACAGGAGCTGAAGCAATGTGGAAGGAAAAAATTAATATTTAACTTTTTAGCCACAAAAATGATCTTTTACGAGCGTTTTTTTATTTTCACAAGGGTAAAAGGAGAAAATGGACAGATAAAGTTGTTGTGCAATTTCTCCTGAGTACGCCAATGCCCCATATGTGGGGGAAAACCACTGTTTGGGCACACGGCAGAGCTCGTAAGGGAAGGAGCGCCGTTTGACTTTTTCAAACTAAAATTGGCTGGAATTGAGATTAGACGCCATGTCACGTTTGGAGAGCCCTGATATGCCTAAACAGTGGAAACCCCCCACAAGTGACACCAGGGCTTGGAAAGGAAGCAGTAACGTTTTGGAATGCAAACATTGATGGGGGTCATGTTCCATTTGTAGTGCCCCAGATGAGCCTAAACAGTGGAAACCCCCCACAAGTGACACCATTTTGGAAACTAGACCCCCTAAGGAACTTATCTAGATCTGTTGTGAGCACTTTGAACCCAAAGTGTTTCACAAAAGTTTATAATGCCTGGGTGTGAAAAAAAAACAAAACAATTTTCCACAAAAATGATTTTTTAGTCCCAAATTTTTGATTTTTCCCAAGGAAATTGGACCCCAAAAGTTGTTTTACAATTTGTCCTGAGTACGCTGATACCCCATATGTGGGGGGGGGGAAACTGTTTGGGCGCACGGCAGGGCTTGGAAAGGAAGCAGTAACGTTTTGGAATGCAAACATTGATGGGGGTCATGTTCCATTTGTAGTGCCCCAGATGAGCCTAAACAGTGGAAACCCCCCACAAGTGACCCCATTTTGGAAGCTATACCCCCTAAGGAACTTATCTAGATCTTTGGTGAGCACTTTGAACCCCCAAGTGCTTCACACAAGTTTATAATGCCCGAGCATGAAAATAAAAAATCCTATTTTTTTCCCACAAAAATTATCTCTTAGTCACTAATTTTTTATTTTCCGAAGGATAACAAGAGAAATTGGACCACAAAATTTGTTGTCCAATTTGTCCTGAGTACGCTGATACCCCATATGTGGGGGGGAACCACTGTTTGGGTGCATGGCAGAGCTCGGAATGGAAGGACCACCATTTGACTTTTTCCAACCAAAATTGGCTGGAATTGAGATTGGACGCCATGTTGCATTTGGAGAGCCCCTGCTGTGCCTAAACAGTGGAAACCCCCACAAGTGCCCCCATTTGGGAAACTAGACCCCCTAAGGAACTTATCTAGATCTTTGGTGAGCAATTTGAACCCCCAAGTGCTTCACACAAGTTTATAACGTAGAGCCGTAAAATTAAAAAATCATATTTTTTCCACAAAATTGATTTTTTTCACCCCAATTTTTATTTTCCCAAGGGTAACAAGACTCCAAAACTTATTGTGCAATTTGTCCTGAGTGCGCTGATACCCCATATGTGGGAGTAAACCACTGTTTGGGTGCATGGCAGAGTTTGGAAGGGAAGGAGCGCCGTTTGACTTTTTCAACTCAGAATTGGCTGGATGCCATGTCGTGTTTGGAGAGCTCCTGATATGCCTAAACAGTGGAAACCCCCCACAAATGACACCATTTTGGAAACTAGACCCCTCAAGGAACTTATCTAGATGTGTGGTGAGCACTTTGAACCCCAAAGTGCTTCACAGAAGTTTATAACGTACAGCCGTAAAATAAAAAATCCTTTTTTTTTTTACAAAAATTATTTTTTTCGCCCTCAATATTTTATTTTCACAAGGGTAACAGGAGAAATTGGACCCCAAAAGTTGTTGTCCAATTTGTCCTGAGTACGCTGATACCCAATATGTGGGAGTAAACTACTATATGGGCGCACGTAGGGGCTCGGAAGGGAAGTAGTGACGTTTTGGATTGCAGACTTTGATGGAATGGTCTGGGGAGTCATGTCGCATTTGGAGAGCCCCTGATTAATCTAAACAGTGGAAACCCCCCACAAGTGACCCCATTTTTGAAAATAGACCCCACAAGGAACTTGTCTAGATGTGTGGTGAGCACTTTGAACCCCGAAGTGCTTCACAGAAGTTTATAACGTACAGCCGTAAAAATAAAAAATCCTTTTTTTTTTTACAAAAATGATTTTTTCGCCCCCAATATTTTATTTTCACAAGGGTAACAGGAGAAATTGGACCCCAAAAGTTGTTGTCCAATTTGTCCTGAGTATGCTGATACCCAATATGTGGGAGTAAACTACTGTATGGGCGCACGTCGGGGCTCGGAAGGGAAGTAGTGACGTTTTGGATTGCAGACTTTGATGGAATGGTCTGGGGGCGTCATGTCGCATTTGGAGAGCCCCTGATGCGCCTAAACAGTGGAAACCCCCCACAAGTGACCCCATTTTGGAAAATAGACCCCACAAGGAACTTATCTAGAAGTGTGGTGAGCGCTATGAAGCTCCAAGTGCTTCACAGAAGTTTTATAACATACAGCCATAAAAACAAAAAAATCATTTTTTTTTTTTACAAAAATGGTTTTGTCGCCCCCAGTTTTTTATTTTCCCAAGGGTAACAGTAGAAATAGGACAAATTGCACAATAACTCTTGTGGTCCAGAGTACGCTGATACCCCATATGCGGGAGTAAACTACTGTTTGGGCGCATGGCAGAGCTCAGAAGTGAAGGAGCACCGTTTGACTTTTTCAACGCAGAATTGGCTGGAATTGAGATCAGACGCCATGTCACATTTGGAGAGCCCCTGATGTGCCTAAACAGCGGAAACCCCCAAATTCTAACTCCAACCCTAACCCCAACACACCCCTAACCCTAGTCCCAACCCTAACCACAAACCTAACCCTAACACATACCCCTAACCGTAATCCCAACCCTAATCCTAACGTTAGCGCCAACCCTAACCCTAACTTTAGCCGCAACCCTAACGGGAAAATTGAAATAAATAAATTTTTTTAATTTTATTATTTTTCCCTAACTAAGGGGGTGATAAAGGGGGGTTTGATTTACTATTTATAGCGGGTTTTTATGATTGGCAGCTGTCACGCTAAAAGACGCTTTTTATTGCAAAAAATAGTTTTTTGCATCACCACATTATGAGAGCTATAATTTTTGCATATTTTGGCCCACAGAGTCATGTGAGGTCTTATTTTTTGCGGGACGAGGTGACGTTTTTATTGGTACCATTTTTGAGCACGTGACATTTTTTGATCGCTTTTTATTTCGATTTTTGGGAGGTTAGAATGAACAAAAATCAGCAATTCATGAATTTCTTTTGGGGGAGGCGTTTGTACCGTTCCGCGTGTGGTAAAATTGATAAAGCAGTTTTATTCTTCGGGTCAGTACGATTACGGCGATACCTTATTTATATCATTTTTTTTATGTTTTGGCGCTTTTATAGAATGAAAACAATTTTATATAAAAAATTATTATTTTTGCATCGCTTTATTCTGCGAGCTATAACTTTTTTATTTTTTTGCTGATGATGCTGTATGATGGCTCGTTTTTTGCGGGACAAGATGACGTTTTCAGCGGTACCATGGTTATTTATCTCGGTCTTTTTGATCGCGCGTTATTCCACTTTTTGTTCAGCGGTATGATGATAAAGCATTGATTTTTTGCTTTGTTTTTTTTTTTTTTTTAAGGGTTCATTAAAGGGGTTAACTAGTGGGACAGTTTTATAGGGGCGTCGTTACGGACGCGGCGATACCAAATATGTGTACTTTTATTGTTTTGTTTTTTTTATTTACAGGAAAGAATGAATTTATTGGGGAATATTTTTTTTTTTTTATGATTTTTTTTTACCACTTTTTATTTTTATTTTTTTTACTTTTATACTTTGTCCCAGGGTGGGACATCACTGTATTTTAGCAGATCGCTGGTGTGACAGTGTGCACAGCACTCTGTCACACCAGCGATCGCTCTGGCACTGCTGCAGGCTTCCCCAGCGCCTGCTCTCAGCAGGCACTGAGGAAGCCGCCTCCCTGCAGGACCCCGGCGCCATCTTGGATCCGGGGACCTGGAGGGAGGACGGACCCTCGGAACAGCGCGACACATCGCGCTGCTCTGAGTGTCTCAGGGGAGCGTGCAGGGAGCCCCCTGCCTGCGCGATCCTCCCCTGTGCCCCCAGTACACCGCGATCATGTTTGATCGCGGTGTGCCAGGGGTTAATGTGCCGGGAGCGGTCCGTGACCGCTCCTGACACACAGTCACGGGTGTCAGCTGTGATAATCAGCTGACACCCGGCGGCGATCAGCTGCGCTCCCCCCGGGAGCGCAGCTGATCGCCCATGACGTACTATTCCGTCCATGGGAATAAGGTCCAGGGTCACATGGACGGAATAGTACGTCTGATGGCAGAGAGGGGTTAAATAGTTATTTTACCTACATACAATATGTATTGCTGTTCTATACCCCTATAA
Source organism: Oophaga sylvatica (assembly GCA_033576555.1). Lineage (NCBI taxonomy): Eukaryota > Metazoa > Chordata > Amphibia > Anura > Dendrobatidae > Oophaga > Oophaga sylvatica. The sequence goes on along the minus strand of JARQOD010000001.1, from coordinate 974,378,781 downwards.
CATTAAAAAAGTAATATCTTGCTGTTGTAGGGTTATTTATTTGAAAATACATTACAAGGGCACATAATTTAACAATGTTATTGTCTCGGTTAATTTTTTAGCCTCAGATGTGACAAGACGTTGGCGCAGCTGTAGAGACAGCTACAGGAGAGAGAGACAGCTGAGGGGGCGCAGTGGGGCAGCAGCAAGCACTAAGCGCAAATATGTGTATTTTGATCGACTTAATTTTCTTGCTCCAGCTCTGGATTTGCGACCGTAAGTTCATGTCTGTACAAAGTTTATATGATTTTTAACGAATAAATTTTAATAAATTTTTCTTATTCTCTAGCACCGAGTCAAACCTTACAGACAGAGAGCCAGCTTCTGACTCGGAGGCAGTTATCGACCCTGTGGGGGATGTTGAGGAGGCTGGCCCATCTTCAGCACCAAGTGCAGCAGCAGCAGCAGCATCACCACCACCACCACCACCAGTGGAGTCTGAGAGATTGGCTGTACAGTCGCAAGACCCTCCCCTGAGCAGCAGCCCTGGTAGGCCCCTGGATGCTGCTTCGCCTACAGCAGATGTTGCACGGCGACCAAGGCGTAGAAGAGAAGGAGTTGGTTATGTCACAAGGAGGCAGGTGGACCGAGGAGTGCTGGACTATTTGTCCACTGTAGCTAATGATGATGGTGAGGAGGGATTTTGCCGCAGTCTGGCCCGTTACCTCCGGGCTATTCCAAGACAGCACATACTGCGGATCAGAAGTGCACTGCATATTGTGTTGGATGCTGGAACACCGCCTAATGATCCAACCAACCTACTAAATTATCTTGATAGATGGGTGGTTGGTCCCGAAAATGTTTTTAGATTGTTGGGTCAAAATCCCTCACAATCTGCATCAGCCTCTGATCCTCCTCCTCATCATCATCCTCCTCCTCCACCTCCTCCTTGTGTCCAACAGAACCCAACTCCTCCTCCTACTCATCCTACTGCAGCTTCTTCTTTATACGGAGCTAACCAGATCCAAGCCATGGCACAGAGTGCACAGTCACAATATGCCCACTCGACCATACCCAATGTTCAATGCTGGCCACAACATGGGTATGGTCGACATGGGCATTTTGGGGGCTATAGTGTAAGTGGGCAGTCATATTATGACTACCCACAACAGTTCCAAAACTTACCATATCCAAACCCACATCCAGAGCGAGCAAGAAGCATGCAGCAAACTGCACAGTCAGCCACCACTCATGGTGACACAGTGGCTGGAGAACAGTCTAGCCAGCCCTCACAAGCTGGACTTCCACCTTCACCACCACACACCTACCAGCAGTTATAGGTGTTATGTATTTATTATGTTTATGTTTTAAGTTATAAAATTTTCCTTTGTTTTACTGCTGAGAAGTTATCAGCAAATATGTTTCTAAAAAATTGGGACACATTAGTCCTTGATCATTATGTTTAAAGCCACTAAACATAACAGCAGACATAAAAAAAAATTTAAGTGGCATTGATTGTATGTGATTATTTCAAAAGGTGATGGGCTGCGTAACTTACACACAACATGACAACAAAAACATCACAACATATACAATCAAGTGAGAAGAAATATCTTTATGACAGCAACATAGCCACACTACATGTGTAATAATGCCTCCTCTTGCCAGGCAGTAGCACCCTCAGGGGACAGAAAATATTGTGTGAACACATCATGTACTTTTAGGCCTGAAGGTGGACGACGGGGATGGATGGGTGGTGACATAGGCAAAGACACATTCACAGAGGCTAAGTCACCCACATGTTGAGAGGAGCATTCATGTATTCTACAAAAATTATGTAGGACCACACATGCTTTGAGGACCACATTAACATTATCTTCACTCAGTTGAATTGCAGATTGAAGTACCCGCCATTTAGCACAAAGAATTCCAAATGTGCACTCCACCAGACGACGAGCACGTGACAGCCGACAAATATTCTACGCCGATGGGTGAGATAGCGACGGGGATATGGCCTCATAACATTACGGGTTAATTGAAAGGCCTCATCCGCTACTATAACATAAGGCACATGTTCTGCAATAGAGTCTGTAAGTTGACTTGCTGGAGGTAGGTCCAGTTGGTTAGTGCGTATCCGCCTACCCATTATGGAAGTATTGAACACTCTTGAGTCTCCAGTCCTTCCATAGGCCCCAATGTCTACAATTATAAACATGTAGTTTGTGTCGACCAAGGCCAACAAAACAACAGAAAAATATTGTTTGTAATTGAAGAATTGGGAGCCTGAGTTAGGAGGTTTATGAACACGTATGTGCTTGCCGTCCAGGGTTCCTATAAGTGTGGAAACTGGCAATTTTGTGAAAAACCATGTGCTATCCTCAACCAGTCACTCATTTTGGGTTCAGGCATGACTTCTTCATGTAGTCTGTTCCAAATTTCCACACAAGTTGACCGAACAATGCCAGAAATTGTTGATCTGCCTATTAGGAACTCTAGGTGCAGAGCAGCGTAGGACATGCCAGTAGAAAGGAACCTGTAACACACATAGAACATGGACAAATCAGTTTAAAAAATAAAAAACATTCACAACACTTACAATGCTTGAGTTTGTTACAGCACACATGCTGGAAATTAGATTAGAATCCATGGCTTCTGTAGAATACACCATAGGCAATAATTGAGATAGCTAAGGTTGAGAAATACATTACTCACATTATAAGTTTACAAGAAGTGTGCTCCAACACTTGCAAAGTGACTGTGTGGAGGAAAACATCATCAACATATCGTTGACACACATACCTTATTGTTAGGAGAAGGCGTTCCTCGGCAGAAATAGCTTTTCTCATCCTGGTGTCATGAAATGTAATCCCAGGGCGCACAATGTCAAGCAGCGTATCAAAGGTAGCTATGCTCATGCGACATTATAGAAAAAACTTCTCTCCATGGCTACGCAGTGACAAATATAGGCGGTGAAAATGGCCTTTAGTTATCCTTCTTGTCAAAAGTGGATGCACCCACATCCTTCGGCGTCTTCTGTGATCTGCTATTACAGGATATGGCTCCCCAAAACGTCTTTATATAACCCAATGGAACAGCACACGCTCAGTGGGAGTAAATCTGAGTGTGTCGCTCATCTTTGGATAAAGCAGCTAGCAAGCACTAAGCACAAGGAACAAAATGACACCAGTGCAAAGGTGGGAGGGTCACAGCTGTAGCAGAGCACTTAAATATAGCTCTGCCTGATGATTTAAATTACTATCAGGCCTCAAAACCGTTATTGGTCCATTTTGGTAAGCTGCGACAAAAAACCGGTGGTGGGATGAAAATCGGATGTTACAAGGTACACACACATGCGACTAAATCGCATCTTTGAAGGAAAATCGGATGCTAGGCGGATGTGTGATGTTTGCATTTTGATCCGACAATCGACCGTCTAAAACGGACCGATTTTTTGTCGTTGTGTGTGACTCCGGCCTAAATCTCCAAACGATGTAATTCAGATGACACCTCCGAGGAATCAATTCAGCGGTGTCCTTTTTTTCCCAGAAGTGCACAAAGCTGTGGACGACCGTGCTTTTATGCATTGTATGTATGGGGGGCTGTTTTGGACATCATACTATTTATGTGAGGCTCTCGTGGACATCATACTATACATCGGCATGTAAAAGTTTGGGCACCCCTGGTCACAATTACTGTTATTGTAAACAGTTTAGCAAGTTGAAGATGAAATTATCTCTAAAAAGCCTAAAATTAAAGATGACACATTTCCTTTGTATTTTAGGAAAAAAATAACTAAATATATAGCATTTTCATCTTCAGAGTGCTAGGCAGCTGCTTAAAAGAACCCCTGGCTGCTGTTTTTTGCCACAAGGTTAGAGGAGGCTGGGTTTTTATAAAGCTGGGAAATTTGCATCACCTGGCCTTTCCTAACAATGAACGTGTCATGATCCAATTTTTTGATCTGTGGCAGATTTTGCTTTTCATATTAAAACTTTTTTCCTTTCAGGCCATCGGGGGTTAATGTCAGTCTTTTCCCTTGTGGCCTCTGGTGTAATTACATTGCTGCTGATTTGACTGGTGCAGGTGGTGACCACTCCCACCATCCTTTAAAAGGTCACCTGTGTCAGCTGACTGTTGGTGATCAGCTTGGTTGGTCTCCAAAGAGCAAGTGTGAGTCAGGAGTAGGGTTGAGCATTCCGATACCGAAACCCGGTTCCGATACCTGAAATCCAATGTAAGTCTATGGGAACAAAATATCGGAATATTTTTAATTCCGATATTTTGTTCCCATAGACTTACATTGGATTTCAGGTATCGGAACCGGGTTTCGGTATCGGAATGCTCAACCCTAGTCAGGAGCTTTTCTGGTGCTTCAGCTATATACTGTGATCTGGTGCATTATTCTGCTGTGCGGTGCTTAGCAGCAGAAAAAGCTAAGTTCTGTCTTTTCTTTCCTTTTGGTTATATTGGTGCATTCACTTTATTCCCTGTCTCTCCTTCTGGGGAGGGGGTTGGGGGGTTTAGGTCAGGGCTAAACAGGAGATAGGGACAGGTTGGTGACTTGGGCCTCCCTACCTTCAAGGGTACCCCAAGTTAATGAAAGACAGGGCACCCCCTTAGCCTGATGGGCAGTTCAGGGGCCCAGGTTCCTTGTCCCCTGTTTTCCCACTACTGCCTCGTGACAGATAGTGAACAAGCCATAACCCTAACAGGCGACTTAAGGTCTGAAACCTTGGTCAAAGTTATCAGAGTACATAAATCTCCAAGGGTGCCCAAACTTTTGCATCTGCCCATTTTTCCTTTCGTAATTTTTAAAATGTAAAAAATGACAATTTTTTTCTGCCTAAAATACAAAGGAAATGTGTCATCATTAACTTTAGGCCTTTTAGGATATGTTCCCACGGTCAGTAAACGCTGTGGGTTGGACCCTGTGTACCTCCACAGCGTCCAACCCGCAGCGTCCAGATGTTACAGCATAGTGGATGGGATTTCAAGAAATCTCCGCTGTGCGTGCACCAGAGCTCGCGGCTTACCTGCGGAGACGGACATGTGGCGCGTCTTTCCGGACCGAAGCATGTCTATTTATCTTGTGGAGACGCTCAGTCTCCATAAGATAAATGTCACCTGTACAATGTATTGAAGGCAGTGATTTCGCATGGATCAATGAACACATGCGGAATCACCTGCGTTCAAAAGCCGGCAGTGAACATGTTCTGCGTCCAAACGCTGCCTAATACTGAATGTGTGCACATACCCTTAGAGAGTATTTCATCTTCAACTTGCTTAACTGTATCACATTAATTTTCATCAGGGGTACCTAAACTTTTACATGCCACTGTCTATGGGGAGCTGTGATGGACATCATACTATATATATGGGGGACTGTGGTGGTCACCATACTATACACTGGCGGCTTATTGTGGACATCATACCGTATGGGCGGCTGTGGTGATCATCATACTCTGTAGGGGGACAGTGTGATTAGTGGATACAATTGGAAGAGGGGAGCATGATGTGCAATATGAAGGCATAGAGTAAAGAGGGGGCACAGAATGGATATGGAGAGGGGTAGTGTGTGAAATAGCCCAAAATGGAAAGGGGTTAGCAAGGCAGGGGAACAGTATGGCAATATAGAAAGTGTAATGGAGTGGTTCATAAGGGTGGATAGTGTGGCGGTAATAGCTAATAAGGGTAGACAATGTGGAGGTCATATACCATAGGAGGCTTATTTAGGATATGGACAGATTTTAATACATTGGGCATTTTAATAACACTCTTATTTTTAAGAGCAGAAGACTGGAAAAGAGACGAGATATGGATGTGAAAAGTCATGACATCTGGACAAGATGGAGCTGAAAAGATAGAGATGACTCCAGAGAAGATATCTACTATATAATCGTCTAATTCTGTCTGTCTGTAACGGAAATCCGGCGTCGCTGATTGGTCGCGCCCGGCCGGACGCGACCAATCAGCGACAGGCGCAGTCCGGCCACGAATTGGCGCAGGATTTGAACCACGCACACCACCACTATCGTCGGGAGATCAGCTGCGCTAGCCACTGATCTCCCGACGGTAGCCACGGGTCATCTCCTCTAGAATACCCGATGCGTTAGAATCGGGCCACCATCTAGTCATCTATAAGTGTTCCCCAACTCCAGTCCTCACGGCCCACCAACAGGTCATGTTTTCAGGATTTCCTTTGTATTGCACAGGTGATGCAATTGTTGGGCCTTGAGGACTGGAGTTGGGGAACCCTGATCTATAATGTACCTGTATGTAAATATTTATTTGTTATACTGACAGCGTCTCATCAGTACTGTAGTTCCTGTATGGTCCACAGTCGGATGATGTTTGTTTTAATAACAACTGCTAGTATCTCCTTAGTATCTCCTCATTGTTAAGGACATATTGGGAGTTGTAGGGTTGTAAGTTCATGAAATATTTATGGGGCTGACTTGACATTACAATTGATCGCTGTGCTAAGCTTAGTTCTTGTATTAACGTATTTATGGTTCTGATCATGTATTCATGTACTTATGGTGGTTCTGGTGATGTACTTGTGTACTGATCATGGTTCTGATGACATAGTGATGTACTGATGGTGGGTCTATTAATGTATTCATGTACTGATGGTGGGTTTAGTGATGCATTCATGTACTAATGGTGATTCTGGCGATGTATTCATGTACTTATGGTGGTTCTAGTGACGTATTTATTTATGAATGATGTTTCTAGTGCCATACTCATGTACTATTTATGGCTCTAGTGCTTTAAATATGTAGTGATGATGATTTTGGTTTTGTATTCATGTACTGATGATGGTTCTGTTGATGAATATATCACCAGAATCATCATCATCACTACATTAATGCAACACCATCACAATCATCACTACATGAATATGTTACCAGAACCCTCATTAGTAAATTAATACATTCCCAGAACCACCATCAGTTTTGTGCAAGCTGCCCTTTATCTATAATGGGGTCTGTTTATTTTCCATTAAGGAATCTGAAAAATACTTGACACCTAAATTGAAACCAAACAACCTCCATTATAGTTAAGCTATATTAGTTTCCATTACTACCCTTAGGTTTTCTATTTAAAATAAAGGATGATATGGATGAATATCGCTATTTGTTCTCCTGTATTGTGAAAATAGTCTTCATGCAATAAATGATTGTAGCAATGAATGATCCGTGAAATCCGCGGACAGCACTCGGTACAAGAAAACCAAATGTCTGAATGAGGCCATAGAGAGAAACACTATTTCACATTCGGTGCTCAGTCCTTATCGCACACATGTCCTATTCTAATAGCTCATGTGCATGACACCTGTTGGCAGACATGACAGCAGTTCAAAATTTCCCAAACAGTCTCATTTGATTAGATGAGGTATAGACAAATTGATGGTGTCCCAGACCAAAAGAGGCAGAGTTTACCTAAAAAGCACACACAAATGGGGTATTTACAGGTGGGATTGGGGATGTCCCAGGTGGGACCATGGGTGGGACTAAAGCGTCCCTAAATTGCCAATACCAAGGTTGGTAACTATGCATGTTACCATCAGCCTAAAGTTCAGTGAGTGGATCTTGATATTTGTGAATAAGTAGACTGACATTTCACAGATAACGCAGCTTGTAATTGGGTTGTCTGGTTGTACACACAAGGCCGTCATTGTGCGGAGCCGCTGCTCCCGTGTCCACACTGCTGGGTGCAGTCCAGGGATTTGTACCCATCCAGATCTCTGTACCTTCTCATATAACATTGTGATTTGTGCAACAACCCTAAAAATCCAACACTGTGCAAAAGTTTTATTCAGGTGTAGAAAAAATGCTGCAACCTTAGAAGTTCAAGCTGTCCTCCAGACTCAGGGTGCATCAGTGTCAGCGCAAACTATCCGTCGACATTTGAATGAAATGATGCGCTATGGCAGAAGACCCAGGAGGACCCCACTGCTGACACAGAGACATAAAAAAAACGACTGCAGTTTGCCATAAGGTATGTGAGTAAGGCTACTTTCACACAGGTTTTTGTAGTCAGGCAAGATCCGGCATGGCGCCTGAGCACCGGATCCGGCTCAAATTGTGCAAAAATGGATGAAACGGATCTGTTTTTTTGCCAGATCCGTCTACTGGATCCAGCTAAAAGCCGGATCTATTTTGTTCGTTTTTTTATCCGTTTTTCGATGGATTACGACAGATCCGATTTTTAAAAACGCCCCTCGGGGGCTCCCAAACGTGATTGGCTACTGAAAACCTATATATACACTGTTCCTACAGCCCATCTTTGACAGGTTGTAGAGGCACAAGTGCAGGTTGGAGAGAAGAGCAAGTGGCTGGCGAAGATGGACGTTGTGATAGGAAACATTCTGAAGAATGTTGTGGATTTCACTGTTGAGGCGAATCATTTGAAAGCGATTGTTCTGGAGAAGGAGAGAGAGAGAGAGACAGCAGCGCATCATGCGTCAGCGCAGCCAACGTTTATGGATCCACCCCATCACAGCCCAGAGAATGATGAGTGGGCTGATTCTACAGTCTACATGGAGCTACGAGGAAACCCTGAGAAATTTTTCTCATATGTTGATATGCAAATGGAGAACTTTGATTTATTGGTGGAATGAATTGGACACCTCATCAGAAGAAGTGACACATATTGCCGCTTCTCCATTTCACCGGCGGAGCGTCTGATGGTGACTCTTCGGTAACCCATATTTATTGGATCTGCTCGCTTGAGAGCACACTTGTACTGGAATGTTGTTGCTGGTAGTTTGTAGTAATTTTTTTTTATAGTATCTCCAACTGTTAAAGCTGACTTCTAACTGTTATGTTATTGCTGTGATTTTTAACTCATTTGTCACCTTTTCTTTATTCACAGATTCCTGGCAACTGGAGAATCTCTTTCCTCACTCCATTTCCAGTTCAAACTTGGGATTTCCACCATCTCTGGAATTGTGAAGCACACATGTCATGCATTGTGGGACTCTTTACATGGCGAGTTTATACCACATCCCACAACGGAGAGTTGGGTGGAAATTGCTGATAAATTCCAATTACAGTTTCCAAATTGCTTGGGTGCAGTGGACGGGAAACATATCCGCATCGTCAAACCTGGTGGATCTGGATCCGAATATTTTAATTATAAAAAATATTTCTCCATTGTGCTCATGGCCATCGCTGACGCTGAATACAAATTTATAGCAGTTGATATTGGGGCCTATGGCCGCTCCAATGACTACAAGTAGGGTTGAGCATTCCGATACTGCAAATATCGGGTATCGGCCGATATTGGCTGTATCGGAATTCCGATTCCGAGTTCCGATATTTTCGTCTTATCGGATACCGGAATCGGGATTGTCACTGTCACTGTCAGTGTCCGTCTGTCGGGTCTGTCAGGAGTCAGCGGCACTTACCTGTCAGAAGATCTCCGGCGGTCACGTCCTGGACTGCTTGATGGCCGCAATCTTCTTTCCCCGGCGGTCACATGCAGTTTCTCGCGATAACTGCAGTGACTGCTGGGTAATCGCGGCCGTAAAGCAGTCAGTCCGATGACGTCACCGCCGGGGAAGCAGGTAATCAGCTGTGCTGCGTCGCGATGACAGGCTCTGCCTGTCATTGCGATGTAGCAGAGTTGGATCGTCGTGGGACTGTCGTTATGGACTGCGTCGGACAGGTGGTATACTGTTGGTTTGTTTTTTTTCTTTTTTTTACAGGAGATCGATGGCGTCGCAGGAATGAGAGTACAATAAAATTAATGAAAACTGTGTTGTCTCTTTTATTTCATTAAAAGACTTTTTTCTTGCTGTGTCTTTTTTTTATGCATTTAATAACTTTGGGATTAATAATGGATCGGTGTCTTATTGACGCCTATCCATTATTAACCGGGCTTATTGTCACCGTGCAATCAACGGTGACATTAACCCCTTATTACCCCGCTTGCCACCGCTACAGGGCAAGTGGGAAGAGCCGGGTAAAGTGCCACAATTGGCACATCTTTTGATGCGCCTAATGTGGGGCTGCTGTAGCCTGGTATTATCAGGCTGTTGAGGGCCAAAATCCATGGGCCTTGACAGTCTTTTAATACCAGGCCGCAGCAGTCTGCATTTTACTTGGCTGGTTAACAAAAATAGGGGGGATCCCCACGCCGTTTTTTTTTCGAGGGGATCCCCTATTTTTGTTAACCAGCCAAGCTAAGCAGACTGCTGTGGCCTGGTATTATCAGGCTTGCAAGGTCCATGGATATTGGATCCTTACCAGCCTGAAAAACCAGGCCTCAGCGGTCTGCTTCATCTGGCTGGTTAACAAAAATAGGGGGGACCCCATGCCAATTTTTTTCGAGGGGATCCCCTATTTTGTTAATCAGCCAAGATATGCAGACTGCTGTGGCCTGGTATTATCAGGCTGGCAAGGTCCATGGATCTTGGCTCCTTAACAGCCTGAAAATCCAGGCCTCAGCGGTCTGCTTCATCTGGCTGGTTAACAAAAACAGGGGGACCCCACGCCATTTTTTTTTCGAAGGGAACCCCTATTTTTGTTAATCAGTTCCCTCTGACGTCACTGATTGTGTCCCTGGCTGACCTGAAGTGAAAGTGGAAAGCAATCAATTAAGCTTTCCACTTAAGGGCCCGTCTCACATAGCGATATCGCTACCGAGATCGCTGCTGAGTCACTAGTTTTGTGACGCAGCAGCGAGCTCACCAGCGATATCGCTGTGTGTGACATTCAGCGACGATCAGCCCCCCTGCCGGGTATCGCTGATCGTCGCTGAAATGTCAGGACCTTTTTTGATCGCTGGTTTCCCGCTGACAGGCACGCATCGCTGCGTGTGACAGGCGGGAGACCAGCGATCCGCTGGTAACCAAGGTACACAGCGGGTTTCCAGGCGCGGGGCTGTGCCTAGAAACCCGCTGTGTACCTTGGATACCAGCGCCCTGATGCAGGGAGCTGGTATCCAAGGTACACAGCGGGTTTCCAAGCGCTGCGCGGTGCCTGGAAACCCGCTGTGTACCTTGGTTACCAGCGGATCGCTGGTCTCCCGCCTGTCACACGCAGCGATGCGTGCCTGTCAGAGGGAAACCAGCGATCAAAAAAAGGTCCTGACATTTCTGCGACGATCAGCGATACCCGGCAGGGGGGCTGATCGTCGCTGAATGTCACACACAGCGATATCGCTGGTGAGCTCGCTGCTGCGTCACAAAACTTGTGACTCAGCAGCGATCTCGGTAGCGATATCGCTATGTGAGACGGGCCCTTAAGCGATGTTACCCGCAGTGTCGCTGTCCCAGATCGCTGCCTGAGCTGCCTGTTTGGCAGCTCAGCAGCGATCATGTAGCGATACACCAGCGATCCTGACAAGTGCATATCGTTGTCGGGATCGCTGGTGTATCGTTATGTGACACCCAGCCTTTACTCTCCTGTCAGGCAGGAGAGGAACTCATTCATTTGGGGTTTACTGTGAGGCTGCAGCATTAGCTGCGGTCCCTGCAGTAAACATTAACCCTTTCTGAAGGATTACACCGTGGGACCTGACTGTGCATGGGATAGGTAAGAATAATTTTGCTTTTTTATTTTATTTTTATTACAGGAAATGGTTTTTGCAGTAAAATAAAATATGGTCAAAAACATGTGTCTTTATTTCATTAAAATGATTTTTAATTAAAGTGTGTGTGTTTTATATTTATTTCATGCAATAGGATTAATAATTGATAGTTGTCTAATTGACAGCTCTCAATTATTAACCTGGCTTAAGGTCACCTTTCAATAGCAAGGTGGCTTTAACCCCATATTAACCCATTCGCCACCGCTACAGGGCAATGGGAATAGACGGGCAAAGTGCCAGAAAGGGCGAATCTAATTATAGATTTGTCTTTCCTGGGGTGTCTGGGGGCAGATGTTAGTAGCCGGGGGGGGGCAAAAATAATGGTCCCTCTCTGGGCTATTATTATCTGCCCCCACTCACTGGCTTTGTCTGTCTGGTTGCGAAAATAGGGCGGGAGCCCACGAATTTTTTTTCAGCAATTTTACACCTCATATATATATATATATACATGTCATTGAATTTGTGACACATATATATATATATTTATATTTGTAGTTCATACACTTCTACATAGTATAATAGCCGCTAATTCAATTGCCGGCTTTTGTGAAAATGCAGAACCCGACATGAAATGACACTTGGTGTACATAGGGTTAACCGTGTCTTTTCATGTCCTTTGCTATCTAATTTGCACAAACAATTAAATCAGACTATGTGTGCAAAATTTCACACCTGTAGGGGTTAATTAAAGGTGTAAATTCGTAGCAAAAAAGTCCGTTTTTTTTTACAACGAATTTACACCTTTAATTAACCCCTACAGGTGTGAAATTTTGCACACATAGACTGATTTAATTGTTTGTGCAAATTAGATAGCAAAGGACATGAAAAGACATGGTTAACCCTATGTACACCAAGTGTCATTTCATGTCGGGTGCTTCTGTCTTTTCACTGAAGCCGGCTTTACCCGGCAATTGAATCAGAGGATATTTTACTATGTAGAAGTGTATAAACTATACATATATGTATATATATATGTCACAATGACATGTATATATATATATATGTATTCTATGTGTGTATATTTAGTGTTTACAAGGAAAGAATGGGGTTTTTTTAGTTGCGATATTTTGTTCCCATAGACTTACATGGGACTTCTGGTATCGGTATTGGGTATCGCTGATATTTTAGTGATATCGGCGATACCATTCCGATTCCGATACTTTAGGATATCGGAAAGTATCGCTCAACTCTACTCACAAGTATTCCAATTGTCAGCAATGGGGCGTCATCTGTATGGAAACACCTTCCAGTTCCCACCCCCTAGACCGCTGCCTGAAACATCAGGACCACCAATGCCTTTTGTTTGTGTAGGGGATGAAGCCTTTCAGCTATCAGAACACCTGCTGAAACCGTACTCCAGCAGAGGATTGATGCCAACTAAAAGAATTTTTAATTACCGCCTCACACGAGCACGAAGAATGGTGGAGTGCGCTTTTGGTATTCTGACAGCCAAATGGGTGTTCTATTGACCGCTATCAACCTCAAGACAGAAACTGTGGACGAGGTGATCAAAGCTTGTGTGGTCCTGCACAATTTTGTTATATGCAAGGAACAGATTTCCATTGAGGACCACCCTGAAGAAACCACCTTGCATGATTACCAGCACATTACGTATAGAAGTTCTGTGGCAGTTTCCAGAATGAGGGACAAATTTGCAGAATACTTTATTATAATGTATATTTGTTTGTGCCCTTGTATTTTATTCTGTGAATTGACATGCAGCTGTTGCGGTTGTATGTACCTTGTTTTCCTCATTCCTGTGTATACTTTTTATAGATTTTGTGAATTAAATAAAAGTTTGAATATTATTATAAAGGACTTGTACATCATTTGCCACAGTAGTGGCTATTGTTATATAGTTTCTTGATGTGTCCTAGTGGTCACGTAGTCACATTTAGCCCCATTATAGTTAATGAGAATCTATGTTGGGCTTATTATTATGTTGCATTGTTGGTTGAGTGTTACACACCTGAAGGAAGAGTAGACTGGCGGGATGAGAGAGTTTGAAAAATTGCTCTGGGACCTTGTACCTAAAAGTCATGTACCTTCTGTACCCACAGTATTTTACCTTTTATACCCAAAGTTGTGTACCTTGTTGTGTATTACCTACAGTATTTTACCTTTTGCCCAAAGTTGTGTACCTGGTTGTGTATACCCAATCAATTTTACCTTCGTTAACCACAGTATTTTACCTTGTTTTAAACATATTTAACCTTATAAATAAATTAAAGACAGAATTTTGAACCAACAAATTGTGATTTTATTTACACAATAGTAATAATTTTTATTATATGTAAAAAAAAATTTATTAGATGAAAAAAATTGTTTTTTCATAAATTTACATAGTGTGGGGTGGAGAAAATGATGGAGGGGCTGTCAGTTTGGGACACTTCGACATTGGGAGTGTGGAGAGAGGAATGGGATGGTGGTGGGAAAGGATCAGTAGGTAAAACAGGTGAAGCAGTGGAGAAAAAAGAACGGGTGGACATGTGGGAGGCGGAAGAGGTGGTGGAGAGGAGGGTTGGGCCGGAACTGGAGGCGCGGATGATGTGTTTGGGAAGTGGTATGGGGTGGTATGTTGGTACAGGGCAGGTTGCTGGTATTGCATAGGAGAGGGGAAGGGACAGTGGCTGGAGGGGGGGCAGGTGTGGGAGGAACTACTGGGGTGGGTGAGGGAGCTTGGGAGGTAACCTGCGCTAGAGCAGAGTGGCACAAAAGTAAAGGGGCCGAATAATATTGCACGCCCCACTTTTCAGTTTTTGTATTTCCACAAAAATTTAAAATAACCAATAAATTTAATTCAACTTCACAATTGTGTCCCACTTGTTGTTGATTCTTCACCAAAAATTAACATTTGGTATCTTTATGTTTAAAGCATGATATGTGGGAAAAGGTTGAAAAGTTCCAGGGGGCCGAATACTTTCGCAAGGCACTGTATATATGTGTCTCAATGACATGTGTATATACATATGTGTATATATGTACATGTCAGTGTGATCTTACTGTACAGCGCACTGAATTGCCAGCTTTTCAACAACAGATCCATCGAAAAACGGAAGAAACAGATGAAAAAACAGATCAGTCGCATCAGTTTTTCACAATCTGTGACGGATCTGTCAATCCGTCAAAACAACGGATTGTGACTGACAGCAAAAAACTGATGTGTGAAAGAGGCCTTAGCCCCTCTCTTCCCACTCCCGTGTAGCGGTGGGATATGGGTTAATAAGGGGTTAATGTCACCTTGCTATTGTAAGGTGACATTAAGCCCGGTTAATAATGGAGAGGCGTCAACAAGACGCCTATCCATTATTAGTCTTATATTAATAAAGGGTTAAAAAAAGACAGCCTGAAAAAATAATTTTAATGAAATAAAACACGACACGGTTTTCAGAATTTTTATTGTACGCCCAGATCCTAGCGAAGCCATCGATCACCTGCAAAAAATGTAAAAAAACAAACCAACCTATAGTTACCTTTCCGACGCAGTCCGTCTTTAAAAACGAGTGTCCCACGACGTTCTCCTGTGGAAAGCTGCCACATCAGCAGATGTGACCGCTCTACAGGGCCTCCAATGACACAATGACCGGAGATAACCGTCCTGCAGTGTGTCATTGGAGTTCACTTTATGGCAGCACTGCTGCGTCAGAAAATTCCCACGCTGTAGTGCTGCCGTAAGTCACAGGTGAACTCCTGTGACCTCCCGGCGGAGTTGTTCCGACCACGCACCACAATTGTGGATACCAGGGCTATGGGGTACTCGGAGCCGAGCCCATGGAAATCTATGGGAGTTGTCACTGGTAGCGGTGGCTCGGTCCGTGGCCCTGGCGGTCGTGCAATGGGGGAGGTATTTACAGGGGATTATTAGGATAGGTAGTTCGTGACGCCACCTGTGGTATCTGGTCAATTGTACCAGCGCTGCTATAAGGATCTTCACAGGGGATGTTATGGGGCAGCTGGGTGGTAAGTCTCCCACAGGTGAGACTGGTCCCTGGAAGTCTATGGTGGTGATGCAGGGTGTAGATAAGAATTCAGTCACACACAATGCAGCTTCTTTTCATACCTTTTACTGGTAGATGGTTCAAGCAGGTCCCGGGGAGCTGGTCGGGGTGGAGAGTGCACATTCGGGTAACCGCTGAGCAGGTTAGAGGCCTCCTTTACTTCCATATACATGTGAGTCCAACTTGCGTGAAGCGAAGTTAACTCTGAACTCTCCAGCTTTCTCAATAGCTGTAATGCCCGGCCAACATTGTGGTGGAGCCTTCTAAGTGGTGAGAACTAAGTCCTTACTTTTGTCGTGCACTTGACTCAAAGTCCCCGTTCTCCCTGACTCCGGTTACGTATTGACGCTTAGGGCTGCTCTCTGCGACCTGTAGTCCAGATGCCTCCGGTTTTCTTGTTACTATGCTTGAAACATTAGCAACGCTTCGGACCCCGGTGTCCGGCAATTTAGTGCAGGTAATCCAATACCCAAGGCACTTCTCTATCTTCTCCACTGCGCCCTTCGCCCTGCTTCCCGCTCTTAACATAAGCACTTGTAGCTTTCGATGGTAAAGTCAGCTTTCTCTAGGGCTCGCTGAGCAGCCCCCAATATCCTCAAAGTCCCAACTGGACTGACACTGAACTGTTCTGTCCGAAGACAGGAAACAGATTCCACTACTCTACTCTCCCTCCTAGATCCAGACTGACTCAACTGACTCCCTACTTGCTACGTGTCACTCCCTCTTATATCTCAGATGGGTGTGTCTGAAAGAGTGAGTGGCAGTGAATGCATATCAAGCGTTGCGATTACCTTCCTGTGCACTCTCCTGGATTTTATGTGTGTCCTGCATAGCTGGGCCACACATCCCCCCTTGGTTAAACACAGCACTCCCGGGCTGTAAAAGAGAAAAAGAAAACATTTTTGTTTTGCATATAACAACAACATTTAAACTCATCCCATCCGGGAGGTGAGGATTCTTGAACGTTACAATTTGTACAATGAAGAATACAAAAGTATCAAAGTATAAAATTATCAAAACATTTTCATAAATACTAGATACTTGTGGAGGACCCGCACCAAAAACCTCCCACGTGGGTCCTGGGTGGGCTGCAGGACTTCTGACTGCAGACCTCACTCTAGGCCCACCATACGGGTTTTTCTTCAGAGGTAGATAAATAGTAGTGGTTTCATGTAAAACCAAGATAATGCACTGAAGCGCAACTATTTACAACGACAAGTTCTTGGGCTGGCACAGTCCACAGCCTCTCAGTCCATTGAGGGTTAAACACATATATACTTCAAGTATTCACATATCAATAACTCACTTTACTTGCTTTACCCAACCGGGGTATTCTATGCAACTATGCAATCTACACATTTACTTTTTAACTTTTCAAATTCTTTTACCTTGTACCCAGCCGGGTATTCTACTCAATATGTAAACACTATACGTACACATTATCAAACAATAATAAAGTGCAAATCGGCAAATTTTCTTTTATCAACTTTCTATAATTTTTGGATACGGTAAACCCCTGTCTGGGTCCTACCGGTCTTCACTTTTCTTACAAACTTTCAATGACGTCTTCCACTCCTGGGACTGGAACGACGCGGTGTTCTTTTGATCTCATTACAAATAAGTCATGGCCTGCTATCAGCGTTTGCGTGGCCACAGTTCTCATTCTAACTAAGGTCCCATCGGGTGCCTCTGTCATGTATGTCGCAAGTGGCGTTGCTGATGGTGCCACAGAGTAAGATCTGGCTTGCGATGCAGAGTAGGTCGCCGATTGCGATGCAGAGTAGGTCGCCGATTGCGGTGCAGAGTAGGTCGCCGATTGCGATGCAGAGTATGCAGGGGGCGATGCAGAATAGGACGCACAATGCTGGTGTGATGCAGAGCAGGAAGCAGGTGTGCGCAATGGCTCAGTTGGGGACGCACTAACCTGCTGCTGTCGCTGCTCCATCACAGACGGCTGGGCTTCCTCCGGCGTCCCTACCGGGGGACTGCACTCCGCTGCGGCCCCCTGGCCTGGCTGGCACTCCGGAACGAGCAGGGCCTCCTCAGCCTCCTTCTCCTCCACCTCCGCATCGGTGGGATCAGGTACAGCACTTTTGGGGGCAGCCTCCGGTTGCTCTTTAGCCTTCCTCAGCAGGGAACTTGGGAAATCAGGAGACGGCGTTAGGCTTGTGGGAGAGAACACTGCGTCCCACAGCAGCCGCTGTGTCTGGGCACGCCAGCGTCTCTCCGTCTCCTGCAGATCTGCATGACTCTGGATCATTCCTTTTAGCTCCGCGTTCTCCTTCTGCAGCTCCAGTATAGCGGGGTTAGTGTCCCGATCTGGGGACAGCTCTGGCACAGGCCGTAAATCTTCAGGGGAGCAGGGCCTGCCTGCCACTGCTCCACTGCATAGCTGCTCTTGTCCTTCTGCCACCTCTCCCCAGGCCAGACTGTAGTTTCCATCTGGAACAGTCCGGTCTCTTCCGTGGAGGCGGGATTTGCGTCTCCTCCTCTTCGCATAGAGGATGAAGAGGAGGCGGATTTCTTTAGCAGTGGGGCAGGACCGCACATTATAGTAGCATTTGGAAAGGGCGGCCATAACTTTCGCGCCTCAGGGGGGGTACACGCCCACGAATGCACGCCCACCTTCTTCACCAGCGCCTCAAGGCGCCAACTTGGCGGTAAAATGGCGGTATTTGGCGTCAAATGCAGCAAACAGTCTTTTTCTCACAAAACAGTTCAATAGGCACACAGGACTCCTGTTCGTGACGCCAAGTTGTTCCGACCACGCACCACAATTGTGGATACCAGGGCTATGGGGTACTCGGAGCCGAGCCCATGGAAATCTATAGGAGTTGTCACTGGTAGCGGTGGCTCGGTCCGTGGCCCTGGCGGTCGTGCAATGGGGGAGGTATTTACAGGGGATTATTAGGATAGGTAGTTCGTGACGCCACCTGTGGTATCTGGTCAATTGTACCAGCGCTGCTATAAGGATCTTCACAGGGGATGTTATGGGGCAGCTGGGTGGTAAGTCTCCCACAGGTGAGACTGGTCCCTGGAAGTCTATGGTGGTGATGCAGGGTGTAGATAAGAATTCAGTCACACACAATGCAGCTTCTTTTCATACCTTTTACTGGTAGATGGTTCAAGCAGGTCCCGGGGAGCTGGTCGGGGTGGAGAGTGCACATTCGGGTAACCGCTGAGCAGGTTAGAGGCCTCCTTTACTTCCATATACATGTGAGTCCAACTTGCGTGAAGCGAAGTTAACTCTGAACTCTCCAGCTTTCTCAATAGCTGTAATGCCCGGCCAACATTGTGGTGGAGCCTTCTAAGTGGTGAGAAATAAGTCCTTACATTTGTCGTGCACTTGACTCAAAGTCCCCATTCTCCCTGACTCCGGTTACGTATTGACGCTTAGGGCTGCTCTCTGCGACCTGTAGTCCAGATGCCTCCGGTTTTCTTGTTACTATGCTTGAAACATTAGCAACGCTTCGGACCCCGGTGTCCGGCAATTTAGTGCAGGTAATCCAATACCCAAGGCACTTCTCTATCTTCTCCACTGCGCCCTTCGCCCTGCTTCCCGCTCTTAACATAAGCACTTGTAGCTTTCGATGGTAAAGTCAGCTTTCTCTAGGGCTCGCTGAGCAGCCCCCAGTATCCTCAAAGTCCCAACTGGACTGACACTGAACTGTTCTGTCCGAAGACAGGAAACAGATTCCACTACTCTCCCTCCTAGGTCCAGACTGACTCAACTGACTCCCTACTTGCTACGTGTCACTCCCTCTTATATCTCAGATGGGTGTGTCTGAAAGAGTGAGTGGCAGTGAATGCATATCAAGCGTTGCGATTACCTTCCTGTGCACTCTCCTGGATTTTATGTGTGTCCTGCATAGCTGGGCCACACAGAGTGATACAGCGCGGAGGGTTATCTCCGTTACTGTATACCCGGAGAGCGGTCACATCAGCTGACATGGCAGCTCTCCACGGGAGATTGACGTGGGACCCTCGTTATTAATGGATTACTGCGGACACAGGGAGTATACGGTTGTGTTTATTATTTTAATATTATTTGCAGGAGACAAAGGCTTCGGGGAATTAGGTGTGTGCTGTGAGTATGTACTCTATGTTATGTGTTGTAAGCTTTTCAGGGGATATAGCTCTGGGATCGCCGTCCGGGTAGACGGAGTGGCACGGAAACAGTTCATTCACAGACAGCAGTTCTGGTAAAAACTGGCCGCAACCAGTTTTATTAAAGTCCACAGCAAACAGAACATAATCAAAACCAAATCGTAAACATAAGCCCTGGGCTTGTCCAGCCACTTACTACACTTAGATAGATTTCCCTCTCTATCCGGGTCCAGACTCTAACAGCCTGTCCCCAAAACAACACATATGTTCAGCATTTACCAGCATGGAGTTTCACAGAGTCTCCTCCTTGTGTCTGAAGGCATATCCAGCGTCCAGACTTGAGAGAGCTCCCCTCCTATTCAGCAGCTATCCGCATGGATTCTCACAGAGACTACTCCTGTGTCCGGGGTACATCGAGCACCCAGACTGAGACAGCTCATACTCCTGGAGACTCCTTGTGCCTGGACTCCTTGTCCAGACTAAGCGAGCTCTCTGTCTGTGTTCGCAGACACCTACTTCTGGTCTCCTAATTAACAGCTGAGTGGTTTCAGGCCTGAGCTGCAAGTGTGTACTGAATGTAAGGTGTAGTGACCTTTCTCTACCACTAGGTTTACAAAGCCATACATTTCCCTTATACCAGTCAGCAAAGTATCTAGGTGAAATGTACACCCCATTCAACACACATACTCTCACTGTCTCACATATCCCCCCCCTCTTCTCCAGTCCGGAGGGCTGGTCATCCAGACCGGAGGGCTGGTCAACAATCCAAAAGAGACAGTGAACTCTGGACCAGTCATGGCCCTCATCAGCTTCATCTTCACTACTGTCATCTGTATCTTCACCTGAGCCATAGCCAACATCAGCTTTCTCTTCATCTGAAGCATCCGCACTACCCTGTACCCTCCCAGGCCTATGCTCTCTGCGGGCCTCGGGTATCCTGCACGGTTTCATCTTGACCTTAGGGGCGGGCTCAGTTTCGATATAGTGCCTGGCCAGAGAAGTATGACCCGGCACATCAGAACACTTCTGCTGACTCTTCCTCAGAAACTCACGTACCTCCTGTCCCTGGTGCACTGACCATGTGTCACCAACTATCACAGAAGGTATAGGGGGTTTTTCACTTTTCTCTAGTTCCCCTTGAACCCTCTTTAGCACATCTATTTTCTTGAATATCGGTTGACTCATAAAGTCTATTTCACAGACCTTAAGCTCCTCTGCCATGGTCTCTGACCATTTTAAGCTACACTGTTCAAATGATTGGGACTGTAGAAGGAGCTGATCATTTTTCTTTTGCAGTACACATAATTCATCCGCTAAGTCTCCAGCTGAATTGTAATGTTCTACCGTAACAACAGCATTCTTATATAGAGCCTTAGACTTATTGAGCAGCATTTGCTCTTGCAACGAAGAGATTCCCTGTATCCTTCCTTTTACTTCATTGACCTTCTCACGAAGATGCTCATGGCTTTCATCACACTCCTTCATCACAGTTTGGAGTTTTTTCTGAGAAGTCATCAATTCATCTGGTACCTGTTGGACGTCTTTTATGTCTTCGGCCCCTTCTTCAGGCTCTTCTGGTAGAACATGCTCAGAAGCCCTACCGTCAGTCTTACATTCTACCTCTTCAGTCACATCATTATGGTCTCCAATATTTCCATTTATTCCGGCTTTCAAGTTCTCCTTGATAGCTGCATCTGTACACTCAGAACCCGCCGGATTCTTCTCTTCCACCACGTTCTGCATCCCATCTGAGCTCCCGTGTGTCTGCAGCGGCAACGGAGTGACACATCGCTTTTCCCATTTGTTGGGACGTGGCTCCGATGTAGACTCCATGAAAGTGCGCTTGAGCTCACCAACGCCAGCCTGATGTCTCAAAATCTCATCTTGTGACTTATCCAGATCCTTGGTGTCACTCGGGAACACCGCTGGGGCTCCGGGCGCCGAACTTCCAGCCTGAGCTTCACGAGTTGCAGCTACTGATCCGAACCGCAACCCGTCCACGCCGCTGTCTTCGGCAGAAACAGATTCCTGGACAGAGTCAGTCCCCATATCTTCAGTCTTGTTCCTCACAGCTTCACTTGAGACCTCAGCTTCTGATGAGGCATCTGGCTTGGTGACTACCACTTCTATGGCTTTTTCCACCTCTGCAGCATCTCCCTCAGAGTCCTTGGCACGATACAGATCCACACCATACCTTGGTAACTTCACATTTCCAACAGCATCTACTTGGGCTGTGTTCAGTTTCAGAGTCCTGCCTTTAAAGCTCAGCTCTCCTCCTTTCACCTTAGTCTTCGCCAGGGAACCGGCCAACTGTAAAACATCTTCAGATGCCATCTTCTGTCCGACTGCAAGGTCAGCATCAGCCTTCCTCTCAGGACTCTCAACCTCCTCTGCTACCATGCCTTCCTCATTTGCACTGGTTGCTTGATTGTCATCAGATGATTCACTATCACTATCACTACCACTATCCCTGTCTGACCCCTTTTTCTCAGCCACATCTGGCTCACTTTCAGGGTTATACACTTCATTTTCATTCACATCCTGCTCACTGTCAGGGTTATACAATTCATTCTCATTCACATCCTGCACACTTTAAGGGTTATACACTTCATTTTCATTCACATCCTGCTCACTGTCAGGGTTATACAATTCATTCTCATTCACATCTTGATCTGGAACCTTAGTTAACATGTCATCCACAACATTAACTTCACCATCTGGTCCCTGGTTTCCCTCAGGTGGTCCCTCAAGTATGTGACTATGTGACAACCCCAGCACTACAGTCATGGCCAAAAGTTTTGAGAATGACACAAATATTAATTTTTACAAAGTCTACTGCTTCACTTTTTCTAATGGCAATTTGCATATACTCCAGAATGTTATAAAGAGTGATCAGCTTAACAGCAATTACTTGCAAAGTCAATATTTGGCTAGAAAATGAACTTTATCCCCCAAAACACATTTCAACATCATTGCAGCCCTGTCTTAAAAGGACCAGCTAACCTCTTTTCAGTGATTGCTCCATTAACACAGGTGTGGGTGTTGATGAGGACATGACTGGAGATCAATATGTCATGATTAAGTAAGCATGACACCACTGGACACTTTAAAAGGAGGCTGGTGCTTGGCATCATTGTTTCTCTTCTGTTAACCATGGTTATCTCTAAAGAAACACGTGCAGTCATCATTGCAATGCACAAAAATGGCCTAACAGGGAAGAGTATCGCAGCTAGAAAGATTGCACCTCAGTCAACAATCTATCGCATCATCAAGAACTTCAAGGAGAGAGGTTCCATTGTTGCCAAAAAGGCTTCAGGGCGCCCAAGAAAGACCAGCAAGCGCCAGGACCGTCTCTTAAAAGTGTTTCAGCTGCAGGATCGGGCTACCAGCAGTGCAGAGCTTGCTCAGGAATGGCAGCAGGCAGGTGTGAGTGCATCTGCACGCACTGTGAGGCGGAGACTCTTGGAGCAAGGCCTGGTCTCAAGGAGGGCAGCAAAGAAGCCACTTCTCTCCAGAAAAAACATCATGGACAGACTGATATTCTGCAAAAGGTACAGGCAGTGGACTGCTGAGGACTGAGATAAAGTTATTTTCTCTGATAAATCCCCTTTTCGATTGTTTGGGACATCAGGAAAACGCCTCATTCGGAGAAGACAAGGTGAGCGCTACCACCAGTCTTGTCTCATGCCAACTGTTAAGCATCCTGAAACCATTCATTTGTGGGGTTGCTTCTCAGCCAAGGGAATCGGCTCTCTCACAGTCTTGCCTTAAAAAACACAGCCATGAATAAAGAATGGTACCAGAATGTCCTCCAAGAGCAACTTCTCCCAACCTCCAAGAGCAGTTTGGCGATCAACAATGCCTTTTCCAGCATGATGGAGCACCTTGCCATAAAGCAAAGGTGATAACTAAATAGCTCAGGGAACAAAACATAGAGATTTTGGGTCCATGGGCTGGAAACTCCCCAGATCTTAATCCCATTGAGAACTTGT
The DNA here is from genome assembly GCA_033576555.1 of Oophaga sylvatica. Classification (NCBI taxonomy): domain Eukaryota; kingdom Metazoa; phylum Chordata; class Amphibia; order Anura; family Dendrobatidae; genus Oophaga; species Oophaga sylvatica. Next base: position 974,355,107 of record JARQOD010000001.1, on the reverse strand, counting down.
GGTCAATCATCAAGAGACGGATGGACAAACAAAAACCTAAAAATTCTGACAAAATTAAAGCATTGATTGTGCAAGAATGGACTGCTATCAGTCAGGATTTGGTCCAGAAGTTGATTGAGAGCATGCCAGGAAGAATTACAGAGGTCCTGAAGAAGAAGGGGCAACACTGCAAATATTGACTTGCTGCATTAACTCATTCTAACTGTCAAGATAAGCTTTTGTTACTCATATGTTTGCAATTATTATATTTCTGTCTGTGATAAAAACATCTGTCAAACACACATAAAAACCAGAGGGCAGCAGATCATGTGAAAATATAATATTTGCATCATTCTCAAAACTTTTGGCCATGACTGTATACTTCCATATAGCTCAGGTACTAGGAGCTGGCTCACGACCTCTCCCTGGACTTCAGTGTCCCTATACAACAGGTGAGTGTTTATGGCAACATGAGGAAACCTCTCCTCAGAGCCAGGCTCTTGGGAAACCTCATTTAGAACATTTATATTTTCCTGGGCCGTTTTAAGAGAGGGGTCTCGCCACTGCTCACTCTCAAAATTGTCACAGGACACAGGTAAGTCAGGGACACTCGGTTCCCGAGAACCACCATCCTCGTCTCCCAACATCACCTGCAAAGGAATTTCATCACTATCACAGTCATCATTATTATCAATATCATTATCATGATTATGATCAGTATCATCATCACTATCATGATCATCATCATTATCAGCATCAGCATCATTATCATGGTCATCATCATTATCATGATCATCATGATCATTATCATTATCATCATCATCATCATTATCACATAAGTTTAACGGCCCACTAGCATTGTGTTCCGCCCCTCGGGACTGCGCACCCTCAATAGGAGCTTCATCACACTGTCCATCAGAAACATTTTTCCCCCAGAGATCCTTAGACCGGGGAAAGTCATTACCCAATATGACGGGGGGCACCAGGTTTTTCACTACCCCCACTTCACATGAAACCTCCCCGCGTTTGGGGATCAAGTCCACGACAGTCTCTGGGTAGACTTTGGTGTCTCCATGGACGCACACCACACTCAGGTGTTTATCAGGGATAAAGTCCCTATCAATCAGGCTGTCCCATACGGAAGTCACTGGACTCTCTGAGTCCAAGAGGGCCTGTGCTGGGCAGTCATTTACAACCACCGGGGACCCCTGTGGTCCAGTCTCTTCGGCTGAGGTGGACACACACACAGGCTCTGCGCAGGGAGAGAGGGATCCGCCAACATCACAACACATAGGCTCCCCCTCTATTGGACAGTTGGCTGCAATTTCACGACATCTCCAACACTGTCCATCACACTCTCCCACCCACACGACCCCAACAGCTGGAACGCTCTTACCGGGAGAGTTCGGCGTCCAGGAACTCTGAAGTGACGACCTCTCAGACGGCTGGTCACGGAGGCAGTCTTTGGTGGCGAAGGCCCTCTCCATCAGGCTGACCAGACGATTGGCGTCCTGGTGGTCTCCTTGTCCGACCTCTGGCTGTACCTCAGGAGGACGTGCTTGGGTGTAGCGGTCCACTATCACCTTTTCAACTCCATAATCAGGTTTGCTGACTGCAGACTCCCAACTGCATCTCCAGTCATGAACTCCCCTGGCACGGGCTGTCACCGTAACACCCAGCCGGGTAAGAATCTCCGCTTTCAGCTTGGCATAGTCTTGGCTGTCCTGCTCGCTCTGGTCAGCATAGGCCCTTTGGGGTTCTCCAATCAGATAGGGTGCGACCATCATGGCCCATTCAGATAGGGGCAGATTCTCCTTCTCTGCCAGTCCCTCAAACCTAGTGAGATATACCTCCACATCGTCACGAGGTGTCATCTTTTTCAGGGACCGTCTTACCGCCTTCTTTACAGCGGACAATGCAGGTGACTTTGCAACATTACTTTGGGACGATGCGCTGCAAATCTTTTGTAGTGCTGCAACCTGCTCAAAAAACAACCGATTATTCTCCTGCTGCTGCTGCAGGAATTGCTGCTGGGCCTGCTGCATGCGCTGCTGGTGCTGCAGGCGCTGCCGCTCCATGCTCTGCTGCATGCTCCGCTGGGCCTGGACCAGGTACTCAACGAGCTCCTCCATACTGCCGGACTTATCTGTCTCAACCACGGCAGTCTTATGTTGCACATTAACTTGCGCCATTTGTTCAAACAGCGCCTCCATGCTGTCATCCATGCTGTCAGACTTCTCTGTCTCAACAACGGCAGTCTTCACTCAAGACATACACACTCCACAGTCTTTTCCACAGAAAATTCAGCCTTGCTGTGCAGACACTTTTTTTTTCTCTGCAAACTCTATTAGGGCTACTGTCTCTTTAAGACTGCTCCAACACAGGTTTCTCCTTTATTGACACACTTTTTTTTTTTTTTTTTCTTTGCAAAGTCTATTAGGGCTACTGTCTCTTTAAGACTGCTCCAATCAGACGTTTTTGCTGACACACTTTTTTTTTCTCTGCTGCTGCTTCAACAGACTTCTCTCCTTTATTGCTGTCTCTAAGCCACTGTGCTGCACGCACATTCCAGCACCAATTGTAAGCTTTTCAGGGGATATAGCTCTGGGATCGCCGTCCGGGTAGACGGAGTGGCACGGAAACAGTTCATTCACAGACAGTAGTTCTGGTAAAAACTGGCCGCAACCAGTTTTATTAAAGTCCACAGCAAACAGAACATAATCAAAACCAAATCATAAACATAAGCCCTGGGCTTGTCCAGCCACTTACTACACTTAGATAGATTTCCCTCTCTATCCGGGTCCAGACTCTAACAGCCTGTCCCCAAAACAACACATATGTTCAGCATTTACCAGCATGGAGTTTCACAGAGTCTCCTCCTTGTGTCTGAAGGCATATCCAGCGTCCAGACTTGAGAGAGCTCCCCTCCTATTCAGCAGCTATCCGCATGGATTCTCACAGAGACTACTCCTGTGTCCGGGGTACATCGAGCACCCAGACTGAGACAGCTCATACTCCTGGAGACTCCTTCTTGTGCCTGGACTCCTTGTCCAGACTAAGCGAGCTCTCTGTCTGTGTTCACAGACACCTACTTCTGGTCTCCTAATTAACAGCTGAGTGGTTTCAGGCCTGAGCTGCAAGTGTGTACTGAATGTAAGGTGTAGTGACCTTTCTCTACCACTAGGTTTACAAAGCCATACATTTCCCTTATACCAGTCAGCAAAGTATCTAGGTGAAATGTACACCCCATTCAACACACATACTCTCACTGTCTCACAGTGTATGTACTGTACAGTATGACAATATGGAATACATGAAATTTAGAATAGCAATATGGCTTTGGAATATAAGGAAAAATTTGAGACGCTTAGTATAAACATTTGGCCAAACATTTTAAAGCCCACCAACCATCGTCAAGGTGGTCTCAATACTGGTGAGTCCCTGACCTAATGTGAACATACCTCTATTAGGCTGATATCTGAATTTCTGGGTGAATATGCACCTCTGTCAGCAATGCCTGCATTTATGGGTAAAGTAGGGACCTGGTGTAATTAAAATCACCACCTGGTGGGGGCGGAGTGCTCGGTCAGCAAGCTAACATTCAATAGACAAAAACACCTGACTGGCACATCCAGACTAATGTGAACTAGGTGCAAACCAAGGGAAGCTACCCCCATGTAAAACATACAAAAAAAGGCTGCACTCAAGCATACTAAAGCATGACAATATGGAATACATGAAATTTAGAATAGCAATATGGCTTTGGAATATAAGGAAAAATTTGAGACGCTTAGTATAAACATTTGGCCAAACATTTTAAAGCCCACCAACCATCGTCAAGGTGGTCTCAATACTGGTGAGTCCCTGACCTAATGTGAACATACCTCTATTAGGCTGATATCTGAATTTCTGGGTGAATATGCACCTCTGTCAGCAATGCCTGCATTTATGGGTAAAGTAGGGACCTGGTGTAATTAAAATCACCACCTGGTGGGGGCGGAGTGCTCGGTCAGCAAGCTAACATTCAATAGACAAAAAAACCTGACTGGCACATCCAGACTAATGTGAACTAGGTGTAAACCAAGGGAAGCTACCCCCATGTAAAACATACAAAAAAAGGCTGCACTCAAGCATAATAAAGCATGACAATATGGAATACATGAAATTTAGAATAGCAATATGGCTTTGGAATATAAGGAAAAATTTGAGACGCTTAGTATAAACATTTGGCCAAACATTTTAAAGCCCACCAACCATCGTCAAGGTGGTCTCAATACTGGTGAGTCCCTGACCTAATGTGAACATACCTCAATTAGACTGATATCTGAATTTCTGGGTGAATATGCACCTCTGTCAGCAATGCCTGCATTTATGGGTAAAGTAGGGACCTGGTGTAATTAAAATCACCACCTGGTGGGGGCGGAGTGCTCGGTCAGCAAGCTAACATTCAATAGACAAAAAAACCTGACTGGCACATCCAGACTAATGTGAACTAGGTGCAAACCAAGGGAAGCTACCCCCATGTAAAACATACAAAAAAAGGCTGCACTCAAGCATACTAAAGCATGACAATATGGAATACATGAAATTTAGAATAGCAATATGGCTTTGGAATATAAGGAAAAATTTGAGACGCTTAGTATAAACATTTGGCCAAACATTTTAAAGCCCACCAACCATCGTCAAGGTGTGTCTCAATACTGGTGAGTCCCTGACCTAATGTGAACATACTCTATTAGGCTGATATCTGAATTTCTGGTGAATATGCACCTCTGTCAGCAATGCCTGCATTTATGGGTAAAGTAGGGACCTGGTGTAATTAAAATCACCACCTGGTGGGGGCGGACTAGTGCTCGGTCAGAAGCTAACATTCAATAGACAAAAAAACCTGACTGGCACATCCAGACTAAATGTGAAACTAGGTGCAAACCAAGGGAAGCTAACCCCATGTAAACAACATACAAAAAAAGCTGCACTCAAGCATATAAAGCATGACAATATGGAATACATGAAATTTAGAATAGCAATATGGCTTTGGAATATAAGAAAAAATTTGAACGCTTAGTATAAACATTTGGCCAAACATTTTAAAAGCCCACCAACCATCGTCAAGGAGTCTCAATACTGGTGAGTCCCTACCTAATGTGAACATTAACCTCTATTAGGCTGATATCTGAATTTCTGGGTGAATATGCACCTCTGTCAGCAATGCCTGCATTTATGGGTAAAGTAGGGACCTGGTGTAATTAAAATCCTCACTGGTGGGGGCGGAGTGCTCGGTCAGCAAGCTAACATTCAATAGACACAAAAAACCTGACTGGCACATCCAGACTAATGTGAACTAGGTGCAAACCAAGGGAAGCTACCCCCATGTAAAACATACAAAAAAAGGCTGCACTCAAGCATACTAAAGCATGACAATATGGAATACATGAAAATTTAGATAGCAATATGGCTTTGGAATATAAGGAAAAATTTGAGACGCTTAGTATAAACATTTGGCCAAACATTTTAAAGCCCACCAACCATCGTCAAGGTGGTCTCAATACTGGTGAGTCCCTGACCTAATGTGAACATACCTCTATTAGGCTGAATCTGAATTTCTGGGTGAATAGCACCTCTGTCAGCAATGCCTGCATTTATGGTAAAGTAGTGGACCTGGTGTAATTAAAATCACCACCTGGTGGGGGCTGAAGTGCTCGTCAGCAAGCTAACATTCAATAGACAAAAAAAACCTGACTGGCACATCCAGACTAATGTGAACTAGGTGCAAACCAAGGGAAGCTACCCCCATGTAAAACATACAAAAAAAGGCTGCACTCAAGCATACTAAAGCATGCAATATGGAATACATGAAATTTAAATACAATATGGCTTTGGATATAAGGAAATTGAGACCTTAGTAAACATTTGCCAAACATTTTAAAGCCCACAACCATCGTCAGGTGGTCTAATACTGGTGAGTCCCTGACCTAATGTAACATCTCTATTAGGTGATACGAATTCTGGTGAATATGCACCTCTGTCAGCAATGCTGCATTTATGGTAAAGTAGGGACTGTTAATTAAAATCACCACCTGGTGGGGGCGGAGTGCCGTCACAGTAACATTCTAACAAAAACCACCTCAGATAATGACACAACCAAGAACTACCCATGTAACATACAAAAGGTGCACTCACACTAAGAGACATAGAAACAATTTAGAATAGCAATTGGCTTGAATAAGAAATTTGAGACTTAGTATAACATTGGCCAAAATTTAAGCCCACCAACCATCGTCAGGTGTCCAATACTGTGATCCCTGACTATTGAACAACCTCTAGCTGATATCTGAATTCTGGTAATATGCACCTCTGTCAGCAATGCTGCATTTATGGGTAAGTAGGGACCTGTGTAATTAATCACCACCTGTGGGGCGGAGTGCTCGTCAGCAGCTAAATCAATAACAAAAAAACCTGCTGGCACATCCAGACAAGTGAATAGTGCAAACAAGGGAGCTACCCCATGAAAACAACAAAAAGGCTGCACTCAGCATACTAAACATGACATTGAATACAAAATTTAGAATAGCAATGCTTTGAATATAAGGAAATTTGGACGCTTAGTATAAACATTTGCCAAACTTTTAAAGCCCACCAACCATCGTCAGGTGGTCTCATACTGGTGAGTCCTGACCTAATGTGAACATACCTCTATAGGTGATACTGAATTTCTGGGTGAATATGCACCTCTGTCAGCAATGCCTGCATTTATGGTAAGTAGGGACCTGTGTAATTAAAATCACACTGGTGGGCGAGTGCGGTCACAACTACATTCAATAGACAAAAACCTGATGGCACATCCAGACTAATGTGAACTAGTGCAAACCAAGGAAGCTACCCATGTAACATACAAAAAAAGCTGCATCAAGCATACAAACATACAATATGAATACAGAAATTTAGAAAGCAATATGCTTGAATAAGGAAATTTGAGACGCTATATAAACATTTGCCAAACATTTTAAAGCCCACCAACATCGTCAAGTGTCTAATATGTGGTCCGACTAATGTGAACAACCTCTATTAGGTGATATCTGAATTTCTGTGAATATGCACCTCTGTCACAATGCCTGCATTTAGGGTAAGTAGGGACTGGTGTAATTAATCACACTGTGGGCGGAGGCTCGTCAGCAAGCTAACATTCAATAGACAAAAAAAATGACTGGCACATCCAGACTAATGTGATAGGTGCAAACCAAGGAAGCTACCCCATGTAAACAACAAAAAGGCTGCATCCAACTGACATATGGACATAAATTTAGATAGCAATAGGCTTGGAATATAGAATTAGACGCTTAGTAAAATTGCAAATTAAGCACAACTCGTCAGGTGCTATGGTGATCCTGACTATGTGAACTACTCATTAGGCGATTCGAATTCTGGGGAATCACCTCGTCACATGCTTTGGTAAAGTAGGACTGGTGTATTAAAATCACACTGTGGGGGATTCTCACAAGCTAATCATACAAAAAAACCTACGCAATCCAGAAGACTAGGCAACAAGACTACCCATGTAAAAAACAAAAAAGCGCACTCAATTTAGAATAGCAATATGGCTTTGGAATATAAGGAAAAATTTGAGACGCTTAGTATAAACATTTGGCCAAACATTTTAAAGCCCACCAACCATCGTCAAGGTGGTCTCAATACTGGTGAGTCCCTGACCTAATGTGAACATACCTCTATTAGGCTGATATCTGAATTTCTGGGTGAATATGCACCTCTGTCAGCAATGCCTGCATTTATGGGTAAAGTAGGGACCTGGTGTAATTAAAATCACCACCTGGTGGGGGCGGAGTGCTCGGTCAGCAAGCTAACATTCAATAGACAAAAAAACCTGACTGGCACATCCAGACTAATGTGAACTAGGTGCAAACCAAGGGAAGCTACCCCCATGTAAAACATACAAAAAAAGGCTGCACTCAAGCATACTAAAGCATGACAATATGGAATACATGAAATTTAGAATAGCAATATGGCTTTGGAATATAAGGAAAAATTTGAGACGCTTAGTATAAACATTTGGCCAAACATTTTAAAGCCCACCAACCATCGTCAAGGTGGTCTCAATACTGGTGAGTCCCTGACCTAATGTGAACATACCTCTATTAGGCTGATATCTGAATTTCTGGGTGAATATGCACCTCTGTCAGCAATGCCTGCATTTATGGGTAAAGTAGGGACCTGGTGTAATTAAAATCACCACCTGGTGGGGGCGGAGTGCTCGGTCAGCAAGCTAACATTCAATAGACAAAAAAACCTGACTGGCACATCCAGACTAATGTGAACTAGGTGCAAACCAAGGGAAGCTACCCCCATGTAAAACATACAAAAAAAGGCTGCACTCAAGCATACTAAAGCATGACAATATGGAATACATGAAATTTAGAATAGAAATATGGCTTTGGAATATAAGGAAAAATTTGAGACGCTTAGTGCCTGGCAGACAATCCCTGCAGCATGACTGGGTCTCTAAAGTCCTTCAAAAATGCTAGTAGGAGACCCGAGTACCCGCCGAGTAATCCCGGTAGTACACCGAGTACCGTGATACACATGCGAGTACCGAGTAGTGGCGAGCACGTTCGTTCATCACTAGTCACCTCTACCCCACCTTAGGCAAGGACTGACCATTGCTGGCTAAGATGGCAAGGTGTTCATCTGGGCTGCGAGTAATGTCTGAATCAGCTCAGTACCGCTTAAAGAGAACATATGGCATCATTCTCACCTGGGAGCCGATGTCCAGTAAGGCGTTCAACGGGAAGTTATCAATCACGACGGGCAGGACTGGCCGTCTTCCCACGTACTTGTCTCGCCAGCTTTGTGGGCCTG